>CM062808.1:726702049-727909906 GCA_031772625.1 Pinus tabuliformis | reverse complement strand
TGATGTGGAGACAGTGGAAAATGAATTCTCAGGTTTGAAAAAAGGGGGTTATTGAATGCATACTTTAATTAAGGTGGTCATCTCCATGACCCCCTATTAAGGAACTAGATGAATGTGTTTGAGCATAGCCTGGGATAGGGTGTTCTTCTGATGGATAGATTTAAGATATCTCATTTGGGGAGAAGGAAGAAAGGGTACACAACATTTACACCTCAATCACCTTCAGAGACCACTAATAGGTTAAAGGAATGGAAACACCCTAATTGTAGGGAATGTTGAGGGTTAGCATCCTATGAATTGGAGACTGATCAAATGGTATGTTGGTAATTAACCCTTCTCTTTCCAATTGTTTTAGAGAGAGAGGGAATAAGGAAGAAGCCCCAAGCTTGATGATGGAAAATATTGATACAAAATCCTTGGGTGAGCAATAAACATGTAGTGTGTCATAGGGTGGGAAACCATCCTAGTACAATCACCACTAGCAAAATAGAAATGAGGGAGTAGAGTCACCACTTGGTTTTAAGGAAAGATTGAGAAACCCCAAGGAAGAGGAAGAGAGGAATAAAATAAGGAGAGAGAAAGGCCACTAAATTAATTAGGTTTTTAATATAAATTAGTTTCACGAGTTGAAAGTTAATTATGGTTTTCAACAAGCAATTAAGAACTAAACAAAAAAATGTAAGAAAAACTATGGTTAATTCCCATTATGTTTTGATGAGCTAATTAAACTATGTGCTAGAAATATCAATACCCATGAACTGCAAATTAGTGAGCTTTTGCAGCAATGACCCAACAAGTTGCCACAACAGTGAACCAACTATTTGCCACAATAGTGACCTAGTAAGTTGCCGCAATGATGAACTAGCTAATTGCCACAATGGGTGAAAGGTCTCGTACTTCGGCCTTGGCAGAACACTCCTCAAAGACTAAGCACCATGTCAGCTTGGAAAATGCCTCAATTATCGCAAGGGAAGAACAACATCATAAGCAAAAGATTAGAGAAGCTCTTGAAATCATCAAACATCCACATAATCTCAACAGAGATAATGGTATTGAGATTAGTGGAAGCTGGATGCCCTTAATCAGAGAAATCAAGGTCACCAATTCATCTCAGGTAAAGCAATTAGTGGGTAGATATTCCTCTCCTATTCTAATAGTTAGTTGTTAGTAGCATTTCTATAACAATTTAACTGTATTAACAAGAATAATTATTAGTTTTTTACTTACAAAATTTATAATAATTATTACAATAGCTATTTTTTCAGAGAAAAAATATTCATAGATTAGATTAAGTAAATATAAAAACCATGATAGGATACAGATACAAAAAAGAGCAGCTTGTGAAGCCACGAGTCAAAACCATCACTTGACGTAAACATGAGGAAGAGATGTGCATAAAAGCACTTAGAACAGAAGACACATAGTTATATCAGAAAAGGACTGAGAGAAGAACAGGATGAACCATATACAAAACATCCAGAACCGGGCTCAGATTCTAAGCAATAAGGCACAAGAAGGCATATGCTGATAGAATCTTGTGGAAACATATCCATCATAAATACCGAGGACAAAAATGCCAAAGCCATAAGACAGGCCCCAGCTATTTGGGAAGCTTCTTTGGGATTGAGTCAAAGATTGCAAAAATGTTATGCAGGATGGAATTATAGGGGATCTTTGAGTCTCTGAAAACCTTGTGATTTCTCCATTTCCATGTGCACCATAACATAATGATGATGAGAACACGCCTAGGCTCCCTTTGCCTGCTCCACCATTCGAAAGCTGCATGGATAGAAACAAAAACAACATGAGGAAAACCAAAAGAGATGGCCAGGTCATACCAGATTTGCTGAGAGGATTTGCATTGGAAGAACATGTGAAGATTAGACTCCTCATCTGCTTCGCACATCGAACACCTGCTTGGGCCATGCCAGCTTCTTTTCCTCAAGTTGTCCCATGTCAGGTTCTTATTGTTAAACACTAACCATGAGAAAAGAATCATCTTAAGAGGGCAACCCGATTTCTAGAGGACCGTCGGAAATTTTGAGCTTGTAGGCGAAACCTTAGAAGAAATAATATCATAATAAATATCTTTTACATGAGCTGTCATATGATCATTGGACAAGGACCATGCTAGGTGGTCATTTGGCCCTCCATGATGAATCCCGCTTGCCATTAGAGCATCTTTGACGTTGTTCCAAGATGAACTCAATTCAACTGGCAAGCCGATATCAGAGGGATCCTTCCATAAGGGTGTATGGCCGCTCCAGTCAGAAATAAGCTTGTCCCATGTAAAATAACCAATTATGTGAAAGGAAAAAATGAGATTATCTAGAATGGAAATGCTTCCCCGACAGCATGAAATAGGATCCAAACCAATAATGATATTGTTTCCAGAAAAAATCCTCCACTTTAGATTCTTCAAGAAATATTTCTCGACCTTCCTAAGACTGATCCATATGGCAGATCCTTGTTTAATTCCAATTGCTCCTGTTCTGAACCAAAATTTGAGACTTTTTCCTTTCATATACTTTTGTTTTACTGTAACACTCCATGGCCCATCCCCAAAAATGACTCTCCATAGCGATTTACATAATAGGGCCTTCCAAAATGCCATCAGATCCATTAAACCCCATCCCCCGAGATGCTTAGGCAATGAAATAATGTCCATTTTAGAGAGATGGAATTTACTCCGTTCAGATTTTCCGCCCCAAATAAACTTTATCGTGATCTTGGTCATCTTTTGAATAATGCATGCTGGAAGGACAAATAAATGGGCCCAAAAGACCACCAACTGTAATAAAACAGATTGAGAAAGGATGACTCTGCCTACCAAGGATAGACATCTATGCTCCCATGCCGATATCTTTTTATAGAATCTTTCTATCAGCCATTGCCAGTCATTCCTTGTGTAAGCTTTAGCTTTAAGATGAAAACCTAAATATTTGAGGCCTTCCTTGATCGATCTTGACTCTATCCCAAAAAGCTGAGAAATCCAATTCACCACTTCCATATTGGTATCATTGTGATAGAGTAAAGATTTCGCTTTGTTAATAAAAAGCCCAGAGTCTTTTTGGAATCTTTCGAGAATATCTTTTAAACATGTCCATGATGTTCTGCATAACATTGCAAATAAGAGGATATCATCAACAAAGAGGTTGTGTGAAATGAAGTTGTGCCTGCAAATCTTAATAGGCCTGCAATTATTTTCGGCTACCGCTTTATTGATGTGGATGCTTAGAGTGTTCATAGCCAGAATGAATAAAAGAGGCGAAAGGGGGCATCCCTGACGCAAGCCTCTCTCTGCTTGAAAAAAATGAGAGGGAATACCATTGATAATAACCGCATAGTTAACATTCACTATGCAAGCCATGATCCATCGGATGGAGTTGGATCTCAGACCAATCTTTGCCAAAGGACTTTCAATAAACCCCCAATCTAAGCAGTCGTATGCTTTTTGTAAGTCAATTTTCATGATGGCCACTTCTGTATTATGAGAAGACATAGAGAACAGGCACTCCTGAGTATTAGCCACAGCATCCAGAATATTGCGGCCCTTCAGAAAAGCGTGTTGGTTCCTAGATAAAAAGGAGGCCAGTGTTCCTTTAATTCTTTCAGCAATAACCTTTGTGATGATTTTGAAAGAGATATTGCATAAGGATATCGGTCTAAAATCATGAAAAGATTCTGGCACACCCTTTTTTGGGATTAGGGCAATCAATGTGGAAGTAGTGATATGGTGTATGTTACCAGACATCCTAGACGCTTCCACCATCCTTAGAAGATCCTGTTTAATGAGGTCGAAAAAGTGGATGAAGAATTCAATTGTCCAGCCATCCGGGCCAGGGCTCTTATCTTTCTTGAAGGACTTCATAATTCCGAGTAGCTCATCTTTTGTGATTGGCTGGAACAAGGCCTCATTCTTCTCATCATCAAACATCTGAGGAACCAAATCAATACCCCATAGAATGTCCTGAAAGGCGATATCATTCCTTCTACTGTATTGTTTCTTGAAATGAATGACAGCCTCCTTTGTGATGTCATCTTGAGATACAACAAAACCTCCATTTCCATCCCTTATCTTCCATATGGAGTTTATGTCACGTCTGGCATTAGCAAAGTTATGAAAAAACTTAGTGTTTTTGTCGCCTTCCTGGAGCCATAAAGCCCTGCTTTTAAGCCTCCAAAAGGATTCCTCTTGCTTCAACAGTTTAAATTTTTTCCTTTCAAGCTCTCTTATGCTGCATTTCATGCTGAAAGAGCAGGAGTTTGCATCTGATGATTTCAAAAGGCTATCCAATTCCTGTTGGACTGTCTGAAGTTCCTGCCTATCTTTCTCCCTTTTTTGAATTTGCCATTTCTTCACTAGCTTTCTCATTGTTGCCATCTTATCTCTGAATGTTAAAAATGGGGGGAGCTTAGCCTTTGCTGTTAACTCTTTCCATGTATTGGTAATGTATTCATTAAATGCTGTGTCTTGTAAAAGAGTTATGTTAAACTTGAAGGGATATCCCCTTCTTTAACCCTTTTCCGGCCATGATAAGAGAATAGGTCTATGATCCGATACAAGTACATTCCCCACTGCTGACAAAGGCATACCCATCTTATCTATAATGTTGATATGAACTAGGAACCTATCAATCCTTTTAGCAATATAGGCCTTATCAGTTCTGCCATTAACCCATGTGAGCTTCATTTCCGGAGGAACGATATCCACCAAATTTTTATTTAGTAGCTCAAGCTTTATGATATCAGCAAGCGGGTCCTTTTTCTTCCCGAATCCCCAACATTCTTCCGAGCTCAATGTTACATTTAAATCGCCTGCAATTAAGAGATGTTCAATATCAAACATATCTGATGAGAAATTTTTTTCCCAAAAGGGAGCTCTATTTTTATAAGGCGCATAAATGTTTAAGATATTAATAGGAAGATCTTTTCCCCTGATGGATGCCGAAATGATGATCCCAGCAAAGCATTTATATGCTTTAGCTCTTATTCGCCTAGGATCCCATAGAGTTGCTAGACCCCCTGACAATCCTCGAGCCTTTGTAGCCACCATATACCAAGATGGAAGCATTTTCCTGAAGTAAGAAATGGTGGCTTCGCGACTGTGCATAGTTTCTTGGATAAGAATTATTCCCGGCCTAGAAGAGTAGAAGAAATTCTTCAGTGTTAGAAATTTGGGGTCAATGCCAAGACCCCTGATATTCATAGAGATAATAAAAGTCATTTGGAGGATTCACCAGCCGTGCTTGCTCTAAGAGGCTGTGAATCTGGCATGCCATAAATAGTAACATCAACCAAAGAGAGATTTCTAATCCCGCTGTCCGTAACAGTGGTCCTTCCTCTAAAATGCCTGCTGCCACCCCGATTCTTTTTCCTTACAGTTATATTTTTTGCAGATTCCGGGCTAATGAACGGCGAAGCCTGGTTCCTAGGTTTGTGGATAGTTAAAGGCTCCAGTTCAAGAGACTTTCGGTTGAGAAGAAAATCCAGATCACTATCATAAGGATTAATTGGGGATGAAGCAGGGGAGTTCACAGGGGTGACAGACACACATGGTTCTTTTCCTTTAATATGAGATAAGAGATTTTGATTAGGGGGTGGTGATGAGGACGATATAGGAATAGGAATGGATCCGACGGAGAAGTCCTTTACCCGCATGGGACTCGGGGAAGGAATAGCTTTATCATCTCTTGGTTCCGGAATGGGGGAGCACTGAAAAGCTATAGGACTGCTTATCAAAGAATTATTGATATTACCTGGACTGCCAGATCTGGTTTCTGGAAACAGAGGGGGGTCCTGTGACAATACCCGCGGGGAAGCTGTTGAATTGGGGAGATGGTCTTCCAGCAACTCTGTGGAGGATGGGCTAGTCGATAAGACCTATCTCCTCGCCTTTTGTCTGAGGCTCCTATTCTTAAGAAGCTTGTGATTAGGAAATTTTTTTATTAAATGGCCAGTTTTATGACAAACTGCGCATCTGAACGGGATGCCCCAGAAGTCCAATCTTTGCTTGATTATCTGATCTCTCCAAGCAATCTCAATGTGATCTGGATATCACCCCCTGTACGATTTTTCTATGAGGACCCAAGCTATTCTCTTATCCTTTTCCCCTAGACACCAAGGATCAATGTAGATAAATCTGCCTATAAAATAACCAATCTCCTCCAGGGTTTCTTTTGACCATAGTTCTAAGTGAACATTTGGAAATTTTACCCATATGAGGTTATTTGAGGGCGTATTTTCAGCGGGTCAAACCCCATATACCACCTATAAAGAGTAAGGAAGCTCCTTTTAAACACCCACAGACATTTTTGAATAGCTTCAACATCAGCAACATTAAGAAAATGGAAGCAGTACCACTCCTTCATAAGGTTTGATATAATAGGTATATATCCTATCACTGGTTTCCAATGGATTGCTATCCATTTCCTCATATCAGCATCATTCATTTCGGGGAAATGCCATATACCTATAAGGGCAAGGTTCTGTAGACTCTCAATCCTTTCGATCAGATGCACACTATCAATCTTGATTGCAGATGGCGGAGCGGTAATTTTAACAGGTTTTTGCGTCTTGTTATAGCAGTTTAGGTGCTCATGAAAGCCATGTTCCTTCTGCGCCCCTCTATCTTCTCTACGGGATAAGTGATGGGACCTTTCCCTGTCAGCACCTTGGAAAGATGGCTTTACAACCACATCATCCAGTGTTGTTTGCCAATTACCGGATAACGTGGCATTCTCCCATGCCCTCTCAGCCTCCATGGTGGCCCGGATCAGGTCCTCCGTGGCAATTGCATCGGGCTCTCCGTCCATACGCCTCCAAAAATCTTACCTTGGATTTCGGTAATATTTTAGTCAGTTGCCAAATCCGGATGAGTACTGAAAATTTAAAGCCCTCTGGCTTCCGTCAAAAGGAGGACCTGGATAGAATAAATGCTTGGATGGGAAAAGGAAAGGGAAAGGAGTTGTCCTGACACCAGGATAGGAATATAGAATAATCGGGAAATCATAAAGGACACTAGCCAGACATCTCCAAAATTAATGCATGTACCAGCTCAGAGTAAATCAGCAGAAAGGTTTGGCATCTTTACTTGTGTATGATGGCATCTGGCTGTCATTTAGACCACAAAAAGGATGTTCCTAGGAATTTGAAGATTTTCCAGGTACAAGACAGGATATTAGAGGACAAAGCTTTCTAATCCCGATGCCAATTTGAAATTTTCATGAAAAGGATGGGCAGGAAACCGATCACCGGAAGAATTTTCCGGCAAAGGGGAGAGCTACTGAGCCACACCAGGGAGCTGGGAGGATTCGAAGGCAAGACTTTTGAGAGCTATCTAAGGTGATGGAGAATCATTACATGCAAACTAGCAGCAATAAACCTCAAATATACACCACCAATCACCAATTCTGAACCTTATATCTGTACACGGCTTGTAAACTACTATGAACCTTCTGATTTTGTGTAAAAGATCCTTTAACATCTTGATGTTTCAGACTAGAAAAACTTCATGAATTTACGGTGACTAACCAGAAATATAACAAAGATATCCGGTTCTAGCTGAGAAAACTTATAGAAATAAAACCATAAAAACCACTGAAGCTATGAATTCCTTTTATGAGGCATGAAAACGTGTTTAGGGATCAGCATTTTGCAAAGAAAAGGAAACCGAATACTTACCATTACCGCGAGCGTCCACCACGAGCAGGAGCACCAGAGACCGCAATCGCATGAACATCAATCCATCAGCACGCAACAAAGATTTACTGTGTCTAAAGTAGATTGCAGAGGACAATGTTCCGGACTAAGGCGTGGGAAAGCAAGCGTGAACCTCCCCAATCCAGATGTAGGGAGGATGAAAGGCCAAAAGGGCAGAAGGCCGCGCGCGTTGAAGAAGGGACAGTTTTATAGAATTTGTGAAACCTTATGGAATGGACACCTTAACAGACATTTGTCCACCCTACGACGCACATGCATGCATGAAGCATGACATGTAGCAATAACCTTAACGAGGACGTAGGCTAGTATACCTTCATGCAGATGCAGATAGCTGATGATAGGTGTGAGGAGAAGGTTGATAATGGGAGGGCATGATGCGTGGCGTGTTCTCGGAATGACTCGAAAAGAGAGATTTCAGAATCCAAAAAAACCATTGGTCCAGGATTTGTGCTGTTGATCGCTGGTTCGTCACTCGTCAAGACGCCTCATGCAGCCTTTGATAAGATAACTCGCTGATAGGCTTGCCTCGTAGCTAGAAGATGCTGGTAGGTCTCGCTGAGAAGATGCTGGCAGGTCTCGCTGTAGGCACTCTCGCTGTGGACGCTCCGGCTCCGGCTCCCTGTCATTCTCGATTCCCAATCTATAATAACCTTAACATCACCAAAAATATTCAACTGCCATTCTTTGTACGATAGTTACCTACATTATCGACAGTAGCTATTAGTATTATCACTAACTATTATTATAATCTGTTATTATTAAAATATTAATTAAGATCTATTAATAAATCTATTAAATTAAGCATTTCCTAATCAATATTCATAATAATGATTACTAATGTAATTATTATTATTAATTATTAGGTCTTGATATTAATTATCAATTATTAATATGAATTATTTTTATTAATCAATTAATTGTTTACTATTAGTAATTATTAATATTGATTTTTAATATTATCAATATTAATTAATTTTAATATAATAATAATAATAATTACTAATAATTTATTAAAATTA
Source organism: Pinus tabuliformis (assembly GCA_031772625.1). Taxonomy (NCBI): domain Eukaryota; kingdom Viridiplantae; phylum Streptophyta; class Pinopsida; order Pinales; family Pinaceae; genus Pinus; species Pinus tabuliformis. The sequence goes on along the minus strand of CM062808.1, from coordinate 727,901,165 downwards.
AATATTAATACAATGTAATAATAACTAATTTTAATTTATTAATTATTATTAATATTAAAAAATTTAATAATTTTAAATTTTTTTTTTTTCTGTATAAAGACTATTCTATTAAGATTAAAAGAGAAAAATATTTACAAAGAGGTTTGAACCTCTGAGGGGGCTGTAGCCTGCCCTCTATCAAAAAGACTGTTGCAAGTAGCACATTGCCTTCTGTTTACAAAAATGAAAATCATAGACCCAAGACTAAACAGAGCTAGATAAGATCGACGCTTCAGAATGAGCTGACCTTTTACAAAAATGCTGTCCTTTGTCACTATTACAAAAAAATGGAAAACCAAAATTATGTCCTGGAGATTGTAAAATTTCATGCTGATAATAACAGAAGCCATGCACATTGAGAATTACACACAAAACCCAGAAATCATAAGATAACTTGCTGTCATGTCGCTGAAGCCAAAAGTAATTAAGCCTGCGGTGGCGAGTCTGTAGCGTTCTCATTTGCCTGGTTGGGGGAGCTTACCCAGGTTACCATCACATTATCTTCAGCTTCCATCATGTTGCCTTCTGGAGGAAGCACAAGGTTCAGAACACTGCCAGAGAGGCGCGCCGGCTCACAAGCTATAATTTGCTCTTGAGGAGAGTCTGGCTGAGGGCGAAAGTCTTCCTGTTGGCCCTCTTCGTGCAGCGCAGCAGAGTCATTGAGGACGACTCCAGCCAAGCTACCCTGAAAATCACTGGAATTTTGAGAATGAGACTATTCCTTGGAGGTTTCATCTGAGCTTGTAAGCTCATCTTCTTCCTCCAAGAAGATAACAGTTATTGTAGCTGAGATAAGAGGCTTGTTAAGCCTGCTTCTGAACTTGAACCAGGTTGTTTGAAAATAGCTGTTTAGGGTAGGTCTAGAATGGCCAGAGGGCGGAGAGGATGGAGAGGTAGAGGCTAATAGAGTTATACGTCGAGGCACAGAGCCACCACGACCCGGAGAACCTCCACGGGACCCTGAGTTGCTCCCACGCCTGGGGATGTCGCGACGACGGGCCATTACAGTATAGATCAGCGGATTGAAGGTGCCAGAGGACTGAGGGTGAGAGTGAAGTGGCCCAACACAAACTAAATGAACCCAGATTGAATACCAAACCTATGAACTGAAAACCCAAATGCAGAGCACACAGTAAATAGAATCGACCACAAGAAAAAAAACCCAACAACGACTGAATAAACCCAATACCCGAACCAGACACTTTCAGAAAAGAATAAATCGAAACACCTTACAGAGATGGGCAAGACTAACTTAATACACCAGACGCATATGGAGAAGACTGACTTAATACACCAGACACCGTCGGAAAGAAACAGAACCATATACCTGAAGCAGGCAAAATGGGAGCAATTATGAAGCCATGGGGGCTTCCAAATTCTCTGGGCTGTGCAGAGGCTCTGAGGACATAACCACCACAGGAGAAAAATGCCTGAAGAACCCGGAGCCACTATGTCAATGCCTAAAGAAACCGGAGCAAATGTGTCGTGGAGAATGTGCGCCATCCTGAAATCTTTCGCCTACGTACCTCGAGCCCGATGATCCATTAATGCTTGTTAATGACCTACCTCGAACCACCGAAACCTGCTCAGTGGATTGCCAATTGCCTGCTTCGCATGCCCAAGCATTAACACGTATTTAAGGCACCCGCATCCGAGTATTAAAAAATTTAATATTAATACAATGTACTAATTATTTAAAATTATTAATATTAATTATTAAAACTAAAATTATTAAAATTAAAACTATTAATACTATTTATTAAAATTATTAATATTAAGTTTTAAAGGTTTAGGGATATTAAGATTAAGGATTATAATAATAAACTAAAATTAATAAATTAACTCATCAGTAATTAATAAAAAATTAATTAATATTCTTAAAACTAAGTCAATATTCATCTCATCCTAAAATCTACTCTCCTCACAACTACTTAATCCCTCAATTAAGCTCTTCTACTATCAACATTCAAGAAAGTCTTGATGATAGATCCCAGTTGGGATTTGAAACGTTGACAAAAAATGCGTTTTACTGTGGATTCTCCGATAACTAAGTCTCAAGAAATTACCAGTGAATTTTAACATAAATCTGACCTCGCAGTGATTCATTGGTAATTTCTTGTCGCTTCATTCGTTGCGGCAACTCACCAGGTCACCATTATACAAATTACATGATTTCAAATACTTAACAAAAACATGTATTTAGCACATATGTATAACTAAACTATTGTAGTGTCTCTATGAGAACCTACAAAGATCGTTATGCTCAATATTGTTTCTAATACTTTGAGTTGTTTCCTGCATACACCATTTTTGTTTGTTTGTTTAAACCTCGACATCTCATTAGTTCAAAGAGATATTACAAAAGAGTGTTTTTGTTCCATACTGTTCTGCCCATAGGGAAACTAGACAAAACTAATTATCAACATAAACAAAATCTTTCTGCCTTTCCAATTTTCTAACACTACACCACCTTATAACGATAATAATGTAGGGGAATAATATTCACACAATTAAATATGCAATAAGGATCAATATTTTATTTGATGATGGTATCACTACATTTTGTAGAAGCTCGAGGCTTTGTCAATACAAATCTTAATGCCATTACAACAATATACTCATTAAGACCTCAACATGTGACTTGTGAAAATTGAACCTTGGTGGGAAGGATAACACTCATTCTCACCATTGCACAGACTATACCCAATTGACCACCGTAACTATCAAGTTCATCTAGAAAAACTAAAGAAATTGGCCCTATAAAAGTTAGGGATATTAGCCCTATAGTATTAGGGATTAATCTACCTAGGAAAAATTAGAAGATGAACCCTATAATAATTGAGTAGGAAACCAAATTATACATTTATATATCACTAGGGCTCATGACCATTATTTTGAAATGAGATTATGTGATTCTAATCATGTGTTTCTAGTAATAATATAAAAAACAAACCAATATTATTTGCATAAATAAAATAATATTAATGTATGTAAATTATAACATAAAAAATACTAACTATACCTTTTTGTATTTGAAATTTGACCTAAAACTTAAAAGTTATAATTATAATTATTATTAGAAATATAAAAATTCACTTACTCCATGCTAGTTCCTGGAATTAGTTGACGCTCTGGCAATTTCTACGGGAGTCTCAGGTTTGAATTGATTCTGGCTAGCTTCCCTAATGGACGATGTGGAGGGCCCCCCCACCGCCCCTCCTCCTCTGGACTCCTCCGTCGATGCCACTTTCCAGTCTCTAGTGGCCTCCCTCCTGAAGCGCTTGCGGCCTGCTACTGTTGCTTCCAAGTTTTTCAAGTGGAATATCGAGGTGAAAGACGTCTCCCTACTAGATGGAGTGAGTCATACGTCCCTTGCTTAAGCTGAGAGAGCGTTAATTGGGAAATTCATAGGTACGTGTCCCTCTCTTAGATCAATGGAAGCCTGGATTAAGAAAACCTGGAATCCCATGATGAAGGGTGAGAATTCTCTCTCTGTGGTTGGCAATGGATTTTTCATCTTCTTATTTGAAAACGAGGAGGATAAGGAGGTAGTATTTTGCAATGGACCATATTTCTTTGGCTCCAGAGGGATGTATTTAAACAAATGGTCCCTTAATTTTAATCCTGATGAGGGAATCCCTACTGTGATTCCAGTTTGGGTCAATCTCCCGCTTCTACCTATCACCTGCTGAAGCGATGATTGCTTCCGGGCTATTGGTAATGGAGTGGGGAAATACTTGGATAATTCTTAACCAAAAGGCTCCCAATTTTCCTATGCTAAAATCTATGTAGAAGTACACTTGGAGAAGGGATTGCCAGTTGAAATTAATCTAAACCTTGGAGAATGGAAGCACAGACAAGTCTTGGACTATGAACAAAGCCCATTTAAATGCAAACACAGTCATGAGTATGGACACTTTTCCAGATACCGCACCAAAGCTAGGAATGATAAAAGTTTGGATGCCTCCACTACTCAGGAGGAGCATTAGAAAAAACCTAAAAGAGCTCCAAAAGGTAAAGGTTTGATGTCAAAACCTCGTGCTATGGTGGTTATCAATACGGCTCTGTCATCCTCAAATCCGTTCAAAGTGCTAAGTGATGAGTATATGGAGATGGAGGCTCCCCCCCAGATAAATCTTGAGGAGAATGCGGAAATAGAAGGAGGAGAAATAGTAGCGGAAAGTAGCCCGAAGGAGGGTGGAGGTGAAGTCACTCCGCTGAAGTATGTTCCTGTCAGTGATGCCCCACCGGGAAGCCTGCTCAAAGGTTTGGATCATGTTATCACTCAGAATTTATCCCAAAATCTATCATGGGCTGATGATTGCAGTAGTCAGGAAACCGACCCCACTGGGAAAATAGGGAGACCAAACACGAGGACAAAGAGAGAAAGAGAAGCAGAAGTAAATAAAAAATTGGAGAACCAATCACTCATCTCAGAGATTCTGAAAGGGAAAAAGATAAACAAAGAAGGAAAGGATGGTGGTCGCTCCCCCTCTACTCACAAGTAATGAAAGTAATTTCCTAGAACATAAGGGGGTTAGGAAACCCTGCTAAAACCCTAGCAGTTAGAGATATAATCAAACAAGAATCTCCATAAGTAGTATTTCTTCAAGAAACAAAGTTATAAGAAGTGGAGGCTATGAAAGCAACTGGTATTTTTTGGAGAGAGAACTCGGGGTCAACACAGTCCTCAAGGGAAGCTTCAGGAGGCCTAGGCATAATTTGGTTGAACAAGAGCTTTACTCTGGTTGAAGAAATTAAGACAAAATATTGGATTATGGTTCTTCTAAAGGAAAAGGATACAAGGGAAAGAATTCCCTTCACAAATATATATGGTCCAGTAGTATATAGCGACAAGGCAGAATTCTGGGCCTCATTAGAGGTGATAAAGGAAAGGAATTACCACATCAATGGTATAATGTGATGGGATTTTAACATTGTCCTAAATACAACAAAAAGCAGAGGTGGGTCTTCAATCAAGGATCCTTTTAGAGATGGAATGGAGGAAAGAATGGAACGATGGGACCTAATTGATATCAAACCTAAGATTGGGAAATACACTTGGTCTAATAGATGGTCGGAAGATCATTATATAGTTTCTCGCATGGATAGGTTTTTGTTGCACAACAACTAGCTTCTTAATGTTTTGGACTGCTCTTCATCTATTGAATCTCAGGGAGATTCAAATCATCACCCTATCATGATCTCAATGGAGAATATTGAAAACCTTGGGCCATTTCCCTTTAAATCCAATTTAGATTGGTGCCAATATGAAGAGGTTGAGAATATGGTAAAGAGATCTTGGATTTGCCATGTCCAGGGATACCCCAACTATGTTTGGGAATCTTAGCTAAAAAAAGGTCAAAAAAGTTGAGGAAATGGCTTAAAGAGAATTATCAACCCTAGGGAGAAAAAGAAGAGAGAAACTGCAAGAATTAGAAGAACAATACAATATGATGGGAAAAATCCATATCGAAGAATCACACATTCAAAAGGAAAAAGACCTCTCCACTCAGATTTTCAATCTTAGTAGGCGAGAGGAAAATTTGTGGGGGCCTAAATCTCATAGTCTTTGGTTGAAAGTTGGGGACTCTAATACTTCCTTCTTCCACAAACAAGCAATGGCTCAATAGAATAGGAATAAAATCGTGGAAATAAAGGTTGTGGGTGGGCAAACAGTCAGCACCTCATCAGAAATTAAATTGGAGGCATATAATCACTTTAAATCTCTTCTAAATAAGGATTGCATTCCTTTAGAAGGTGCCTCTGATTTTATTAAGGCATTGCCCCATGTTGTCTCCCTGCCTTCCAATGTGTTTCTCTTGGGTGAAATTACAGAAGAAGAAGTTTGAAGTGCGATTTCGAATTTGGATCCTAAGAAGGCTCTGGGTCTAGATGGATTCTCTATCAGATTTTATCGCATATTTTGTTGTGTCATCAAAAAACCTCATTAAGATGTTAAACTATAGCAGAGTTAAAAACAAGTTGGGGGATGCACTAACTCATCCTTTCTCGCTCTGATTCCAAGTGAAAATGATGAATGCAATTGGCTTGCTGTTGGGAATCCCTGTGGATTTTCATCGAACTTCCTTCAAATATCTTGGGATTCCCATATCCCTAAAACAGGCCTCAGGGGAAGATTGGGAGAATGTACTACAAAAAATAAGGAAAAGGGTGCAGTCCGGGGGAATTAGATGGATCAACTTGGTCGGGAGAGTTACCCTCATCAAATCAGTACTATCTTCCCTTCAAGTATATTTGGGTGTTGGTCTCTTAGCACCAGGTTACGTCAATCAACAAATAAGCAGGCTCATCTGAAAATTCTTATGGCAAGGAGGGAAGGGAAACGATAAAAAATTCCACCTCGTTAACTGGAATTTGTTTAAGCAACCTATGAATTTGGGAGAATTAGCAATTAAGGATCCTGAACTAATGAATCTGGTGCTGGGGCCTAAACTAGTTTGGAGGCTCCTCTCGGACTCTAATGGGTCGTGGAAAAAGGCCTTTATAAGGAAATATTTGCACAAAAATATTGGCCAATAACCACTTGGTAGATGGTCAAGCCAACCCGGGGGTGATGCTGGAACAAGGTAGTTTAAGTATCAATCAAGACATAATCACATGTCATATCCCCTAAACTATAGCACCAAGCCGACGTTGTACTGTTGAGGTACATGTATTCAGAGAATTAAGTCAGCAATTAAGATGGTTAGCTCCCCAATGATCCTCTGCAATGCTTTTGAAACTGGGATGGTAGGTATAGAGTTAAGGCACAGGTGTGGTAGAATTGGTATTCATTTCATGTACGAGGACAGGTAGGCATTGAGGTCTTGGTAACTCACCAGGAGCTGCAATATAGTTATACCCGCAAGGGAAGCTACTACCATCGCAAAACGATCCTGTTTATTTCTAGCGGTGGAAGAAATGGAGTGAAGTTGCCTTGACAAGACTCTGAATCATCTAGCATTTATGAAGGATACGTTTGGGAGGAATGTCGAGGTTGAACATGCTATTATATATTGTAGCTGACTGCGGTCAGTTAATCAAAGGATAGTTATTGTCCAAAGTCAGATTACTACAAAGATGGCCTTTACAAGTAACGACATTGATGGAGGCTTAGGGTTGAGAGGCTCATGGTTTGGTCATGGCAGTGGTGGAAGCATCAATAGTTTGGCAGATAGTTTGTGTAAACAAGTTATAAAGGAAATTGTTAAGGAAATAAACAAAAATATGACAGTTCTCTATGCTCAGTCATCAAGATTGGGCAAAGATATGTTCTTGCAGAAGACAATGGAAGGCCTATGCATCGATGTGTTGAGCGTGAAACATAAGGTGGAAAGCATCAAAATAAAAGTGGAAACTGCTACAGTCAGGGTTTTAAAGGAAGTATTCAGGGTTGGGAAAGCCACGGTCTTCAACGTTGTTGGTGTTGAGGTTGTTGCCGTTGAGCGGGTCGTGGATGCTGGAAAGGATGACGTAGAGGATTTGACAACGATAGTGGATGAACCTTCGGGAGAAGAAATCGATCTCGGCAGCAGCTGAAAGATTTTCGTTTTAATATTATATATATTGTGTTGATGTATAAAATATAGTGGTATTTTTTAAGAGTTTGCAGTTATAGTTATGTTCAAAGACTCTATGTAAATAAGGCTGGTAGCAAGAAGGTCCCATTTCAATGTAAATCGATGAAAATTGCAGAGAGCACACTCTTAAATTTTGCATAGGACCTAACCCTTTTTGAGTTTATATAATGAAAATTCTACCGATTTCTTTAAAATATATATATACAAATTCTTAAGCATACTATAATAATTAAAAGTCCAAATTCATGCTTTAAGAGATACAATGTGATGTATGAAGATATCATGAGCAGAAATAGATATTTATTCAATTTTCCTAAAAATAATGATTATGAATTTGATATGATAGAAAGAAGAAAGGACCAAAGGACCAGTATAATATAAATTTTGAAAAAATTGAAATTCATAATAGCAATATACATGATGTGAGTATGAAGGTATTTTTTGCATAAATAAATATTCAAGAAAAAATAATATAAATCATGAAATTAATATAAATACAGAAAAATTCAAAACCTTATTTTCAGAAAATCCAATTCTTCAATGTGCAAAAGTAGAAATTATACAATGAATAATGACAAACATTATAGAGACAAATAACTATGCACAAATCCAATTAACAATCAAATACGAATTTATTATAAATTTTCATTTTTAAACCATAATTCTAGAAATTAATCTATATAAGAAAACTTATAATATTTATCCTATTTAACTTTATACTAAAGATGAATCTATGTAAAAAAAAACACTTATAATATTAATCCTATTTAATTTTTAAATAACAAGTTAAATTATACATGCTTTTTATTTGGGTTGTTTGGTTTTTTTTCTAAATCATTATAATAAATTTATATTATTAATTATATATTGTTGAAAAATCATTGAATTATTTATATAATTAAAATAATATTAATAATGTTAAAATTTATATACCATAATTATTTATAAAAATATTAAATAAATCTAAAAACAAATTTAAAATAATATAATATAATCAAAACCCCTTAAAAACCCACAAAACAATAAACATAATAAAAAATTAAAATAAAATAATATTATAAAAAAACCTTAAAACCCACGTTCAGGAGTATTGGATACAAATGTTGTGTCCCATGTATGGAGTCAAAGTGTTATCCTAATAATATTTAAAAAGTTTGCATGAATATAAAAAATAAAACTATACTAAATTTTCCCTTAGTTTTTCGATTTTGACATAATATCCTCCAAATTATATTTGTTATAAATTATAAAAGCAGGCTTCTAACAAAACCTAACATTAACTAAAGGTAACACTGTCAACGCTCTTTATCTCTGGACACTCCGATCCGTGAAGCATGTATCCTGAATGATTTGAATTCTACCATGTTTGTGTAAACGATACGCAAAGAATTACATGAATGTTGTGAAAGGAATTTGTATTCGGCGACGGGTATTAACCCAGCGACGGCTGTATATATTTATCTTTCAATTTTACGAAGTCAAAATTGAACAATAGATATATAACTGCCACCCAATTAATATCCTATAACATGTTATTTATTTTCAATTATATGAGAGTTAGTGGAAGTTGAATTCATCCATTGGGCGTCCAGTACGAACATCACTGCGTTGAGTACAAATAGTGCTGCACTAACAGAATCAATTTGAACGTACCATAATTTTATTCAAGGAAAAATATATTTCTATTAAATTTAAACCAATATATTTATACTAAATATTAACCAATTCAGTAAATCAAATATTAACCTGATCAGAGATTAGTGTTGGCCTTGGCTGAGGATGGAGTAAATCCCACGGGAACAAAAACAGGGCAATTACTGCACACCAGAACAAAAGTGAAAACAGGGCAGGCCGCATTGAAAAAAAAAAAAATTGACAAAAATACCTTATACAACATTTAATCAACTAAGAAAAGTAAATATGCATAATCCGCTTCATTTTTACATGGGAGGAGTTTTGGTTTTCTGTTTAATCCTATGGAATTTAAAATATAAATAGGTTTGGTTACGAGGGTTATTTTAACTGGATGAGTTATTTAAAGTATAAATAAGTTTAGTTACGAGAGTTAGTTTAATTGCTCGAGTTACAATAATTAAAGTATTTTTGTTATTAAAAAGTTATGGGTTCAATTTTACATGTTATTTTTTTTTTGAGAGTTTACAGGTTTAATTTGATTTGCTATTGAGAAAAAGGGATCAATTTTCTCAAAATTAAGGTAAGCCATATTGAAAAAAAGAAAGTAAAATTGAGTCTATAAATTCTAATTTCTTATGAAAGTGGAAGAGATGTAATTCTTATTGATTCATCTATATAAAATATAGTTACTCTTCCTTCATTATCTGATCTGCTATTGAGAAGCGGGGTTCAATTCTCTCATAAGAATTTGTAAATTCAATCTCTAGAGAGAGAATATTAGAAAAACATTGATTATGTGTTAGCTCAACCATTGTGGAAAAAAATAATAATTATGTGTTGATATGGAAAAAGAAGAAAAGTTGAGTATAGTATAAATTTTATCTCAAATTCTGAGACAATGGAAATTTGCAGTAGCAATCTACATATCATGTGAATATGAAAATATTATTTGGAAACATAAATATTTAATGAAGTTGTAGAAACAGACATCATGAAATTAATATAACTAAAAGTAATATAAGTAAAGACAATGTGAGAGTCCTATTTACAAAAAATCCAATTCTTCCATTAAAAGAGATTGAAATTAGAGAATTTAGATTAATCTATAGGGAAAATTTAGGAAATTAACTTTACAAAGATTGAGTAACAAAGCATCATCATTGTTAAAGGATCTTAGTAGGTTCAAGTCTTTAAAAGATGTTGTAAATGCATGTTTGTGATATTTGTGAAACAAATTCTTTAAATGTTTTAACTTTTAATTCCAGTTAATAAAAAAAAAAACACATTATCACTATTATAAAATGATTTTACATTATAATTATATATTTCTAATTGTCATATGAAAACACAATACAATATTATTTCTATAACTAAAATAATATTAATATAAACTATAATATTACAATAATATAGTAATAATAGAAACCAATCCAATATTATTTATATAACTAAAATAATATTAATATAAAATATAATATTAATGGATATCTTTGTATTTAGACTTTCACTTAAACTCGTCATAATTACTCTTAAAACATATAAACTTTAAATTAAAGTAAGATAAACAAAATTCTTAAAGTATCTTGGATTCAATCTCTAAATAGAATCTAATGTGTTACTTAAGTAATATTAAAAACATTATATATATATATATATATATATAGATTTATGTATAAGTAAAGTTATAACATTTTTATATTTAATTTTAACTTAAAACATTATATTTAAATTTTTTAATATATAAGTAAAGTTTAAATATATTATACAAATGATATTAATATAAAAAATAAATCTATATTAATAATATTTTTTTTATATTTAATTCTGACTAAAACATTTTAATCCTAATTTTAATTATTATAAATTATAAATATTAAAAATATGTGTTAACCCTGCGCCCTGAATGCCGCGTTTTTTAATATAATTATTAGTTAACCTTGGTTTCAAAAACTGGGTACGTTCATTGTTATTCGCATAAGAAGATGATATCGACATTACAATGATGGCAAAAGAAATTGTATGAATATTAAAAATAAAAACTACATATCAAGCTGCCTACCTCAAAGCCAAGGCAGAAATGCAATGAATTCACCGTTACTTCGGCTGCCCATATGAACTCGCCATTAAGTCAAATAATTCATCCGTTGTAAGAGCCGTACTAATAGCACTGCGCTGTCATTGAGTACAAATGGTAGGTCAGTATCATTTTGGAACAAATCTACAAGTATTTATATACCAATTCAATAAATCAAATAATAACCTTAAGTACAGTTCAATGTTTTTCCGCTAGAGTGGACCCCGCAGGTATGGTTCAGAAGTAAGTAGCAAAACAAAAAGGGCAATTATTGCAAAACAGGGTCGGCAACGAAAACCCATGAAAATAAACGGAAGAGAGGACTATCATCGACAAGTAAAAACAAAAAAAATTCAAAAATCCGATCCAGTTTTCCCGCTTTCTCTGCATCGCTTGAAAAAGAAGAAACCGATTCTAATGAGATGAAGCGAACTATACCTTCTATTTATTAAGATATAACAACATAAATAAAACGTTAGAGAGTTCTGCAGTGTTTATAAAATTTACATCTATAAATTTCTTATGCCTATGTCTATTCAGAATGGAAGAGGTAAGATGCCAACATTACACATAAATGATACTCGGAAAGGTATTGTGACATACAGATCAACCTACACTTATAATCGGAAAAATAAAAAATAAAAAAAATTATTATCTTCCGCCACTACCACCCAAAAAGAAAGTATAGGGCCTGAGCATTTGATAGATGGTAGCATAGCCATTTTATGTCTTGCAAATATTTGTGAAGTCAAATTAAGTGAAAACCGTTGAAATAAGAAAATACAAAAATTTGTAATTCAGGTAAAAATCAAGGTATATGTATTGAAATGAGAGGAAAAAGAGACGCCGAATACAACATATATGCTCTTCGGAATTTCTGAGATTATTGAAATTTAATGGTAGCAGTGTACATACCGTGTAAGTACAAAGGACGATATGAAATCATGGAATTTAATTTACACCGCCCTACTTCCACAAAATGGAATTATTAGGGCTGCAAAAATACAGAGCATTGCAGCACGTTCGCCGAAATCATGGATTTGAATTTACAGTGCCCTACTTCCAGAAAATGGAAATTACAGCGTGAACAAAAATACAGAGCATTGCAGCGCGTTCGCTAGAGATAAGATGTTATGCAGACTCAGATGACTTGATAATATACTTGTCACATGCATACATCGAACGGTTAATGCTGGGTTATGCTTTTTCACCTAACCACATCAAACGACATGCATTAATAGATTTTTTGTTTTCTTAAATACATCAACCTGCCTACTCCTCTTTTTGATTTTTGTTATGCTGAAATAGTAATAGTGAATAACCGCTCAATATAGTAATAGTGAGTAACGGTTCAATACTCAACTCCCCAACCAAACCAAAATATGATCCTTAAAATTTAAATCAATTTGTATGAGAGTCGACTCCTCTTTTTGCTTTTTTTTTACTCTGAAATAATATTTTGCTTTTTTGGTGACTTGAAATAGTAAGTCACTGTTCGAGACTCAACTCTTTATATGCAATCATGAAAAAACCACACCAAAACATAATTTTCAAAATTCAAACTAGTATTTGTACGAGAAGGGTGCAAAGGCACGCAGATAGGGTTACACAAATGGAAGATTATATTGTTAAAGATATATTATATTCAAACTTTCTAGAGAGAGTCGAGAAGCAAGGGCATAGACTCTAATAAGTGAGAATGAATGGTGAGAATGAATGGTGTAAAACTGCAAAAATTTCTGATATGCCTAGCGTTGGGAGCTTAGGCGGAATCCACATGAGTAGGGCCTTGGGACCTAAGGCCAAAGCTTCTAGGGGCTAAGGCCAAAGCTTCTAGGGCTAAATCCTTTAGCTGGGGACAGGGGCCGATTCTTTGAAATATTGCCATAATGTATGGTCCTTTGGAACCATAAAACCACAATCTTGAACCATTTGGGGACTTGGTGAAAGGGGACCGGTCCTAAGTTGATTCGACACATTACAAATAGTCTCATGTGTAACACATGAGACCACACCATATGCGCCTGGGCTCTTTAAAATATCAGGACTTGGACGATATCAGGAATTTTAAAAGATTACATTTGGTTGCACCCCCAAAACTTCCGATATACCGATGTGTGACGTGGACGTATCCGCGTGGAGAGGGGATAACAGAGAGCCCAAACCAAGGTTTAACATATATAAACCTTTGTTAAAATTTCTCTGCGGAACCTTTGATTTAAATACATAAAACATGTGTTCCATATGTTGTGGATCGTCTTGTGCCACCTGTCCGCATTGCTTTGGGGTTCGGATATTGGATGTTTTACCCGATATGTATATCGAGATAAACCCCGATACGCACCTCTGCAAAAACGGCAATATCACATGTCTACTCTGATGTCCCTGTGATATTATAGGCAATTCCTATTTCCAACCCCATTGAAACATAAATGCAGCCTGACATGCAAGGGATATAGCAGTTCTCTTGTATTTATGTTTCAATGGGGTTGACTTTGGCATTTTAGCAACAAAGCAACTGTTATTCCCTTGCATGTCAGGCTGCATTTATGTTTCAATGGGGTTGGAAATAGGAATTGCCTGATATTATATCAGCTAGTGGTAACCTGTCTTCGCTCCGATATTTCGATGCCCACAAACCTCTATCTTTCTCTCGAGGTATAATAATAAAAGAATATAATATCCAAACCATATAAGTTTCAGGGGGGCATATTAAATTCGGAATATGTATGTGGCAAACCCTTTTTATAGACTTCAGAGTATTAAAACAAACATATCATATAACCAAAGTCCAACCATTATATTAAAGGCGTTATAATTTAAAAGCCCTGTTGCAGGACCCAAATTCTATGTTCTTGTTCCTGGTCTTGCTTATCGGAGGTAATCCATATCGGAGATTTACTTTTGAGACACATTAAAAAAACACCGATATGATTCCTCATCGATATTTCGATATGCAAATCCCTCAAATTTCCGATCTCTGATAATCGACATCATATATAGCTGGAACCTGATACGTTTCAACATGATTCTCAGTTCGATGCTTGCCAAAGTCATGAAAATCACATCATGTACATTAATATTCTGCGCTGAATCTTCTTAAATAGAAATGAGAGAGTGGAGTCACCATTTGGTTTTAAATAAAGATCAAGAAACCCCAAGGAAGAGGAAGAGAGGAATTAAAAAAGGAGAGAGAAAGGCCACTAAATTAATTAGCGTTTTAATATTAATTAGTTTTCTGAGTTGTAAGTGAATTATGGTTTTCAACAAGTAATTAAGAACTAAACAAATGTAAGCAAAACTATGGTTAATTCCCATTATGTTTGATGAGTTAATTAAACTATGTGCTAGAAATATGGATACCCATGAACTGCAAATTAGTGAGTTGTTGCAATAATGACCCAACAAGTTGTTGTTGCATATATATATATCTAAACTATTGCAGTGTCCCCATGAGAACCTACAAAGACCTTTATGCTCAATATTGTTTCTAATACTTTGAGTTGTTTCCTACATACACCATCTTTTTTTTGTTTAAAGCTTGACATTTTATTAGTTCAAAGAGATATTTCAAAAGAGCGTTTTCTACCCTACTCGTTAGCCCATAACAAAACTAGACTAGTAGGACAAATTAAATGATCTTGAGGTTGTGGAGACCTCGTTTAACCCTATTATAAGATAGAAAAAAGAATTTCCCAAAATTTAAAAAACAACAACAACAACAACAAAACTGAGCTTGAAAATGTTTAAAGACTTCATTTGTGAGAAGCAAAAGAAGCGTCATTCAGAAATAGCACAAGGTTACACTTAGCTATAAGAAGCATCTAGTGGCAAACATGAGAAGCAAGATTAGTGTAAAACCTTGACCTTATACAGTGTGTTCCTTGACCATATCCTCAACCACAAACATCTTGACGTCGAGTATAACTTCGGCCATGAGCACTATGACCATGAGCACCTCCACCATGATCATTGTGACCACAACAACGAACATCCCGACCATGAGCACCTTTGCCACACGCCCCTCCCTACATGACTGAGAGTCGTGATACAAATAACTGATGATAATTGAACCATGCAGATGGGACACTAGTGTGCCAACTACTCGAAGGTGCCAGAATTCTTGACACTAGCCTGAACCCATCACTGTTTGGCCACTAGTCGAGCAAGTAAACTTCCAAAGTGAGGTCCTCTACTCGCATAGAGTGAATTTCCCTATGATTTTGAGACTGCCACCTGTTGTCTCTGACGAATGAAAAGGAGATAGAAGATCCTAGATGAAAAAAAACCAATAAGTTGAGATTGACTAACCATCCTAATCCCCACAGTTCTCATGAAAATTCATGAGTGTGTTGGAGATGAAATAAGAGATGTAGTGGGATGCCGACATGCCAACCTTGAGAAACCAGAGAATGCCTAAGTAGGGGCCAGTGGATGTAATCATAGTTACAATAAAAATTGGCGACATGATAATTAAGGGCTGACATATCCTGCAAAAGAGAGGGATAAACAATACAACTTTGGTGTAACCACTGTTGATCTAAATATAGAAGTTGTCATGCCTTGTGGTAGCCTTCTGCTCACAACTCAACATGCCAATCCATGTCATTATAGTTGGCCATCATTTCCTTGTAATCTAGAGTCGAGCAAGTGTACCTACCCACTAAATCCGTTAATGCCCATGGTGTGTGAGGAGTTATCATATTGTACCTCTGCATTGGGATGTGCATGCGACTGGGAAGGTGGCCAGAGTCGTCATTCGAGTTGATCATTGGCATGGTGTTTGGCCCATACTCGCACCTATCGTGGTAGTTTCATGCATACACCATCAACCTAATTACTCATGCAGAGATCTCTTGTACACTAAGTATCCAAAATGAATTCCTATAATACCCTATCTATACATCTTTAGTTCAAGTTATCCTCACAAAAGGAAATGTTTGCAATTTTTTATTTAGATATGCTCTCAATAGCAATGTAATAAGGAGAAAAAATTACCTTTGCTTGCAAGTGTCTCAACGATACATTGGTTGCATGCACCGAAAGTCAACGTGATAGAAATATGAAGACTCTATCAAAGGGTTTGTCTATTGCATTACTAAACACATAAATTTATACAAAACTCAGCCGAAGAATGCACAGGGATTCACCGACTTCCATTTACTTCGTATCTAAATCCGGCGAATATCACCGACTCCCTACCAACTGACACCAACTACTCGTTGTCATACGATCAGGACAGGCAACTCGTGACTATTATTCTAACACCTCCCCTTAATCATGACCATCTCAGCTAAGATTACAACAAAACATTTCATCTTTTCCTTCTTTCTAAAGGGTCCATGCTTGTTCATTTGTTGGTGTAGTTTCATCTTCACCTTTCTTACCATAATATAGTGACAGAGCTTCTTCTTTATTGATTGCAGTCTAAAACTCTCTGTATTTAACATTTCTACAAGTTCTTGAGACTTATACTTGTCCTTAATGCTTGTAATTTCTTCAAGTTTTGTTGCTTCTTCCTCACTGTCAGTATCTGCACACTTAAAATCAATGCTATATTTATATAAATGATCATAAAAAAAACCATATTGATTCTTGTCATCCTGCTCTTTGAAGAGAGCTTTGCTTCCTTCATCTTTCTCTACTATCATAGTTGGTTGTTTCATGTCTTCAACTTCTTTAATCAACTTTGTTGCTACAAGCATGTTGTCCTACATTTGATTTGTGTATGGAGGTGGGCATCTATTCTCACCAAACAACAACTCATCAATAAGATGCTTTTCTTGCATCAGATTGAACCACTCTTCATGAAATACATAATTCTCATCAAATTTGACTTCATACGTCTCTGCATCGAAGAGACTTTCTTCATAAAAATATTCAAATTCTACATCAATGGTTGTTTCTTCATCCACACATGTTTCAATGTCAATTACAGGCACACATTCATCATCCATCATTGCAACCTCAATGTTTCCATCTTCAGTTTCACAATCAATTATGAGACTGAAAGCACAATCATCATTTTCAACAACACTACTTTCATCATCTTCAACTTTCTCACTCCCCTTCATACTGTACTTCATTTCAAGAATATCCCAAAACATTTTTGCATCACATATTTCACTAAATTCATACAAAATACTAGACAAAATGTTTTCATCTAGAGTTGATATGATGAGAAGCAATGTTATTACACCTCTACTTTTATCAAGGGAATTTATTGAATTCCTTGAACAAATTGCCATAAATTTATTGAACCAAGCAATCCCTCCATTTTTATTGCTCAAAGTTTAAAACTTTTACCTGATAAAATTGGCAGCACTCAAAATAATCACTTCAATATTTCATCAGTCTCTTCAAATTCTTAAAACTGACTTAGATCTATATTTGGATTCATGTCTTTGAGAAACATTTCATATTTTTTGATATATCTATGTAACAACCCATGAAAAAGGAATAGATAAAAAAATCAAAGGTGGGATCAACCCATGAAAATTATTTAGGTAATGACAATGCTAACTACAAGAACATGGTTGCCACAAGAAATGTGGAACACCTAAGGGAGGTCTAGGGGAGAGATATCTCAAAAAACAAGGAACAATAGGGACTATTTTCTAAGATAATTCACAATATACTTCAGAGAGGATAAGAGAGGCTATGGGAGATAGATGAGGGTTCATGGAAAAAACCTAGCTAGGAGATAAGGAGGGGCCCAATGACGAAAAGGGAGATTGAAGGAACTAGGAAGGGCAAGAGAAGGTAGGTGGGGAAAATAATACTTGCACTCAAAGATGCAGGAGAAGAAGGAATCCTTTCTATAGAAATGTAGATACAACTCATGAATTGTGGGTCCAAACCACAAGAAACCATCAAAAGTATGAACTAGATTGGGACTTAGTGTTGGGCCATTTTAAAATCACCAAAAATCATAAAAGTAACAAATATTTTCGGAGCCAAATTGCTCGTCACACCTCAAATCAATGAAACGACCAAGAGCTAGTTTGAGTCCCGTAATATCTAAAGACTAAGCATGGGAAAGATAATATATATATCAAGAAGAGAGGGTTTGTTAATCTAGATTGATGGATTTATGCTTCATTGAAAGGAGTTAGGTTCATGCTTCATATGATTTCCATGTGCCATTACAAAATAAAAGAAAATGGTTCTTCATTGAGGATAGAGTGGATCTCACAAGTTCCGTATGTAAGTAAAAAAAAGTACCGTTTAATTAAAACAAAAAGAGAGCAATTACTGCACAACCGAACAAAACAGAAAACAGGGCCGGCCAGCAATGGAAAAATAAAAATAAAATAAGAAAGGGGTGGCCATATACAACATTTAATCAACTCAGAGAAGCAAATACGCATAATCCAGCTCGTTCTTTTCATTACAGGAGCTCTTGTTTGCTGCTTTCTATGGATTGAAAGACGAAGCAAATATGTGTAATCGAGCCCGTTCTTTTCATTGCATAGCTCCGGTTTTCTGCTGTGTGGATGGAAATGTATTCTCGTGAAGTATAAAATTAAAAATGAGTTTAGAGTTAGTTTAATTAGTTTAGTTTTAGTTGTTGAAGTATTTTTGTTATTGAAAGGTTATGGGTTTAATTTGAATTGCTATTTGTTATTGAGAGTTTTTGTGTTTAACTCGATTTATTATTGAGATTTATAGGTTCAATTCAATTTTCTATTGAGAGGTTAAGGGTTCAATTCTCTCAAAATTCTAAGGTTCAGGTTTGCTCGAGGTTCAGGTTCTTTGGTTAAGCGTGATCCTTTCAAGTAAATGTGCCTAGAGTTGCTTCTTTTGATCTTTTCAAGTTGATCTGCTTGGTACAAATATTGCATAGACATAGCGGTAACCAATATCTAAAGACCTTAAACCATATTGAAAAAGAAAAAGAGTAAAAATGGAATTTACAATTATAATTAAAATGTAAAATATTAATTCTTATTGATTCATCCAAATAGAATGTAACTACTCTTACTTCATTATCTGTGAAAAAAAGACCAAAAAAATAATATTATAAACATTTTATCTCTCGTAAGAATTTGTAAACTCAACCATTAGAGAAAAAATACTGAAAAAACATTGATTGTGTTAGCTCAAAAAAAAAATAAAACTTGTTAAGAAACTATGAGTACAATATAAATTCTATCTCAAATTTCTGAGACGATGGAAATTCATAGTAGTAATGTACATATTGTGTGAGTATGAAAGTATTATCTACATAGATAAATATTCAATGAAGCTGTAGCCTACAACATGAAATTAATTAATTAATATAAATAAAGACAATATCAAGTCCTGTTTCCAAAAAATCCAATTATTAAAAAAAGATAATAATTATGAATTGATATGATACAAAGAAGAGAGGACGTGCACAATATAAATTTTGAGATGATAAAAATACATTCTATATATATATATATATGATGTGAGTATGAAAGTACCATATGTACCAGTTTGTAAACTCAACTATTAGAGAAAAATAAAAAATTATGTGTTGATACTAGGAAATGCAAAAATTTGAAATTCCATTATTAAAAAAAGATAATTATTATGAATTGATATGATACAAAGAAGAGAGGACTAGTACAATATAAATTTTGAGATGATAAAAATTCATTATATATATATATATATATGATGTGAGTATGAAAGTACCATATGTACAGCTAAATATTTAGTCATTTTTTAAAAAATAATGATTATGAATTTGATATGATCGGAAGAAAAAAAGAAGGCTGGTACAATATAAATTTTAAAATAATGAAAATTTATAATAGTAATATACATGTTGTAAAGAGAATTTCACAGAAAATCCAATCCTTAAATGTGCAGAAATGGAAATTACAAAATGAGTAGAGATAGACACTTGCAACACTTTTATCCATACAAATAACAATGCCTAAATCCAATTAACAACCAAGCATCAATTTATATATAATGTATCTTTTTTAAACCATAATACTACTAGGAATTAGAGGTTAATCTACATAAGAAAATGTAAAAAATTAATTTTATTTATTCTTTGAATATAATAAGTCATATACTTTTTTTTTATCACTCTCATTATTTTAAAATGAGTTTATATGACTTTAATATATATATTTTAATAATAATAATAAAATCAATAGCCTATGCCCAAAAACAAAATAAGAGTTTGAAATAGTCCACCAAAAAAAGACTGTGAATTGAATTTGTTTTCCATGGAAATAGAATTCACATTGAATTTGTTTTCGATGGAAGTAGAATTCACCCGCAACTCAATTAATTCACCCTCAACTCAATTACTTTATCCTCTGTGGGTACGAATATCACTGACTTGAGTATGAATATGTTGTATTAACAAATTGTTTTTATTGGAAAATTACAATAATTTTGGTAAGATTTTGATAAAATCTAGGAATTTATATAAATTCAAGTTACAGTTGTTAAACTTTAAGATTTTGAGTGCTTCAGAAGTTTTTGATGGTGCTGAATTCATTCCCACCATCAAAAACATGATTCAAACACGGTTACTGCAATTTTTTTAAAATTTTTTACCTAGACTCTAGCCACTTTTAACTCTTCCACCTCAATATCCTTCTTCATTTAAATATACTACATATATATTCAACAAAAAAAAATATATTTATGTTAAATTTTAACCAATTCATTAAATCAAAGAGTAACCTTATCAGAGTTTAGTGTTGGCCTTGATTAAATCAAAGAGTAACCTTATCAGAGTTTAGTGTTGGCCTTGATTGGGGCTGAAGAGGATCCCACTGGTTCCCTATGTAAACATAAGAAAGTAGCGTTTCATTGTTAGATTCTGTGTGGGGATGGCGACATTATCTATCCATTGTCATCTATAGGCTGTTGCATAGTTATTTGTATGCAGCCGCTGTATGTAATCATCATACATTATAATACAAATATTGAGTTTTTTTGTATGCAGCCGCTGTATGTAATCATCATGCATTAAAATACAAATATTGAGTTTTTTGTATGCTGGAACAAACAGAGGACAAAAAGATGGCACGACAGAACAAAAAAGAAAACAGGGTCGGCCGACAATGGAAAAACAAAAAAATGTTAAAAACACTAATCGGGACCATTCTTTGGGATCTCCTATTTTCAGTTTTCTCTTGATCAAAAGGCGTTTCAATGAAGTATAAAAGTAAAAATGAGTTTAGTTTTGTTGTTAATTTAATTGGTTTGTTAAAAAGAGGTTATAAGCTTAATTCTATTTATTATTAAGAGGTTAAGTGTTCAATTCAATTTTTCATTTTAAATCAAGAGTTTAATTCTTTTTAATAAAATTTCATAAAAATAGATTTAGATCAAAAGTTTAATTCTCTTTGATAAAATGTCTTATAAAAATAGTTTTAACTAAAACTTAAATAAAATTGTATAAAGTTTAGCCGACTTCATTACTGGGAAAAAACAAAAATGATAACATAGACATTTTATCTAGGGTAAGAATTTGTAAGGTCAACAATGTAAAAATGATTATCCGTTGATACTAGAAAAAAAATAAAGACTGCCAACAATATAAATTCTGTTGCAAAAAGAAGAAACACTGCCTACAATATAAATTTTGTTGCAAAAAGAAGAAAGACTGCCTACAATATAAATTATGTTGTAAAAAGAAAAAAGACCGCCTACAATATAAATTCTGTTGCAAATTCTAAGACAATGGAAATTCATAGTAGCGGTGTACATATAATTGTGTTGCAAATTCTGACACAATGGAAATTATATCCACAAATGAATATTCAATTACGCTGTAAGCAACCAATATCATAAAATGAAATTAATATAGTTAAAGACAATTTCAAAGTCTTATTATCAAAAAATCGAATTCTTCCTTAAGAGATGTGGAAATTATAGATTGAATAAGATATAAACACTTGTAGCATGGTAGATTCATTTATAGGGAGAATTTAGAGAATAAACTTTATAAGGATAGAGTAATAAACCACCATTATTGTCAAAGAATTTAGTAAGTTCAAGTCTTAAAAGATATGTTGTAATTGGATGTTTATGATATTTATAAAATCTATTATATAGAAATTTTAATTCCACTTTAAGTAAAAATAAAATATTCCACATAATCAAATCACCATTATTTTAAAATAATTTTACATAATTATAATCATATATTTTTAATTATAATATGAAAAACAATACAATACTATTTATATAATTAAAATAATATTAATGTAAACAATAATATTAATCATATTTTTTAATTTAAAATTTCACTTAAAACTTACCCATTATAACTATTATTAAAAACACATAAGATAATATAAATGAAATTCTAGAAAACTCATCATAAATATTAGGTTCCATCTTTGAGTAGAATCTAATGGTTCAGGTAAATGATAAAAAAAAAACATTGCAGCAATATAAAGAAGGAAAGCTATATTCCGTAACGCGTAAATGTGTTCTGCAAATGATATTAAAAGAATTATACTAATATAAAAAATAAATAAATCAAATCTCTCCTATTGTATTCAGATTTTGATTTACCCTAACCCATAACTCTTTTAACTCTTCAAGCAACTTATGGCTGCGTGAAATTATAAGAATATTTATGTAAATTTATAAGAATATTTATGTAAAAATGAAAAGAAATTATAAGAATATTTCAAAAAAAATATTTGAAACATATCGCGCTGCCTACCTCAAAGCCAAGGCAGAGAAGAAATGCAATGAATTCACCGTTGGGCTGCCATAAAAGTGGAATCTGACCTCGCTATTAACTCAATTAAGTCATCCGTTGTGAGAGCAGTACGAATAGCACTGCGCTGTCATTGAGTCCAAATGCGAGTGTAGTATCAATTTAGAAAATCACATTTATATTAAATATAAACCAATTCAATAAATCAAATAATAATTTTAGTGGAAAGAGAAGGGTTAATTACCAACATATCATTTCATCAGTCTTCGATTCATAGGATGCTAATCCTCAACTTTCCCTACAATTAGGGTGTTTCCATTCCTTTAACTTATTAGTGGTCTCTGAAGGTGATTGAGGTGTAAATGTTGTGTACCTTTTCTTCCTTCTCTTCAAATGAGATATCTTAAATCTATCCATCAGAAGCACACCCTATCCCGGGCTATGCTCAAACACATTCATCTAGTTGCTTAATAGGGGGTCATGGAGATGACCACCTTAATTAAAGTATGCATTCAATAACCCCCTTTTTTCAAACCTGAGAATTCATTTTCCACTGTCTCCACATCACATGATCTTATTTTGGCATTCTAAAGGAAAGTACATAGATCAAATAACATAAAAAAAAAATGCAATCTCAAAAATAATTCTTGTAAATGGTGCAAGTACCATAAGGTATCGTCCCGTAACACCATAACTTTTAAATGAGTGAAGCATGAGTGCACATTTTGACTATAGCTTAATAATAACGCTTATTCGCATGGTGACATGAGTCAAGTTCACATAATTTCAATAACTATACCTAGTTGAAGCTATGATCTTCCTAATTTAATCAACCTTTATGTTGAGTTACTAGTCCATAGATGATAAAGCCACTTTAGAATCCCTTAGCTATTAGTAACTTATTATTATTGTCAATGAATATTATATCTTTTAATTTATTTAATCATAAATTTAATAACAATTTTATAAAAAATTATAAATTATTTTGTATTATTTATGCATATTCACAAATTTTAAATAGTTAGCATTCAAATAAAAAAATTATGTGTATGTAAGAGAGATTTATTTTATTTTATTTTAATGTTATATGGGGCTTGGGAAATTGAATAAAAGACTTCATCACTCATATACTTTACATAACACAAACTTGTGAAGTAAACCACCCTAAGAACTGATATTAAAATATAATTTTGATATATGTGAGAGAAAGAATTATGAAGTATTTTATTCATTAATTTTTAGTTATTAATATTTTTAAATATCACATGTCAATTCTAAGTTTGAATGGAATTATCTTTGTGTGTGTGTGTATATATATATATATATATATATATATATATATATATATATATATATATATATATAAGCATGGAAGGAATTACACATTTCCCTTATATTAAATTGTAAAAAGGATCTCTCAAAGTAATAATTTTATTAGTAATCTAAACACCATATAAAAACAAAAATCCACTTGCATATAGTAAAATAGCGTTGTTTTCTCTAGAAAAGATTGTGTCACTTGTACACGAGAGACAATATGTTGTTGAGCCTAGAGATCTTGCCATGTGAGAGAATATAATCCTTTTTTTTATATATGTTGAATTATTTTGAAAATTTTATAATCATAAAATTTATTTTAACACATTACAAGATAAGCATATTTGATTGTTGTTTCTCTCTTATACATGCATAAGATATTTTATAAAAAATGGAAAAAATCAAACAACATAACACAATCTTCTCCACACAATAAAAGCTTTAATAAACAATAAAAAATCAAACAAATATTACTAATTAAAAAATAGATATTTTTTAATTAAATAATAACTTTAAATTTATTTATTTTTTTCCGTGGTTTATATAATATTTAAAATATAATTTTAATTATAAATATAAAATTCTAATTCTAATAAATTAACAATGTATTCCATAGCTAATTCCAACCCTCCCACTATCATTTAAAATTGCAAATCGAATATAAATTTGGCGTTGCAAATTAATGGTTCCATTTTAGGTACATCTCTTTCAAATTGATTGAAATTTTGAGGCCTATATTTTGGTGTGGTTTTTTCATGATTGCATATGGGGAGTTGAGCCTTGAACGGTTACTTACCATTTCAAGGTAAGAAAGTAAAAAAAGCGGAGTGGGCCCTCATTCAAATTAATTTAAATCTTGAGGACTATATTTTGGTTTGGTTTTTTCATGATCGCATAAGGGGACTGGAGTATTGAACGGTTACGCACTATGACTATTATTGAGCGGTTATTCACTATTACTATTTCAGCGTAACAAAAAGAAAAAAAGAACTATTACTATTTCAGGAGAACAGAAAGCAAAAAAGGAATGTTGATGTTTTTAAGAAAACAAAAAGGCTAATATAAGCCGTTCGATGTGGGTAGGTGAAGCAAAACTCAGCATTAGCCATTCGATGTAGGCATGTGACTAATATATTATCGTCTCATCAGGGTATGCATAACATCTTATCTTGGCGAACGTGTTGCAATGCTCTTTATTTTTGTTCACGCTGTAGTTTCCACTTCGGCAGCCTAATGATTGCATTTTCTGGACGCAGGGCGCTGAAATTTTCTGTAAATTCAATGCCATGATTTCATAACCTCTTTTATACTTACATGGTTATGTAAATTTTCTGTACTCTGGAGTCTGCTACCATAAAATTTCCATCATCTCAGAAATTGTGAACAACATATATATTGTATTCGGCCTCTCTTCTTTCTCTCGTTTCAATGCACATTCCCCATTTTTCCCCTTAGTTACAAATTTTTGCTCAGGACGTTTTGTTTTTTTTGGGTGGTGGTGGCAGCAGATAATGGGGTACGAGTAGTTCCAATCCGTGTAGATGAATTAATAAGAAATATTTTTCTGATTATAAGTGTAGGTTGATCTGTATGTCAAAAACGAATCGATTCAAAGAGAGTATCATTTATTTGTAATGTTGGCATCATTTATTTGACATTCGGCTGAATAGGCATTAGAATTTATAGATGTAAATTTTACCAACACTGCATAACTCTGTAAGCTTTTATTTATGTTGTTATATGTTAATAAATAATGGTATAGTTCGCTTGGTTTATACTTCATATCATCTCATCGGAATGGGTTTCCTCTTTTTCAAGCGATGCAGAGAAAGCGGAAAAACTGGTCCGGAAAAAGCGGAATAGACATTAGAAGTTATAGATGTAAATTTTACAAAGACTGCAGAACTCTGTAAGGTGTTATTTATGTTGTTATATGTTAATAAATAATAGTATAGTTCGCTTCTTTTTCAGGTTTATACTTCATTTCATCTCATTGGAATGGGTTTCTCTTTTTCAAGCGATGAAGAGAAAGCGGAAACACTCGACCAAATTTTTGCGGGTTTTTTTTTGAATATTTTGTTTCTGTTGGTTGAATATTTTGTTTTTAGTGTGGTTGAGTGTTGTGTATGGTAATCCTCTCTTCGGTTTATTTTTATGCGTTTTCGTTGCCGGTCGGCTCTGTTTTTTCTTTTGCTTTGTTTTTCAGTAATTGCCCTTTTTTTTGCTCGTATGTCTGTTTTAATCAAACGCTACTTCTTCTGAACAATACCTGCGGGGTTCCACTCAACTGGCAAAACACTGTACTCTAGTAAGGTTATTATTTGATTTATTGAATTGGTTTAAATTTACTATGAATGTGTTTTAAATTTAATAAATGTGTTTAAATATAATATGAATGTGTTTTAAATTTAAAATAAATGGGTTTGTTCCAGATTGACACTGCTATTCGTACGCCTCTCGCAACGATTGAATTAATTGACTTCATGGCGAGTTCAAATTGGCAGCCGAGCTAATGGTGAATTCATTGCATTTCTTCTGCGCCTTGGCTTTCAGGTAGGCAGCTTTGATTTCATGATATAGCTGTTATAGCTTAATTGAATATTTATTTGTGCATAATATAATTTCAGGCTCACACAATATGTACAATGCTGCTATGAATTTATGTCTCAGAATTTATTTATTATTAAAATTATTTTATATTTAATATAAAATTTAAAAAATTTATTTTGATAATTTGTTTTAGGAAATATAATCACAATTTTTTATTATATGATATTCTCATTTTCTATCAACAATTTCTTATAAATTTAGAAGAAACTTCTAGCCATTTCCCACCATAATATCTAAGTTCCCAACATTCCTATTTTCTGATATAACATAGTTTTTTTTCTTTTTTACAAATAATAAAATACTCATAATTACATCTTATGATCAAGAAAGCCGAAAAACTGAAACGGGAGCTCATGCCATGAAAAAAGGGACCCGATTTTTGTAGGTATTTTTTTGAATATTTTGTTTCTGTTTGTTGAATATTTTGTTTTTACTTGTGGTTGAGTGTGGTCGATGGTAGCCCTCTCTTCGGTTTATTGCTGGCGAGCCCTGTTTTCTCTTTTTCTTTTACTCTGTTTTGCAGTAATAGCCCTGTTTTGCTTGTGTTCGTTTTAATAGGCGACCATCTTCAGAACCATACCTTCAACCTTCTCTCGAACCATACCTGCGGGGTCCACTACAGCGACAACCAAACTACTCAGGTTATCTATGCCACCCGAACTAACGGTGAATTCATTTCATTTCTTCCCTGGCTTCGAGGTAGCCAACACGATATTTTTTTAATGTTTCAAGGTTTGGTTTGGTTTGGTTTGTTTTTGTTTTTTTGTTTTTGAATATTCATATAATTTTTTCTGCACATCATTATAAATATAATTTTTTTTTTGTCTCTTTTAACATGGAGTTGTCTATAATATGACTTTTTGGAGATTTCGGTGACAGAATCTGACGGAAAAAATTGAGGTTAAATCTTGATTTGTATTATTTAAAATGGTTTTTTTAACTGCATATTTGGATTCAACACCCTGAAAAACCCCTGGGACGCTTTGATTGTGCAGAAACTAGCTATCAAACTTGCGATTCCAATAAATTGCTGCCGGATTTTGACCGGAAAAACCCACTGGAAAAGCTTCCAAAAAGTCGCATTATAGACAACTGCTTTTAACATGAGGTACCTAGTTTTTGAAACCAAGATAAACTAATAATTATATTAGAAACACAGCATTCAAGAGAATATTATTATAAAATTTAATATTTATAATATTTACAATTTATAATAATTAGGATTAAAATTAAGATCAGGGTGTTCTAGATCA
Organism: Pinus tabuliformis; assembly: GCA_031772625.1. NCBI lineage: Eukaryota > Viridiplantae > Streptophyta > Pinopsida > Pinales > Pinaceae > Pinus > Pinus tabuliformis. The sequence goes on along the minus strand of CM062808.1, from coordinate 727,872,983 downwards.
AACTTAAATAAAAAAATATTATTAATATATTTTTTTTAATATTAATATAATTTTTATATCATTTGCATAACACATTAAGACTTTACTTGTACATAAAATTCAAATATAGGTTTTTTTTTTAATAGATATTCGTATAATGTTTTTGGTATCACTTGCATAATACATTAGATTCCACTGTTTTTGGTATCACTTGTATAATACTCTAGATTCCACTTAGAGATGGAACCTAATATTTATGATGGACTTTTACAAATTTTGTGGTTAAAGTTTGTGTTTTAAGAGTAACTATGAAGTGTAAGTTTTAAATGAAAGTTTAAATAAAAAATAAGATGGATATGGTTAATATTGTATGTGATATTAATAATATTTAGGTTATATAAATAATATTGTATTGGGTTTTATTATTATTATATTATTGATATTGTTAATATTATAGTTTATAATAATATTATTTTAGTTATACAAATCATATTGTAGTGTGTTTTTATATGAAAATTAGAAATATATGATTATAATTATGTAAAATTATTTTTAAAAAAAGTAATGATGTGGTTTTTATTTTTTATTTTTTTAACTGAATTAAATTTTTTAAAGAATCTGTTTTATTAATATCACAAATAGGTCATTAACAATATCTCTTAAAGACTTAACCTACTAAAAAAGAATGACGATGGTTCCTTACTCTTTTTATAAAGTTGATTTTCTAACAATATCTCTTAAAAACTTAACCTACTAAAAAAGAATGACGATGGTTCCTTACTTCTTTTATAAAGTTGATTTTCTAAATTTTCCTTATAGATTAATTTAAATTCTCTAATTTTCATCGGTTTTGAAAGACAATTAGATTTTTTGAAATAGGACTTTAACACTATCTTTACTTATATTAATTTCATGATGTTTGTTGCTACAACTTCATTGAATATTTATCTTTGCAGATAATACTTTTATATTCACACAATAAATACATTGCTATTATGAATTTCCATTGTCTCAGAATTTGAGATAGAATTTATATTGTACTTAACTTTTCTTCTCTTTTTTAACACATTTTTTTTCCATAATGATTAAGCTAACACATAATCAATGTTTTAGTCATATTTTTTCTCTAATAGTTGAGTTTACATATTTTTAGAGAAGATAAAATGTCTATGCTATCATTTTTTTTCTTTTTTCTTTTTTCAGATAATAAAAAGTAATTACATTATATTTGGATGAATCAATAAAAATTGCATCTCTTCTACTCTTATTACACATTAGAATTTGTAGTTGTAATTTAAAGAAAAGTGAATCTCTTTTTTCAATAACAGATCAAATTAAACCTGTAAAATCTTAATAACAACTGTATATAAAATTGAGCCCATAATTTTTTAATAACAAAATTAATTTAACTGTAACTTGACCAATTAAATTAACTTTCATAACTAAACCTATTTATACTTCATTACTTAAATTAACTTTCATAACCAAACCCATTTATACTTCATTTTGTAAATTATATTTCACTGGAATAACTTATGCCTTTCAAAAGTATACTTCACTGGAATGCCTTTCAGAAAGCACAAAACCGGAGCTCCTGCAATGAAAAGAACGGGACGGATTATGCATATTTGCTTCTCTTAGTTGATTAAATGTTGTATATACTATAGGGTAGTTCTTTTTCAAAAAAAAATTTCCTATAGGGTTGTTTTTTTTTCAAATTTCTTTTTGCCCTGTTTTCACTTTTGTTGTGTTGTGCAGTAATTGCCCTCATTTTGTTCTGTGTTTGTTTTAATTAAACGCTACTTTTGTTCACCAAGGCCAACACTAAACTCTTTTCAGGACCAACACTAAACTCTGATCAGGCCAAAATTTGATTTACTAAATTGGTTAAAATTTAATATAAATATATTTTCCCTTGAATAAAAGTATGGTACGTTCAAATTGATTATGTTAGTGCAGCACTATTGGTACTCAACGCAGTGATATTTGTACTGGACGCACAATGGATAGTGTAGTGAATACTATTGTGGCAGTGCAGCACTATTCGTACTCGTGGTAACGCAATGCTATTCTTACTGGACGCACAATGTATGAATTAGTTGATTTAACAAAGAATTCAGTTTCCACTTGTGTGCCATTCGAACTAATGGGGAATTCATTCCGTTTCTTCTGTTATCTGAGGTAGGCAGCTCGATCTTTTATAACCTTTTATTTTCCATATTCATGTAATTTCTTTGCTTTCATTTATATTACATATTGGACACCATTCATACATGGAATACAACATTCTGTATGCAAATTTCACAAATTGCCATAAGCAGTTTTGATTGTGTTAGACTTTGTTAGATTTTCATGGGTATCTAATAATTATGATTTGAGGATTTCAGTGTTTTAAGTGAAAGTTTAAATATGAAACGTATCATAAATATAGTTTTGTTTTTTATATTTCAAAAAAATTATATTATTTGCATAATACATTAGATTCGATTCAGACTCTAATACACTGAACACAACATTGTGGTGCACGAATGACTTTTAATTATCTTAATATCTTTAAGAATTTGTATATTTTTAATGATAATAATAATTATAATTTTTAAGTTTTAATTCAAATACAAAAAGTATAATTAGTATTTTTAATGTTATAATTTAGATATATTAATATTATTTTATTTATACAAATAATAGTGTTTTGTGTTTTTTTTTTTTATATTATTGTTAGAAACACATGATTAGAATCATATAGTCTCATTTCAAAAGAGTGGTTATGAGCCTTAATGATATATAAATGTATAATTTGGTTGCTATTCAAATATTATAGGGTTCATTTTCTAATTTTCCTTAGATAGATTAATCCCTAATACTATATGGCCAATATCTAATTTTTATAGGGCCAATTTCTTTAGTTTTTCTAGATGAACTTGATACTTATGGTTGTCAATTGGGTATACTCTGTGCAATGGTGAGAATGAGTGTTATCCTCCCCACCCAAGTTCAATTTTCACAAGTCACATGTTGAGGTCTTGATGAGTATATTGTTGTAATTGCCTTAAGCTTTGCGTTGACAAAGCCTTCAACTTCTACAAAATGTAGTGATACCATGATCATATAAAAGATTGATACTTATTATGTAATTAACCGTGTGAATATTGTCCCCCGACATTGTAATTGTTATAAGGTGGTGTAGTGTTAGAAAATCGGAAAGGCAGAAATATTTTTTTATGTTGATCATTACTTGTGATATCTTTGTGGTCTTATTAACTTTCTTATGTTCTTCTTTTATCTTTGTTTCATCAAGAAATATCCAAAATAAAACATGAAGATCACCGACACCATATGTAGGCTCTCAACTAGGGCTAAAACCCCTCTATAGGGGAAAACCCAGTCAAACTCTTCCACTAGTAAATCAAATTGAGATAGGCCAAGACCTTAGACCAAAAAGACTTTCCTCCTCCACCAAGTCAGCCTTTCAAGATGATTCATCAAACTTTAGCAGTCCCCTCTTGTTCAACAACTACAACCCAACAACAATCTAGAAATTCGACCTCTAGTAACTTGAGAATTTCAATTCTCGAGCTTCAATACTTCAACTTGTCATGCAACTTCGATTTCCTGCCATTATATGCAAATTCCTGTAATCATGAATTCCTGAAATCATATGCAAATTCCTATAATGGTGAATTCCTACAATCACACCGAAATTCATATAGTTGTGAATTCCTCTAATCACACCCAAATTCATGTAATCATGAATTCCTATTATCACACCTGAATTTCTATAGGCACAAATTTTTGTAATCACATCTAAATTCTTGTAGTCGAGAATTCTTGTTATCACACCAAAATCCCTGTAGTCAGACTTGAGTGTCTTTTCCTCCAAATGAGGCTGAATTGTTTCTTTTATACAGTAGATTATGCCCCTCAATTAGGCCAACTTGTTCAGGTTGACGTTGACCTGGTGGAGGAGGCCTAGATGACCTATTTTACGTAAAACTAAATTTATTTCTTGATAGATGAAGCCCAAGAAGGGTCTTTTACATTATGACAAAGACAAGAACACTTGACATAAACACTAGAAGCCTACAATGGAGACTTTGACATATAAATTGTTGACCCAACCATGAAACCTATGCTTTAATAAGTCAATTTATTTTTAATAATTAAATTTCTTTTTTCTTCCTTTTGACATATACATTACATTATGACTCAAATACAATTATGAAGACCAAAACTAGTTATATTTTCAACACTCCCTCTTAACTATGGAACCTTGACAAAACATTATTATTAAAGTTAAGGGGTCAATAAAGTGATGTTTAATAAATTAAACATTAAAATTTGGTTAATATGAATGTTAAAGGCTCATGAAAAGTGGATGTATATAGTGAATGGTGAATGGTTAGATGGTATGAAAGGGCAATGTTTTATTCCAAATATATTTTGAGGCAATGGTAACTTATCTTGAGACGATGCACATAAAGTTATTGCAGAACTAAACTACCAATTGATGGAGAAAGGTGGTTTAAGAAAAGGATGGTGCATGGAGTAAACCTAAATTATTTTTTAAAAGATGATTTCCATGACCCATGTTGGAGAATTGGAATTCATTATAATATTTTGAAGCCAGAGTGGGTTCAGGTTATGAGGATGGTTCAATTGCTTTTGATGGCAGATTCTCCAAAATTTTCTTGTATCATATGAGATTTATTGTGCACCTGGCCGGTTTTAACAAAATGAATTTGCCCTTCTACCTACGTCAAATTCTAATTAAAATGATCACAAGTGCTAGGAAGAGAAATATTTTTCACCCACATGATGTCTATCACCATGGTTTTATCTGGATAGTATATATACAGGAATTGAGCAGGGATTTGAATGAAACCAGCCAATAAGTTATTGAAAAATACGCAGAAAATCTTAACCAAGAAACAAACCCTAGGGTTTATAAAAGGAGGGATAAAAAATGTCAGTAAGAAGATCAAGAAACAAAATAAGTTGAGAGAAAGGGCCATGAAGAATCGAGCTGGAGAACAGAGTATTCAAGAAGGCCACAGACCAAGTTCACAAATAAATTGAGGTTAAAGATTAAAGATAGGTTGACTCCTAGATTAAAGGAACCAAGTTTTATTCATGATGGGGAGGGACCTGTTAGAACTGAAGAGAAAAGGCCTAAAACCCTAGAAATTGTTAAAACCCTGTAGAATCAGAGTAGAAGGATTACTAGAGTAATGGAAAGATAGGACAAGTTGCATTTGCTAGCTAAAGCAGTAGAGGCCATGGACAACTGAACAATCTTGAAGATGTATTTGTAGAAAAGGCAACAATTTTGAAAACAAGGGCAGCTAACAGTTTTGCAAGCCCTCATATTTGGATGATTCTCAAGCCAAGGGAAAATTTATGGTGATTCTGTGAATGCCTAGGAAGAGGCCTTAGTCATATGAGTGAATTTTTGCAGCTCTAGCCTTCAAACATGGAAGAAGTTCGATTAAGAGGTTGAGGCAGTTTTGCAGATTTAGTGCATATCAGAAAATGGAGGGATAAGTACCTACAATCCAACAGGCAATTTCCATATCTAGGTTTTTTGTGATTTGCTCCAGAATTCTTTCCAAATAAGAAACATCCATATCGAGATTAGCTTTCAAAAGACCTTTTCATTTTATGTCTAGATTCAAGGATGGACTTTTCTTTGTAAATATAATCACAAAAATATTGTAATATTTTATGATGTTTTTTTCCGGATATTATGGATCTTAAAGTCTAATACATTTTGTTATATAATGTATGAAAAGGAAAGACAAAGGGTTCGGATTTCTATGAAAAAACCTTGTGCACTGTGAAAATTTGGAGATATTATGCCATAAGAAGAAGTTGTGAAAATTACCAAAGATTCATGCGTTATTGGTTTTTTGTTTGTGTTTCATGTATGTTTGTGTTCTTATCAATTATTCAAATGATCATTTCCCTTAGTGTTTGAATAAAGGGTTTATGGATTAGAATTCAAGTTGAATGCGCTAGCTCATATTATTTAAATACCTATTTGTTTTCTTCATCGAAAGGAAATACAAGAATCACTCACGCGATATGTTTTGTTTTTAAGTTTTTTCTACTTTGCATCTATCACACCCTAATTTTTCAATTTGTCAGAAAAGTCAATATCCATCTTTCCTTTGATTGTATTTTTTCATGTGACCTATAGCTGGCATACATACATAATTATGTTAGAATCCATTCCTAATGGTATTTTTTTTTTATATTCAAACCAAACCTAACATTGTTTTACAATATGGCTACATAGCATATTCCATATATGTTGTTATTGTGCCTTAAGGTAACAAAATTGGGGGAGATCCCTCTCCGAACTAAAAAAACAAATTTTCAATCCCAAAGTAGTTTAAAGTTACATATATGTTCTTTAGTGAGTTCCCTTCCACAACCAAGGGTTTTCTCTAAATAAGAACACTTTAAAACTATTTTAAATATTTTAAAAAATTATAAATTAAAAATCAATTTATATTTGATCTTTACATAATAAAATTAATATTATGGGTTCCAAAAAAATATTAATCAAAAATAAATTTATCTTTTATCTTAATATAATAAAATTACTGACTTAATTTGATACCGCGCTTCCAGAACACTCACAAGTGAGCAACGAAATTATGTTTCTTTCAGTACTAAGCTCTATTCATGACATACCTAATCGTCATCATATTCTTAGGTTTCTGGAAAATTTAGCAGAAGATCATCCAATGTGTTTGCACCTCCAATCTCTAGTTTCTGTAACTTCATACATGAAACATATTTAAAATTTGAATCAAACATTAATTTCAACATCATCATTATTAAATTCAAATTTCTAATTATAATATATATATATATAGATTTATATCATAAATTCTATTGATTCTATAAAAATTAATTTAGATTTATATCCTAAATTTTATTGATTCTATAAAAAGTAATTTAGATTTATATCCTAAATTCTATTGATTCTATAAAAAGTAGATTATAGACTAATATTATAGAAATTTTAAAATAGTATTCTTGATAAATTTTAAATTATAATTAAATAAGATTAAAATAAATATCAATTATATCTGAAATTAAAAATTCAATCATTCTAATAAGATTATTAATTATAAACTAATGTCAAAATTATTATTTATAAATTTTTAAGAATTTTAATTATATTATAAAAAATGGATTAAATAATAATATTAATATTATAAAAATTTATAATAAAATTCTATATTATAATTACATAAAATTAAAATTAATATTAATTAAAACTAAAATCATTTCAATCTTGATTTATAATCCAAATATTCTTATAAAATTATTAATTGTAATAATTATTAAGTATTATTAATTATTAATTAACCTGTTCTAAAACATGTCTTCTACTGTCATTTCTCCATCACTCTCTCACACTTCTATTTATTCATTCCATTGAGATCTAGCTTATATATTTTTTGATGTATCATGATAATGAGCCATTGTGGATGACTCCAAAGGTTGATTTAAATAATTGTGGATGCGATAATCCCAAAAGAAAATGCAACACATGAATAAGAACATTAGATGATTTGAAAAAATGATTAGTGAAGCATGAGGGGTGGACTTTAAGAATCAAAAAGAGCATAGAAAGGGTACAAAAAAACTCCTAAATATCTGCTTCTTACAGATATGATCTTTAATTATTTTTGAAATCTATTATGGACATTTCTATATCTTTGTTCCAAATCCACAATCTCCATCCAATTCATTCATTCAGATGTCTATTCTTACACCATTGATACAAATTCTCAAATTAGCATATGATAATAATTATTAGAATCACATTAAGCTTTACATGTGTAAAATTTCCCAATTTAATCACTCTCTTTCATGTGTAATACATCCATGGCCACAAACATGGCCGCAAACATGTGTTGTTATCTTTTGGAGACCAAGAAATGATTGATATCTCTCATTCAACGATTTTTTCATTTTCTTTTGAAACAAAAGTTTTACCAACCAAGGGTTAATGAAAGAATCTTATTTTCTTTTTATGGTTGAAGCAAGATTTAATAAGAAAATTATTTACATAGAATACAACCATGCAGAAGGAAACATAGATCTTAAACAAACACTACTTACTAGAAGATCATGGATCACGAGTTAAGTGTTAAAACTCCGACCCAAACCCACAAAACTACACCACCCAAAACAGTAAAAAGTAACAAGGCCACTTAATCAACCCGACAAATCTGGAAAAGGGGACCAAGCTCCCACCCATAGCATAGGAGGACCTTGTTGAGCCAAGGCTCCCGCCAATTAACTGTTTGGACCCCCCAGTAAGTACACATATTTCTGACTGTTGATCCTCCCAATTTGATCCAATGGTAGAGGTGAATGTCGTGCCGCCTAAAATCTCACCCTTTAACCTTATGGCCCCACTGACAAGCTCATTAAATCACAGCAGTAGATTCACGGACTTGATCCTACGATGGAGGAACATATCACACCGAGCAAAAGAGTTGTTGGTTAACGTGCGATGAGAGTGGAAAACAAAACCGCCCCTCGGCCACGTGTAACCTGATGAGTGTGATCGCTCCCAACTTTTGAAAACCACTTCCCACCGAAGAGACCCCCGATATACAGGAAACCACTTAGCAGGCGGATTCGCGTCATTTGACAGCAAAGTAGGAAAATTCAGGTTACTGTTGGATCTCGGATTCCGGTAGTTACCTCTTCGGCCATTGCAGCCGAATGTGAGCCTGAGCAACGAACTACCCCTTCCCTCCAAACGGCTACTCTGGTAGCAGACTCCTTCTAGCAACATAAGAAACACTGAGAAAGGAAAAACTTTCTCCTTATAAATCAACCAAATTATTGGATAGAGCTTCCATAGTTTTTGTGCGGTACACCATCATATCCTCAACTGCTTGGGTATCGCACTGATCCATGAAACTTTTCTGAGACAACCTATGCCCACCAAATGCACCCTATACATGGTACACTTCACTCCTTGATTAGCCAGTAAATCAGCTAGTTTATTGGCCTGCCTTCGCACATGGTTAAAACTAACCATGCGTAGGCCTCCGAGGTGGAGTTGGATCCTTTGGAAGACCTGGATCAATCTCCAGTGTTTCAAAACCTTCTCCGGTTCCGAACCCCAACTAATTTTCTTGACAGTGTTGATAATTATCTTAGAGTCAGCTTCGATAATTACATTCTTTCGGTTCTCCTGCACCAGGAGATCTAAGCACTGCTCCATAGCCATGGCTTCTACCATGTTATTTGTAGCTCTACCTAAATGTCCATGGAAGATGGAAAGGATATTACCAGTGTCATCCCTTAACACCCCTCCAAAGACTGCATTTCCCGGGTTGCCTTTAGAAGCCCCATATATGTTATATTTCAGAAAACCCAATGGGGGAGGATGCCAGAAGTCCTTCTTAGAAACCATAGCCACAACGCTTCTGTTCAAGCCTTGCGACATAAGCCCCTGCATTCCCAACAGTCCCAGAATCCTCAAGTTAGCATCTGAGGGTGGATTTTTAGGGGTGTCTCGCACTATGGTACCCACCGTCTCCTTAAGTTAAGCCAAAGTCTGCTTCAAAATACATTGAAGGGATCTTTCTTCATTTTTGAAAATTCTCTTATTCATTTCTTTCCATACATTCCAAATAATGAAACTAGGTGCTAGAGCCCAGGCAAAACCTAGAATTTCATTATCTGAGTAATTACTTCTCCACCTGGTTAGGGTATTGAAGATACACCCTCTGTCCTTGTCGCTCTTTTGAAAGATGTTAACAAAATAATCCCACAAACTAGAGGTGAAGATACAATTATTGAGGAGGCGTTCCATAGTTTCCTCTTGGGCTTCACAGAGCTGGCATCTGGAAGGCCCCAGCACACTCCTTTTCCTTATGTTATCCCAAGTGAAAATTCTCTTATGATAAACACGCCACATTAATAGCTTAATCTTCATCCAACCTTGATGCCTCCACAGATTCTGCCATATTCTGTCTGGAGCAAGAGAGTCCATCTCGAGGAGTTTGCGTTTTGCCTCCTTAAGATTAAAGATACCTTCATTATTGTTGCCCCACCTCAATTGGTCATGCCTCCCTGTCACTATGATCTTCCTTTGTTCCAGTATTCGCATGAGCACCTCAGCTTTGGTTTTCAAGGGGTTATCTTCCCTGTAAATAATATTCCTCCACTTTCTCCATTTGCTTGCATTATTATTTTAGTCCCAAAAATATTTTACCTGCGATAACCCTATGATATCTGTATCTCTTTTGAGGTCCAGAAATTGTTCATTAAGTAGTATTGGTTCTTGTTGCCATTTATCTTCCCAAAAAAGTGCCAAATCCCCCTCTTTGATTTCCCAAAAGCTATTCTTTTGAACTAAGCCTCTGTTCTCCCATGCCTTATTCCAGATGTGTGAGCCCTTTATATTTCTAGACATCCTTATATGATCGTTATTGTCCCAAGTGCTGGCATATTTTTCTGTGCAGATGCTAGCCCATTGGGCCTTTGGTTCTTTCACCCATATCCACCATAACTTAGCTCGTAAAGCCCTGCTTAGAACCTCTGGATCATCTAAACCCAGACCTCCTTGATTTTTGGGTTTATAAATCTTTTCCCAAGCAACTAAGGCCCATTTCCTTTTTTTTCTCCCCTTTACCCGAGAGAAAGTCTCTTTGAATGGTTCTAAATTGTTGTAAGACTCCTTTTGGTACAAGGAGTGCTGAAAGCATAAAAACTGGGATAGATTGAAGAACATCCTTTGTAAGCACCAACCTACTAGCCAAGTTTAAAGATCTAATGGTCCAATTGTTGATTTTATCCTACATCTCAGTAATCACCGGTTCCCAGATACTCTTATGAAGAGGTTTAGCTGTAAGGGGGACTCCCAAATATTTCGAGTGTAGAACATCTCTTTGAAAGCCTAGAATTCTGGAGATGTTCCTTTTTATAGCAATATCAGTATTGAAGAAAAAGATTTTAGATTTAAAAAGATTAACCTCCATACCTGTGGCCAAACCAAAGTAAATTAGAAGTTGTTTGTATGCCAAAGCTTATTTGACTGTAGGAACTCCCTGCAGCATGGTATCATCCACAAATTGCTGATGAGTCAAAGTCTGTCCATTCTTCGAAAGTTGAATACCCCGGATTTTTCCTTTTGCTTTTGCTTGCTGAAACGATCTGCCAAGTCCTTCCATCATGAGTATAAAGAGAAAGGGAGAAAGTGGATCTCCCTGCCTAAGGCCTCTTGAGGGAATAAAAATCTCGGAGGGAAAGCCATTTACCAAAATTGGAAAGCTAGAAGAAGTTACCAAATCCATGACCCATCTAACCCAATTATGATCAAACCCGAAAGCAATGAGAACCCTCCTGATATAGGTCCAGTTCAACTTATCATAGGCTTTAGCTGGGTCCAATTGCATGATCATTCCAGCCTTCCTATTTCTATTCAGAGAGTGAACCACCTCCTGTGCTTGAATGATGTTTTTGAGAATTTGTCTGCCTTCTACATAACCAGATTGCTCCCCAGAAACTAGAGTGGGGAGAAGTGGTTTGAGTCTATTAGCTACAACCTTGGATATAATCTCGTAAACCACATTGCACAATGCTATGGGTCGAAATTTATCAGGAGTTAGGGCATTATCTTGTTTAGGGATCAGTGCAATGAAGGAGGTGTTGAGTGCCTTCAGAATAGTTCTATTTCCCCTGGAATCTTCTACTGCATTCAGAATATCTTGTTTAACAATATTCCAGCAGGCTTTGAAGAAGTCCACATTAAAACCATCCGGACCTGGTGCTTTACCATTCTACATTTCCTTGAGGACTTCACTGATTTCTTCTTCCGTTACTGGCCTGTTGAGGTTGAGATTATCCTCTCTGGACACTAGTCTTGGTATGTGTCTTATAATATTCTTAATGAAAGGCTCTCTATTTGGAATGCTTTCCTGTGCAATCCCCCGAAAGTGTTGAACTAAAACAGCTTCAATATCTTCATGGGTACTGAGTAGTTTCCCTTCCTCATCCTTAATCGAGGAGATTCTATTATGAGCTCGGTTTGCCAAGGTTGACCTGTGGAAAAATATGGTATTTCGTTCCCCTTCCTTTAACCATTGCACTCTAGATTTTTGTCTCCAGAATATTTCCTCTTGTTTGCATAAGTTCTCCCACTCGTGCTAAAGATTGGTGGCTCTATCATTGCTAACTTTATCAAACCCAACCTTGATAAGGGATTGGTTGAGTATCTGCAGTTTGTTTTCAACAGTTTTTTTTCCTTCAAAAATATTGCCAAATTTTTTCTTGTTCCACTCTTTAAGCCTGAGCTTGATATGTTTTAGTCTTTTGTAAAGAAGGAACATGCTTGTACCCTGAATATGCAGATCTTCAGACCACCAACTTGAAATGTTGTTGATAAAATCTGGATGTTGAGCAAACTATTCTCAAATCTGAAAGGTCTATTTCTGGGAGTGCCAATACCCCTAATCTCTAGTTGAGTTGGCCAGTGATCAAAACCTCCAAAGGGCAGAATTTTTACTTCCATTCCATTATCATTGAGTAAAAGGTCCTTTGAAATGATATATCTATCTAACTTTGAGGCCACCAGAGACCCTCCTCCTCTCCTATTGTTCCAAGTAAAGAGACCATTACTTGTATCAATGTCAACTAGCTTCACAATATCCATAAAATATTGAAAAGCTAAGGCATATTTGGTTAGAGCTCTGGTGCCCCCTTTTTTCTCTGAAAGTGATTTGATCATGTTGAAGTCCCCTCCCAAAATCCATGGAATCCCAACATATCTCTCTCTGAGATCCATGAGAGAATCTAGAAATCTCAATTTGTCATCCATTCTCTGAGGGCCATAAACATTCGTTACGAGATAGATCTCCCTATCCCCCACAGGTTGAATGACCACTGATAGATAATTTCTGGAAGCTTCAACATCTATTATACCAATCTTTAGGGGATTCCAAAGAATAAGAATGCCACCTGTTATATTATCTGCCTTGACTTCTAGAAACTCAAAACGACTGAGCCACTTACTGTGAAGTTCTTTAATTTTTTGAATAGAACATTTAGTTTCCTGGATAAATATAATATCCAGAGCTTCTTGTTTCATTCTATTACTAAGTAATCTTTGCTTCCTTTTACTACCTAGACCCCTGATGTTCCAAGAAGTAAACTTCATCATTAAATATTAGTGAAAGAGTAACTGGTTAGGTCTTTCATCTTACCCGAATCTATCATTAGCTTTCCACACTCCATTAGCAGCTCATTCTGCTTTTTTCTGCCTCTTTTCTTTCCTAGGCCTCAAGGTGCTAATCCTGGTGTTTTTTTTATAGATTTCACACCTTCTTTGCCATGTTACCTTGCTTTTCCACCTCACTGGCCTGAGTGTTCCATAAATACAACTGTTGTATTCTAGAGAAATCTTCTTGAGGTAAGGAATCTAACCCTCCCATGGTGCCCTGTTTCAAGAATCCTTCCAAATCTAGGTGTTCTCTGTCTAAAATCTCTTACAGCTCCTGATCCTCCATTTCCATCTCACTCTGAGTAATTTCCTGGTCCATTTCCATTTCTCCATCGCTCAACATAGCCTCTTTCTGTTTGTTATTGCTATTTGGTTGGTCTTTGTCCTCGTCCTCCGGACTTTCCTTTATTCCCTGATCTACTTTTATAGTCTCTTCTTCCTCCTCGAGAACCTGGAACCTATTCTGCGTAATTTGAGGCCCTTCGGCTTGATGTTGCTTAAGACCCCTTTTGATGCCTTTTCCTCTTTGGCTCACCTTTTGAAAGCTTTCCATATCTTTCATTATGGAAGTTCTTCTCTTATTCTCAATATTACTAAGAGGGAAATCTCTGAACAGGTGTCCATGCTCATGACATCTGCGACATCTAAAAGGAATATGTTTATAATTTACTGTTTGAACCCATTCTTCATCAAAAACTTCCAGGATCAACTCATATGGTAGAGCTCTGGAGAGATCCATTTCCACACAGATTCGTGCAAAGGACGTATATTTTCCTCTTTTAGTGGCTTCTGAGGCCTTGAAAAAACATCCTAATTTATTTCCTATGGCTGTTAACGATTATGTTTGCCAGTAATCAAGAGGAAGGGAGTAAAGTCTTACCCAAACCGGAACTGATGTAAATTTATCCCTCTCCGGGACAAAGTTCATCATCCATGGCCTCATATAGAGGCCAACAGCTCCATAGAAGTAGGGCCCTCCTTCAAACACTCTGTCTTTATCCTCAATATTAGTGAAGACCACTGTAAAGAATCCTTTTGACCCCAGATGTAGGTCAATTCTCCCTTTTGGATTCCAATGGTATTTAATCCATGTCTGTAAATCTTTTTCAGTGGGCCACACTCCCATGAATTTACAAATGATAGCATAAGTTTGCATGTGATCTCTGTGTGCCTGCAGCGCAGGATCATTCAGGACCACTCTGGGTGTAACCTCAAATTTGGGCTTACAGGGTCCTTTCTGTGCCTTGGCTTTTGCTCCCTTTTCCTTGTCATTTTCTTCCTTGTCTTTTGTGCTTTTATTCTCACAGTGTTTGTCTTCATCCTTCTCTTCTTCCCTGCTCTCATTCCCCTCTTCGTCACTTCTGATTTCTTTCATTGGCTTCTTACCACGGCTGGTAACCACTTGCTTGTAGGCGGGAGTAGAGCTCCCTCCTCCTTGCCCTACCATGGAGCACAACGCCTGCAAACTTTCAACCCTAGCTGTTCTTCGCTCCCCGTATAGCCTCTAGTCTCTCTTCCTCGTTAATTGTATAACTCGAAAGAATCTTATTTTCACAACTCTAAATTTTCTTAATTTCTTTAGTGAATTCATTTACACCAAAAACTTAATTCGAAATGCAAAAATGCAATAAAAAGAGAATTTACCATGTTATTCAACATGGAATTAGGGAATGCTACCTTTAAGGGTATAGTATAATAACATATTATTATTATTGGTTCCATCATTCCCTATTGAGCAAGCTGAGATTCCTTGATCACTGATGCTTGGTCCTTGTAACATGCGAATTCATCCTTGCAAGTTTCATCTTCGGTGAGATTAAATCATGATAAGTCCTTGCATTGTTTAGTCTTTAGAATAAAAATGTTCAAGGTTATCAATTTAATTATGGAAAATGTAGTTCATGCATTCATCATGTGATGAAATCATTAACTATAATATTTTCTCTAAGTGATAACACCCCATCAACTCAGCTTTTCTTACCTCAACGTCAAATGATGGCCCCACAAGAGTATGTGGCATCGTAAAGGTTGCACCATTAGTTACTTTAACATGTGATCCAGTAGGTCTTGAAAGTTTCCAATCATTGAAAGTTGGCCTATTTTGATGTAAATATTGTTACAAATTTCATATGGATTTATTCGACTGGAAAAATTGAGATTTGAGTGCGATTTTGTACCTATGACCTCCTTCTCTTCAAATAATGGTAGGGGACCTTTGCTCGGAAGAATTAACCGCAAGGAAGAATGGGTTGCAGAGAAGAACGCTTCATTTTCAACTTTGGTCACATGCAAGGGATCCCTTCTGGAGTAAGTTGCGCGAAATGGAGTAAGGAGTCGAGTTTTGAATTCGTTGTTGTAGTTAATTCAAGGTAGCGAAGGGTGTAGGCATTAATACACAGGAAATGGCAGGTGAGGACCTAAACGGGAGGAGGAGGGGACACAAACAGTCGGGGACTCTGTGGAATGCCAAAGGGTGGACGTGGGCCGGTGAGAGAGTCACGCTAGCTGGAAAAGGCCAACTACCATTCCATTTTTTGGCAGGTATACATTACTCCAATTCAATGTCTGCTTATGTGCCAGCTGAACGATGCATTCATTCCATTTCTTCTCTGCCTTAGCTTTGAGGTAGGCAACTTGATATGTTACAAGATTTTATTTTCTATACTTGCATATCATTTACATAAGTATATGAAACTCCACTAGTACATGGACCATAGTGGTCACAAATCTACCATAAAAAGTGTTGAAATATGCAGAGCTCCATATATTTAAAGATGATGAGTTTTAGTTGGGTTAGCCTATTTCATGTCTCTATAATTATTATTATAGTTATGATTTATAATTTGAGTATTTTACGTTAAATTCTAAACATAAAAGACATCATTAGTATAGCCTTACTTTCTATGTTTATATAAAAAAATTCCATATCATTTAATTAACAAATTAGACTCCATTTAGACAAGGACCATTTACACACGGAACACAACCTTCTTGATGTAAATTCAAGAATTTATTATTAAAAAAATTTATTATATTATTTTATTTTAGAATTGGTATATTTTTTTATATTAATAATAATTTTAAAATTTAAATATAATAAATATGTATAATATCTATTAATATTATTTTAATTATATAAATAATATTGATTTGTGTTTTAGCTTATGAGGTGTAGAGTAAATTGTGATAGAGTGTTCTATTTAGAGTAGAAATTCTTTTAGCAAAAATGTAGCCATACTAAAAGTTGGTGTGGGCTTCTCAAGTCACAAGTAAATATGTGAATCATCTCAAATCTCACATTACATAACAAACAAACAAACAAATTATATTTTTAATAATAATAATATACGATTAAAATCCCATAATATCATTTCAAAATAATAGTGATATTTTTAATAAATTATATATATAATTGGTTATTCAAATTTTATAAAATTAATTTATCGAATTATATTTTTAATAATAATAATATAAAATTAGAATCACATAATATCATTTCAAAATAATAGTGATATTTTTAATAAATCATATATATAACTGGTTATTCAACTTTAGTAAAATTAACATATTTTTTATTCAATTAGAAAGTTAATTTTCTAATTTTTCGTAGTATTATGTTTCAATATAGAAATTTTTATAGGGTGAATTTCTTTAGTTTTCCCAAATAAGTTCATAGATTTGGTTTCTCAATTTAGTTTGACCAATTTATATAGTACTCCACCTTTGTTGCATAATCATTAATTTTTCCATAATTGAGTTTCAAAATTTTGCATTCTCCAATATCAACGCATAATCGATGTTTTTCTTTTCTTAAAAAATATAAATTTTTTTTTGCAAGATATAACATAGCTATGCTACCATCTATGAAATGGTCCCCACATTGATGAAGTATGAGCGGTTACATCCCATGTGGATTAAATGCTGGCGACATTGATATTTCTGTTCATGCGAATAATGAAGTATGAGTAGTTACATCCCATGTGGATGAATTGATAAGAATTATTTTTTCTGATTTCAAGCGTAGTTTCGTTGCAAAGAGTTTTGATTAGTGTTTAGAGGACATGGGATTTTATGTAATAAAAATAATTCACTTGAAGAAAGTTTGCTAGTTGGTAGCACTTATTGGTAATATTGACCTTTTATCTTCAAGTTTCCTAGTTGGTATCATTTATTGGTAATATTGACATTTTATTTTTTTGAGATTAAACATAGAATTAGAATTTACAGTTCTATATGGTATTGGTAATATTGACATTTCATTTTTTAAGATTAAATATTAAAATTAATATTTATAGTTTTAAATAGTACAAATAGTTTGTTTGTTTGTTTTTTTTTTTAAATTTATATTAATAAATAATGGGATAGTTTACTCATTTTAATTTTTAAATCTGATTTGATTAGACTAGTCTAATGGGATTCCTCTTTTAAAAGAGATTCACGAAAAAAAATGGAGCTAATGTAAGGAATGGGTTAGATTTATGTGGTTTTAAATATTTTGTTTAGGTTAGTTGATTAAATTTATTAATTTATGGTAGAGTGTTGTGTATGATAATCATTTCTTTAATTTTTTGGTTTTTTGTAGTAATTTTTTTTTTTACATATTAGGAAAATTTATCATAATTAGGTTGTCAAATCAGTGGTGATGTTGTTATCCTTACATTACAGGAAGATGAGTTATTAGCCAAGTAGAAGCAATTTTAGGGTATACTCAAGCGCTAAGTAATTGTTCTGTTTTGTTTGTTTGTTTTAATTAAATGTTTTTTTTCTTCGTTTATACCTGGAACCATACATACGAGGTCAACAACAATGAAAACCAACACCAACATTGAACTCTAATCATGTTATTAGCATTTAACATTTCTAATCTAATGTCGACCCTATTTAAAAATCAATCTAATTATTATAATGTACAAACACAACATAAATTTAAAATATAAATGATAAATAAATATAAATATAAATAAACTAAGGGTATGATAAATAAATAAAACATCTTTTTATATTTACTCCATAAACCTATTTATATTTAAGGGAACTAAAAAAAAGGTTTTATTTAGGTGAAGCCTATGGGACAAATACCATATTTATAAAAGAGGTATGGTAAATAGATAAATATAAAATAGGTATAAAGAGGTATGCTAAATGAATAAAAATATATCAAATATGATTAGAAATCAACATCTAATTATATACCAAGCCTATGGGCCAAATACCATGGTAAATAAAAAAGATATGATAAATAAATAAAAATACAAATAAACTAGAGGTATGGTAAATAAATAAAAGCTCTTTTTATATTTACTCATAAACCTCTTTATACTTTCGAACACTAAAAAAATGTTTTATTTAGGTGAAGCATATGGGCCAAATGCCATAGGCCAAATTATTATTAATACCATGCAAAAAAACATTATTAACCCTAATATTAATATTAAAATATTATTATTATTATTATTATTATTATTATTAAATCTAATATTCGTATTAATATATTATAATATTAATATTATTAAATTTAATAACTTTGGGTTAATATAATATTAAATTTGCTATATTATAATCTATATTAATATATCATGATATATATTAATTGTAGATATATATGGGGGTGAACAAAGACATAGAGTGATAGAGGTGGAGATATGGGGGAGTCACAAGAGAGAGATGAAGATAAACTGAAGGAGAGGGGAGAGGAGGAATGAAGAGAGAGAGGGAGAGAAGTGAAAGAGTTAGAGAAGGGTAAGACAGGGAGAGGGAGACACAAATATGGAGGGGGGAGAGAGAAGGAGAGATGCAAGGAGATAGTGAGAGGATTGAAGGGTAGAGAGAGAGAGAGATGGGGGAAGAGAGAGGGAGGTAGGAGAGAAAGGGAGAGAGAGGAAGAATGAGAGATATGAATTGAGAGAGAGGAGGAGAGAGGGAGGGATAGAGAGATGAGTTGGAGGGGGGGAGGGGGAGGGAAAAATAAAGACATAGAGAGTGAGAAGTGGAGAGAGAGAGAGAGGGAGTGATAAGGGATAGATGGAGAAAGAGAGTGTATGTTTAGGGGTGATATAAAGAGACAAAGAAGGAGATATGGAGAGAAAGGGGGAGATAAGGAGAGAGGAGGGATGTAGTAACATAGTTGGAGAGAGAGAGAAAGGGATAAAGAGATGGAGTTGGAGGGGGAGAGAGGGAGGGCAGAAGAAATACATAGAGAGTTGGAAGTGGAGAGAGAGAGGGAGTGACAATGGAGGGGCAGAGAGAAGGAGGTAGGAGAGAAAGGGAGAGAGTGGAACGATGAGAGACACGACTTGAGAGAGAGGAGGAGAGTGATTTGGGGGAGAGAGGACTGGAGGGCAAAGAGAGAGAGAGAGAGAGAGAGAGAGAGAGAGAGAGATGGGGGAAGAGAGAGGGAGGTAGGAGAGAAAGGGAGAGAGAGGAGGAGAGAGGGAGGGAAAGAGAGATGGAAATGAAGGGGGCGAGAGGGAGGGAAGAAGAAAGACATAAAGAGTGAGAAGTGGAGTGTGCGTGTTTGGGGGTGAAATAAAGAGACAAAGAAGGAGAGATGGAGATAATGGGGAAGAGAAGGAGAGAGTGAGGGATATAGTAACAAAGTTAGAGGGTGAAGAGAGAGAGAGGGGGGAGAGAGAGGAAGGAAGAGAGGGAAGGTGAGAGAGTGGAGAGAAGGAGGGAAAGGGAGATGGAGTTGGAGGGGGAGAGAGAGGGAGGCAAGAAGAAATAAATATAGAGAGAAAGGTGGGGAGATAGAGAGGGAATGATAAGGAAGATGGAGAGAGAGGGAGAGAGGATAGCAGGAGGGAAGAGAGATAAAAATGAGGGAGAGGGAGAGAAGGGGAAGAGAGAGAGAGAGAGGAGGAGGGAGGGATATTATGTTTTGGGGGTGCTATAGAGAGACAAAGGGAGACGGAGATATAGATGGAAGGTGAAGAGAGGGAATAAGAGAGAGATGGAGAGAGGGAGGGAGGGACAGAGAGATTGATAGATATGGAGTGAGAGAGCGTGTGTGTTTGGGGGGGTGAGATAGAGAGACAAAGAAGAAAAGATGGCGGGAGATTTAGATGTAGATGGAGGGGCTAAGAGGGAAGAAGATTTCTTGCATTAGATGCATTTAGTGTAGATGGTGATTTCTAATCCAATTTGATTGCTTGCACTAGATGCATTGATTTTTTTTTTTCCAAGGAAAAAAACGGTAACCTTTTATTAAAAAATTAATGAAAAGTTACACACCCCCACGCAACGTTAACCTTTTGTGTTAAATTTGATGGGCTCGAGTGCTTTCGCACCCCACGCAACGTTAGAAGACTAACGTGCACAAAGAATAAGAAAAGAGAAGAGAGGAGAGAGAAAGAAAGGGCAAAAAACTGAATTCTGGCAGTGAGTAAAACTCACGCTTCAAGTTTTTCTCCCTTTTTTCTTTTCAACCTTGCGCCACTCTCCTTGAGTGGGCTCGATTGAAGCAATGATTAACTGTGTTTCTACATTCTGTGGGCCTGTTTCTTTGTCTGAGTCTGAAGTATCTGAGTGGTGATGCCATTTGATGCCTCCCATGCTTGGATCCACGCTTGTCATCTCTGCCTGATTTTGGTGAATCTTTGTGATCTTGTTTGCTGATGTAGCTTCGTCCCCACTTATTTCCTGCTGAAGATCTTCTTCATTTTCTTCAATATTCTCTTTTTCCTTTTTGGCCTGGTTATTGGGTTCTTTCTTTTCAGTAGCTCTCTTCTTTATAAGATCATCTACATTCTGCCAACCTTTGTGCTTCCTTTGTTGCATCTTGCTTTTGTCGAAACTTTGACATGCATTGAACAGATGGCCTGTTTGTTGACATCCCCTGCATCTAAAAGCTGTATTCTCATAATCCAGAGATTGTTTCCACTGTGAGTTGTTGAAGTTCAGAATTATGCTTTCAGGTAGCCCTTGGCTGAAATCTACCTCGACACATATTCTAGCAAAGGTAAAAATTCCTTTTATATGTCTCTCTCCATCAATCCTTAATATTTTCCCAAGTGTGTTTCCAATAGCTATTAAGGCCTTGGAATGCCAGAAATGTAACGGGAGATTATGCAACCTAACCCATACTGGCATCCTTGACACCACCAAAGTGTTGGCATCAAAATCCTGAAACCATGGAGTAACAAAAAGACCAGCACTACCCCAAAACCATGGGCCTTGGTTGAGAATTTTTTCCTTTTCTTCTTATGATTGGAAAAGAACTATGAAGAATCCTTTTGGGCATAGGTAGATTTGGCAATTTTTTGTCCAAACTGTGTGAATCCATTGGTATAATGCATCAGTTTTAGGCCAGAAACCGTTGAATCTGCAAATAACTGCATTTTTTTTTAGATCTGAGAATATGAAGTTTACCTCTGGTATGTCCAAGGAGATAGAGGGATTCTCCGGCATTTGATCTACAATATACTGCCCAGGGGGTTCCTTAGCAACAATAGGTTCTTTCCCCTTTTGGGGTTCTTTCCTTTTGGGGTAAATTTTGTAATGCAACTGGGATTCCCAGTTTGACCTGAATCTCTTTTTTTAATTCCAGTACACTCATCCATTCCCAGATCTGCACGCAGACATGTCTGCCTTCTGTCGATCTGATGAAAATTTGCTTCAAATCCGCTGAGTCTACCTTTTCCTGGTCCAGGTATACTGATTTGAATACTGGATCTGGCGGATTTTCACCGCTCTGCTGCATGGAAATGGATAGATCTGATAGATCCATCCCGGATCTGCAAAATCTGACCCGGTCTATTGTGAAAGGAGTCAGATCTGCTACATGCATGACCCCTTCTTTGATTTCAATTACCAGATCCGTGTGAGAAAACTCAGATCTCTTCTCGTCACTTACTTGACGGAGCCTCCTTCCTCTCAAGTCGCAGCAAGCCCCAGCATTGCTAATCTTCTTTTGGCCGGCCTTAGTGGTTGCGTCCCTCAGGGTAGGGCCGAAACCCCCTTTGCCCCCTCTCAAACGAAAAGCAGGATGGGCCTGTGGATAACCACCGTCGCGTCCCCTCTGAAGCTGCGAGGTGACTTTAATCCAATCTAGAAACCTATCTTTTTGATCGAACGCCGCTAGATGAGATGCAGAAGCCGGCACGCTTTTCGTTTTGTCGTCCAAACCCTTGACAAAAATTTGATGTGTGAGAGGGGGCAGATCTGCTGCATTCAGGCCCCCTTCTTTGGTTACATTTCCCGGATCTGTGTGAAAAACTACAGCTCCTTTCTTAGCATTCACGAGGTGGAGCCTCCTTCCTCTCCTGTCGGCGCGGGCATCAACGTTTCTGGTCTTCTTCTGGCCAGCCTTGGTGGCGGCGCTCCTCTGGATAGGGCCAAGACCCCCTTTGCCCGCTCTCAAATGGAGACGGAGATGAACCTGTGGGTACCGGCCATCGCTGCCATCAACCGGAGGACCGTCATCGTCGGTCTGGCGAATTTCCGAGGCGATCCTCAAAAACTGCGAGGGTATTTTGATCCGATCAGAAAGCCTGTCCCTCTGATCCGAAGCTGCGAGGTGGGATGCAGAAACCTGCATGCGTTTGGTTCTGCCATCCAAACCCTTGATGAAAAGAGGCTGCATGATGGTAAGAGGTCTTATGATCGAAACTCGGTAATCCGCCTTCCAATCACATATAATACTTACATAAACATAATATTCCCTATATATGAACAAACTAGATGCATTGATTTTAGTGTAGATGTTGATTTCTAATGATATTTGATTTCTTTCACTAGATGCATTGGTTTCAAAGTAGATTACTTCTAATCCTATTTGATTTCTTGGACTAAATGCATCGATTTCTGTGTAGATGGTGATTTCTAATCCTATTTGATTGTTTGCACTAGATGCACTGATTTCAACGTAGATGTTGATTTCTAATAATATTTGATTTCTTGCACTAGATGCATTGATTTTAATGTTGATGCTTTCTAATCCTATTTGATTGCTTGCACTAAATGCATTGATGTCAATGTAGATGGTGATTTATAATCCTATTTTATTGCTTGCACTAGATGCATTGATTTCAGTGTAGATGTTGGTTTCTAATCCTATTTTCTTACTTGCACTAGTTGCATTGATTTGAGTGTATATTTTTATTTCTAATCCTATTTGATTGCTTGCATTAGATGCATTGATTTCAGTAAAAATGTCATTTTCTAATATTATTTGATTTCTTGCATTAGATGCATTTATTTCAATGTAGATGTTGATTTCTGATTTGATGTAATTGAATGTATAATGGTACATTAATTATGAAGTGATTGGATTAACATTGTGCATTGATTTCAGTGTAAGCATAAAAAATATTGAAAATGTACATTGATTTTTGTGCTATAGTAATTCAACCTATTAATATTGCAAAGCAAGGGAGATAAGGTATGATGTTTACTATAACATCTCAAGCTAAAGATTTAAAAGGTTTACAATTTCAACTATCATTTTCATATAATTGATATGAAAAGATGACAAAAGTATCAAGGGTGACAATAAGAATAGTAGAAGAAAATAATATGAGATTAATCACAATGAAAACTATTTGTAATTGACTATATTCTTATTATTCACATTTTCTATCATTCAACACTATCACATTGTCACTTTGCATTCATAATTTTTATTTCATCATTAAAGTTATTAACAATATTTATCATCTCAACAAACTCATGTAACTAAGAAAATTTAAAATTAAAATGACCAAATTAATCTGAGACATATTTAGCATATTTAAAATTATTATATTAATATTAGATGTATTTACATATTATTGATAAAATTAATCATATCTTCAATATATTTTTCTTGGCCTGACATGACTAAAACCAACCTAGAACCATATTAACTCTATATCTATCAAGCGCTGAGAGAGATCAAATATAGGTGAAAACCTCTTTTTTTAGTGCACAACTTGAGGAAATTTTTGCACCTCGAGATATTTGATCCCTCTCAGCGCTTGATAGATTCAAAGTTAAGATGGATCTAGGCCGGTATTTAATATAAATATGTTTTTTTGTTGAATAATTTTAAATTGATTTTTGTAGTGCAACATTATTCGTATTCAATGGTTTCACAATGTTATTTGTAGTGCACACTTAATGGATGAATTATTCGACTTGATGACAATTGCAACTTCTACTTATGTGCTTTCAATTTGAGGTAGGTAATAAGCATAGTCTAACGAATCAATGATTTTGACATTGTTTTGAGCCCTCCCTTTGCTAGCGACCACCCTCCAGATCCCCTCCATGTCTAGCTTCATCTCTGTCTCAACACAATAGGCCTGCTTCGTATCCATATCCATCTCGGCTCCTCATCTCCATCACCATCACATTTTCCCATTTTCCTTCTTTTATGATTAAATGTTTCCTAGGGTTTGATGTTCATTGCATAAATTTCACCTTTTGAACCTCTAAATCCACGATCAGATCCCTTTGAATTCCCTTCTCCTCCTCCCTTGTTTCGATGAAACAAATCCTCCCCGTTTTGGTAAGCAAACAGACCTTCATGACCATCCTGGCACTATCGACTCAGTGGACTATTTGCCTACCCATATGAGTCGACGTTTTCCTGCATACAATGTTAAATGCACAAATTTCAAATTTTGAACCTATAATTTGAACATTGACACCCACATTCAGAGCCATTTGAAACTTCTCCTCCTTTGTTATTTTCGTGACCAAACTCCTCCCCCGTTTCTACGACAAAACCAACCTACATGACGAACCTGCCATCCTTGACTTTCGGTGCATGCAACCAGTGTATCGTTGACGCACCTGCAACCAAAGCTAAATTTTTCTCCTTGATACATTTCTATTGAGAACATATCTAAATACAACATTGCAACCATTTCATTTTGTGAGGATAACTTGAAATAAATATGTATAGATATGGTATTATAGGAATTTATTTTGGATACTTAGTGTAAAAGAGAACTCTGCATAAGTAATTAGGTTGATGGTGTATGCAGAAAACCCCCATGATAGGTGTGAATATGGGCCAAACGTCATGCCAATGAGAAACTTGAATGGCAATTATGTCCACCTTCCCAGTCGCATGCACATCCCAGTGCATAGGTACAATATGATAACTCCTCACACACCATGGGAATTAATGGATTTAGTGGGTAGGTACACTCGCTCGACATGCCAATGATCAACTTGAATGGCAATTCCATCCACTTGCCCAGTCGCATGCACATCCCAGTGCATAGCTACAATATGATAACTCCTCACACACCATGGGAATTAACGGATTTAGTGGGTAGGTACACTCACTCAACTCTGGATTACAAGGAAATTATGGCAACCTATAATGACATGAGTTGGCACCTTGAGTTGTGAGTAGAAAGCTACAACAAGGAATGACAACTTCCATATTTAGATCAACAATTGTTACACCAAAGTTGTATTGTTTATCCCTCTCTTTTGCAATATATGTAGGCCCTTAATTATCATGTTGCTGATTTTCATTGCAGCTATGTTTACATCCACTGACCCCTCCTTAGGCATTCTCCAGTTTCTCAAGGTTTGTGTGTCTGCATCCCATTACACCTCTTATTTTGTTTCCAACACACTCTTGCATTTGCATGGGCACTGTGGGGATTAGGATGGTCAGTGAACCTCAACCTATTGGTTTTTCTGTCACCTAGCATCTTCTATCTCCTTTTCATTCGTTAGAGACAACAAGTGGCAGTCTGAAAATCAAAGGGGAATTCACTCTCTACGAGTAGAAAACCTCACAATGGAAATCAACTTGCTCTACTAGTGGCCAAACAGTGATGGGTTCAGGCTGGTGTCAAGAATTCTAGCACCATGGAATCATAAGTTCTTTGGATTGTGACTCTCGGTTACGTAGGGAGGGGCATCATAGCAAAGGATACAGAATTCAAACATATGGTCCTCGTGATGCGTGTGGTAAAGGTGCTTTTGGCCAAGGTTTTCATGGTCAAGATGTTTGTTGTTTTGGTCACGATGATCATGGTCGAGGTGCTCGTAGTCACGGTGCTCATGGCCGAAGTTATACTCGAGGTCGAGATGTTCGTGGTTGAGGATATGGTTAAGGCACAAATGGCCTAAGGTCAAAGTTTCACACTACTCTTTCTTCTCATGTTTTCCACTGGATGCTTCTTCTAGCTAAGTGAAACCTTGTGCTATTTATGAAGGACACTTCTTTTATTTCTCGCAAATGAAGTCTTTAAATAGTTGCAAGCTCAATTTTGTTGTTTTGTATGTCAACCGTCAATCAGCAAAGCCAATGTATTTGGGAACTTCTTTTTCCTATTTGATAATCTGGTTAAGCGAGGTCTCCACAACCTCAAGATCACTTACTTCGTCCTTCTAGTCTCATTCCCCAATGGGTAGACCAGTAGGGCAGAAAACACTCTTTTGTAATATCTCTTTGAACTAATAAAATGTCGAGCTTTAAACAAAAAAAAGATGGTGTATGTAGGAAACAACTCAAAGTATTAGAAACAATATTGAGCATAAAGATCTTTGTAGGTTCTCATGGAGACACAACAATAGTTTAGCTATATGTATGTGCTAAATACATGTTTTTGTTAAGTATTTGAAATCATGTATTTGTCGCAATGGTGACCCGGTGAGTTGCCGCAATTGGTGAAGTGGCAAGAAATTACCAATGTATCATTGTGAGGTTAGATTAATGTTAAAATTCACTGGTAATTTCTTGTTGGTTCACCCATTGTGGAAATTAGTTGGTTCATCATTGCAGAAACTCACTAGGTCACTGTTGCGACAACTAGTTGGTTCACCGTTGTGGCATCTTGTTGGGTCATTGTTGCAGCAATTCACTAATTTGTAGCTCATGGGTAACCATATTTCTAGAACATAGTTTAATTAGCTCATTAAAATAGAATGGGAATTAACCATAGTTTTTCTTACATTTGTTTTATTTAATTCTTAATTACTTGTTGAAAACCATAATTAACTTACAACTTGGAAAACTAATTAATATTAAAACCCTAATTAATTTAGTGGCCTTTCTCTCTCCCTTTTTATTCCTCTCTTTGTCTTCCTTGGGGTTTCTAGATCTTTCCTTAAAACTAGGTGGTGACTACACTCTCATTTCTATTTTGTAGTGGTGATTGTACTAGGATGGCTTCCCCCCCTACTAATACACTGCATGTTTATTACTCCACCAAGTATGTCTCTATCAATGTTTTACATCATCAATATTTGGGATTATTCCTTATTCCCTCTCTCTCTAAAACCAATGGAAAGAGAAGGGATAGTTACCAACATACCATTTGATTAGTCCTGGATTCATAGGATGCTAACCATCAACTTTCCCTACAATTAGGGTGTTTCCAATCCTTTAACATATTAATGTCTTTGAAGGTGATTGAGGTGTGATTTTTGTGTACCCTTCCTTCGTTCTTAGCAAATGAGATATCCTAAATCTATCCATCAGAGGCACACCCTACCCTTTCACCTCTTGACCCCTTACCCAGGTTATGCTCGAACACATTCATCTAGCTCATTAATAGGGGGTCATGGAGATGACGACCTTAATTAAAGTATGCATGCAATAACCTAATTTTTTCAAACTTGAGGATTCATTCTCCAGTGTCTCCACAACACATGATATTATTTTCATTCTAAAGAAAAATACAGATATCAACTAACATCAAACAAAAATAACAAAATGAAATCTAAAAAATAATTCTTGTAAATTGTTCCAGTACCATAAGGTATCGTCCCATAACATCATAGCTTTTACATGATTGAAGCATGGGTTCACATTTTGACTATAACTTAATAGTGAGGCTTATCCACTTAAAGACATGGGTCAAGTTCACACAATTTCAATAACTATACCTAGTTGTAGCTATGATCTTCCTAATTTAATCAGCTTTTATTTCGAGTTACTAGTCCATAGATGATAAAACCACTTTAGAATCACTTAGCTATTAATGTGTCTTTACATATGTCAAGATAGTCCTTATTGGAGGCATAAATTTATTATTGTTAATGAATATCATATCTTTTAATTTCTTTAATCATAAATTTAATAACAATTTTATAAAAAATTATAAATTATTTTGTATTATTTATGCTTATAAATAAATTTTAAAAATTTAGCATTCAATATATATATATATATATATATATATATATATATATATATATATATGAGATTTTTCTATTTTATTTTAATGTTAAACATATAAGGGTTTGGAAAGTTGAACAAAAGGCTTCATTACTCATATACTTTACATAACATTGACTTGCCAAGTGAACCCTTGGGACTAATATTGCGATATATTAAATAACATAAATATTCGAATAGAATATAAGGGTTTGGAAAGTTGAACAAAAGGCTTCATTACTCATATACTTTACATAACATAGACTTGCCAAGTGAACCCTTAGGACTAATATTGCGATATATTAAATAACATAAATATTCGAATAGAATATATCTATATCTATCTATATATATATATATATATATATATATATATAAGAGAGAGTAATGAAGTATTTTATTCATCAATTCTTTTGGCTATTAATATTTTTTTAAATATCACATGTCAATTCTAAGATTAAATGAAAATATATCCTTCATACAAGACTGCAAAATTAACAATTTATTACTGTCTATTAAATATGTCGATTTTCTTTATTTTTTTATCATAGCCTATATTGTTTTTATTTTATTGATTATTTTATTTTTATTTTGAAGAGATATATTGGAATTATAAATTGAGTATGTAAGGAATTACAGATTTCCCTTATATTGATTGTAAAATGGATCTCTCAAAGTAATAAATTTATTAATAATATGAACACCATATAAAAACCCAAACCCACTTGCATATAGACAGATAACATTGTTTTCTCTAGAAAAGATTATGTCACTTGTGCATGAGAGGCCATATGTTGTTAAACCTAGAGATATTTCCATGTGAGAGAATATAATCCTCTTTTCTCATGTATGTTGAATCATTTTGAAGATTTTATAGTGATAAAATTTATTCTAATACATTATAAAACACATTTGATTGTTTTTTCTCTCTCTCATGCATGTATAACATGTTTTATAAAAGAGACGAGGAAATTCAACCAACATAACAAAATATTCTCCACACAATAAAACTTTAATAAATAATAAAAGAAAATAGAAATTATTAATTATTATAAAAGTGTTAAAAATATAATTTTTAATAAAATAATAATTTCATATATATATATAATTTTAATTACAAATATAAAATTTTAATTCTAATCAATTAAAGATGTATTCCTTCGCTAATTCCAACCCTCCCAACATCATTTAAAATTGCAAATCGAATTATATAAAATATGTTGTTGCAAAATAATGATTCAAGTAACATCGATCATTTCAAATACATCTCATTCAAATTGATTAAGTTAGTAGGCTTTTTACTATGAGGTTCATTCTCGCGACACTGTAGTAGATTCGTTGGTCTCCAGATGTCTTCACTTGATAGGTGACCCTCCCCTATAGCCCTGAAGCGTCTTCAATAAGGCTTCCTCCTCATGTACTACCTACCAAGATTGACATGATCCCATCTATACTGCCAGTGCTCATGGAATTACTAGGAACACTTTACTAGAACGAGGTCTTGTTTCCAGACAAGTTACGGAGGACCTTGATGTAGACTTTGTATGTTTGGTTCCGAGTCCATTTCAGGCCTGGTAGCAGCTTGCTTTCAAGGTAGCAATACAAGGAACTACTGCAGAAGAAGGCGTCAATGCAAGAGCAGGCAAGATTTCTCTAATTACCAATAGTGCCTGAGGATTGAACCATATATTTGCGTTAGCCCCATTTTTCTTCAATACTTTTTTGCATTTTCGAGGCCCAGTGCCCCCTTCTTTGGAGATCTTAGTGCTATCTTATGCCCAGGTAATTCTCTACCCCAATGTGCTTCTCTTGCTGCTCAGCAGGTGCGCCTATCACTCTCCTCTTAACTGTTTGAGTTCTAGCAGTAGTGGCCGACTCATCCTTCTCTTCAACCTGTATTACACTATCAAAGCTTCTACTCATTGGGACTTTTGTTCTTAACAACATTAAAAAACATCGAGTTCCATTGTTCCTTGGCACCTTTTGTTTAGCCCCTTTCAATTTTTCTCCATAAGACTGAGGAATATGACTGGAGGCTTAGCCTTGAGGCACTATGGCCTTTACACTCCTGTTAGGAGCTATCTTTCCTTTGTAAAGTGATTTGCGCCCGAGTGTCTTAAATTTCCATTTGACCATCTGTTAGGAAAAAATTAGAGCACCTCTCATCGGAGATTTCCAATTGGGGAAATAACTTTGGAGTTGGGACACACTAATTCTCTAATTGTCGATAGCCCTTGGTGCTTGTCCCTAGCTCTATGCCTTTGGTTCTGTGAGTCCTTGTGACCGTGGTGCCAGCTCAATAATTAGAGCCCCTTTGTCGGCAATTTTTAAGTATCCAATGTTGTAAAGTTTCGATGTCCTCAACCTCCGATTATGGCGTCATAGATCCACGTGGCAATTCCTGATGGGTGCCACACCCATATATGCCCCATTAGGACCCTCAAAACACTAAAAATTCCTAAAACGTGTCCTTTTGTACCACCACATTAGATGACATCAAATGACATTGTCGCTTATTGGAACCACTTACATGCCACCATGTGTCGTTATCGGAGCCAATCCCGCATCGGTTTTACACTATTTGCAAATTACCTTTGTTGCAGCGTTCAAAAGGCTGTCACCAACAAAAATCCCGATTGCCAATTGTCGATATTCCGATGTTGCGATATTTTGATGTGTTGATTTCCTTCAAACTCCGATGTGTGATCGTCGATATGCCCGACTACTCTTGTGTGCAATCAACAATATGCCATGATGCTCTAGTGTGCGATCGTCAATATGCTAAGACCTTCAATATTATGATCTCCGAAATCGGGCCTCCAATATTGCGAACCCTGATCTCTCTGATGATCTATTTGTTGTGATTTCCAATTTCCGATGTCGCTGGCTCTCTGATATCGAACCTCAGATATTCTTTCCTCCTTGAGGCTTTAATCTTCGAAACTTCATAAGCCCATACCTTTTGATCTAGGAGTTCATTTTTGGACTTCCACATATAACAATGTAAACTTTGAAATGGGAACTATAAACTCAAAACGAGAACGCTGGCCAAAAAACCCCGTAAAAATATCAAAAACAGTGCTAAAAACAAAAGTGTTGATGCTAGAATAACACTTTTTTTTTCAATGGTAAATTTTGTGCCAAAAACACCCTCAAAACGAAAAGTGTTGACGTTGGGATAACAACTTTTTTTCAAGGGTAAGATTTCAAAATTTCAAAATAATGGCATAAAATATTTTATCATGACCCCAAAAAACATTAAAATTTCAAAAAAATAATGAAAACATAAGATAAATTAAAAAATTAAAACAATGAAAAAACAAAAAACAATAAAAGTAAAGTTAAAAAAAAAAAAAAAACAACAACAACAACAAAAACAAAACATAAATTCAAATATATACTAAAAAAAGAAAAAATCAATCATAAAAATGTTTAAAAAATAAATAAATAAGATAAAAATTAAAAAACTAAAAAAAAAACATAAAAATTATAGACAAATAAATAGTAAGAAAAACGTATATATATATATATATATATATATATATATGGGGTAAACCATTAAAAAAAAATTCACAAAAGAAAAAATAAATAAATAAAATAAAATAAACTATAACATTAAGTAGGTAAAAATAGAAAAATTTAAAAAACATTAACAAAAAACATGAAAATAAAAAACAAACTAGATTTTAAAAAAAATAAATAGAAAATTAACAACAACGACAACAAAATTAAAAACTACTAAAATTAAGAATTAAAATGTTGATTACTTAAAAAAACAAATATAAAAATATATATATAAAAAAAGACCAAAAAAATATGTTAAAAAAAAATTATCTCATAAACCATAAAAGAATTTGGGAAAAAAAAAAAAAAAAAACAAACAAAAACAAAACAAAACATATATATATAATTAAATAAGTAAAAATAAAAAATAAAAAAAGTTAATAAAAAACATTAACAAAAACTAGAAAAAATAAATAAATAACAAAAAATAAAAAATTAACGAAAAAAATTAAAAACTAGTAAAATTAATATTAAAAACATTTAAAAAAAAACAGACAAAAACAAAAATAAACTCTAAAAATAATGATAAAAATAAAAATAAAAAACATTTAAAACTTAAAAAGAAATACGTATTTTTGATATATATATATATATATATATATATATATATATATATATATATATTATCAAGACTACCTTTTTTATTTAAAAAAAAAAAAATACCTCCGCCCTTCCAGGTCGCCCGTGGTGGCGTGGCCCTGGGCGGAGCGACCTGCATACAGACCCGTGGTGGCACGGCCCTTGGCGGAGCGACCTACATGCAGACCCTCCACCCAGGGTCGCGCCACCACCATCTGCGGGGCGGGCGAAGAGGCGATTGCATGCCCTCTGCTCAAAGCCGCCCCTTGCCTTTACTCTATCATTGTTAGTCACTTTTCTTTCTCTATTTGCTTGGATCTTTGGTTAAAATGCATTTATCCTAGTTCTTTATAATATTATATAAATTTCATATTGGTATATTTAAAAGTATTCTCATTTTTAATTTATTAAAACATCGGTTTAATCTCTATGGGAATATTTTTAGTAGTCGTGTGGATGGTGGGTTTAGATATATTTGGAAATTAATTATAATCTTTTTCTATTAGATTTAATTTAAAAATATTATAAAATTAAATCAGAATAAAGTATTTGTAAATATTTTGACTTTGAAATACGTTATGATGTTTGTGCATGTGGTATTGATAAGCCAATGACCATGGTATTGTAACAAAAAAATTAAAAGCCTAGATCGATACCATAATAATAAAAAACCTAGATGACCCATGGTATTGAAAAACCATTATATTTTCCATGCTCTCCCTCTCTCCCTCCCTCTCTTTATCTTTCTCTTCTCGATATTGGCCCATGGAATTGTAAAAAAAAAACTATTTAAAAGTTAATAATATCCCTGGTAAATATTCATGATTAAACATTTTCTTATATCGTAAATATTAATTTTTGATGGGCTTATCAAGTACATTTAAAGATGGTTATGCAATCATTATTTCAATTTATATTGTAAATTGGATGTTACTTTAAAAGTACTATTTATGTTTTATATATTTTAATGTGATATGTATACTATTATTTTTTTAATCGTGAAAATTGTTCGTAGTTGTTTTAATAAAAACAAAAATTACAATATAAAAAAATGAAATTAACAAATATCTCACACCTCACATCTCAAAATTAACATCTCACATCTAAAACTCACCTATCTAACGCTTACACATCTAACCCTCACCCATCCACCCTAAACTCGAGTGTATATTTCCAAAAGGATTGTATTAATAAAAAAATTACAATATAAAAAAATGAAATTAACAAATATCTCACACCTCACATCTCAAAATTAACATCTCACATCTTACATCTAACACTCACCCATCTAACATTTACACATCTAACCCTCACCCATCCACCCTAAATGTGTCTCAAAACGAAAACCTAAACCTTGATATGGATTACCTTCACAATTGTGTGGAATAAGGGTCCTTTACTCCGAAACTTCATTATCATATGTTTTATGCCCTAGCCGCTTTATGACATACATTTGTTGGAAAGATCCACATTAATATGATGGATCAGACACTTCATTATCATATGTTTTATGCCGTAGCCACTTTATAAGATATGTTTGTTGAAAAGATCCACATTAATATGATGGATCGGACTTTGGGTTTCTGAGATTTCCAAAAGGATTCTTCTGATGTCAATTTCTATTCCCACAAGTACCAATATATGTTTAATAAATATGCCACATTATTCACTGATTGATGCATGAAGCCTATCCACGCATTCTTGGTCCCGAGGGCTATTTTATTCATTAATCTAATTAATGGACCGACTATGTGCATTTACTTTCACTTTATTCTCACTCACACGAAGATATTTGTCTTTGGGTTTCGAAGATTTCCAAGAGGACTCTTCTCATGTCAAAGTCTCGATGCCCAAAAGTTTTGATATATATTTAATCAATATGCCATGTTGTTTACTGATGAAGGCTTAAAGCCTATGCACACATCTTAATCTCGGGGGCTAATTTATTCATTAAACTATTAAAAAAACTGACTATGTGCATTTATTTTAACTTTTTTCTCACTCATGCAAAGATCTTTGTCTTTCTCTCTCATTACTAGCACCAAGCTCTACGTCATCTGCTAGTGCTCTCATTTATTACTCCCTCTACTTAGTTGGTGGATGGACGTGTGCTCTATTTAGCCTCTTCACCTCGATCTATTCTGTTGTTTCTCACGTTGAATTTTTTGTTGTTGTTGTTGTGCTGTTGTTTCTTTGTTGTTATTGCTCTTGCACGTCATACTCCAGCTTCCTTCACCCGAATACCAGTCCCAGAATTCCATTAACAAGCACGTGAGAATCGATAACATGTTAACCATATTGCCTTGTTAAATCAGATGCCAAGTATCAATGTTGTTATGTTGCATATATAGCTTTTTTTTTGCATGTTTCAACTGTAAGAAGAATATCTGCATTGCCTCGATGTAGTCCTATGAGTGATAAATCGCTAGCTAGTTGATTTCCCCTTCCCTTTCAATGTTAACACCATTTCACTCACTTTCACCTTTCAGGACACCTCTTTTCCTCCTCTTCATGGATCCTACCTTGACAATGAATGCCATCACTTTGTTGCTAGATGGATCTACAACGATCCAAACATCGGTCCAAATAGTTGAACTCGACCTCCTTTCTTCGACAAAGACATTGTGTCAACGCTACCGCATTTCCATCTCTGACGGTACCTCTCAGTGCAAAACATTTCTTCCATTTGCTTACAATGCCCATGCCACCTCTGGTGGCTTGCAGTTGGGATCGATTATCATTCTCAAAGAATCCACTTGAACACTTTTGCAAAACTATGTGTATGTTCACGCTCTTAACCACATCCTTTATGTTTTTCTTTTCCTTCCCTTTCTTCACCACTGGAATTCGAACTAATGCTGCAATGCTTTCCTCTTTCTTTCCTTCTTTTCAAGACTATAAAAATTCTTGAACTTGAAGTTCTCGAATGTCATACAAGTTTGATTGACCTCACCCTTCTTCAAATTAAGCAACTGTCCACATCTGAAGCATGCTCTTCAACGTCACACGAGGCTTCCTTGCATACTCATGCTTCGAAAGAGGGTTCTGCTTCGTCATCAACTCAGTTGTCCTCTGTTGTGCCTGTTGCCATGCCATTCATGGTGTTAAGCAAACATTGGTCGATCTAGGGTAGGGTGCTTGCAAAAACAACCCTTCGCTCATACAACAATGCTCGTGCCTCCGGAAAGGTCTTTACATTTGACCTCATTGATTCTGCCAATGATGCAATCCATCTCTCTGCCTTTGGTGACTTACATGACCTTGTTCAAATTGGACAGATTTACATGGTTTCAAATAGGACAGTCAAACCAACAAAACAAAAATTACAACCATCTCGATAGAAAATGAGAAGTCTTCCTCTATGCAACTTCCATTGTTGAACCTTTCTTGGATGATGTTCTGATAATTCCTTTCCACCGTTTTTGTTTCAAATCCATGTTAGCATCAAAGTCTTTATAGCTAACTACAGTGTTATCACTGCATCTAATCCCTTATGGTTCCCTTTCAGTAATTATAATTTTGTTTTAGTTTCAGTATATGTGCTTTCTACTACAAATATTTGCTACAAAGCTCACTTGAATTTCCAATATTTCTTCCCTTTCTAAAAAAAAAAAAAAGGAAAAAAGAAAAAAAGAAAACTTAAAAAAACTTGCTCCTCCATACCTTGTTATCCTTGTAGTGTTTTTCCATTTCATCAATGTTTTACACTCTCCTTTACTTATACTAATAATATTATGATTATGCTCCCCACTTATGTCATTTAACTAGTTCAACAACTCTTGTTTACTCCCTTTTGCAGTTTATCAAAATGGATAGCAAGTACTTGTCCCTACTATATGGATACTCTAAAGAGATACGTGCCGAACAAATTGTTCTTCTTGACAGAAGGCCCAGACACCTTCTGAGTCTATTCTTCGTTCTCCATTGTCTATAATCAACTATTAGTCTTCTCAATGAAATGAAGGCCTTCCTGCAACGCATTGTACGTATTCATCAAAGAGATAAAGTAAAAACTTTCTGATGAAATGGCAGTGCAACAATTCTCATCTTGGTATTGTTGTAGATACAAAATGTTGTTTCCTTGTTCACTTCATCATTATACTTCTCTCCTCTATGCTTATACACCTATGTTACATGTTGCATTTTTCTCCTTTCCATAATGCTGCATATTTTGCCTTCAAATATAATATATATGCTCTTTTGTTCTTCCTTCTAAACAACATATTCTATTTGCATCCTTTTAAAGTATGCTTTGTGCAATTAAATAAAAACACTAACTTGCTAGAAAAGGTGTTGTTCATTTATCTTAAATCTATTTGGTATTCCCTCCGCTTCCATTATGCCAAGAGATATTTTTAAATTAAGTGGCTTTTACTTATATGTGGCAAGAGCTGAGCAGTGTGAGAGGTAAACTCATTGAAGAAATCATATAAATATGATACCAGAGATATCAATTAAGAAGATTCAGCTCAGAATATTAATGTACTTGATATTGACTTTCATGACATTGGCAAGGACCGAACTGAGAATCATTTTGAAGCAGATCAAGTATATGATGTTGATTATCAGAGATTAGAAATCCGAGGGATATGCATATCGGAATATTGGTGAGGATTCAAAGTTTTTTTAATGTGTCTTGAAAGGAAATATCAGATATGCATTACCTTTGATAATTGATACCGGAAACAAGAACGTGGAACATGGAATGTGGGTCCTCCCACTAGGCTTTTAAATTATAGCACCTTTAATATAATGGTCAGACTTTGGTTATATGTGTTTGTTTTAATACTCTGAAGTTCATAACAAAGGTTTGCTACATACATATTCTGAATTTAATATGCCCCCCGTGAAACTTATATGGTTTGGATATTATATTCTTTTATTATTATACCCCGAGAGAAAGATAGAGGTTTATGGGCATCGGAATATCGGAGCGGAGACACACTATCGGGAACTGATATAATATCACACGGACAACAGAGCAAGCATGTGATATCGCCATTTTTGCAGAGGTGCATATTGGAGTTTATCCTGATATACATATTAGGGAAACATCTGATATCCGAACCCCAAAGCAATGCACATAGGTGGCACAAGATGAGCCGCGGCATAGTGAACATATGTTTTATGTATTTAAATCAAATTTTTGGGCAGATAAAGTCTAACAAAGGTTTATATATGTTAAAACCTTGGTGTGGGCTCTCCCTTATCCCCTATCCACATGGATCGGGCCACGTCACACATCGATATATCGGAAGTTTTGGGGGTGCAACCAAATGTAATCTTTTAAAATCCCCAATATGGTTAGTCCAGATATTTTAAAGGGTCGAGGCACATATGGTGTGGTCCCATGTGTTACACATGGGACTGTTTGTAATGCGCGAATTAACTTAGAATCGACCCCCTTTCACCAAGCCCCCAAATGGTTCATGATTGTGGTTCTATGGTTCCAAAGGACCATACATTATGCCGATATTTCAAAGAATCGGCCCCGTCCTAGCTAAAGGATTTAGCCCCTAAAAGCGTTGGCCCTACGTCCTGAGGCCCTGCTCATGTGGATTCCATCTAAGCCCCCAGGGCTAGGCATATTGGAAATTTTTAGGATTTTACACCATTCCTTCTCCCTTATTAGAATCTCTTCCCTTGCTTCTCAACTCTCTAGAAAAAGTTTAAGTGATGTATTTGTAACAATAAGATTTTCCATTTTTGTAGCCCTATCAGGGTGTTTTTGCGCCCTTCCAGTGCAAATGCTAGTTTAAATTTTGAAGATTATATTTTAGTGTGGTTTTTTCATGATTGCATATAAGGAGTCGAGCCTTGAATGGTTACTTACTATTCCAGGGTAACAAAAAACGCAACATGAGAAGTCGGCTCTCATCCAAATTGATTTAAATTTTGAGGATTATATTTTGGTTTGGATTTTTCATGATGGCATATGGGGAGTTGAGTATTAAACCGTCACTCAGTGTTACTATATTGAGCGGTTATTCACTATTACTATTTATAACTAAAAGCAAAAAATGAGGAGTGGGCAGTTTAGGAAACAAAAATTCTGTTAATGTAAGCCGTTGGATATGAGTAAGTGAAAAAGCAAAATCCAGCATTAGCCCTTTGATGTAGGCATGTGAGTAGAATATTATCATCTCATCTGGATCTGCATAACATCTTATCTCGGCGAACGTGATGCAATGCTCCGTATTTTTGTTCACGCTGCAGTTTCCACTTCTGCAGCCCTAATAATTGCATTTTCTGGAAGTAGGGGGCCGAAATTGTCATTAAATTTGTATCGTCCTTTTATACTTAAGTTAAAAATAATGGATAAATGGTTATATGGTTGTAACGCATCTCCTTAGTTTAGGATTTGTTCCTAGAGTTTAGGAGGTTGTTCACAACTAACTAATTTTCAGTGATGTATTTAATATTGTAATATTCATTTGATATAATGTAGAGTGAACGAGTGAGAGTCTCCTCCTTGTTTGAGTGCAGTCTCCCAAGTACAGTACACACCTGTGAGCTGCAACTCCTTCATTTAATTCAAAATTTGATTTTTATCTATTTACATGATATGTACTTTGATACCATAACCTTTCAGTCATCTCAGAAATTTGGAAGAACATATAAGTATTGTATTCGGCCTCTCTTTTTTCTCTCGTTTCAATGCGCATTCCTTATTTTTTCTTGATTTACAAATTTAATTTTTTTTTGTATTTATGTATTTTCAAGTATCTAACATTTAATCCATGTTTTTTAAGTTTTTCCTTAATTTGAGTTCACACAATTTTCCAGGACATAAAATGGTTATGCTACCATTGTAAGAAAATCTACAGTTTCAACAATGATTCTGCATGCGGAATAAACTCAAAGAATCATTAAATCTTAATACCCAGGGATACGAGTTACCTCCAGCCATTGGTGATGTTTTGATGAAGGCCACAGTCCACTTGCTTGCTTCTTCTTCAGCACTCCAGCTTCAATCCAAGCAAAAGAAAAAGAACACAATAATTCTGAAGGCACTTCCAAGCTCTGCTATCTCAGCTAGATGGTGTAAAACTGAAGGGGTTTGAGATATGAGCTTGGGGACCAAACAGATGAACATATAGCTAAGCTTCCATCAAGCTTCTCATAGCTATGTGTTAGATGTCCACAAATCAAGGCAGAGAACTCGAATCAAAGTGATGGACCACTTTAGTAGCTCCTAATTACAAAATTAGTAATTGTAGTTGCCTTTTCTTAACTTAAGGAAACTACTGCAGTTGGTTTCCATAAGTTAAGGAAAGACTGCAACTCCATAATTGTAGGCAGCAATTTGTGCAAAATTAATGGAGCTAACATTCTCCCACTTGGTCCATACTTCCAAACTTAATGTCTCAACTTAAAAACCATTGATAATCTGTATTAAGTAATAGATACATGAATCATGACGATAAGTCCTCTAATGACGAGTATTATCTTCCATGTATTACTATGTATTTATTCTTATTATAATTTATGTGGCAACAATTTCTTAATGAATAAACCTTATGTTTATTCTTGGTCCTTCTTAAATGAATTTTCTCAAATCAACTTAAGGTGCACATAAATATGAGAAAAAACATCACAATAATTAAGAATTTCATTAAAATAACATTGTCCATACAATGAAAAACTACATAATGGAACCAAGTCCCATATTCAATACATGATCCTTGAATTTAAACGATGGCATGCCCTTAGTCAAAGGATCAGCGATCATTAACTCAGTGCTGACGTGCTCAATGACCACTTTCTTTTCTTTAACACGTTCCCTTATAGCTAAATACTTAATGTCGATGTGTTTATTTCGACTCCCACTTTTTTAGCCATAAAAACAGCAGCTGAATTATCACAATATATTCTCAATGGCTTAGAGATAGAATCCATAATTCTAAGCCCAGAAATGAAATTCCTAAGCCATACACCATGTAAAGTAGCCTCAAAACAGGAGACGAACTCGGCTTCCATAGTGGAAGTGGCAATGATACAGCTCCACTGGCCATCATAAAAATGTAACCTGATGTTGATTTACGTGAATCAACACATCCAGCGAAGTCAGAATCTGAGTAGCCAATTACTTTCCAAGTTGTCCGTCCGTCTATACATAAGCATGTAGTCTTTGGTTCCTTGAAAGTACCTCATAACTTTCTTTGCAGCTCTCCAGTGGTCTAAACCTGGATCACTCTGATATCGTCCCAACATTCCCACAACAAATGCAATGTCAGGTCTTGTGCAGACTTGAGCATACATTAGGCTTCCGACAGCAGAAGCATATGGAATGTTCTTCATTTGTTCCCTTTCAAAGTCGTTCTTCGGGCATTGGTTCAAATTGAACCTATCACCCTTCACAATGGGAGCTACACTTGGTGAACAATCCTTCATCCGAAATCTCTCTAAAATTTTATTAATATAGGTTTCCTGGGACATACCCAAGATGCCTCGAAATCTGTCTCTATGGATCTTAATGCCAATGACATAAGATGCCTCACCCATATCCTTCATATCAAAATCTTTAGAGAGGAATTGTTTCACCTCATGTAGCAAACCCTTATCATTGGTTGCTAGCAAAAGATCATCCACATATAAAACAAGAAAACAAATTTTACTCCCACTAACCTTCAGGTATATACATTGATCCATAATGTTTTCTACAAAACCAAAAGAAGAAATTACATTATGGAATTTCAAATATCATTGGCGGGATGCTTGTTTTAAACCATATAATGACTTCTTGAGCTTGCAAACCAATTGCTCACCATCACAAGAGGGGAATCAATGAAGATGTGTTATTAATGAAGAAGTGTTATCAATCATTAATGAAGAAGTGTTATTAATGAAGAAGTGTTAATAACCATCATCTTTTAGTGCCAGTGTGAACATGCATTGAATCATATGTGACATTGTTTTGTAAATTAATGCAGTAAAGACCATTAGACAAAATACCATTCCCAACATAATCAGATTTATTGAATAGACTGAAAGGTTTTTCTGAAAAGTTTAAGGAATATCCAAAAGGTACAAGCCTTGAAACTGAGATCAAGTTTCTAGAAAAACTTGGAACATAAAAGATCTTTTCTAACTCCAAAACAAAACCACTACTTAAAGTTAAATAACATGTTCCTATAGCTTCCACATGCGAGCCCATCTTGTTTCCTAATAAGATGCTTTGCTCACTTCCCACTGGCTTCCTTAGGTTTTGCAAACCCTTTGTCTGCAAGCCATTTCTGAAATTTGGCGCATTCCTTCTTCATGTGTCCCTTCTTCTTACAGAAAAAACAATTGGAAACCTTCTTGATATCGGCTTGGGGAGGTACTTTACCTTTCCCTTTCCGATTGGCTTGAGATTTGCCCTTTCCACGCGTTGCCAGCATTGCACTCTCTCCCAGTTCCATCACCAGTCTTTCTTCCTCTTGAACACACATGGTCATGAGTTCATTAATTGACCATTTATCCTTATGTGTGTTGTATGAGATTTTGAAAGGTCCATATTGGTGCGGAAGGGTGTTCAGAATGTAGTGCACTAAGAAGGACTCCGATATTTCAACCTCGAGTTTCTTCAATTGAGCCACAGTGTCCCTCATCTGCATGATGTGCTCGCGCACACCTTTCACACTGATGAGCCTTAGGGATGAAAACTTCATGATTAGGGTGCTTGCTAGTGCCTTATCTGAAGAGACGAATTGTTCATCAATGGCCTTCAACAAGTCTCGGACCTTGTCATGTTGATCAACGGAACCTCGAATACCAACGGAAATTTTAGTCTTAATGAACATCATGCTTAGACGATTGGATCGCTCCCATCGTTCATAAAGCGCGATGTCCGCTGCAGTGCTGGTATTAGTGAGTGCCGATGGTTCATCTTTCCTGATAGCATAATCTATGTCCATCCACCCTAAATGAAGGAGAATCCTCTCCTTCCAAATCTTGTAGTTATCTCCCTTAAGTTCGGGAATGTCACAACGAATTTCAGAGAAATTTGCAGGTTGTACTACTGCATCAAAATAAAGAATCACATGCTTATGTTAAAATTGAGGCTTAATAAACTTTCATGTTTTACCAATGTAAATCATGCTAAAAAGAATTGAATCAAATGACATAAAAATTGCCTGTGGGCTAAATTTTTAATTCAAACAGATTCAATAAAACTTTATGATAAAACTTATTAATTCATAACTCCTGTGGGTAGGTTATGAAATTTTATCCTAATTAATTACATAAATATAATAAAGATTCCTGTGGGATAAAATTTATTATATTCAGTGTAAATCATGTTAAAAAGAATTGAATCAAATGACATGAAAATTGCCTGTGGGCTAAATTTTCAATTCAAACAGATTCAATAAAACTTTATGATAAAACTTATTAATTCATAACTCCTGTGGGTAGGTTATGAAATTTTGTCCTAATTAATTACATAAATATAATAAAGATTCCTATGGGATAAAATTTATTATATTCAGTGTAAATCATGCTAAAAAGAATTGAATCAAATGACATGAAAATTGCCTATGAGCTAAATTTTCAATTCAAACAGATTCAATAAAACATTATGATAAAACTTATTAATTCATAACTCCTGTGGGTAGGTTATAAAATTTTATCCTAATTAATTACATAAATATAATAAAGATTCCTGTGGGATAAAATTTATTATATTCAGTGTAATTAATTACAATTTAATGTCTAAATAATCTTTATGTGATCTTATCAAACAAAATATATAATTTTATTTAATTAAAGATGTGGCTATTCTCTAATTAATTAAAATTATATGGATCACTAGACATTATTTTGTTGCATAAACAAAACTTAACCAGAGAGAAAAATAATGTTTACTGAAGGGAGTAAGTCAAAATGACATTTTAATAAACTCCATATAACTGTAATATTTTTCCAGCAAAATCAAAATTAAGGTTAAAGCAGTCAGCATTACTGAAAATGACTACAAATTGATTGTTCAATTTATAAACTTAACCCGGAGATTGACTGAAGCAGAGTTGATCTACTTTGCACTTGCATAGCAAATGCAGTTCGAAGGCTAGCTGGCTTGACTTCAGGCTCCGTCCTTAAGTTTATAAAACAACAAAAATTGACCAGCAAACAAGCTATTTTGCTCACAAGATAAATAAAATTAAAATCAAATTTACATTCCTTAGTCTAACTGTCCCATAATTTATTTAAGACTAATTCTTAAATTAATTACAAAATGGGCTCTAAACAATTTGCAAACAAACTGCAAATTTGAAATATTATTTATATATATTTATATAAAATTTCATGTGAGCCTCCATAATTAAATATAACTTCAAAATAATAAAATAAAAATTGAACCAATATGGATTTCAACCTATTGTCATTACATTGGATATTCATTAGTAAATGAACTAATGTTCATTTCAGCATTATTGGAATTATTTGCAAGCAAATCCAATTAATAACAATTTATAATTGATGTAATTATAGGCCCTCCTTTCACGAATAACAATAGATCATAATGCCAACATTTGACCTGAGCATGTTTTTCTATCCAACAAAATCTTTACAGAAAACCAAAACAGTGAAATTTGTCCAAGATTTCCTAATCAAGAATTTTTGCATTCTAATTCCGAATGTTACTATTTATTATGTGAAAGAGTGCATAAAGAGTGCATAAGGTATTTCCTTTAACATGATTCTAATTCTGAATGCGGAGCCATAAATTACCAAAATTTAACATAAAGTATTTCTTTCAGAATCTGGCACGTTTCTTTAATGTGTAAACATAATTAAAAAATGCTGAAGAACTTTGGGATTATAAAATGTTACTTCAACAGTTATCTTCGCATCTAATGGCACAATTTTATACTCTACTGCCGTTTCACGACTATGGTTCACACGATTACATTCCATTAAAGTAAATGCAAATAGGAATATGCATACAAATTACT
Organism: Pinus tabuliformis; assembly: GCA_031772625.1. Taxonomy (NCBI): domain Eukaryota; kingdom Viridiplantae; phylum Streptophyta; class Pinopsida; order Pinales; family Pinaceae; genus Pinus; species Pinus tabuliformis. Next base: position 727,828,555 of record CM062808.1, on the reverse strand, counting down.
AATTTCTTACTTGATAAAGAAATATAAAGAAATATCCTATTACGCATAGAAGTTTCTAGTTTCAATACAAATTACTTTCTTATTGATATTGATATTTCTTTATAAAGGAATACGCATAATTTCAATACAAATTACTTTCTTATTCAATACGCGTATTAGAAGTATGCGTATTCCTATTGATCTGGAAATGGAAATCAAAATAATAGTTAAGAATTTAATCAATGACTTTAAATACAATGATCGATTAAATCAAAATGCTTGTTAAGAGTCTGTCTTTTGAGTTGTACATCTAGGATGTGCCCACGATTTCTCTTTACAATTGACTATTTCTCCTCTCACAGTAAATATAAAACAATAGCCATTTATATGAAGAAATTGCGTAAAAATGGCGGTTTGTCTATCGTTTCTCTTTAAAAATGACCATTTCTTGATTCTTCCCGAGTATATAATCATAATCGAACTTATGAAAACACATAATTACTCAAGTATAAAAAGATTTTAATAAAACATAAAACTAGATCATGGCATTCTTCGTTTTATAAATAGAGCTTGGACTAAAACTTGGATGGTTTAATCTATTGTTAAAGTTAAACCATGAAATATCTGAACAATTTACTCCCAAAAATAAATAGATTAGAATTAAATGCTATGTTGCTCTATTTTATTATTAAAACTAGAAACGCAACTAACCAGACACCGTTTAATACGCCTAATTGAACGTTTCTAACGCAGGTCTGGTTTGGCCACCGGCACCGATTTTGTGGATCGCAATTGCTTTCATATACTGATATGAAGAAGGAAATTTTTAATTCGTCTTGCTTTTCAGGAAAGTATACTTTTCATCTTCACTGTTTTATAAGGCGAGAGCCAGAGAACGGCTTTGGGTATTCATTGCTTTCAGATATTCTAACAGTCTTTTAGTTTTAGACGATACTTGGTATTAAAGCTATGTACGTAAAAAGCCATAATGCAGGTCGTTGAAACTTGAGATGGTTGCTGGTTAGAGGCGGCCATTCATGTCATGCAATGTATGTAACGGCTTCGGTGATTGCAAGTGGATAAGCTGAAATTACTCTCAGAAAATAAACCAAAAATAACACCACTCACATCTAAAAAACTTCACGAATACCATGCGTAACCCAATCATATAATACACTAATGGCCGCCACCAATAAAATCGAGAAACTGAAAATATAGCAAGCCCTATCGAAATTTCGATCGAGAAACGAAATAACGAACCGAAAAGTGTGAAGCAAAAAACAGGGTACTCTTTGAAGTCATTATTTATAAGTAAATCTCACACCAAGACAGAGGTAAATTTCTGCTCTGATACCAAATGTAAGAAAATCTACAGTTTCAACAATGATTTTGCATGCGGAATAAACTCAAAGAATCATTAAATCTTAATACCCAGGGATACGAGTTACCTCCAGCCATTGGTGATGTTTTGATGAAGGCCACAGTCCACTTGCTTGCTTCTTCTTCATCACTCCAGCGTCAATCCAAGCAAAAGAAAAAAGAACACAATAATTCTGAAGGCACTTCCAAGCTCTGCTATCTCAGCTAGATGGTGTAAAACTGAAGGGGTTTGAGATATGAGCTTGGGGACCAAACAGATGAACATATAGCTAAGCTTCCATCAAGCGTCTCATAGCTATGTGTTAGATGTCCACAAATCAAGGCAGAGAACTCGAATCAAAGTGATGGACCACTATAGTAGCTCCTAATTACAAAATTAGTAATTACAGTTGCCTTTTCTTAACTTAAGGAAACTACTGCTATTGGTTTCCATAAGTTAAGGAAAGACTGCAACTCCATAATTGTAGGCAGCAATTTGTGCAAAATTAATGGAGCTAACAACCATCTGTCAAATGCTCAGGACGTTGATTTATTTTTTGGTGGTAGTGGCGGCAGATAACGAGGTACCATTTGTTCTCTAACATGTGGATGAATTAATAAAGAATATTTTCCCGACTATAAGCGTAGGTTGATCTGTATGTCCCAAAATTCAAAGAGAGTATCATTTATTTGTGATGTTGGCATCTCACCTCTTGCAGTCTGAATAGACATAGACATTAGTAATTTATAGATATAAATTTTATAAACAGTGCAGAACTCTGTAAGGTTTTATTTATGTTGTTATATGTTAATAAATAACTGTATAGTTCGCTTCTTTTTCACTTTTATACTTCATTTCATCTGATTGGATTGGCTTTCCTTTCTTGAAGAGATGCAGAGAAAGCTGAAAAACTGGACCAATCGGAGTTTCTAGAGATAGAGAGATTTCACCCTATTAGTTTTGGTTAATGTTAGGTTTTGTTATAATTTAGACATGGACAAGATTTTGGGTCAAAGTCGAAACCTTAATTTTTAATATAAATTTATTTTTTTTATTCATGTAAATTTTTTTAGAATATCATTAACGTAACAGGTTAGACTCCGCTCATGGAAGACAGCATTCCTATTCATGGGTATTAGACTGCACTCATCCATATAACACAACATTAGTATTCAATACCCAAGATTTTATATATATATAAATTTTAAATGTATGTAATATTATAACTTATAATAATATGATTTTAATTAATAAAATTAATTTATTTTTAATATTATTATTAAAATTATATACACTCATTTCAAAATAATGGGAATGATTTAAAAAGAATTACATGATTTTTATATTCAGAAATTAAATACGTTTAAACTTCTACTTTTTCTTATTTAGATTAATCCCTAATTCCTAGTATTATAGATAAAAAAAACTATTATATATAAATTGATATTTTGTTGTTAATTGGATTTAAATATTGTTATTTGTATGGATGAAAGTGTTGCAAGTGTTTATCTCTACTTATTTTGTAATTTCCATTTCTGCATACTCAAGAACTTTCGATTTTTGATTTCGATTTTCTTTGTACAATATGTATATTTTTATTATAAATTTCCATTATTTCAGAATTTTTATTGTAATGGCCCTCTCTTATTTTGATGATATCAATTCATAATCATTCTTTTTGGAAAATTGAATAAATATTTATTTCTGCACATGATACTTTTATACTCACATCAATATATATAATCTCAAAATTTATATTGTACTGGTTTTCTCTTCTGGGATGATATCAATTCATAATTTTTTTTTTTAATAATGGAATTTCAAATTTTTATATTCCTTAGTATTAACACAATTAATGTATTTTTAATTTTTCCTCATGATTAAATTTACAAATGTTTTAACTAACCAGATAAAATAACTATACTACTATCTATAAAATATTAAGGATATTGATATAAAAAAAATTACAAGTAATGAAATAGTATAAATACTATACTAGCAACTACATCTCATTGGGATGAATTGATAATAATTATTACTAATTTCAAATAATCAATAATTATTATTCCTTATTTCAATTGCAGTTTAGTTACAAAGAGTTCTGGCCAGACATATTCAGTAATGAGGAGTGTTTACAGTACGCAGAATATGTATGTCACAAAAAGAATGGGTTCAAAATGAGTGAGATTGTTGGCATCATTTATCAGAGTAAACTCATTTCTTCCCATTTAATTAGTAAAATTTTACAAATATGACACAACTTTGTATAATTTTATTTATCTTGTTATATATAACAAGAAAAGATGTTACAGTTTGGCTCATTTTCCCGTTTAAAATTCATTTGATCCGATAAGAATGGGTACACCTTAAACTGGACCTCATGCAATGTAAAGATTGGGTCGGATTTTTGTGGTTTGGAATATTTTGCTTCCGTCAGTTGATTGAACTTTTTTTATATGTGGGTGCAATGTAAAGATTGGGTCGGATTTTTGTGGTTTGGAATATTTTGCTTCCGTCAGTTGATTGAACTTTTTTTATATGTGGGTGAGAGTTGTGTATGGTAATTTTTTTTCCCGTTTATTTTTATTTTTATTTTTGTTGTTTTATCTTTTACTCCGTTTTGCAATTGCCCTCTTTTACTTGTATGCTTGTTTTTATTACATCCGGAACCATACCTGCGGGGTCCACACCAGCAACAACCAACATCAACGCATAACTCTAATCAGGTTATTATTTGCTTTCTTGAATTCTTAAAATTTAATATAAATATATTTTTCGTATATAGATTCGGGTAGTGCAGCACTATTCGTACTTAATGGTAGCGCAATGCTATTCCTACTGAACGCACAATGTATAAATTAATTGATTTAACACTGAATTCAGTTCGGTGCCGCTCGAACTAATTAAACGCTACCTTCTTCGGAACCATACCCGCTCCTTCTCTCGAATCATCCCCGCGGGGTGCACTCGAACTTCAACCAAAGCCAACACTAAACTCTGCTCAGGTTATCATTTGATTCATTGAATTGGTTTAAATTTAATATAAATATGTTTTCCCTTCTTGTGAAGGGGCATTAATTAAAGAATTGTGGTGGAAATAGGAATTTCCTTCAATATGCTCAATTGATTCGCTACTGCAAATACTATTTGTACTCAATGACAGGGCAGTGCTATTATTTGTACTGCACTCAAATAATCAATGGATGAATGGATGAACTAATCGATTTAATGGCGAATTCAGCTTCCACTTTTATCCCGGCCAAACTAACGGTGAATTCATTTCATTTCTTCCTTGGCTTTGAGGTAGGCAGCTTGACATGTTTTAAGTTTTTATTTTTAATATTCATATCATTTCTTTTGCCATCATTGTAATGTCGATGTCATCTTCTTACGGGAAATTTTTTGTTTCCTATCTTTAACATGAAGGTATAGTTTTTGAAACCAGGGTAAACTAATAATTATACTACAAAACAGGGCATTCAGGGCGAATGCTTAAGCATGTTATTAATATTTTATAATATTTATAATTTATAATAATCACAATTAAAATTAGAATATTTTAAGTAAATTAAATAAAAAAAATTATTTTAATATTATTTATATAGATTTATTTTTTATATTAATATAATTTTTAATATCATTTACATAATACATTTAAATTTTATTTATACATTAAAACAAATCAAGTATAATGTTTTAAGTTAAAATTAATAAAAAAATATAATATATAACATTTGTGTAACACATTAAGATTTATACATAGAATTTAAGTATAATTTTATTTTTTTTAAATATTGGTATAATGTTTTTAATATCTTTTACATGACACATTAGATTTTACTTGGAGATAGAACCCATGGGCCTCGTAGAATTTTGTTTATATTATTTTAATTTTAAATTTATGTGTTTTAAGAGTAATTATGATGAGTAAGTAAGTTTTAAGTGAAAATCTAAATACAAAAATATCCCTCAATGTTATATTTATATTAATATTATTTTAGTTATATAATAATATTAGATTGGTTTTTATTATTACTATATCATTGATATTGTTAATATTATATTAATTATAGAAATAATATTGTATTGTGTTTTCATATGATAATCAGAAATATATAATTATAATCACGTAAAATTACTTTAGAATAGTGATGGTGTCATTTTTTTATTAACTAAAATTAAAAGTTAAAACATTCAAAGAATTTGTTTCATAAATATTACAAACAAGGCATTTACAACATCTTGTAAAGACTTGAACTTACTAAGATCCTTTAACCATGGTGATGCTTTATTACTTAATCTTTATAAATTTAATTTTCTAAGTTTTCCCTATGGATTAATCTAAATTCTCTAATTTCCATGTTTTTTAATGGAAGAATTGGATTTTTTGGAAATAGGACTCTCACATTGTCTTTACTTATATTAATTTCATGATATCTGCTCCTACAACTTCATTGAATATTTATCTCTCAAAATAGTACTTTCACATTCACACAATATGTACATTGCTACTATGAATTTCCACTATCTCAGAATTTGAGATAGAATTTATACTATACTCAACTTTTCTTCTTTTTCCAGTATCAACACATAATTTTTATTTTTTTTTCATAATTGTTGACCTAACACATAATCGATGTTTTTCTAATATTTTCTCTCGAAAGGTTGAGTTTACAAATGCTTACAGGAGATAAAATGTCTATGTTATCATTTTTATTTTCATTTTGAGATAATGAAGTAAGAGTAATTACATTCTATATGGATGAATCAATAAGAATTACATCTCTTCCACTTTCATAAGACATTAGAATTTATAGACCTTTTTTTACTTTTTTTTTTCAATATGGTTTATCTTAATTTAGAGAGAATTGAACCCTTCTTCTCAAGAGCAACAGATCAAATTGAACCTGTAAACTCTCAAGAGCGGCAGGTCAAATTAGACTTATAAACTCTAAAAAAACAAATAACATGTAAAATTGAACGGATGACTTTTTAATGATAAAAATAATTTTACTATTGTAATTCAACCAATTAAACTAAGCCTCGTAACTAAATCCATTTATGCTTTAAACTTCATTAAGCCTCGTAACTAAACCCATTTATGCTTTAAACTTCATTAAGCCTCGTAACTAAACCCATTTATACTAAACCCATTTATGCTTGAAACTTCATTAGAACGGCTTTCAATTCACATAAAACATAAAACCGAAAACCAGAACTCCTCCCATGAAAAGAGCCGGCGGATTAGTCCTTATTTCAATTTATTTTTATGTTTCCACTGCGGGCAGGCCCTGTTTTCACATTTGTTAGGTTGTGCACTAATTGCCCTCTTTTTGTTCTCTGTTAGTTTTAATTAAACGCTACTTTCTTTTATTTACATACAGAACCTGTGGGATTTACTCTATCCTCAACCAAGGCCAACACTAAACTCTGATTAGATTAATAGTTGATTTACTGAATTGGTTAAAATTTAATATAAATATATTTTTCGTTGAATATACTGTACGTTCAAATTGATTCTCAGCACTATTGGTACCCAACGCAGCGATATTCGTAGTAGACGCACAATGGATGAATTAATTGAGTTGAGGGTACTCCTGTAGCAGCCGAACACAAATTCATTTGACAGCATTCGTGTAATTATTCGTGCAGCACTATTGGTACTCCACGCAGTGATATTCGTACTGCACGCACAATGGATAAATTAATTTAACTTCCACTCCTGTAGCAGCCGAACACAAAATCATTTAACAGCATTCCTGTAATTCTTTGCATATCGTTTAGATAAACATGGTAGAATTCAAATCATTCAGGATGCATGCTTCACGAATCGCAGTGTCAAGAGATAAGGGACGTTGACGGTGTTAGTTTAAGTTAATGTTAGGTTTTGTTAGTAGTCTGCCTTTATAATGTATAACAATTATAATTTGGAGGATCTTATGTCAAAGTCGAAACACTAGGGGTAAAATTATTATATTTTTATTTTTTATATTCATTTATTTTTTTAAAATATTATTAGCATAACACTTTAGACTCTATACATGGGATATAACATTTTTATTCAATATTCATGAACGTGGGCTTTAAGGTTCTTTTTCTATTATATATATATATATATGTTTATTGTTTCGTGGGCTTGAAGGAGGTTTGGTTATATTATTTTATTTTAAATTTTTTATCATGTTTATTGTTTTTTTTTTTTTTTTTTTTCTTTTTTTCTTTTCTTTTTTTTTCCGAAGGTGGCAAAACCTATCAAACTCAGGTGTCAAACCAACAGTGAGGACAGCCATCTCTGGCTGCTATCCGCGAATGTCGGTTTGACTCATCACTGTTATCAAGGAAAACCACGCCACCTGTAATAACCCGCTGGTGGTCCGTAAGGGAGCAGGCTTTCACTCCTGCCAGATGCCTCTGGGTCTTGGGCCGTTAACCTGTTTCCTTACGTCCGAGGAAGACGAGCTCTTAGCCAAGCAGAAGCAGTTTTACGGCATACTCCAGGCCGATATAAATAATTATAGTATATAAATTTTAGATATGGTTAATATTTTATAATTATAGTATATAAATTTTAAATATTATTAATATTTTATAATTATATAAATAAAATTGAATTATTTTTTAAATTTATTATTACAATATATAATTAATAATATAAGTAATATAAATTTATTTCAAAATGATAATGATTTAGAAAAGAAAAAAAGAAGAAGAAGCATGTATAATCTCACTTGTTATTTAAAAGTTAAATAGAATTAATATTATAAGTTTTTTTACATAGATTAATCTTTAGTATAAGGTTAAATAGGATTTATATTGTAAGTTTGTTTTACATAGATTAATCTTTAGTATAGTGATTTAAAAATGAAAACTTATAATAAATTGGTACTTGATTGTTCATTGGATTTGTGTATCATTATTTGTCTCCATAATGTTAATTATTATTCATTTTATAATTTCTACTTTTTTATATTGATGAATTGGATTTTCTGAAAATAGGGTTTTGAATTTTTCTCTATTTATATTAATTTCATGATTTATATTATTTTTTCTTGAATATTTATTTGTGCAAATAATACCTTCATACTCACATAATGTATATTGCTATTATGAATTTCAATTTTTTCAAAATTTATATTATCGTGGGCCTCTCTTCTTTCCATCATATCAAATTCCTAATCATTATTTTTAGGAAAATTGAATAAATATCTATTTCTGCTCATGATATATTCATACATCGCATTGTATCTCTTAATGCATGAATTTGGACTTTTAATTATTATAGTATGTTTAAGAATATATATATATATATATATATATATATATATATATATGAAAAGGGTAGCATTTTCATTATCTAAACTGGAAAAGGGTGAGATCTTGTACAAAATTTAAGAGTGTTCTCTCTGCAATTTTCATCAATTTACATTGAAATGAGACCTTCTTGCTACCAGCCTTATTTACATAGAGTCTTTGAACATAACTATAACTACAAACTCTTCAAAAAATACCACTATATTTTATACATCAACATAACATATATATAATATTAAAACAAAAATATTTCAGCTGCTACTGGGATCGATTTCTTCTCCCGAAGGTTCATCCAATGTCATTGTCAATTCCTCTGCGTCATCCTTTCCAGCATCCAGGACCCGCTTAGCAGCAGCAACCTCAGCACCAACAACGTTGAAGACCGTGGCTTTCCTAACCCTGAATACTTCCTGTATAACCCTTATTGTAGCAGTTTCCACTTTTATTTTGATGCTTTCCACCTTCTATTGCACGCTCAACACATCAATGCATAAGCCTTCCATTGTCTTTTGCAACAACTCCATATCTTTGCCCAATCCTGATATCTGCGCATAAAGAACTGCCATATTTTCGTTTATTTCCTTAACAATTTCCTTTATAATTTGTTTACACGAATTATCTACCAAACTCTCGATGCTTCCACTACTTCCATGATGAGACCCTGAGCCTCCACCACTGTCATTGCTCGCAAAGGCCATCTTTGTAGTAATACGACTCTGGACAATAACTATCCTTTGATTAACTGACCGCAGTTAGTTATAATATATAATAGTATGTTCAACCTCGACATTCCTCCCAGTCTTATCCTTCATAAATGCTAGAAGATTCAGAGTCTTGTCAAGGCAACTTCCCTCCATTTCTTCCACCTCCAGAAATAACCAGGAACGTTTTGCGATGGAACCAGCCTCCCCTGCGGGTATAACTATATTGCAACTCCTAGTGAGTAACCAAGACCTCGACGCCCACATGTCCTCATACAGGAATCGCATACCAATGCTACAACAATTGTGCCTTAACTCGACACCTACCATCCCAGCTTCCAAAGCACTGTAGAGGATCATCAGGGAGCTAACCGTCTAATTGTCGAATTAATTCTCTAAAAACCTATACCCCAACAATACAACGTTGGCCTGGTGCTATAGTTTACGAGATATGACATGTGATTATGTATTGAGTGATATTTAAACTACCATGTTCCAGCATCACCCTTGTGTTGGCCTAACCATTTGCCAAGTGGTTATTGGCCCACAACACATGGAACCTACCTTTTCAAAAAAATTTAATAAGTGAATAATCCTGACCATGATTGAGGAGGTTTCATCTTTGAGAAGGTTGATGTTCTCGAGAAGCTTCATACATTTTTGTATAATCATCATGGAGTAGCCAATTATAGACAATATTTTGATACCATTAGCCAAATTGATATTCATACCCTACCAAACAGAAATGGATTCTGCTTGATTGTTTGTCACGATGCCAAGTCCCCATGTGAACTTTATTTCTTCAAGGTTAACAATTACCCCTCCCGCTCCAGCCTCCCCAGAGTTACCTTTCGATGCTTCATCAAAATACAGTTGGTTGTTCCCAACTTTCCTTTTCCATTCAGTAAATTCATCCCCTTTTAGTCTGATACAGAAGGACAGAGGGCCATAAGACTTTGAAAGAGGAGCTTTGAGGTTGCAATTAGAGATCCTGAGCCAATCTTTTTCAGTTCTAGACAACTCTTTCATATCTGAAGCATCGAAACCCCGGGAAGAAATAACCTCAAAGAGTAGCATCATTCCTTTGATTGTTGCAGTTTTAGAATTATGGCGTTGATTTTGGAAAATAGCCTAATTACGACATAGCCATATTGACCAACACATATACTTAGGAATTTCCATCCAACAACGTCTTAACAAAGAGTTCGGGGAACAAGTAGATTTATGCTTCTAGTGAATAAACTTGTCACTTCAGTGATCTGCAATTTGTGGGGAAGAAGCCAAAGGTGCTAAGGCATAATTTAAGGCATACACAATAAAGGAACATTGGAAAAATAAATGCTTGATGGTTTCCTCCGCGTTACCACATAGCACACAACGAGAGGGACCACTATTTTTCCTCTTCTTTAAATTCTCTACTGTAAGGATTTTCTCGTGGGCCAACTCCCAGTAGAAAATGTTAATCTTAGGTAGTCCATCGTCGTTCCAATTTTTTTCCCCATAATCTAGAAGGAAGGGGGGAAGGGGTTCTTGATTAAGAGAGAATTACCATATTTAACATAATATTTATTCGATTTACCTCCCAACTGGGCTCGTTTGTCAAGTTTCCCAATGATTATTGGAGTGAGCCCTATAAGATTTTCGATCAAAGGATGTTAGTGTAAGAGGAGGTGATTGGGAAATTCCAAAGGAATCCACCGGCACCCCAAACCCTAATCATACCAATAGGAGATATCTGCTAGGTGGGAGAACAATCAGATCCAAGAAGAATGTGTTCCCATTCCCAGGTAGCCAACTAAGATGGTTCAAAATGAGAAATGATCAGGATTTGCAGAGTCTCTATATTTTTTATCCTTTCCCTTCCCATGATTCATCCTCCAGTCTATTGAGGTGATTTTTGTGGAAATATTTCCTTATAAAGGCCTTTTTCCACCACTCCTTGGAGTCCGAGAGGAGCCTCCAAACCAGTTTAGGCCCCAACACTAGATTCATTAGTTCATGATCCTTAATTACTAATCCTCCCAAATTCTTAGGTTTCATAACCAAATTCCAGTTAACGAGGTGGAATCTATGATCGATTCCCTTGCCTCCTTGCCATAAGAATTTTCGGATGAGCCTGCTTATTTGTTGATTGATGTAGCCTGGTGCTAAGAGACCAACACCCAAACATACCGGAAGAGAATATAGTACTGATTTGATGAGGGTAACTCTCTCGGCCAAGTTGATCCATCTAACTCCCTAGGAGTGCACCCTTTTCCTTATTTTTTGTAGTACATTCTCCCAATCTTCCCTTGAGGCATGTTTTAAGGATATGGGAATCCCAAGATATTTGAAGGAAGTTAGATGAAAATCCACGAGGATGCCCAACAACTGGACAATTGAATTCATTGTTTCCACTTGGCAATTCAAACCAATTAATTAACATTTCAGTTTGTTGATCAAATCCCTAGAGAGAACAAGAAACCCATCTAAAGTTTTTTTTCAATCTAGATGCAATTGCCAAGGGGGCTCCTCCAATCATAAGAGTATCATTGCCAAACTAAGAGTGATTAATTCCCCTGACATTTCTTGCAATATTAAGACCCGGGAGGGAACCATCCAACCTCTCAAATTCTAATTTACTACTTAGAGTTTCGTCCATGATTATATAAAGAAGAGGCGAGAGAGGGAAACCTTGACGAAAACCTCTAGAGGCAACGAAGAAGGGGGCAAGGCGACCATTGATGAGAGGGGTGATCTAGGGTGAACTAATAGAAGCTTTAATACATGAGATGAAATCATTACTAAAGCTTAACTTTTCCATGACGAGGAAGAGGAAGGAGTGATTTACCCGATCAAATGCATTTTCCATATCAAATTTGATGACCATTCCAACTTCTCCTTCTTATTTGCTTGAATGAATTTCTTCCTATACCAGGATGATAATATCAAGGATGTTCCAGTGTTGCATGAGCCCACCTTGGTTCTCTGAAATAATGGAGGGGTGCCTGGGTTTAATTCTATTGGCAATGATTTTCATCAAGATTTTATAAGAAGAATTGAAAATCGAGATAGGGTGAAATCTAGAGAAGGTGGCTGGATTGGCATATTTTGGAATCAGAGAGAGAAAGGATGAGTTAGTGCATCCCCCCAACTTATTTTTAACTCTGTTATAGTTCAACATCTAAATGATGTGTTTTTTTATGACACTCCAAAATATACGATAAAAATTGATAGAGAATCCATCTAGATCCAGAGCCTTCTTAAGATCTAAATTCCAAGTCACACTTCGAACTTCTTCTTCTATAATTTCACCAGAGAGAAACACATTAGAAGACTGGGAGACAACATGGGGCAATGCCTGAATAAAATCAGGGGTGCCTTCTAGAGGAATTGAATCCTTATTAAGAAGAGATTTAAAGTGATTATATGCCTCCAATTTAATTTATGATGAAGTGTTGACTGTTTGCCCACCCATAACCTTTATTTCCCTCATTTTATTCCTTTTCTCTCAAGCCATTGCTTGTTTGTGGAAGAAGGAAGTATTAAAGTCCCCAACTTTCAACCAAAGACAGTGAGATTTAGGCCTCCACAAATTTTCCTCTTGCCTGCTAAGATTGAATATATGAGTGGAGAGGTCTTTTTCCTTTTGAATGTGTGATTCTTCGATATGGATTTTTTCCATCATATTGTAATGTTCTTCTAATTCTTGGGCTTTCTCTCTTCTTTATTTCCCTGGGGGTTGATAATTCTCTTTAAGCCATTTCCTCAATTCTTTTTTGACCTTTTTTAGCTAAGATTCCCAAACATAGTTAGGGGAGCCTTGGACATGGAAAATCCAAGATCGCTTTACCATATTCTCAACCTCTTCATATTGGAAACAATCTAGATTGGATTTAAAAAGCAATGGCCCAAGGTTTAAAATCTTCTCCGTTGAGATCATGATAGGGTGATGATTTGAGTCTCCTTGATATTCAATGGACAAATAGCAGCCCAAACCATTGAGAAGTCAGTTGTTATGCAACAAAATCCTATCCATGTCAGCAACTATATAATGATCTTCTGACCGTCTATTAGACCAAGTGTATTTCTCGATCTTAGGTTTGATATCAATTAGGTCCCATTGTTCCATTATTTCCTCCATTCTATCACTAAAATGATCCCTGATCGAAGACCCGCCTCTTTTTCCTGTCGTATTTAGGATTGTGTTAAAATCCCCTCCCATTATATAGTTGATGTGGTATTTCCTTTCCTTTATCACCTCTAATGAGGCCCAGAATTCTGCCTTGTCGCTATATAGTACTGGACCATAGATATTTATGAAGGGAATTCTTTCCCCTATATCCTTTTCCTCTAGAAGAACCATAATCCAAGATTTTGTCTTAATTTCTTCAACCAGAGTAAAGTTCTTGTTCAACCAAAATATGCCTAGCCTCTTGAAGCTCTCCTTGAGTACTGTGTTGACCCCAAGCTCTCTCTCCAAAAAATTCTAGCTGCTTTCATAGTCTTCACCTCTTCTAACTTTGTTTCTTGAAGAAATACTACTAATGGAGATTCTTGTTTGATTATATCTCTAACTGTTAGGGTTTTAGCAGGTTTTCCTAGCCCCCTTATGTTCCAGGAAATTACTTTCTTTACTTGTGAGTGGAGGGGGAGCGACCACCATCCTTTCCTTATTTTTTTTATCTTTTTCCCTTTCAGAATTTCTGAGATGATTGATTGGTTCCCTAGTTTTTTATTTAGTTCTACTTCTCTTTCTCGAGGTGTCCTCTTGTTTGGTCTCCCTATTTTCTTAGTGGGGTCGATTTCTTGACTATGGAAATCATCAGCCCATGATATATTTTGGGATAAATTCTGAGTGATAGCACGATCCAAACCTTTGAGAAGGCTACCCGGTGGGCATTAGTGACAGGAACATACTTCGGCAGAGTGACTTCACCTCCACCCTCCTTGGGGCTACTTTCCGCTACTAGTTCTCCTTCTTCTATTTCTGAATTTTCCTCAACATTTATTTGAGGGGCAGCCTCCATATCCATATCCTCACCACTCAGCACTTTGAACAAATTCGAGGATGTCGAAGTCATATTGTTAACCACCATACCACGAGGTTTTAACATCAAAACTTTACCTTTTGGAGCTCTTATAGGTTTTTTCCAATGCTCCTCTTAAGTAATCGGGGCATCCAAACTTTTATCATTCCCAGCTTTGGTGCAGTATCTGGAAAAGTGACCATAGTCATGACTGTGTCTGCATTTAAATGGGATTTTTTCATAGTCCAAGACTTTTCTGTGCTTCCATTCTCCCAAGTTTAGATTAATTTCAACCGACAGTCCCCTAGCCAAGTGTATTTCTACACAAATTTTAGCACATGAAAATTGGGAGCCTTTTGGTTCAAAATTATCCAAGTATTTTCCCACTCTATTACTAATAGCCTGAAGGCAATCGTCGCTCCAGCAGGAGATAGGGAGACGCGAGATATTGACCCAAACTGGAATAGCAATAGGGATGTCCTCATCAGGATTAAAATCGAGGGACCATTTGTTTAAATACAACCCTCTAGAGCCAAAGAAATATGGTCCATTACAAAATACTACCTCCTTATCCTCCTTGTTTTGAAATAATAAGATGAAAAATCCATTGCCAACCACAAAAAGAGAAATATCACCCTTTATCATGGGATTCCAGTATTTCTCAATGTAGGCTTCCATCGATCTAGGAGAGGGCCACATATATGTGAATTTCCCAATTAACGCTCTCTCAACGTAAGAAAGGGAGATACGACATGCTCAATCCGGTAGGGAGATGTCTTTCACCTCGATATTCAGCTTGAAAAACTTGGAAGCAACAGCAGCAGGCCGCATGCACTTTGGTAGGGAGGCCACCAGAAATTGGAAAGCGACATCGATGGAGAAGTTCAGAGGGGGAGGGGGCGGGGGGGGGCCTCCCAACATCCATTGGGGAAGCTTGCTATAATCAATTCAAACTAGAGACTCCTGTCGAAATCACCAGAGCATCAACGAATTCCAAAAACTAGCATGGAGCAAGAGAATTTGTATATTTCTAATAATAATAATAATTATAACTTTTAAGTTTTAGATCAAAGTTCAAATACAAAAATGTATAGTTAGTATTTTTAATGTTATAATTTACATACATTAATATTATTTTATTTATGCAAATAATATTGGTTTGTTTTTATATTATTACTAGAAACACATTATTAGAATCACATAATATCATTTCAAAATAGTGGTCATGAGCCCTAATGATATATAAATGTATATTTTGGTTTCCTACTCAATTATTATAGGGTTCATCTTCTATTTTTTTCCTAGGTAAATTAATCCCTAACACTATAGGGCTAATATCCCTATATTTTATAGGGCCAATTTCTTTAGTTTTCTAGATGAACTTGATACTTATGGTTGTCAATTAGGTATAGTTTGTGCAATGGTGAGAATGAGTGTTATCCCTCCTACCCAGGTTCAATTTTCACAAGTCACATGTTGAGGTCTTAATGAGTATATTGTTGTAATGGCCTTAAGATTTGTATTGACAAAGCCTTAAGCTTCTACAAAATGTAGTGATACCATCATCATATAAAAGATTGATACTTATTGCGTATAAAGAAAGATTTTGTTTATGTTGATAATTACTTTTGGTGCATGCAACCAGAGTATCGTTGACACACCTACAAGCCAAGGTAATGTTTTCTCCCACAAGAAAAGGAAATTTTTCTCCTTGTTACAACGACATTGCAACCATTTCTTTTTGTAAGGAGAACCCGAAAGATGTATAGTAGGGTATTATAGGAATTTAAGATACTTAGTGTACAAGAGAACTCTGCATAAGTAATTAGGTTGACGATGTATGCAGGAATCCCCACTATAGGTGTGATTATGGGCCAAACGCCATGCCAATGATCAACTTGAATTATGATTCTAGCCACCTACCTGATAACATGCACATCCCAATGCATAGGTAAAATATGATAACTCCTCACGCACCATGGAAATTAACAGATTCAATGGGTAGGTACAATCACTCGGCTCTGGATTACAGCGAAATGATGGCCAACTATAAAGGCATGGAATGACACCTTGAGTTGCGATAAAAAGTTTGACACAAAGCATGGTAGCTTCCATATTTAAATCAATAGTGGTTACACCAAATTTATATTGGTTATCCCTCTCTTTTGCAGGATATGTCGACCCTTAATTATCACGTCATCAATTTTCATTGCAACTATGTTTACATCCACTAGCCCCTCCTTAGGCATTTTCTGGTTTCTCCAGGTTGGAATGTTTTCATCTCACTACACATCTTATTTAGTCTCTAGCACACTAGACTGCATCTGCATGGGCACTGTGGGGATCAGGATGTTCAGCTAGGTTCAACTTAGTGGTTTGTCTTTTACCCAGGATCTTCTATCTCCTTTTCATTTGTCGGACACGACAAGTGGCAGTCTCAAAATAACAAGGGAATTCACTCTGTGCGGGTAAATGACCTCACATTGGAAGTTTGCTTGCTCCACTAGTGGCTAAACAGTGATGGGTTCAGGTTGGTGTCAAGAATTCTGACACCCTGGAGTAGTTGGCACAACAGTGTACCATTTGCATGGTTCAATTATTATCAGTTCTTTGGCTTGCAGATCTCAGTTACACAGGGAGGGGCATCGTAGCAAATGATACAAAATTGAAACACATGGTCGTCGTGACGCTCGCGGTCAAGGTGCTTATGGCCAGGTGCTCATGGTTGGGATGCTCATTGTTATGGTCACGTTGATCATGATCAGGGTTCTCATGGTCACGGTGCTCATGGTTTGGATGCTCATTGTTGTGGTCACGTTGATCATGATCGGGGTGCTCATGGCCAAAGCTATACTCTAGGTCGGGATGTTCGTGGTCGAGGATATGGTCAAGGAAAACATAGTTTAAGGTCAATGTTGTGCACTACTTTTGCTTCTCTTGTTTTTCACGGGATGCTTCTTCTAGCTAAGTGCTATCTTGTGCTATTTATGAAGGACACATCTTTTATTTCTCGCAAATGAAGTCTTTAAACAGTTCCAAGCTCAATTTTGTTGTTTTGTATGTCACATGTCAGTTGGCGAAGCCAATGTATTTTGGGAACTTCTTTTTTCTATCTGATAATCTGGTTAAGCGAGTTCTCCATGACCTCAAGATCATTTACTTTGTCCTACTAATCTGGTTTCTCTATGGGCATAACAATAGGGAAAAAAACACTCTTTTGTAACATCTCTTTGAACTAATGAAATGTCGATCTTTAAACAAAAAAAATGGTGTATCCAGGAAACAACTCAAATTATTAGAAACAATATTGAGCATAACGATCTTTGTAGGTTCTCATAGAGACACTACAACAGTTTAGTTATACATATGTGCTAAATACATGTTTTTGTTAAGTATTTGAAATCATGTAATTGTTGTAATGGTGACTTGGTGAGTTCCCGTAATGGGTGAAGCGATAAGAAATTACCAATGAATCATTGCGAGGTCAAATTTATGTTAAAATTCATTGGTAATTTCTTGTTAGTTCACCCGTTGTGGTAATTAGTTGGTTCATCATTGCAACAACTCACTAAGTCACTATTGCAGAAACTAGCTAGTTCACTGTTGTGGCAACTTGTTAGGTCATTGTTGCAAAAACTCACTAATTTTTAGTTCATGGGTATCCATATTTCTAGCACATAGTTTAATTAGCTCATCAAAACATATGGGAATTAACCATAGTTTTTCTTACATTTTTTTTGTTTAGTTCTTAATTACTTGTTGAAAACCATAGTTAACTTCAACTCATAAAACTAATTTATATAAAAAACCTAATTAATTTAGTGACCTTTCTCTCTGCTTTTCTTATTCCTCTCTTCCTCTTCATTGGGGTTTCTCGATCTTTCCTTAAAACTAAGTGGTGACTCTACTCCCTCATTTCTATTTTTCTAGTGGTGATTGTACTAGGATGGTTTCCCACCCTATGATATAAGACATGTTTATTACTCCCCCAAGGAGTTTGTATCAACATTTTCCATCATCAAGCTTGGGGCTTCTTCCTTATTCCCTCTCTCTCTAAAACAATTGGAAAGAGAAGGGTTAATTACCAGCATACCATTTGATCAGTCTTCGATTCATAGAATGCTAACCCTCTACTTGCCCTACAATTAGGGTGTTTCCATACCTTTAACCTATTAATGGAATCTGAAGGTGATTGAGGTGTGATTGTTGTGTACCCTTCCTTCATTCTCCCCAAATGAGACATACTAAATCTATCTATCAGAGGCACACCCTGTCCTTTCACCTCTTGAACCCTTACCTAGGCTATGCTCAAACACATTCATCTAGTTCCTTAATAGGGGGTCATGGAGATGGCCACCTTAATTAAAGTATGCATTCAATAACCCCCTTTTTTCAAACTTGAGAATTCATTTTCCATTTTATCCACATCACATGATCTTATTTTGGCATTCTAAAGAAAAGTACATATATCAACTAAAAAAAAAAATGCAATCTCAAAAATAATCCTTGTAAATGGTGCAAGTACCATAAGATATCGTCCCATAACACCATAACTTTTCAATGATTGAAGCATGAGTGCACATTTTGACTATAACTTAATAGTGACGCTTATTCACTTGGTGGCATGAGTCAAGTTCACACAATTTCAATAACTATACCTAGTTGAAGCTATGGTCTTCTTAATTTAATCAACCTTTATGTTGAGTTACTAGTCCACAGATGATAAAGCCACTTTAGAATCCCTTGGCTATTAATATGTCTTTACATATCCACTTTAGAATCCCTTGGCTATTAATATGTCTTTACATATGTCAAGATAATCCTTATTGGTTGCATGAACTTATTATTATTGTCAATGAATATTATATCTTTTAATTTTTTTAATCATCAATTTAACAACAATTTTATAAAAAGTTATAAATTATTTTGTATTATTTATGCTTATTCACAAATTTTAAATAGTTAGCATTCAAATAAAAAATTATATGTGTGTGTGTGAGAGATTTATTTTATTTTATTTTAATGTTAATCATAAATATTTATTTTATTTTATTTTAATGTTTTTTTTTTTCTAAGTAAAGACTAGTTCTATATTAAAAAAGTAAAAATATGTACATGGATTTCAGACCTTCCGAGGAGGCCGAGGCCAGTCCTCATACAATAAAACCTGGACCATACTATCGACCCGTTCAAACTGATTTACAAAAAACACCCCATAGTTCTGATTTATCCTGACATTCTGACTAACTGGACTTAGACTACAATTACCATAACCACCAGGGATCATAACTAGACAAAACCAGTTAACATAACTGACTCTAGTACAGAGAAGGATGACTGTAATAGACTGAGACAGACAGGAAGAAATAGACAGAGACATTAGACTGAAACAAACAGGATGAAATAGCTGCATAATCACCGACACCAGTACAAAAAAGCTTGACATATGCACCCGTTGAAGATTAGACCGCATGGCTGGGCGGCGCTTGCTGCTCCTCCTTCTCTGGACTTGGTGAGGCCAGCCAAGTGACATACCCTTCCTCATCCAAAATCGGCTCTCCACGAGAGTTAGTGACCAGGTGAACGCAGCCAAAGCCATGCTGAGAGTGGTCGCTGGTCGTTTCCTTATCCATAGCAGGATTGGATGGCGGAGGGTCTTCCTGAACCGGAGCTTCCTGAACCGGGGCTTCTTCGAGACAATCAGCTCTGTAGACCAATCCATTCATATCCCCCAGGAGAATGCCACTTTCCTGAGCACTTGGGGAAGCAGGGGAAGTCGAACTGGGGGTGCAGGGCTCCTCCTCAGAAATATACACAGTGCAATTGACCATCACCTCTGGTCTGATAAGCTGGCTCGGGAACCTGAGACGGAAGGATTGATAAGTGCCTTGCGGGACCAATCTCTCCTGATCCGAACTTGGGGAAGAGGGGGGAACAGATGCAATTGGGGCTACAGGCTGCAAATCCGCATGAGCAGGGTTGGCTCTTATGCCAGACCGACCCCCTCGTCTCGGAACTCCCCTACTGCGCGGCATGGTGCTCAAAGTTAGAGACCCGAAAAGCCGTTCGAGCCTGAGAACACTGGAGGCGAGAGGATCCCTGCTCATATCACAAGCATCGACAGAGGAGCTTTGGCCATGAATTGGCATAGATTGCACAATATAAATAACAGAGACATTTACCACCGCGGGAGTATGACGCTCAGCCATAACCTGGTTCGCATCGAGGACAGAGCTGCCATGCTCGCCTTGAATGCAAATTCTCCTCGGGCCTGATTCAAAGTGCAGTCACCTGCCCTGAACATTAACTGATAACCACCATCCCGAACCTCCGAGTACACATGCCTGTCATCCGTCAGCGTCGATGGTGTCGTGGCGTGCTGCATATTTAATGACTTGAATAAACACCCGCATCCGGGTTATTTTATTTTAATGTTATATGGGGCTTGGGAAATTGAATAAAAGACTTCATCACTCATATACTTTACATAACACAAACTTGCCAAGTAAAGCACGCTAAGGACTAATATTCAAATAGAATTTTGATATATGTGAGAGAGAGAATTATGAAGTATTTTATTCATTAATTTTTTTGGTTAATAATATTTTTAAATATCACATGTCAATTCTAAGTTTGAATGGAATTCTCTGCTTCACACAAGTAACTATTGAAATTCTAAATTGAGCATGGAAGGAATTACACATTTTCCTTATATTAAATTGTAAAAGTTATCTCTCAAAATATTAATTTTATTAATAATGTAAACATCATATAAGAACCAAAATCCACTTGCATATAGACAAAATAACATTGTTTTCTCTAGAAAAGATTGTGTCACTTGTGCACTAGAGACAATATATTATTGAACCCAGAGACAATATGTTGTTGAACCTAGAGATCTTGCCATGTGAGAGAATATAATCCTCTTTTTTTTTATATATGTTGAATCATTTTGAAGATTTTATAGTCATAAAATTTATTCCAATACATTACAAGATAATCATGTTCCATTGTTGTTTCTCTCTTATATATGCATAAAATGTTTTATAAAGAAAGTATAAAAAATCAAACAACATAAAGCAATAAAAAAACTTTAATAAACAATAAAAATAAAAATATTACTTAATTATCATAAAAATGTTAAAAAATAAATATTTTTTAATTAAATGATAACTTTAAATTTATTTAATTTTTTCATATATATATAAAATAATGTTTTATATAATATTTTAGAAATAATTTTATTTTAGAATTAACGCTGTTACGCTGTATTCCATCGCTAATTCCAATAATATTTTAGAAATAATTTTATTTTAGAATTAACGCTGTAACGCTGTATTCCATCGCTAATTCCAACCCTCCCACCATCATTTAAAATTGCAAATCGAATTAGAGAAATCTGGCGTTGCAAATTAATGACTCGACTACCTAAAATGTATCTCTTTCAAATTTAATGATTCGAGTACCTAAACTGGATCATTTTAAATACATCGCTTTCAAATTGATTTAAATTTTGAGGACTATATTTTGGCGTGGTTTTTTCATGATTGCATTTGGGGAGTTGAGTTGAGCCTTGAACGGTTACTTCTTTTCTTTTCTTTTTTTTCAAGGTAACCAAAAGCAAAAAGCGGAGTGGGCCCTCATTCAAATTAATTTAAATTTTGAGGATTATATTTTGGTTTGGTTTTTTCAGGATCGTACAAGGGGACTTGGGTATTGAGCTGTTACGCACTATGACTATTATTGAGTGGTTATTCACTATTACTATTTCAGGGTAACAAAAGGCAAAAAAGAACTATTATTATTTTAGGATAACAAAAAGCAAAAAAGGAAGGTTGATGTATTTAAGAAAACAAAAAAGCTGTTAATATAAGCCGTTCGATGTGGGTAGGTGAAAAAGCAAAACCCAGCATGAGCCATTCGATGTAGGCATGTGACTAGTTTATTATCATCTCATCAGGGTCTGCATAACATTTTATCTGGCCGAACGTGCTGCAATGCTTTGTATTTTTGTTCAAGCTGTAGTTTCCACTTTTGCAGCATAATAATTCGATTTTCTGGAAGCAGGGCGCTGAAATTGTCTGTGAATTCAATTCCATGATTTCATATCGTCCTTTATACGTACACGGTATGTACTCTGCTACATGCATTTCCATCATCCCAGAAATTGCGAACAGCATATATTATATTGTATGCGGCCTCTCTTCTTTCTCTCGTTTCAATGCACATTCCTTACTATTTTCCGGTATCAACACTCAATCAATGTTTTTTAAGTTTTCCCATAATGTGAGTAGTATATCATCATCTCATCAGGGTCTGCAGCCCTAATAATTGGATTTTCTAGAAACAGGGCGCTGAAATTGTATGTAAATTCAATTCCTTGATTTCATATCGTCCTTTATACTTACACGGTATGTACTTGCTACATGAATTTCCATCATCTCAGAAATTGCCAACACCATATATATTGTATCCGGCCTCTATTCTTTTCCTTCAGTTACAATTTTTGTATTTTCAGGTATCAACATTTCATCAATGTTTTTTTAAGTTTTCCCTTAATTTGAGTTTACAAATTTTTGCAGGGCATAAAATGGTTATGCTACCATCTGTGAAATGCTCAGGACGTTTTGTTTTTTTGGGTGGTGGTGGCGGCAGATAATCGGGTACCAGTAGTTCCATCCCGTTAATAAAATTTTTTTTTCTGATTGTAAGTGTAGGGTGATCTGTATGTCAAAAAAGAATCGATTCAAAGAGAGTATCATTTATTTATAATGTTGGCATCTCACCTCTTCCTGTCTGAATAGGCCTAGACATTGTGCTGAATAGAGATTAGAAGTTATAGATGTAAATTTTACAAAGACTGCAAAACTCTGTAAGGTTTTATTTATGTTGTTAATAAGTAATGCTATAGTTCGCTTCTTTTTCAGGTTTATACTTCATTTGATGTCATTGGAATGGGTTTCCTCTTTTTCAAGCGATGCAGAGAAAGCGGAAAAACTGGACCGGATTTTTGCTGGTTTTTTGAATATTTTGTTTCTGTTAGTTGAATATTTGTTTTGAAGTGTTGTAAATGGTAGTCCTCTCTTCCGTTTATTTTTATGGGTTTGCATTGCCGGCCGGCCCTGTTTTCTCTTTTGCTCTGTTTGTCATTAATTGTTCTTTTTAGCTTCTCTGTTTGTTTTAATTCAGTGCTACCTTCTTCAGAACCATACCTGCGGGGTCCACTCCAGCGGCAAAACACTGAACTCTACTAAGTTTAATATAAATGTGTTTTCCCTCTGATATGCATATGGGTTTGTTCCAAATTGATACTGCACTACCATTTGTACTCATGACAGCGCAGTGCTATTCGTACTCCTGTCACAACGCATGAATTAATGGAGTTAGTGGCGAGTTCAGATTCCACTTTTATGGCAGCCGAACGGTGAATTCATTGCATTTCTTCTCCGCCTTGGCTTTGAGGTAGGCAGACCGGTATGTTTCCATTTTTCTTTTTATTTTTATTTTTTGAATATTCTTATAATTTCTTCTCACTTTTACATAAATATTGTTATAATTTCACGCAGCCATAACTTGTGTGGAGAGTTAGAAGGGTTATGAGTTAGAGTTAGAAGGGTTATGAGTTAGGTTAAATCAAAATCTGAATACAAAAAGTATAATTAGGATAGATTAGATTTATTTATTTTTTATATTAGTATAATTCTTTTAATACTATTTGCAGAACACATTTAGACCTCACGGATTATAGCTTTCTTTCTTTATATTGTTGCAATGTTTTTTTAATCATTTACCTAAAGCATTAGGTTCCACTTAGAGATGGAATCCAACATTCAGAATTTTATTTATATTATTTTTTGTGGCTTTAATAATAATTATTATAGGTGAGTTTTAAGTGAAATTGCAGATAAAAAATATATAATTAATATTATCGTTTATATTAATATTATTTTAATTATATAAAAAATATATAATACAATTAAAATAGTTAACTGTATATCCTATATTCTATAATTAATATTATCGTTTATATTAATATTATTTTAATTATATAAAAAATATATAATATAATTAAAATAGTTAACTGTATATTCTATATTCTATATTAATATAGTTAACTGTACATTCTATTTTTTTTTAATTTAGAGTGGAACTAAAATTTCTAAATAACATATTTTATAAATATTATAAACATCTAGTTACAATATATTTTTAATAGCTTGAACCTACTAAAAATTTTTGACAATAATGGTGGTTTGTTACTGAATCCTTATAAAGTTCTTTCTCTAAATTTTCCATATAAATGAATCTATCATGCTACGAGTGTCTATATCTTATTCATTCTATAATTTCCACGTCTCTTAAAGGAAGAATTGGATTTTTTTGATAATAAGACTCTGAAATTGTCTTTACCTATATTAATTTAATTCTATGATATTGGCTGCTACAGCTTAATTGATTATTCATTTGTACATATAATAGTTTCATGGGCACACAATATGTACACTGCTACTATGAATTTCCATTCTCAAAATTTGCAACTCTTAATTTCCATTAGATTTAAGCTTTAATTAAATCTATTTTTATGTGACATTTTATCAGAAAGAATTAAACTCTTAATCTAAAATAATAAAATAAAATTAAACACTTCACGCAATATCTACAAAATGTCTATATTATCATTTTTGGTTTTTTTTCACTAATGAAATGAGCTAAACTCTATACAATTTTATTTAAACTTTAATTAAATCTATTTTTATGTGACATTTTATCAGAGAGAATTAAACTCTTAATCTAAAATAATAAAATTAAATTAAACATTTAACCTCTGGATAACAAATGAAATTGAACCTATAACCTCTCTTTAACAAACCAATTAAATTAACCATCAAAACTAAACCCATTTTTACTTCAATACTTCGTTGGAATGTCTTTCGATCAACAGAACGCTGAAAACCGGAAATCCAGCAATGAAAAGAATGGTCACATTATGCATTTTTGCTTCTTAGTTGATTAAATGTGGTATATCGGAGTCGTTTTTTCAATTTATTTTTGTTTTTCCATTGCCGACCGACCTTGTTTTCTCTTTTGTTTTGTCGTGCAATAATTGCCCTCTTTTTGTTCTCTGTTTGTTTCAATTAAGGCGTAGTCTATAATGCGACTTTTTGGAGATTCCGATCATCCAAAAAGTGCATTATTCCGGCCAACCACCCAACCGGCCTTTTTCCTCTCCGTCTCCGTCACTTCGCTGGAAAGTCAACTCCGTTACCTCCGTCACCGTCACCTCGCACGCCGACTGACTGCCTGTTTCAAATTCACCAACCCCGCCAACCCCATCGCAATTGCGCCAACTCGATTTGAAAATTTCGGCCGAACCGGAGCATCCCCTGCTACCCCGCCCTTGCCAGAGCAGAACCACCGACTGAGCGAACCCCGTCTTTATTTCCCGTCTGCTGTCATCGACTGAGTCAGCTGTGAGTGCGTCTGGATGAAGTTTTCGGTGTAGTCTATAATGCGACTTTTTGGAGATTCCGATCATCCAAAAAGTGCATTATTCCGGCCAACCACCCAACCGGCCTTTTTCCTCTCCGTCTCCGTCACTTCGCTGGAAAGTCAACTCCGTTACCTCCGTCACCGTCACCTCGCACGCCGACTGACTGCCTGTTTCAAATTCACCAACCCCGCCAACCCCATCGCAATTGCGCCAACTCGATTTGAAAATTTCGGCCGAACCGGAGCATCCCCTGCTACCCCGCCCTTGCCAGAGCAGAACCACCGACTGAGCGAACCCCGTCTTTATTTCCCGTCTGCTGTCATCGACTGAGTCAGCTGTGAGTGCGTCTGGATGAAGTTTTCTTCTTCGGGGCTGCAATTTCTTGTGGAATCAAAAATGACAACTTCAGAAATCAATTTTGTCTGAAAACTGCAAGCATGATCGACTTCTTGCATGGTCAGTATCTTGCATGGCCAAGAATGTTTGCGAGTTTGAAGGAACCACGTAAGATCACCCTCATAGAAAACCTACTGAGACCAAAAAGCTGCCATGATTCTGTTATTGGCCTTGTGTTTAATACTTGATTGATCGATCTTGAATCTTGGCCATATGATATGACAATTAGTTAACAGAAGTGGGTGAGGGCTCTGGTGACGGGCTCCATGGAATGGCATGAAGTGGGTGAGGGCTCTGATGAGGGGCTGCATGGCATGGCACCTAAAAAGGGCTCATCACAATTCAGGGGAAACTTCATTTGTTGTCTGCTAGCGATGATATTCATTGTTATAGGGGTGCTGATTCTCTTCTTGACCGTGTTGAAGGCCACCTCCCCAGCAATTACTTTAACTGGAGTGCAGGTACAAAGCCTCTACATCTCAGACTATTCAGATTTGGAGCACAGCAGAATCAATATCACCATCTCAGTGTTTGTTGCAGTCAAGAACCCAAACATTGCAACCCTCAATTACACTCACAGAAGCAATATCGAGTTGTTTTACTATGGCAACCAGATTGCATCCATGTACATACCGCAGGGGCAAATTATGAGTGGGGAAACGCAGCACTTGTCTGCAACTATTGTGGTTGGCCCATTTTCTCTCCTTCCCCGTAATTCAAATCCTAGTGATATTAACCCTCTTGAACCTGACTCCAGTATTCTTGTTGTACCAATAGGCTGCAAAATACATGTCCAAGGTCGTATAAAGATTCTGAATGCTCTTGCTCACCGTGTTCAGGCGTCCATCGTTTGTAATATCGACATTAATGGTCACAATGGTGGATCTGTTTATAGCTTTCAGTGTTCACGAGTTGGATAATACTGGTTAATGAAATGTGTTGGATTCATTTGGAATTTAGACCCAGTTTATTGCACTTATTCTCTGGCTGTTTTTTAGAACGAATTTATTGCTGTGTGTCCTGTTTTATACTTCTTTATGCTGGTTTTACAGAAGAAATAGAAAGGCTAGAATTATTCAATGAAAGGCATGTATGCCATAGTTGATGACCTAAATCGTAGTTTTTGTCTTTAAAAAAACCACCGGAGAAACCATTATGAGGTAATAACTAAATTACAGTGTGTGTTTTTTTCCTAAACATCTTTTCAAAAGAATGCACTGCTTTTTAAAAATTTATGCTGATTATGAATTCTATTCTATTTAGTTTAACAGTGAATTTTCTCTTAAGAAATCACAATTTCATTATGAATTCTATGTCATAACCTTAATTAAAGAAGGGAAAATAATTTCAGGGTCTGGTAAGTTTGAATCTGGGTTGAATGACGTTCCGTTTCGACTCTCAACTACTAGGTTATTGAATTTTCGCTTGTGAATTACATAGCATTGGGCCAACTTATAATTCGGAATCGTCCAGGTTTGAATTGAGCCGTGACATTCAAACAGACAAAAAGGAATGCATTATTAACATTAACATTTTCTATTTTTTGTCATTACAAGTGCAGTATTTTCTTATTTTTGGATCAATAAAAGGATTTACTAGTTTTTTGCTTGATTCAATACATGTTACATAAAAGGCTCCCTCTGCAAATTTGCCAAAATGATTCTTAGGATACTGTAGCCTACATCAAATTACTTCACATGTAGACAGCTACATTTTCCTGTCTAAGAGCTAGCTTGCAACACCATTGTTTTTAGGGTTCTTTTATTTGAAGAAACTTTTATGTTATCCTTCTTTCAAAAATTAATGCTAAAATTCCCTTCAATTTCTTCATGTGAAAGGCCCTTTGTTTCAGGCATAGCACTCGGTACTCCCATGCTTCTCAAGGACTCTTAAAAAATTTGCACAACTTCTTCAGAGAGGAAAGATGGTAGCAATTCAAACCGATGCCCTGGATATTCAGAGAGTCCGACAATGAATTCATTCAACAATAGAGCTACATAAACTTGCACAGGCAGTATTAACATTCTCAAAATATTACTGAGAACGCTTTCCATTTCAGAATACAATGGCAACACACAAACTAGAGGAGTAAGCGAGGAAATGAACATGTTTTCTTTCTCCCTCTATTTGTACTAACAATGGCACCAGCTCACTGAGCTAGGATATGAATGATGTCATTGAATGATTTATTAAAAGAACAGATGTATCTGCATAAATAATGTTGGCAGCAAATGTAATTACAAAATTGGAAGGAATAATATGGCGGTTTTGGCTGGCAAACACATAATATATGATGTGGACTAGATAATGTAAAATTGACTGTTCATCAATTCAGTAACAGGGTCACAGAATATGGCTACAGCATGTTAAACGAAAGTCATGCCAGCATCTAATATGATAGCTGCAACCAAAGAATACCTATTATCTGCCTGACAGAGATGTCCCTTCCCTGAAGTTCTTAAGGGTAATAAATAATGCACAGCAGCTTTCATCCTCTCTGCAGTGTAGTCGATCCACTAGCTTCCCACCAATAGCTTTGATCGGGAGATATCATTCACATTAGCTTGCTCCATCGATCCAGAAAAACTGGTGGTGTGTTCCAACAGAGAATGGCTGTCAAAGCTTTCCAAACTTGAACATTTGCAAGTGAAATAGAAGATGCAGCTCATCATGGCATCAATAAGCACCACAAAAGTATACATGATGATCAAAAGAGGACCCTCCCACATCCTGGAATACACATCACCATAATTCAAAAACTTCACTCTATATTCATAGAGGCTTTCCACAAAAGCAGTCCCAATAGCTATTCCCAGGATTATCATGAGACCCACTATTACAAGATACTTTTTTCTATGTGGTTCATTTGCCAAGTTTTATAAGTTTGAAACACAAAAGCCTCTTGTGAATTGCAGGTTCTCGCTTGTGAAGGGGGTTGTAATTTAATAGCAGAGACTGAATTCAATGTGTCCTCCTCCATATCTTTAACCATGGAATCCATTAACTTGTTCATGTTATTATTTTCTTTAGGCCCTGCAGCCCAGTCACTCATAAACTAACTCATCAAGTGGCCAATATAAAGTCTATGTCAACAGAAGACCATATATATATATATATATACACACACAGCGAGATTCTTGCAGGAGTGACTGAATTTTAAGGAATATGCAGTGAATAGAGGATCAGGGAGACTATGAAAAGAAAGAAACTAACTACTTCTAAAATGACCAGGCAAACCTCTTAGAATATAAAAATTCATAATGCTAAGCAAACTTCTTGGAACCATAATAGAAGTGGAAAAACCATAACCGTGTTCTTGAAAATTAGGAGCACATAATCAGACAACCATTAGTCAAGAAATTATCTATTAGACACTGTAAGTACCACCATCCAGCACAGAAATTGCTATCTGGAACCAACGGCTGAATCTAAACAAGATAAAACTTGTATTCTGAACCCATAATAAATTGCAGCAAAACAAAAATGCAGTTATAAACTCTTCCAAATAAAAATTGTGTATAGTTTGATCAAATATTCAACATCTGCATAATAGAGTTTTTTAGGACTGCAATTCTAATACACTATAACCCATGACAGCTATAATGAAAGTTCAAAATAAGATCAAGTTATGGTATTCATGCTTTGGTAAAGACCTACCAGTCCTCTGATTATTTTAAACCCTTTATCAGATACTGTGCCCTCTAATGTTCCTTTCTATTGACTAAGGAGGTTAATCACTGAAAGCTCTAGTTTGTTAATATTGAATTTTCTAACACAGAGCATGCTAAGGAATCCCGTCACAAGTATTTACCATGTGTGAGATGAACTAGAACCAACTATTAGTGCATGGAAACCATTAATATGATTTATATATTAAGCAATGAGAGGTCATTGAAAAGACGTTAAAATATTTAAAACAATCCTGTTAATGCTTGAGAGCATATAACAAAGAAGTTGATCCATCACTCAAAAGTTCCTTCAACTAGTTTTCACTTTTTTTGAAGCCAAGAAACACCCAAGCCCAAACAAGGGGAATATGGATAGGAGTTTTTTAGAAAGGAATCAGAGTCACTGAAACAAGAAATTGCTCATAAAAAACAGGAGATTGACACAATGCAAAAGTGTGCCAATCAAATGCAGGCAAAGAAAGTCCGGGTCTATAACAAATTCAGTGCTCTTGAGACACTGTTGTCTGATTTTTCTGCATCTGAAGAGTATTGGAAATCTCGGGAATCAAGGGCAAATGCAAAAGTAGAAACATTTGGATATCTTGTGAGGGAAAAGATGGAGGAAATGTCTCTTCTGCAAGCTGATAAGAAGGCCATTGAAACTGCGTTAAAGCAGACTATGGAGATTGAGGCAATTACACAAGCTGAGGTATGTGATTTGACAGAGAAGGTTCAGCTTGCGGAGCAGCAGAGAATTGATGCTGAGAAGACAGTGGTAGTTCAGTTAGAAAAGCAGGTTGTTTCATCACCAGATTTAAGATCATCTTCAGAACAAGTTTCTACACATTTTGGCAAGGCTGCAACCTTGTTGAAAGGTGAAGAAAAAAGAAATAAACTTTTTACTGCCTTAAAAAAATCCTCAGATCAAGTAAAGGATCACAGAGCAAAGATTAAGAAGCTGGAAGCACATTTGAAGCTAACAGAATCTTCAATTCAGCAGTTGGAGTCTCAGATACAGGCAGGCTCTGATGCTTTAAAGGAAGCAGAGCTTTCCTTACAGCGGATTCTCAATGAAAAGCAAATTCTAATTGACTCCCATGAAGAAGCAAGTCGAGAAATGGATGCTTTGATATTGGAGCTTCAATCTTCTGAGTTTGAAGTTAAAAGCAAAGAGGAAGAATTGAAGAGTAACAGGGAGGGTCTTCAAGATCTAATTAGTAGACTAGCTGAATTGGAAGGAAGAAATATCTGTGATGAGAAAATGAAAGAACAGATTGAACCTGATCACTGCTCTTTCACTCAACTAGTTCTAAGCAAGCTAAAGGATATTCATGCAGTCGTTTGGGAAGCAGACACTTCATTG
Organism: Pinus tabuliformis; assembly: GCA_031772625.1. NCBI lineage: Eukaryota > Viridiplantae > Streptophyta > Pinopsida > Pinales > Pinaceae > Pinus > Pinus tabuliformis. Next base: position 727,797,277 of record CM062808.1, on the reverse strand, counting down.
GGCTCTCTGCAAGTTGCACAAAATGAAGCATCCAGGGAACTTGATACGTAAATTCTGGATATAATAACTGTATGGTGTAGTACAATAATACTAATGATGATTTTTTCTTTGGATTGAAATCCCAACCCAGACTGCTTGTGATCATGCTCCTCTTGCATGCAAACTTCAGAAGTCTATGAATATAATAAAGCAGAACAAAAGATTACATTGGCAAGAGAATTTCAAGTGTACAAGTTGAAAAGGGGCTGAAAATTTTCAAGACATGCACAAACTTGACCCCTCTGTTTGCCATGATATCAATTCCTTCTGTTAGGACCTTAATATTTGGTCAAAGTGGTAATGCACATCAAAGAACCAGTCCATGATTCTACTGAGTACTTATGCTCCTCTTAGGCATGGTCGATTGGTATTTCAAGCAATGATTTAAATGAAATTGGGAGTTTGTGGAGGGTTTGTCCATGTCTCTACGACATAGTGTACTGTGTAGCTTGGATTAATCATTTTCCATATTGTGTAGTCTATATCTAGGAACCTTTGTACCATACCTTGAACAAGTCATTGTGAGAGGATCACCAAATCAAATATCAACAATTTTAGATGTACCTATTTGAATGCTTAATTTTGATTTCCTAAGTCTTGCTGTCTTACATTTTCTTTGTGTTCATCTTCATCGATGTCATTGTCTACTTTTGGAAACTATTTTAAACAATTGAACGCACATGCTTTCCCTTTTATCAAATAACACCTAGAATGTTTCTTGTGCTAAACCAATTGCTTTGAGCTCAATTATTTAACACAGGTTCTGCTTTGCAGAACACTTTCCAACAACTTGTTTTAGTATAGACACATGAATTTTATTTTAGAAAATACCAAAAAAAAAACTACATCCTAAAGAAATATGACCACTGATATTATATGTTTATACGATTCTAGCCATTTTGATATTTTGTCAAAGTGTTGGTTTGCATACTGTTGTAGGTGACTGTTTGAGCTTTTATCTGCAAATAGGAAGGTACAATGAACATATATGCCAAAGAGACTTCAATATAACACAAATAACATAAAATCCATATGGTAGCAATATTTTGAACATGCCAAGATCACTTTTATTAAAGATGAAAATACACATACCATTGATAACCCATGGGGCAGCCAACAATTGTGGGATAGATTGAGAAATATCAGCGAGCAAATAAGAGATATATGACTACATATAAGTGTTGCTTTAATTAAGATAAAATATCAATAGTATCAGCACCTTCCACATGGACAATGCATACATAGGAGTATGCATATGTCACCTTCAAATGTTTGAATCTGCCCAGAAATTATGTACAGGTCCAGCAACTCGTTTTAGTATAGACACGTGAATTTTATTTTAGAAAATACCATAGAAGAGCTCCATTTTGAAGAAATATGAGTATGCAAAGCAGTAACCATTAACAAATGTATTGGTAAAGTTGATTTATTTTTAAACCAAAAATAAAAACAAGTGTTGTCAAAGAGACACATCTTCAAGTCTACATATACCATACATATCAGCTACTTCCCTTTTATATAAGAAGTGCTTCAGGTGCAAGAGGCATTGCAGTATTTGTTTTATATAATGATTTATTGCATTCTGTCATGTGAAATTGTCATTATAAAAAGAAGTGTTGGAAATTACCCAATGAAGAAAGAGAAAACAAGCTCATAATCAAATATGCAAGTACTTGATTATTGGACCATTGAACACTTTATTTATATAGAAAAGATGAAGTACATGTGCATACTTGGAACTTATCACAAGTTGGAACAATTTCAAACCCTAGCCAGTGAAACCAAGAAAACCCTAACAACCAACTCCTCATATATAAGAATCACACCTAACAAAAGCTGGTCACTACACCAAGAATCCTCAACAACCTAGCATCATCAACTGCAATGACATTCATGACACGAATGCTGGTATATGGGAGATTAAAGAAGAAGAAGCTGGATTTTCTCTGACAACTTGTTAGAGAAGCCTACAAGTTGGTTAACCTTTATGTCTTTTCCTCAGCCCTGCTCGTTTATTCTATGTCCTGGGTCAATATGCAAACATTTAGACACCATATTAACAACGACAACAACAACCACTACACAATTTAAGAGCAAACTAAGAGCATAAACATGGAAACAAACCTGGAAAATCACCAATTTGGGTGTTGTCAATGAGCCAATCTTGTTCGGATGGAGGTTGATCCATTAAAGAAGTTTTTGTATCTCTAAGATAACAATGCAATTTCCATCAGACCAAATAATATCATGTGAATTAATACAGGGATCAAAATACAAACTATATCAATTAGGGATCCCATTAAATGCACCTTGACTCATGTGATCAATAGAGCGATGGTTCTTCTGTCTACATGCTTCAAGTGAAGGCACAATATGGGGATGGTGCACCCCTGCAAATATTCAAACACTACATTAACAACATCAACAACAACCAGTGCACACAGATAAGAGAAAAGGCATAACAACAAACCTGGAAAATGACCAATTTGGGTGTTGTCAATGAGCCAATCATGTTCGGATGGAGGGAGATCCATTGAAGAAGCTATTGTATATGTAACATAACAATGTAATTTCCATCAGAGCAAATAATATGATGTTAATTTATAGAGGCATCAGAATACAAACTACATCAATTAGGTGTCTTGTCAAATGCACCTTGACTGATGTGATAAATAGAGGGATGATGCTTCTGTCTATGTGCTTCAAGTGAAGGTATATTATTGGGATGGTGCACCCCTACAAACATTCAAACACTGCATTAACAACATCAACAACAACCAGTGCACACAGATAAGAGAAATGACATAGCAACAAACCTGGAAAATGACCAATTTGGGTGTTGTCAATGAGCCAATCATGTTTGGATGGAGGGCGATCCATTGAAGAAGATGTTGTATCTGTAAGATAACAATGTAATTTCCATCAGAGCAAATAATATGATGCTAATTTATAGAGGCATCAGAATATAGACTACATCATTAGGTGTCCCATCAAATTCACCTTGACTCATGTGATAAATAGAGTGATGGTTCTTCTGTCTACGTGCTTCAAGTGAAGGCACAATATTTGGATAGTGCACCCCTGCAAACATTCAAACACTACATTAACTACATCAACAACAACCAATGCACATAGTTAAGAGAAAACACATATCATAAATCTCTCTATAGAACTTACTTGGGACAGTAGAGGATGCATTGTTAGAGCGAGGACGACCACGCTTGTTAAGGTGTTGAAATTGAAATGGTTCATCTTCAGATGCAGGGACATTCAAATCAATATCCAAGCTGGCATTTTTTTTGCTTCTTTTATTTTTCTTCTTAGGACTAAGGAAACTCTTCTTCCTCTTTAAAGATGACTCATAAGCACCCAACCCAAGGGTGAAGTCATAATCCATAATATGAAGATCATTAACATCATCCACAAATTTTTTAGCCAAATCAATTAATTGTTTTGTCTTACTCACAGTAGAAGGAGGACTATTCCGAAACAGGTCTAGATAGCCAAACAACTCCTTTCTCAACAAATTAAGGTCTTCAACATTTTCATCATCCAAAATAGTTGTGCTAGTATCTGCATCAAGGTTTGGTGCCTCAATACTTATCTCAGGAGGGGAATTCAATGTATTAGGTGTGGTATCAAGATCCAATAAAGGGTTTGAATCCATTAAGGAGGAATGTAACCAATCTACCTTTATGGCATGCTTGCAAATGTTTCCACGAATAGACCATGGGCAATCACAAGTGATAAAATTTGTGCGATGCCATATGATAAGATATTGCTTATTAGGTTTACTTTGACTCCTCACCCAATAAGCGTGAGATATGCTCTCATGAGGCCTACAATCACTGTCTGGAATTCTTCTAGCCTTTTCCATTGATGATTCAAGCTGCTTCTCTTTCTTGTGGTTGTTCAAATATCCTTCTTTTTTCAGAATTTCCTTGAATCGATAACATGGCTCAACATTTTTTATTAGAGTATAGAATAGCCAATCCATCCTACGAGAACATTTCTTTCGTCTATCACATAGAAAGGTTGTCTTGAGATAACTGTGGTATGACTCCACAGCATTATTTGTCTCCTGATTTGCATGAGGAAAATCTCGGCAGCCTTTAACCCACATCCCTACATGTAAAATTTGAACTAGTAAATATGTCTTGTCGTTATAAAATAAAAAATGTATGAACTAAAAAAAATAGTATGCGAACTTACGCATCTTTTCACCAGCAACCCAATTCCTGTGGAAATAGTCCAAAAACTTCTCCTCGGTTGCAAATTTGGTGAAAAAACCATTGATTGCATTATCCACTTCATCATTAGAAACATTTTTCATGATATAACCAAGTTCATTGAACATCTCTTTTGCTTTTTCTAAACTGCTGGCCAACCGATTAACATTCTTTAGCCATGCCCTCCTTACATGCCAAATACACAAGATCACTTCACATCTGGTGATTCTCCTGCCAAACTTAATTCATTTTAAGTGAGAAATATTTAGAACGAATGCAACTTGCAATGTCAAATAAGAATATTGATGTTACCTCAAAGCAATGATTTCAGCCAATGCATCATCAACCATAAAGGCATTGACCTTCCAGTCAGGACGAAGCTGAAAACACCTATGCATGAGGTGCTCTAGCCATACCGCTATATCTTGTGATGTATTACGTGACATCACCACCCATGCGACTGGAACCCCATTTTGTTGCTCATCAAACACCGCAAGCGTGTACAACTGATATTGTCATATTAAAAAAAATGAAGTTAATTTTAAGTCAATAATCATATTGAATCATTATAACCAAGATGATTCATTAAGGCTATCATTGCAAATATACTCACTCCATATTTATTTGTACTGAATGTTGAGTCCATAGCTATCAAGCTATTATGGGATAACTTGACCATAGTTTCCAACATCCATTTTGTTTGTATTCTAGCGATAAAAGGGATCTCTCCACCATTGGGTTTCTGATAGAAGAAGAAATCATTATGGTGTTTTTCATACCAGAGATTCACACTCATTTCGTCTTTGCTATGCAGTTGGTAAGTTTCTTTTGTCAGACGATTATAGATGTTTACAACATCTTTTCTGCGTAAGAAAAAATCCCTAACCTGAGCTGTGGGATGTATGTCAACATATTTCTTAATATGCATTTTACAAACAGAGTCAATTGGCACTTGAAGGAAAAAACAACTTTCTAAATAAGAAATCATGTCTCTTGAAAGTCTTGGCTTCCTCTGAGGACCATCATCACCAAAAGTGTCGTGTTTGCCATGACAAGGCCATCCTTGCCCATCTTCATGATCATACATGTTGTATGTTATTATTGCAACATCAGGATCTTGAACCATGATCTTTATAATAAAATGGCATTGGCAACCCCTCTTTTTGACAATTGAACGCCTTGGTTTGGTTTTCCATTCTTCTCTCTTGTCCTCTGGGCCATATGAGCAAGTATAACTACAAAATAAATTTTGAAATGTCAACACATATGACAAATGATAAAGCATTGTTAATATCAACATGTAAAGAAGGGTTTTCTAAAATACTTACAGTTCCCATAGTAAGGCAGCATTAGGCCTTGAGCTTGGAGTTTTTCTTTTTCGACGCTGGAAGGAACATGGAGCATCTAGATTCAATTCCTCTCCTTGAATAAAATCATTAATTCTTAGTTTAGGAATTTTTGCAACGCGGTCAATATTCATGTTCGTCTTGTATACTTCAGACCAAACTAAATCTTTACCAGAAAATATGATTTTCTCTTTAGGGTCTTTCACCTCAAGGCCCATAATAGTCTTCCATTTCTTTTCCATGTTGTCTCAATGTCTGCAAAAAAATGTGGACCAACCAATTGCCAACAATGGACCAACTAACATCATCAACTTGATGTCAGATTGGTACCTGATGCCCGCAGAATCTGATACCACGTGATTTTTATGGTCAACTTGATGTCAGATTGGTACCTGATGCCCGCAGAATCTGATACCATGGGATTTTTATGGTCACAACTTGCAGATACATTCATAGCGTGGAATGTGGGAACCACAGTAGCTTCAGCGTTCAAGGAAATGTACTAGAAGCTAGCATTAACATGAGACATAGAACTTCGCATAATGCCTCTTGAATACGATAGCACTGGATTGTTATCCTGATAAGCTGTACCCTATTCACAATGTGGGAACCATTCCCATTCCAATGAATTGAATAATAAGCCACCTTCAGCACATATTCGAGCAGTGGAAGTCGATCATGCTTGCAGTTTTCAGACAAAATTGATTTCTGAAGTTGTCATTTTCTGTTTTGGAGTCAGTCTTTAAGAACATTCCCAGAACTATTGTGGTTGGCCCATTTTCTCTCCTTCCCCGTAATTCAAATCCTAGTGATATTAACCCTCTTGAACCTGACTCCAGTATTCTTGTTGTACCAATAGGCTGCAAAATACATGTCCAAGGTCGTATAAAGATTCTGAATGCTCTTGCTCACCGCGTTCGGGCGTCCATCGTTTGTAATATCGACATTAATGGTCACAATGGTGGATCTGTTTATAGCTTTCAGTGTTCACGAGTTGGATAATATTGGTTAATGAAATGTGTTGGATTCATTTGGAATTTAGACCCAGTTTATTGCACTTATTCTCTGGAATTTAGACCCAGTTTATGAAACGCAGCACTTGTCTGCACTTGTCCACAAGAAATTGCAGCCCCGAAGAAGAAAACTTCATCCAGACGCACTCACAGCTGACTCAGTCGATGACAGCAGACGGGAAATAAAGACGAGGTTCGCTCAGTCGGTGGTTCTGCTCTGGCAAGGGCGGGGTAGCAGGGGATGCTCCGGTTCGGCTGAAATTTTCAAATGGAGTTGGCGCAATTGCGATGGGGTTGGCGGGGTTGGTGAATTGGAAACAGGCAGTCAGTCGGCATGCGAGGTGACGGTGACGGAGGTAACGGAGTTCACTTTCCAGCGAGGTGACGGAGACGGAGAGGAAAAAGGTCGGTTGGGTGGTTGGCCGGAATAATGCACTTTTTGGATGATCGGAATCTCCAAAAAGTCGCATTATAGACTACGCCTTCAATTAAACGCTACTTTCTTCTATTTACATAGGGAACCACGGGGATCCTCTCTCGCCCAATCAGGGCCAACACTAAACTAAACGCTATTTTCTTCTATTTACCAAGGGGATCCTCTCTCGCCCAATCAGGGCCAACACTAAAGGTTATTATTTGATTTACTGAATTGGTTAAAATTTAACATAATTTTAATTTTTATTTATTTATTTATTTTTTCCAGTTGAATATATATGTGGTACATTTAAATGAAGAAGGATATTTAAGCTGAAGAATCAAAAGTAGTTGGAATTTGGTAAAAAAAAATTAAAAATTTTGTAGTAGTGGTATTTGAATCATGTTTTTGATGATGGAAATGAATTCATAATCATCGAAAACCTCTGGAACACTAAAAATCTTGAAATTTAACAGCTGTAATTTAGATTTACATAAATCCTTACTAGATTTTATCAAAATCTTACTAAAATTTCTATAATTTTCCTTGAAAAACAATCTGTTTAAACTACAGCCATTCGAATTTGTTCTATCAATACAAAACTATTCGTACTCAACCCAGTGATATTCGTACTAGACACACACTGGATGAAGTAATATTGACTTGAGAATTAATCCCACTTCCAGCGAAGAGAAATTCATTTCCGTGTTCTTTTGGTGGACTGTTTCAAACTCTTCTTTTGGTTCCGGGTTTAGATCAATAATTATTTTTAAATATTATTATTAAAATATATATAAATTCATTTCAAAATAATGAGATTGATTTAAAAAAAAAATACAGAATTTATTATATTAAAGATTAACCATATGAATTTTTTTAAGTTTTTCTAATTCTTATTATTATGGTTTAAAAAAGAAATATTATACATAAATTGATATTTGGTTGTTAATTGGATTTAGGTATTGTTATTTGTATGGATGAAAGTGTTGCAAGTGTTTATCTCTACTTATTCTGTAATTTCCATTTCTGCACATTTAAGAATTGGATTTTCTGTAAAATTCTCTTTACAATATATATATTGCTATTGTAAATTTCCATTATCTCAAAATTTATATTGTATCGGTTCTTTTTTTTTTAATCATATCGAATTCATAATCATTTTTAGAAAATTGAATAAATAGTTATATGTTGATATGGTACCTTCATACTCACATCATTATTTATATATATATATATATATATATATATAATTATAATGATGTGAGTATGTATATATATATAAAATTTATATATTGTACTAGTCCTCTCTTCTTTGGATCATATCAATTCATAACTATTATCTTTTCTAATAATGGAATTTCAACTTTTTGCATTTCCTAATATAAACACATAATTTTATTTTATTTTTCCTCTTATGGTTGAGTTTACAAACGGATAATGAAAAATTGGTAATAAAATCTCATGTCAATGAATAATAATAATTATTCTTAGTCTCAAATGAATCAATAATACATATTCCTGATTTCAATAGCATTTTAGTTTCAGAGAGTTCTAGTCTCATCGGCGGACCATACCTGCGAAGTCCACACAAGCAACACCAACACAAAACTCTAATTAGGTTATTATTTGCTTTCTTGAGTTGTTTAAACTTAATATAAATATATTTTTCGCTGAATATACATATGGCTCACTTTTTAATTTTCAATATTAATGTAATTTCTTTGCTTTCATTTAGCTGACATGTGAGATACCATTCATACACGGAATACAACATAATTGTATGTATATGGAGTTGACTTCTGACTATTTTTTTGTTATAATTATAGAAATGGCGTCTGGAGTAGTACTCAAGTATATATAGTTCTTTTCGGGATTAGACTACATATTGTTATGGAAATGGTGCCGGAGTAATTCTGAAGTATATATAGTTTTTTTGGGATTGGACTACATACATTGAATACAACATTCTCTATGTCTATGGGAGTTGAGTTTTGAGTGGGTTTTTTTTAATTAGAAAAATAAATACAACATTCTGTATGTACATGGGAGTTGAGTTTTGAGTGATTTTTTTTTTAATTCAAAAAATGGTGTAAAGTAGTTTTCAAGTATATATATATATATTTTTCGGGATTGGACCACAAATATATATAGTCTTTTTCGGGATTAGAACGCAAAACCCGTGAGACCAAAACACTCCGCGAACCATTGAATCGCATCTTAAAGACTTATTCTTAAGTGGTACTTACCATTTCAGTAAACAAAGAGAAATAAAAGGAGTGGAGCGGTTGATGTTTTTAAGAAAACACCAAAATATTAATATAAGCCGTTAGATGTGGGTAAGTGAAAAAGCAAAACCCAGCATTAGCCGTTCGATGTAGGCATGCGACTAGTATATTATCATGACTGCATAACATCTCATCTCGTGGAACTTTCCGTATTTTTGTTCACCCTGTAATTTCCACTTCTGCAGCCCTAATAATTGCATTTTCTGAAAGTAAGGCGCTGAAATTGTCTGTAAATTCAATTTCATGATTACATATCTCACTTTATAATACTTACACGGCAGGTACTCTACTGCCATAAAATACCTGGAAGTAGGGCGCTGAAATTGCCTGTAAATTCAATTCCATGATTGATATCGTCCTTTGTCGTTACACGGTATGTACTCTGCTACCATGAATTTCCATCATCTCAGAAATTCCGAACACCATATATTATATTGTATTCGGCCTCTCTGCTTTCTTTCGTTTCAATGCACATTCCTTAGTATTTTCTGGTATCAACACTCAATCAATGTTTTTTAAGTTTTCCCGTAATGTTTGAATTTACGAATTTTTGGAGGACATAAAATGGTTACGCTACCATCTACGAAATGCTCAGAACGTTGATATGTCCTTTGGTGGTGGCGGCCGCAGATAATGAGGTACGAGTAGTTCCATCCCATTTGGATGAATTAATAAAAAATGTTTTTTCCTGATTTTAAGTAGAGGTTGATCTGTATGTCACAATAGAATCGATTCAGGAGAGTATCATTAATTTGTCGGTATCATTCATTTGCAATATTGGCATCTCACTTCTTCCCGTCTGAATAGACCTAATGGCTGAATAGAAATTAGAATTTATAGATGTAAAATTTACAAATGCTGTAGAACTATGCAGAATATGTATGGTTTTATAGAAATTAATTCTGTTAAGAGTTCGTTTTTTTTATTTGAATTGTTTTTAAGGTGAAAATGGATTCAGTATTATAAAAAACGACTACACACAAAATGGTTAAAGTTTAACCACTATAAACCAAATTTCTCAAAATATCTAAGAATTTCAATATTTTCCAAAACAAAATTTAAGCTAATTAAATATATTTAAGCTTTTTTTAAGCTTAAACTTCATTTGATCTGATTGGAATGGGTTTCCTCTTTTTCAAGTGATAGAAAGCTGGAGCTCATGCAATGAAAAGAAGGGACTGGATTTTTGTGGGTTTTTTTAAATATTTTGTTTCTGTTTAATGAATATTTTGTTTTTACTTGTGGCCGTGTTGTGGATGGTAGCCTTCCGGTTTATTTTTATTCTTTTTCGTTGCCGGCAGGTCTTGTTTTCTCTTTTTCGTTTGCTCGGTTTTGAAGTAAAAGCTCTGTTTTGCTCGTATGTTTGTTTTAATTAAACGCTACCTTCTTCGGAACCTTACCCGCTACATCCTCTCGATCCATACCTGCGGGGCTCACTCCAGCGGCAACCAACGCCAACATTGAACTCTACTCAGGTTATCATTTGATTTATTGAATTGGTTTAAATTTAATATAAATATGTTTTCCCTTCAATATACTCAATTGATTTGGTACTACAATACCATTTGTGACAGCGCAGTGCTATTTGTATTAAATTCACAATGAGTGAATTAATTAACTTGATGGCGAATTCAGCTTCCACTTCTATACCAGCCGAAATGACAGTGAATTCATTGCATTTTTCTCCGCCTTGGCTTTGAGGCAGGCAACCCGATATGTTTTAAGTTTTTATTTTGAATATTCTTATAATTTCTTTGCATATCATTTTTAATATAAATATATTATATTACAAACACAACATTCAGGGCGCATGCTTCACGCTATCATAATGGATGTCGAGAGTTGAGTTATGACTGTGTTAGGTAGGTTTTGTTATAGATTTATTTTTATATTAGTATAATTTGTTTTAAAATATTTTGTATATTTATAATCTATAATAATAGAGTCATGATGAGAGCGCTTGAGGTTAATGTTAAATATAATAATATATTTATTTTTTATATTATATAATTTTCTATATTATTTGTATAATATATTTAAGTTTTATTTATACATAAAATCAAGTATGGTGTTTTTAGTGAAAATTAAATAAAAAATATAATTATTATAAATTTATTTTTATATTAATATAAATTTTTTTATATCATTTTGCGTAATTTATTTAGACTTTTCTTATGGATAGAAGTATTATTTTATTATTATTATTATAAATATTGGTATAATGTTTTCATTATCACTTGCATAATACATTAGATTTCAGTTAGAGATGGAAACTAATATTTATGATGAGCTTTCAATAATTTGTTTATATTATGTTATTTTTTTATTATTATTATAAATATTGGTATAATGTTTTCATTATCACTTGCATAATACATTAGATTTCAGTTAGAGATGGAAACTAATATTTATGATGAGCTTTCAATAATTTGTTTATATTATGTTATTTTAAAGTTAATGTGTTTCCAAAGTAATTATAATGTGTAAGATTTAAGTGAAAGTCTAGATACAAAAGATATTATCCTATTTTAAAGTTAATGTGTTTCTAGAGTAATTATAATGTGTAAGTTTTAAGTGAAAGTCTGTATACAAAAGATAAGATGGATATGGTTAATATTATATTTTAGATTAATATTACTTTAATTATATAAATAATATTAGAATGGTTTTTATTATTACTGTATTATTGATATTAATATTATTTTAGTTATATAAATAATATTGGATTGGTTTTTATTATTACTATATTTTTTATATGGTTAGTGTTAGTATTATAGTTTATATTAATATTATTTTGTTTAGTGATAGAAATAATAGTGTATTGTGTTTTCATATGAAAATTAGAAATATATAATTATAATCATGTAAAATCATTTTAAAATAATGATGTTGTGATTTTGTTTTTTTTTTTAACCTAGAATTATAACTTTTAAAAAATCTTTAAAAACTTATTTCATAAATATCACAGACATGTCATATACAACATGTTTTAAAAACTTGAACCTACAAAGGTACAATGATGATTGGTTTGTTACCCAATCTTTATAAAGTTAATTTTCAATGTTTAGGGTCAGGGAAATGCTAGAACAGGGATAGCAGGGATACGCACAAGGGAGACGTATATAAGCAACCCCAAATTTTAGGGATTACGTCATAGTCATAAAATTTATAAATTATTAAAAAAAATCCCAAAAATATGTTAATAACTAAATAGAAAATATTGACAATTATGAAATGTACATTTAAAGACTAAATATGATCATCATTACATATTAGACTATTATCATTTATGAATTATCATTTGACATTTCTACATTGTAAATCTAAAAGTAAATTACTAAATTTAGTCCATTAAATTCATCATTTGGCATGATGCAAGGCACATCTAAATTAAATTAATAAATTCATCATTTGACAATTCAAATTATGCAATGCACATCAAATTTTCAAAAATGATAAAAAATAAATTCATCATATGACAATGACATTGACATTATGTTGAAGTCTAAAATAATCATAGATTACTAAACTAAAATAAACATAGAAAGCACTGAGCAATGAAATACTAGTAAATTTCTCAAAAAATACTAAATAATATTAATAAATACTAAGTCTTAAGTTTTAATATACTTTAATTTTTTATATTTGTTATTGTTTTTATTTTATTTTTAAGTTCTAAATTTTAATATACTATAATTTATTTATTTATTTAAAAAAATAAGTTTTAAGTTTTAATATAGTTTCATTTTTTTTTTTTCATATATTTAAATTTGTAATGTGTTATAAAAATTATTAGACAAAAAAATGGGGTGATGCATATGCGTCTCCCTGACATCCCCCCGTCCCCCTTGTGTCCCCTTGTCCCCCCTTCTCATTGAAAATAAAGTAAGTTTCTGAGTGTGATGAGCTCTACAAATTTATTTGTGCCCTCTCTCAAACCCATCCATATTTTGTAATAGTGAATATCTGATAAATGCAATAGGACACCCCCCCCCACACCACCCCCCGCCCCCAACCTTCTTGTTGTGTTGAATGATCAAAGTAAGCCCAAGGGATGATCCTATCAATGTTCTCTGCAGTAATGATACGAGCATTTTGGGCGCGATTGTCATCAAGTATATTGTTTTAATATATAAATGATATGTGCAGTCACATGAGGCCAATGTGGGGTATGATTGGAGAAAATATATCTTTTTCTTAGTAAGCAAATGCACCAACAGATCAACCGAGATATATTACTAGCCTTGATGGGTTGTCCAACAAACCACCACAATTCCCAAGCTTCTAAGAGATTGTTACCTTGCTAGTGCAAGAGAAGTTGGAGGGATGTAAGAACATTGTGCCAAATGGAAATGGAAATGGACATTGCAAAAAGAGGTGATCTATGGATCCAAATGCTAGCTTGCAGAGGATACACCAAGTGGGACCAAGAAAGTTTCACTTTTGAAGATTATCCCCTATAGGAGAAATGTTGCGAAGGATACACCACATGAATAGTCTGGCTCTGGGAGGAGCCTTCAACTTCCAAAGAGACGTCCACCACCAATCTATGATCTACGACTTTTGTGCTGCAAAGATAAGGGGATATCCATCCTTAGGAGAGTATTGTCGATGCTGTGAATGTGCCCAAATAAGTACATCTTCACCCTCACTAATCCTAACATGTGATTCAGAGAGAGCATTTATGTAGGATTGCCACTCATTATGCCAGTTGTGATGGATATTCAATTGTTCAACAGATTTCCAGGCTTTTCGAAATATGGAGGTATTGTCTGGATCAGTAATGTGTGCAAGAAGAGTGTGACCAGATGTCGAGAGGAGATGTAAGAGCTCAGGTGGGAGATGATGAGAATTCCCACAGCCAGACCAAGGATCTATACCCAATCAGACAAGGGATCCAGATGCAATCCTCCAAGTAAGCCCATCCCGGATATATGAGAGAGTTTAGAACAACTCTCCAAATGGTTGAGATATGACCCTTGTTCCAAGAGGGTAGCTTGATCCAGTCCAAAGGGTGTAGAGAAATTATGTATTTCTGTATGACCACCTCAGTCCATAGATTCTTGGTCATCATGACGTGCCATGCCATTTTGGCAGTTAATGATTTGGCAAATGCAACAAGATTTTTCATGCCCCAACCACCCCATTTCGTAGGAAGGGCAATGCATTCCCATCTAACCCAAGCATATAAATTCTCTTCATGTTGCCCCTACCAAAGGAATCTCCAACATAACTATTGTATCATGTTCAAGATGCCCCTTGGAATCTAAGCCAAAGACATCCAGTTTACTGGAGTGGCTTTAAGAACCGATTTGATGAGAATGAGTTGACTAGCCAGGGAAAACCATCTATGGTGCCAAATATTCAGTCGCCTTTCAATTTTGGCTGCTAGACAGCTCCAATCTACGATCTTATATTGTATAGGCTTGAGTCGAAATCCAAGGTATTTGAGCCCTTCCTCAAAAGGGAGAACAATAAAAGGAAATCGCTAGCTGACATAGTGAACTTCATGAGGTGAACAATCAGCTGTAGTAACAGTCTATTTCTGACTATTACATTCCATTCCAGTTACCAAACAGAAAGTTCTGAAAATCAATTAAAGGGTTGTAGTATCACCAATAGAACCATTTAGGAATATTCGTACATTATCAACAAAAAATAAATGAGTAAGTGTGCATCCATTGGTAATTTTGATGCCATGTAATCTACCCAGTCTTTTCTCCTCACATATAAGTCGACTTAGACCTTCCATGATCAAAAAGAAGAGAAGTGGGGAGAGAGGACATCCTTGTCTAAGTTCTCGCTCGGCATGGAAGAAGGGTGATGCAGAACCATTAGTAAGAACACTATAAGAAACATAAGATATGCAACATATGATCCATTGTATGAAACCAATGGGGAACCCCAAATGTGTCAAGAGCATTCTCAGGTAAATCCAACTTGTACGATCAAATGCCTTTGCAAGTTCAATCTTAAGTATCATACCCTTGAGCTTCTTGATATTAATGGAATGAAGAACCTCTTGGGCAGTATCAACTGGTTCATGAATGTGACGATGATTGAGGAAAGCAAATTGTTCTAGAGAGATATGTTCGGATAATATAGGCTTAAGGCAGTGGGTGATAATCTTGTATATGCAGTTGCAGAGGGAGATGGGCCTGAAATCATTGAAGGTCAAAGGGGAGTCTAATTTGGGAATCAAGGCAATGAAAGTAAAGTTGAAGGCATCATACATGTGTCCAGAAGTTTGACATTGTTCAATAACTTGTAGCAAGTTATTTCCCAATATTTCAAAAAATGCTAGATAAAATTCGATTGGCCAACCATCCGGGACAGGACTCTTATCTTTCTTGAACCATTTGAGAGTACCTTCCAGTTCTCCCATAGTGACAAGTTTCGTGAGATCCTTGGCTGTTTTTCTTGATCAACAAACCTGGGAGAAAAACCAACCACTTTAAAAATTTCAGTAAGTATAACTCCTAAGAGCACTTTAAAAAGTCTACTGAGAGGAACCGAGGGTAGCAAGATGATTAAATAATTAAATTGTCCTCTTGGAAAAAAGGAATTCCAGTTCTCCCATAGTGACAAGTTTCGTGAGATCCTTGGCTGTTTTTCTTGATCAACAAACCTGGGAGAAAAACCAACCACTTTAAAAATTTCAGCAAGTATAACTTCTAAGAGCACTTTCAAAAGTCTACTGAGAGGAACCGAGGGTAGCAAGATGATTAAATAATTAAATTGTCCTCTTGGAAAAAAGGAATTCATTTGACAGCGTTCGTGTAACTTTTTTGCATATCGTTTACATAAACTTATTATAATTCACTCATACACGGAACACACCATTCACTCTCATTCATGTAATTCTTTGCATATCGTTTACATAAACATAGTAGAATTCAAATCATTCCGGATGCATGCTTCACGAGTGGGAGTGTCTAGAGATAAAGAGCTTTGACGGTGTTAGCTTTGGTTAATGTTAGTAGTCTGCCTTTATAATTTAAAACAATTGTAACTTGGCAGATTTTATGTGAAAGTCGAAACACTAAGGGCAAAATTATTATAGTTTTTATTTTTAACATTCATGTATTTTTTAAAAAATATTATTAGCATAACACGTTAGACTCCACTCATACATACATGGGGCACTGCATTCCTATTCAATACTCAGGAACGTGGTCTATTATTTTTATTATAAATTTTTTTATTAGGTTTATTGAAATAATTATAGTATATAAATTAGAATATAACAATTTTAAACCCAATTAATATTATATAATATTATAGTTTATATTAATATTATTTTTATTATACAAATAAGATTGATATATTTTTTTAATATTATTATTATAATATATGATTAAAATAATATAAATTTATTTCAAAATAATGATAATGATTTAAAAAAAATATATTAATAAATTTGTTTGCTATTTAAAAGTTAAATAGGATTATTCAAAATATTTTCTTTATCTAATCAATTTTTACTAGTATGGTTTAAAAAAGAAAAATTATACATAAATTGATACTTGGTTTTTAATTGGATTTGTGTATTGTTATTTGTGTGGATGATGTATATCATTATTTATTCTATAATTTCTATTTTTGCATATCGAAGAATTTGATTGTAGGAAAATAGGGTTTCAAATTTTTTTATATTTAATTTCATGATTTTCGCTATTGTAACTTCTTGAATATTTATTTGTGCAAATGATACCTTCATACTCACATTACATATACTGCTATTTTGAATTTCTTTTTTCTCAAAAATTATATTGTATTGGGCTTCCTCTCTTCCTTTGATCATGTCAATTTATAATCATTATTTTTTGCCTTGATAATTAAATTTCAAATTTTTACATTATCAACACATAATTAACATTTTTTTAATTTTACTTTGCATTTACAATTTTTTTGGGACATAAAAATACTATACTACTATCTATGAAATGCTAAGGACATTGATAAAATTTTTTAGGAACAATGAAGTACTAGTAATTTCATCCCATTTGGATGAATCAATAATAATTATGAAGTACTAGTAATTTCATCCCATCCCTGATTTTAAGTGCAATTTCCTTTAAGTGAGTTCTGGCTTCAATATTCATTGATTAGGAGTGTTTAGAGGATATGTATGTCACAAAAAATCAATTCAAAGAGAGTGAGATTGTTGGCATCATTTATCAACAACATCGACGTCTTATTTCTTAAATTTTTACAAATATGGGCACAACTCTGTATAAATTTGGCCTTAGCCTCTTCCCAATTTTGCCCTAGGAAATGGAAGAGGTTTGTCGTTGACACTTGCGTCATCTGGCACCATGGTCGTGAAAAGTTGGATCTGTTTTTAGACCACCTTAATTCCCGATCTGAGTCCATCAAGTTCACGATGGAAGTTGAGTTTGATGGTCGTCTTCCTTTCTTGGACATTCTCCTCACTAGAATGGATGATGGTTCCATTTCTCACCAAGTCTTTCGTTAATAAAACTCATAAGGAACAATATCTTCGTGCTAGTTCTCATCATTTTCCTGCTCAAAAATTTGGCGTTCTCAGCTCTCTTGCTACTCGTGCTCTAAGAATCTCTAATGAAAACCACCTGGAGCAGGAGAAATCTCATCTCCTGGAGGTTTTTATAAATAATGGGTATAGTATAAATCAAGGCCTCAAGGCCTTCCAAAAGGCCCATAAATAATCTAGAGTTAAAACTGCTCGTTTCGATCCTATCTCCAAGGATCATCTCTTGTTCATTCAAGGGACCACTGATAGGATTGCCCATATCCTTAGGCAGAATAATGTTTCCTTTTTGTTCAAACCTCTAAGGACCATTAGAAATGCTATTGGTTCAGTTAAATACCCCATCGTCCCAAAGGACATGAAAGGCGTTTACCTGATTCCATGTTCCTGTGGTATTCTGTATATTGGGAAACATGTCGATCTATAAACTAGAGGATCCGTGAACACGCTACAGATGTAAGACACAATTGTTCCCGCTCGTCAGCTCTAGCTGAACATGCGGAGAAATCCAAACACCATGTCTGTATCGAGGAATCCAAAGTCATTGCCAAGGTGGATCATTTCCACCATAGGAAGCTTAGGGAGGCTATTGAGATTGAGAAGCATGCTAGAAATCTCAACAGAGATGATGGTTGGAAACTAAGTAAAAGTTGGATTCTGACACTCTCCTTATGATCTTCTTATCCTTCTTTCCCCTCCTTTTTTCTTCTTTTTTTTTGTGCCCTCTTTTTATTATTATTTTAACATATTTTAATTCTTTCTCTTTCTCCTTGATTCTTCCCTCCTCTCCATTTATTTATATCCTCTTTTCTAATGCTTTTTAATTAACATCAAGTTGTATTCATTAATATTTATAATATAATATTTTAATTGAGTTTCCTTATTATTTTTAACCCCCTTATGATTTGATGTCTACAAATCTATAATACTTATTAATTCCTATCCCTTTGAGATTAGTTTGGCCCCTTTTTTCACCTTTTTCGTTATTTTAGGGGTTATGTCGAAACTATTTTTATTTTAACATATTTTAAGTAATATTATTTTAACTTTATTATTTTTAAATATCCCTATTTCTATTAACAGATTAATATTACTCATTACTTAGAGCTTTATTATTATAAACACTATTATTCTTACCCTTCTTTTCAATATATTTACATCTCATAACATCTATTTTTCAACATTTAGTTTATTTAATAATGTTTAATTATATTAAATCTATAAATAAATAGATTATTTACTTATCTAACTAATTTCCAACAGTTAGTTTTTCATCTTATAGCATTATTACTACTATTAGTATTCTTAACATTTATTTTTATTTAATAATTAAAAAAATAATAATAATAAATAAATAAATTACCTATTTGTCTAATTAATTTCCAACTGCTAGTTTACAACGGCTAGTTTTTATTAGCTGACCTTGGACCATCATGCATCCCTACTATTTATACTTGAAGATTGCGTGATTTTCTCACCTTGTCTTAAGGATAAACCACATTAGTTGGTTCGAAACCTCGACCAAATCCTAATGATGTGATTAATTCGAAAGACATTTATCTACAATATGGATCATAAAAGTCTGAGATCTAACATTCTTAAATTTTTATTTATCTTGGTATAATTTTTACGTTTAAACTTCAACCGAAGCTAATGGAATATAAAGAATTGGCCGGATTTTTGTACTTTCGAATATTTTTTTGTTCTTTTGAATATTTTGCTTCGGTTAGTTGATTAAACTTTTTAAATTTGTGGTCGAGAGTTTTTTACAGTAGTTTATTGTAATTTTTATTTTTTTGTAGTTGATGCCAGTTAGTTCTTAATTGAGCAACTCCAATGTACTCTTTTTGTTAGAGATCACAATTAAGGTTGAATTCCTCAACATAGTACTTTTTCTTTCTACCCAACTCTTTTCCCTTTATACTCATGCAGAACTTCTCCATAACAAGATTTTTAACTACTTGCTATTTGTGGGACGGGTATTAAGGTAGATATTCCATTTATGCATACATTTGTTATTTTGTCTCATCCATGTTTTCTTTCTCACTTATATTTTCATTGGGAAAACTTTAGGCCATCTACCTACCTCAACAGAGTAATTTTTCTTTCTACCCAACTCTTTTCCCTTTATACTCATGCAAAACTTCTCCATAACAAGATTCTTTAACTCCTTGCTATTTGTGGGATGGGTATTAAGGTAGGTATTCCATTTATGCATACATTTGTTATTTTGTCTCATCCATGTTTTCTTTCTTTCACTTATGCTTTCATTGGGAAAACTTTAGGCCATCTACCTACTCCCATTTTCTCAAATCTTTTTCGATATCTTATGAGCCACACTATAGCAATTTTTTAGATGAGAGTTTCCCCTGTTTCACTCAACATTATCTCATAAGAAACCAAACTTTTTGTTTTGAACTTTCTCATGCTCATGTATGTTTGTTTTTATTAAACACTACTTTCTTTGGTTTACATCTAAAACTATACCTGGTGCCTCCACTCCAACAACAACCAATTAGGCTATTATTTGCTTTCTTGAGTTATTTAAATTTAAATTTAATATAAATATATTTTTCGTTGAATATACATATGGCTCATCTTAAATTGATTATGGTAGTGCAACACTATTTGTACACAATGTTAGTGCAATGCTATTCTTACTAGACGCACAATGGATAAATTAATTGATTTAGCAATGAATTCAGTTTCTACTTCTGTCATGTCCATTGTTTGTTTCTCCACCATTACTTAACGTCATGTCCATTATTTGTTTCCTTAATGAAGAGAACCTTTTATTTATGGAGGTTTAATTAGGGTTTCTCACTCTCATCCCTTTGTTCATCATTTGAAACCTTATCCCCCGGTATTAGTCTCCATGGCTTAGAGGTTAAAGCAACATGGGATAAGAACTGAGAAGACAAAATTTCCATTGAGAAACCAAAGGAGGAAGACTAGTGCAATAAAACCTAGCATCCTTGCACCATTTCTATGCTCATATTACCCCCTCCCTACTTTGGATTGCATCTCCTCTTGCCTACGCATCTACTTCATTCACTTTTTCCCATTTCATTTTCCATCTCTGTGTCTTTTTTCAATGGCTTGGAGGTTAGAGCAACATGGAATGAGAGGACTACATTTTCATCAAGCATCCTAGAAAAGAGGATTAATGCATTACAAGTTGGGGCATCCACAATATTCAATTGTAAGGGAACTTTATGGATACCTTCTCTTTTTTTCTTGATCTTAAATCTAGGTTTTTATTTATACTATTTTACTTTTCATACCAGATCATTTCACTTTATTTGCAATATTATGGAGTTTGGGGAGACTCACCCTTGTTTTCACTCTCTGTGACAAATGCAAGTGCACAATAGGTCCCTACCCCTTTTGTTTATTTTGCTCATTATGTGTCTATGTTTGGATTACTTACTACTTTTTACAAGCTAGATTCTTATCCAACTCATAGCCAACCATAGCTTCCTTCTCATAGCTTAGTCATTTTTATTTTGAAAATGGAAATCAATGAAATTGCAGGATACGCGGCCATCTATCTCATTAGAGACAATGAGTTGAAGAACCATTTTTTTTGGGGGGAAAATATCATTCTTTTAATTTCATGTAGTAGTCCAAACAAGCTAAAGGAACCATTTTCTTTTTTTTGGTAATGGAACATGGAAAGCATATGAAGCATGCAGCTAGCTCCTTTTAATCAAGCATAAATCCATCAATCTAGATTAACAAACCCTCTCTTATATATATATATATATATATATATATATATATATATATATATATTCTCTTTCCCATGCTTAATCTTAGATCTTATGGGACTCAAACTAGCTCTTGGTCATTTCATTGATTTGAGGTGTGTGACAAGCAATTTGGCTCCCAAAATATTTGTTACTTTTATGAGTTTTGGTGACTTCACCATGGCCCAACACTAAGTCCCAAGCTAGTTCATACCTTTGATGGTTTCTTGTGGTTTGAACCCACAATTCATGAGTTGTATTTACATTTCTATAGAAAGGATCCCTTCTTACCCCACTTCTTTGAGTGCAAGTATTCTTTTCCCCACCTCCCTCCTTTTTCCCTTCCTAGTTCCTTCACTTTCCATTTTCATCATTGGCCCCCTCCTTATCTCCTAGCTAGGTTTTTTCCATGAACCCTCATTTATCTCCCTTAACCTCTCTTGATTCTCTCCCAAGTATATTGTGAATTATCTCAGAAAATAGTCCCTGTTGTCACTTGTGTTTTGATACATCTCTCTCCCAAACCTCCCTTAGGTGTTCCACATTTCTTGTGGCAACCGTGTTCTTGTAGTTAGCATTGTCATTGCCTAAATAATTTTCATGGGTTGATCTCACCTTTGATTTTATTTTTTTTATCTATTCCTTTTTCATGGGTTGATACACACATATATCAGAAAATATGAAATGTTTCTCAAAGACATGAATCCAAATATAGATCTAAGTCAGCATGAAGAATTTGAAGAGACTTATGCAATATTAAAGTGATTGTTGCGAGTGCTGCCAATTTTCTCAAGTAAAAGTTTTAGAATTTGGGAAATAAAAATGGATGCGTTCCTTGGTTCAATAAATTTATGGCAATTTGTTCAAGGAATTCGATAAATGCACTTGATAAAAGTAGAGGTGTAGTTTAAACTAAGTTAATGTTAGGTTTTGTTAGTAGTCTGCCTTATAATTTATAAGGATTATAATTTGGAGGGTCTTATGTCAAAGTCGAAACACTAGGGGTAAATTTAGTATATTTTTATCTTTTATATTTATGTATTTTTTTTAAATATTATTAGCATAACACTTTAGACTCCATACATGGGATATAACATTTTTATTCAATATTCATGAACGTGGCTTTAAGGTTTTTTATTTATTATATATATATATATATCTATATATATTTATGTTTATGGTTTTCGTGGGCTTTAAGGAGGTTTGATTATATTATTTTATTTTAAGGAGGTTTGATTATATTATTTTATTTTAACTTTTTTTTAGAGGTTTATTGTTTCTATAAATAATTATAGTATATAAATTTTAAATATTATTAATATTATTATAATTATGTAAATAAAATTGAATTATTTTTTAAATTTATTATTACAATATCTAATTAATAATATAAGTAATATAAATTTATTTCAAAATAATGATAATGATTTAAAAAAAAAAAATCAAACAAAAAAGCATATATAATCTCACTTGTTATTTAAAAGTTAAATAGAATTAATATTATAAGTTTTCTTACCTAGATTAATCCTTAGTATAAGGTTAAATAGGATTTATATTATAAGTTTTTTTTACATAGATTAATCCTTAGTATTGTGATTTAAAAATGAAAACTTATAATAAATCGGTACTTGATTGTTCATTGGATTTGTGTATCGTTATTTGTCTCCATAATGTTAATCATTATTCATTTTATAATTTTTACTTTTTTATCTTGATGAATTGGATTTTCTGAAAATAGGGTTTTGAATTTTTCTCTATTTATACTAATTTCATAATTTATATTATTTTTCTTGAATATTTATTTGTGCAAATAATACCTTCATACTCACATCATGTATATTGCTATTATGAATTTCAATTTTTCCAAAATTTATATTATCCTGGGCCTCTCTTCTTTCCATCATATCAAATTCCTAATCATTATTTTTAGAAAAATTGAATAAATATCTATTTCTGCTCATGATATCTTCATACATCGCATTGTATCTCTTAATGCATGAATTTGGACTTTTAATTATTATAGTATGCTTAAGAATATATATATAGATAAGAAAAGGGTAGCATTTTCATTATATAAACTGGAAAAGGGTCAGGTCTTGTACAAAATTTAAGAGTGTTCTCTCTGTAATTTTCATCAATTTACATTGAAATGAGACCTTCTTGCTACCAGCCTTATTTACATAGAGTATTTGAACATAACTATAACTACAAACTCTTCAAAAAATACCACTATATTCTATACATCAACATAACATATATATAATATTAAAACAAAAATCTTTTAGTTGCTACCGGGATCGATTTCTTCTCCCGAAGGTTCATCCAATGTCATTGTCAATTCCTCTGCGTCATCCTTTCTAGTATCCAAGACCCGCTCAGCAGCAGCAACCTCAGCACCAACAACGTTGAAGATCGTGGCTTTCCTAACCCTGAATACTTCCTTTATAACCCTGACTGTAGCGGTTTCCACTTTCATTTTGATTCTTTCCACCTTCTACTGCACGCTCAACACATCAATGCATAATCCTTCCATTGTCTTCTGCAACAACTCCATATCTTTGCCCAATCCTGATATTTGAGCATAGAGAACTGCCATATTTTCGTTTATTTCCTTAACAATTTCCTTTATAACTTGTTTACATGAATTATCTACCAAACTCTCGATGCTTCCACTACTTCCATGGTGAGACACTGAGCCTCCACCACTGTTGTTGCTCGCAAAGGCCATCTTTGTAGTAATACGACTCTGGACAATAACTATCCTTTGATTAATTGACCGCAGTCAGTTATAATATATAATAGCATGTTCAACCTCAACATTCCTCCGAGTCTTATCCTTCATAAATGCTAGACGATTCAGAGTCTTGTCAAGGCAACTTCCCTCCATTTCTTCCACCTCCATAAATAACCAGGAATGTTTTATGATGGAACCAGCCTCCCCTGCGGGTATAACTATATTGCAACTCCTGGTGAGTACCCAAGACCTCGACGCCCACATGTCCTCATACATGAATTGCATACCAATGCTACGACAATTGTGCGTTAACTCGACACCTACCATCCCAGCTTCTAAAGCACTATAGAGGATCATCAGGGAGCTAACCGTCTAATTGTCGAATTAATTCTCTGAAAACCTGTACCCAAACAATACAACATTGGCCTGGTGTTATAGTTTAGGGGATATGACATGTGATTATGTATTGATTGATATTTAAACTACCTTGTTCTAGCATCACCCTTGCGTTGGCCTGACCATTTACCAAGTGGTTATTGGCCCACAACACATGGAACCTACCTTTTCAAAAAAATTTAATAAGTAAATAATCCTGACCATGATTGAGGAGGTTTCATCTTTGAGAAGGTCGATGTTCTCGATAATCTTCATACATTTTTGTATAATCATCATGGAGTCGCCAACTATAGACAATATTTTGATACCATTAGCCAAATTGATATTCATACCCTACCAAACAGAAATGGATTCTGCTTGATTGTTTGTCATGATGCCAAGTCCCCATGCGAACTTTATTTATTCTTTTTCTTCAAGGTTAACAATCACCCCTCCCGCTCTAGCCTCCCCAAGGTTACCTTTCGATGCTCCATCAAAATACAGTTGGTTGTTCCCAACTTTCCTTTTCCATTCAGTAAATTCATCCCCTTTCATTCTGATATAGAAGGACGGAGGGCCATAAGACTTTGAAAGAGGAGCTTTGAGGTTGCAATTAGAGATCCTGAGCTAATCTTTTTCAATTCTAGACAACTCTTTCATATCTGAAGCATCGAAACCCCGGGAAGAAATAACCTCAAAGAGTAGCATCATTCCCTTCATTGCTGCAGTTTCAGAATTATGGCGTTGATTTTGGAAAATAGCCTAATTACGACATAGCCATATTGACCAACACATATACTTAGGAATTTCCATCCAACAACGTCTTAACAAAGAGTTCGGGGAACAGGTAGATTTATGCTTCTAGTGAATAAACTTGTCACTTTAGTGATTTGCAATTTTGGGGGAAGAAGCCAAAGGTGCTAAGGCATAATTTGAGGCATCCACAATAAAGGAACATTGGAAAAATAAATGCTTGATGGTTTCCTCTGCGTTACCACATAGCACACAACGAGAGGGACCACTGATTTTCCTCTTCTTTAAATTCTCTACCGTAAGGATTTTCTCCTGGGCCAACTCCCAGTAGAATATGTTAATCTTAGGTAGTCCATCGTCATTCCAAATTTTTCCCCATAATCTAGAAGGAAGGGGGGAAGGGGTTCTTGATTAAGAGAGAATTACCATATTTAATATAATATTTATTCGATTTACCTCCCGACTAGGCTCGTTTGTCAAGTTTCCTAGTGATTATTGGAGTGAGCCCTTTAAGATTTTCGATCAAACGATGTTAGTGTAAGAGGAGGTGATTGGGCAATTCCAAAGGAATCCACCCGCACCACAAACCCTGATCATACCAACATGAGATATTTGCTAGGTGGGAGAACAATCAGATCCAAGAAGAATGTGTTCCCATTCCCAGGTAGCCAACCAAGATGGTTCAAAAAGAGAAATGATCAGGCTTTGCAGAGTCTCTATATTTTTTATCCTTTCCCTTCCCATGATTCATCCTCCAGTCTATTGAGGCGATTTTTGTGGAAATATTTCCTTATAAAGGCCTTTTTCCACCACTCATTAGAGTTCGAGAGGAGCCTCCAAACCAGTTTAGGCCCCAACACTAGATTCATTAGTTCATGATCCTTAATTACTAATCCTCCCAAATTCTTAGGTTTCATAACCAAATTCCAGTTAACGAGGTGGAATCTATGATCGGTTCCCTTGCCTCCTTAGCATATGAATTTTCGGATGAGCCTGCTTATTTGTTGATTGATGTAACCTGGTGCTAAGAGACCAACACCCAAACATACCAGAAGAGAAGATAGTACTGATTTCATGAGGGTAACTCTCTCGGCCAAGTTGATCCATCTAACTCCCCAGGAGTGCACCCTTTTCCTTATTTTTTGTAGTACATTCTCCCAATCTTCCCTTGAGGCATGTTTTAAGGATATGGGAATCCCAAGATATTTGAAGGAAGTTAGATAAAAAACCACGAGGATTCCAAACAACTGGACAATTGAATTCATTGTTTCCACTTGGAAATTCCAACCAATTAATTAAAATTTCAGTTTGTTGATCAAATCCCTAGAGGGAACAAGAAACCCATCTAGAGTTTTTTTTCAATATAGATGCAATTGCCAAGGGGGCTCCTCCAATCATAAGAGTATCATTGCCAAACTAAGAGTTATTAATTCCCCTGACATTTCTTGCAATATTAAGACCCGGGAGGGAACCATCCAACCTCCCAAATTCTAATTTACTACTTAGAGTTTCGTCCATGATTATATAAAGAAGAGGCGAGAGAGGGAAACCTTGACGAAGACCTCTAGAGGCAATGAAGAAGGGGGCAGGGGCTACCATTGATGAGAGGGGTGATATAGGGTGAACTAATAGAAGCTTTAATACATGAGATGAAATCATTACTAAAGCCTAACTTTTCCATGAAGAGGAAGAGGAAGGAGTGATTTACCCGGTCAAATGCATTTTCCATATCAAATTTGATGACCATTCCAACTTCTCCTTCTTATTTGCTTGATGAATTTCTTCCTGTACCAGGATGATAATATCAAGGATGTTCCAATGTTGTATGAGCCCTCCATGGTTCTCTGAAATAATGGAGGGATGCCTGGGTTTAATTTTATTGGCAATGATTTTCATCAAGATTTTATAAGAAGAATTGAAAATCGAGATAGGGTGAAATCTAGAGAAGGTGGCGAGATTGGCATATTTTGGAATCAGAGCGAGAAATGATGAGTTAGTGCATCCCCCCAACTTATTTTTAACTTTGTTATAGTTCAACATCTAAATGATGTGTTTTTTTATGACACTCCAAAATATACGATAAAAATTGATAGAGAATCCATCTAGACCCAGAGCCTTCTTAAGATCTAAATTCCAAGTCGCACTTTGAACTTATTCTTCTATAATTTCACCAGAGAGAAACACATTAGAAGGTCGGGAGACAACATGGGGCAATGCCTGAATAAAATCATGGGTGCCTTCTAAAGGAATTGAATCCTTATTGAGAAGAGATTTAAAGTGATTATATGCCTCCAATTTAATATATGATGAGGTGTTGACTGTTTTCCCACCCATAACCTTTATTTCCCTGATTTTATTCCTTTTCTCTCAAGCCATTGCTTGTTTGTGGAAGAAGGAAATATTAAAGTCCCCAACTTTCAACCAAAGACAGTGAGATTTAGGCCTCCACAAATTTTCCTCTTGCCTGCTAAGATTGAATATCTGAGTGGAGAGGTATTTTTCCTTTTGAATGTGTGATTCTTCGATATGGATTTTTTCCATCATATTGTAATGTTCTTCTAATTCTTGGACTTTCTCTCTTCTTTATTTCCCTAGGGGTTGATAATTCTCTTTAAGCCATTTCCTCAATTCTTTTATGACCTTTTTTAGCTAAGATTCCCAAACATAGTTAGGGGAGCCTTGGACATGGAAAATCCAAGATCGCTTTACCATATTCTCAACCTCTTCATATTGGCAACAATCTAGATTGGATTTAAAAAGCAATGGCCCAAGGTTTAAAATCTTCTCCGTTGAGATCATGATAGGGCGATGATTTGAGTCTCCCTGATATTCAATGGACGAAGAGCAGCCCAAACCATTGAGAAGTCAGTTGTTATGCAACAAAATCCTATCCATGTCAGCAACTATATAATGATTTTTGGACCGTCTATTAGACCAATTGTATTTCTCGATCTTAGTTTTGATATCAATTAGGTCCCATTGTTCCATTATTTCCTCCATTCTATCGCTAAAATGATCCCTGATCAAAGACCCACCTCTTTTTCCTGTCGTTTTTAGGACTGTGTTAAAATCCCCTCCCATTATATAGTTGATGTGGTAATTCCTTTCCTTTATCACCTCTAATGAGGCCCAGAATTCTGCCTTGTCGCTATATAGTACTGGACCGTAGATATTTATGAAGGGAATTCTTTCCCGTGTATCCTTTTCCTCTAGAAGAACCATAATCCAAGATTTTGTCTTAATTTCTTCGACTAGAGTAAAGTTCTTGTTCAACCAAAATATGCCTAGCCCTCTTGAAGCTCTCCTTGAGTACTGTGTTGACCCCAAGCTCTCTCTCCAAAAAAATCCAGCTGCTTTCATAGCCTCCACCTCTTCTAACTTTTTTTCTTGAAGAAATACTACTAATGGAGATTCTTGTTTGATTATATCTCTAACTGCTAGGGTTTTAGCAGGGTTTCCTAGCCCCCTTATGTTCTAGGAAATTACTTTCATTACTTGTGAGTGGAGGGGGAGCGACCACCATCCTTTCCTTCTTTGTTTATCTTTTTCCCTTTCAGAATTTCTAATATGATTGATTGGTTCCCCAGTATTTTATTTAGTTCTACTTCTCTTTCTCTATGTGTCCTCTTGTTTGGTCTCCCTATTTTCTTAGTGGGGTCAATTTCTTGACTATGGAAATCATCAGCCCATGATATATTTTGGGATAAATTCTAAGTGATAGCACGATCCAAACCTTTGAGAAGGCTACCCGGTGGGCATTAGTGACAGGAACATACTTCGGTAGAGTGACTTCACCTCCACCCTCCTTGGGGCTACTTTCCGCTACTAGTTCTCCTTCTTCTATTTCTGAATTTTCCCCAACATTTGTTTGAGGGGGAGCCTCCATATCCATATCCTCACCACTCAGCACTTTGAACAAATTCGAGGATGTCGAAGTCGTATTGTTAACCACCATACCACGAGGTTTTGACATCAAAACTTTACCTTTTGGAGCTCTTATATGTTATTTCCAATGCTCCTCCTAAGTAGTCGAGGCATCCAAACTTTTATCATTCCCAACTTTGGTGCAGTATCTGGAAAAGTGACCATAGTCATGACCGTGTCTACATTTAAATGGGATTTTTTCATAGTCCAAGACTTTTCTGTGCTTCCATTCTCCCAAGTTTAGATTAATTTCAACTGACAGTCCCCTCGCCAAGTGTACTTCTACACAAATTTTAGCACATGAAAATTGGAAGCCTTTTGGTTCAAAATTATCCAAGTATTTTCCCACTCTATTACCAATAGCTTGAAGGCAATCGTCGCTCCAGCAGGATATAGGGAGACGTGAGATATTGACCCAAACTAGAATAGCAATAGGGATGTCCTCATCAGGATTAAAATCGAGGGACCATTTTTTTAAATACATCCCTCTAGAGCCAAAGAAATATGGTCCATTACAAAATACTACCTCCTTATCCTCCTTGTTTTCAAATAAGAAGATGAAAAATCCATTGCCAACCACAAAAAGAGAAATATCACCCTTTATCATGGGATTCCAGTATTTCTCAATGTAGGCTTCCATCAATTTAGGAGAGGGCCACATATATGTGAATTTCCCAATTAACGCTCTCTCAACGTAAGAAAGGGAGATACGACACGCTCAATCCGGTAGGGAGACGTCTTTCACCTTGATATTCAGCTTGAAAAACTTGGAAGCAATAGCAGCAGGCCGCACGCACTTTGGTAGGGAGGCCACCAGAAACTGGTCAGCGACATCGATGGAGAAGTTCAGATGGGGAGGGGGCGGGGGGGGAGGGTGCTCCCAACATCCATTGGGGAAGCTTGCTATAATCAATTCAAGCCAGAGACTCCCGTCGAAAGCACCGGAGCATCAACGAATTCCAGAAACTAGCATGGAGCAAGTGAATTTGTATATTTCTAATAATAATAATAATTATAACTTTTAAGTTTTAGATCAAAGTTCAAATACAAAAATGTATAGTTAGTATTTTTAATGTTATAATTTACATACATTAATATTATTTTATTTATGCAAATAATATTGGTTTGTTTTTTATATTATTACTAGAAACACATTATTAGAATCACATAATATCATTTCAAAATAGTGGTCATGAGCCCTAATGATATATAAATGTATATTTTGGTTTCCTACTCAATTATTATAGGGTTCATCTTCTATTTTTTTCCTAGGTAGATTAATCCCTAACACTATAGGGCTAATATCCCTATATTTTATAGGGCCAATTTCTTTAGTTTTCTAGATGAACTTGATACTTATTGTTGTCAATTAGGTATAGTGTGTGCAATGGTGAGAATGACTGTTATCCCTCCTACCCAAGTTCAATTTTCACTAGTCACATGTTGAGGTCTTAATGAGTATATTGTTGTAATGGCCTTAAGATTTGTATTGACAAAGCCTTGAGCTTCTACAAAATATAGTGATACCATCATCGTAAAAAAGATTGATACTTCTTGTGTATTTAATTGTGTGAATATTATTTCCCTACATTATTATTGTTATAAGGTGGTGTAGTGTTAGAAAATCAGAAAGGAAGAAAGATTTTGTTTATGTTGATAATTACTTTTGGTGCATGCTACCAGAGTATCGTTGACACACCTACAAGCCAAGGTAATGTTTTCTCCCACAAGAAAAGGAAATTTTTCTCCTTGTTACAACGACATTGCAACCATTTCTTTTTGTAAGGAGAACCTGAAAGATGTATAGATAGGGTATTATAGGAATTTATTTTGGATACTTAGTGTACAAGAGAATTTTGCATAAGTAATTAGGTTGACGGTGTATGCAGGAACCCCCACTATAGGTATGAGTATGGGCCAAACGTCATGCCAATGATCAACTTGAATTACGATTCTAGCCACCTACCTGATAACATGCACATCCCAATGCATAGGTACAATATGATAACTCCTCACACACCATGGAAATTAACAGATTCAATGGGTAGGTACACTCACTCGGCTCTGGATTACAGGGAAATGATGGCCAACTATAAAGGCATGGCATGACACCTTGAGTTGCGATAAAAAGTTTGACACAAAGCATGGTAGCTTCCATATTTAAATCAATAGTGGTTATACCAAATTTATATTGGTTATCCCTCTCTTTTGCAGGATATGTCGACCCTTAATTATCACGTCGTCAATTTTCATTGCAACTATGTTTACATCCACTAGCCCCTCCTTAGGCATTTTCTGGTTTCTCCAGGTTGGAATGTTTTCATCTCACTACACATCTTATTTAGTCTCTAGCACACTAGACTGCATCTGCATGGGCACTGTGGGGATCAGTATGTTCAGTTAGGCTCAACTTAGTGGTTTGTCTTTTACCCAAGATCTTTTATCTCCTTTTCATTTGTGAGACACGACAGGTGGCAGTCTCAAAATAACAAGGGAATTCACTCTCTGCGAGTAAATGACCTCACATTGGAAGTTTACTTGCTCCACTAGTGGCTAAACAGTGATGGGTTCAGGTTGGTGTCAAGAATTCTGACACCCTGGAGTAGTTGGCACAACAGTGTACCATTTGCATGGTTCAATTATTATCAGTTCTTTGGCTTGCAGATCTTAGTTACACAGGGAGGGGCATCATAGCAAATGATACAAAATTGAAACAGATGGTCGTCGTGACGCTCGCGGTCAAGGTGCTTGTGGCCAGGTGCTCATGGTTGGGATGCTCATTATTGTGGTCACGTTGATCATGATCAGGGTTCTCATGGTCACGGTGCTCATGGTTTGGATGCTCATTTTTGTGGTCACATTGATCATGATTGGGGTGCTCATGGCTAAAGCTATACTCGAGGTCGGGATGTTCGTGGTCGAGGATATGGTCAAGGAAAACATAGTTTAAGGTCAATGTTGTGCACTACTTTTGCTTCTCTTGTTTTTCACGGGATGCTTCTTCTAGCTAAGTGCTATCTTGTGCTATTTCTGAAGGACGCATCTTCTATTTCTCGCAAATGAAGTCTTTAAACAGTTCCAAGCTCAATTTTGTTGTTTCGTATGTCACATGTCAGTTGGAAAAACCAATGTATTTTGGAAACTTATTTTTTCTATCTGATAATCTGGTTAAGCGAGTTCTCCATGACCTCAAGATCATTTACTTTGTCCTACTAGTTTGGTTTCCCTATGGGCAGAACAATAGGGAAAAAAACACTCTTTTGTAACATCTCTTTGAACTAATGAAATGTCGATCTTTAAACAAAAAAAAATGATGTATCCAGGAAACAACTCAAAGTATTAGAAACAATATTGAGCATAACGATCTTTGTAGGTTCTCATAGAGACACTACAATAGTTTAGTCATACATATGTGCTAAATACATGTTTTTGTTAAGTATTTGAAATCATGTAATTATTGTAATGGTGACTTGGTGAGTTTCCGTAATGGGTGAAGCGATAAGAAATTACCAATGAATCATTGCGAGGTCAAATTTATGTTAAAATTCACTGGTAATTTCTTGTTGGTTCACCTGTTGTGCTAATTAGTTGGTTCATCATTGCAACAACTCACTAGGTCAGTATTGTAGAAATTAGCTAGTTCACTGTTGTGGCAACTTGTTGGGTCATTGTTGCAAAAACTCACTAATTTTTAGTTCATGGGTATCCATATTTCTAGCACATAGTTTAATTAGCTCATCAAAACATAATGGGAATTAACCATAGTTTTGCTTACATTTTTTTCGTTTAGTTCTTAATTACTTGTTGAAAACCATAGTTAACTTACAACTCATAAAACTAATTTATATAAAAAACCTAATTAATTTAGTGACCTTTCTCTCTGCTTTTCTCATTCCTCTCTTCCTCTTCCTTGTGGTTTCTCGATCTTTCCTTAAAACCGAGTGGTGACTCTACTCCCTCATTTCTATTTTTCTAGTGGTGATTGTACTAGGATGGTTTCCCACCCTATGATATACGACATGTTTATTACTCCCCCAAGGAGTTTGTATCAACATTTTCCATCATCAAGCTTGGGGCTTCTGCCTTATTCCCTCTCTCTCTAAAACAATTGGAAAGAGAAGGGTTAATTACCAACATACCATTTGATCAGTCTTCAATTCATAGGATGCTAACCCTCAACTTGCCTTACAATTAGGGTGTTTCCATATCTTTAACCTATTAATGGTCTCTGAAGGTGATTGAGGTGTGATTGTTGTTTACCCTTCCTTCATTCTACCCAAATGAGACATATTAAATCTATCTATCAGAGGCACACCCTATCCTTTCACCTCTTGAACCCTTACCTAGGCTATGCTCAAACGCATTCATCTAGTTCCTTAATAGGGGGGCATGGAGATGGCCACCTTAATTAAAGTATGCATTCAATAACCCCCCTTTTTCAAACTTGAGAATTCATTTTCCATTGTATCCACATCACATGATCTTATTTTGGCATTCTAAAGCAAAGTACATATATCAACTAACATAAAAAAAAAATGCAATCTCAAAAATAATCCTTGTAAATGGTGCAAGTACCATAAGATATCGTCCCATAACACCATAACTTTTAAATGATTGAAGCATGAGTGCACATTTTGACTATAACTTAATAGTGACGCTTATTCACTTGGTGGCATGAGTCAAGTTCACACAATTTCAATAACTATACCTAGTTGAAGCTATGGTCTTCTTAATTTAATCAACCTTTATTTTGAGTTACTAGTCCACAGATGATAAAGCCACTTTAAAATCCATTGGCTATTAATATGTCTTTACATATCCACTTTAGAATCCCTTGGCTATTAATATGTCTTTACATATGTCAAGATAATCCTTATTGGGGGCATGAACTTATTATTATTGTCAATGAATATTATATTTTTTAATTTCTTTAATCATAAATTTAATAACAATTTTATAAAAAGTTATAAATTATTTTGTATTATTTATGCTTATTCACAAATTTTAAATAGTTAGCATTCAAATAAAAAAATTATATGTGTGTGTGAGAGAGATTTATTTTATTTTATTTTAATGTTATATTGGGCTTGGGAAATTGAATAAAAGGCTTTATCACTCATATACTTTACATAGCACAAACTTGCCAAGTAAACCACGCTAAGGACTAATATTCAAATAGAATTTTGATATATGTGAGAGAGAGAATTATGAAGTATTTTATTCATTAATTTTTTTGGTTAATAATATTTTTAAATATCACATGTCAATTCTAAGTTTGAATGGAATTCTCTGCTTCACACGAGTATATATATATATATATATATATATATATATTAAAGATATACGTTGGAATTCTAAATTGAGCATGGAAGGAATTACACATTTCCCTTATATTAAATTGTAAAAGGGATCTCTCAAAATATTAATTTTATTAATAATGTAAACATCATATAAAAACCAAAATCCACTTGCATATAGACAAAATAACATTGTTTTCTCTAGAAAAGATTGTGTCACTTGTGCACCAGAGACAATATGTTATTGAACCTAGAGACAATATGTTGTTGAACCTAGAGATCTTGCCATGTGAGAGAATATAATCCTCTTTTTTTATATATGTTGAATCATTTTGAAGATTTTATAGTTATAAAATTTATTCCAATACATTACAAGATAAACATATTTGATTGTTATTTCTCCCTTATACATGCATAAGATGTTTTATAAAAGAAGTAGAAAAAGTCAAACAACATAAAGCAATCACAAAAAAACTTTAATAAACAATAAACCATAAAAATAAAAAATATTACTTAATTATTATAAAAAATTAAAAAATATTTAAAATAAATATTTTTTAATTAAATGATAACTTTAAATTTATTTAATTTTTCCATATATTTAAAAAATAATGTTTTATATAATATTTTAAAAATAAGTTTATTTTAGAATTAACGCTGTATTCCATCGCTAATTCCAACCCTCCCACCATCATTTAAAATTGCAAATCGAATTAGAGAAATCTGGCGTTGCAAATTAATGACTCGACTACCTAAAATGTATCATATTAAATACATCGCTTTCAAATTAAACTGGGTCATTTTAAATACATCGCTTTCAAATTGATTTAGATTTTGAGGACTATATTTTGGTGTGGTTTTTTCATGATTGCATTTGGGGAGTTGAGTTGAGCTTTGAACGGTTACTTTTTTTTTTTTTTTGCGGGGTAACAAAAAAAGCAAAAAGCGGAGTGGGCCCTCATTCAAATTAATTTAAATTTTGAGGATTATATTTTGGTTTGGTTTTTTCATGATCATATAAGGGGACTTGAGTATTGAGCTGTTACGCACTATGACTATTATTGAGTCGTTATTCACTATTACTATTTCAGGGTAACAAAAGGCAAAAAAAAGAACCATTACTATTTCAGGATAACAAAAAGCAAAAAAGGGATGTTGATGTATTTAAGAAAACAAAAAAGCTGTTAATATATGCCGTTCGAGGTGGGTAGGTGAAAAAGCAAAACCCAGCATGAGCCATTAGATTAGTATATTATCATCTCATCAGGGTCTGCACAACATCTTATCTGGCCGAACGTGCTGCAATGCTTTGTAGCAGGGCGCTGAAATTGTCTGTGAATTCAATTCCATGATTTCATATCGTCCTTTATACTTACACGGTATGTACTCTGCTACATGCATTTCCATCATCCCAGAAATTGCGAACAGCATATATTATATTGTATGCGGCCTCTCTTGTTTCTCTCGTTTCAATGCACATTCCTTAGTATTTTCTGGTATCAACACTCAATCAATGTTTTTTAAGTTTTCCCATAATGTGAGTAGTATATTATCATCTCATCAGGGTCTGCAATGCTTTGTATTTTTGGTCAAGCTGTAGTTTCCACTTCTGCAGCCCTAATAATTGGATTTTCTAAAAGCAGGGCGCTGAAATGGTCTGTAAATTCAATTCCTTGATTTCATATCGTCCTTTATACTTACACGGTATGTACTGTGCTACATGAATTTCCATCATCTCAGAAATTGCGAACACCATATATATTGTATCCGGTCTCTATTCTTTTCCTTCCGTTACAATTTTTTGTATTTTCAGGTATCAACATTTAATCAATGTTTTTTAAGTTTTCCCTTAATTTGAGTTTACAAATTTTTGGAGGGCATAAAATGGTTATGCTACCATCTGTGAAATGCTCAGGACGTTTTGTTTTTTTGGGTGGTGGTGGCGGCAGATAATGGGGTACCAGTATTTCCATCCCGTGTGGATGAATGAATAAAAAATATTTTTCTGATTGTAAATGTAGGGTGATCTGTATGTCAAAAAAAAGAATCGATTCAAAGAGAGTATCATTTATTTATAATGTTGGCATCTCACCTCTTCCTGTCTGAATAGGCCTAGACATTGTGCTGAATAGAGATTAGAAGTTATAGATGTAAATTTTACAAAGAGTGCAAAACTCTGTAAGGTTTTATTTATGTTGTTAATAAGTAATGCTATAGTTCGCTTCTTTTTCAGGTTTATACTTCATTTGATGTCATTGGAATGGGTTTCCTCTTTTTCAAGCGATGCAGAGAAAGCGGAAAAACTGGACCGGATTTTTGCTGGTTTTTTGAATATTTTGTTTCTGTTAGTTGAATATTTTGTTTTGAAGTGTTGTAGATGGTAGTCCTCTCTTCCGTTTATTTTTATGGGTTTTCATTGCCGGCCGGCCCTGTTTTCTCTTTTGCTCTGTTTCTCATTAATTGTTCTTTTTAGCTTCTCTTTTTGTTTTAATTCAGTGCTACCTTCTTCAGAACCATACCTGCGGGGTCCACTCCAGCGGCAAAACACTGAACTCTACTAAGGTTATTGTTTGATTTATTGAATTCGTTTAAGTTTAATATAAATGTGTTTTTCCTCTGATATGCATATGGGTTTGTTCCAAATTGATACTGCACTACCATTTGTACTCATGACAGCGCAGTGCTATTCGTACTCCTGTCACAACGGATGAATTAATGGAGTTAGTGGCGAGTTCAGATTCCACTTTTATGGCAGCCGAACGGTGAATTCATTGCATTTCTTCTCCGCCTTGGCTTTGAGGTAGGCAGACCGGTATGTTTCCATTTTTTTTTTGCTTTTTTTTTTTAATATTCTTATAATTTCTTCTCACTTTTACATAAATATTGTTATAATTTCACGCAGCCATAACTTGTGTGGAGAGTTAGAAGGGTTATGAGTTAGGTTAAATCAAAATCTGAATACAAAAAGTATAATTAGGATAGATTAGATTTATTTATTTTTTATATTAGTATAATTCTTTTAATACTATTTGCAGAACACATTTAGACCTCACGGATTATAGCTTTCTTTCTTTATATTGTTGCAATGTTTTTTTAATCATTTACCTAAAGCATTAGATTCCACTTAGAGATGGAATCCAACATTCAGAATTTTATTTATATTATTTTATGTGGCTTTAATAATAATTATGATAGGTGAGTTTTAAGTGAAATTGTAGATAAAAAAGATATAATTAATATTATGGTTTATATTAATATTATTTTAATTATATAAAAATATATATAATATAATTAAAATAGTTAACTGTATATTCTATATTAATATTATTAATTGTATATTCTATATTCTATATTAATATAGTTAACTGTAAATTCTATTTTTTTTAATTTAGAGTGGACTAAAATTTCTAAATAACATATTTTATAAATATTATAAACATCTAGTTAGAATATATTTTTAATGGCTTGAATTTACTAAAATTTTTTGACAATAATGGTGGTTTGTTACTCAATCTTTATAAAGTTCTCTCTAAATTTTCCTTATAAATGAATCTATCATGCCACGAATGTCTATATCTTATTCATTCTATAATTTCCACGTCTCTTAAAGGAAGAATTGGATTTTCTTGATAATAAGACTCTGAAATTGTCTTTACCTATATTAATTTAATTCTATGATATTGGCTGCTACAGCTTAATTGAATATTCATTTGTACATATAATAGTTTCATGGGCACACAATATGTACACTGCTACTATGAATTTCCATTCTCAAAATTTGCAACAGAATTATGGTCACACAATATCTACAAAATGTCTATATTATCAATTTTGTTTTTTTTTCACTAATAAAATGAGCTAAATTCTATACAATTTTATTTAAGCTTTAATTAAATCTATTTTTATGTGACATTTTATCAGAAAGAATTAAACTCTTAATCTAAAATAATAAAATTAAATTAAACACTTCACACAATATCTACAAAATGTCTATATTATCATTTTTGGTTTTTTTTCACTAATGAAATGAGCTAAACTCTATACAATTTTATTTAAACTTTAATTAAATCTATTTTTATGTGACATTTTATCAGAGAGAATTAAACTCTTAACCTAAAATAATAAAATTAAATTAAACACTTAACCTCTTGATAACAAATGAAATTGAACTTATAACCTCTCTTTAACAAACCAATTAAATTAACCATCAAAACTAAACCCACTTTTACTTCTATACTTCGTTGGAATGTCTTTCGATCAAGAGAAAGCTGAAAACCGGAGATCCAGCAATGAAAAGAATGGTCACGATTATGCATTTTTGCTTCTTAGTTGATTAAATGTTGTATATCGGAGTTGTTTTTTCACTTTATTTTTGTTTTTCCATTGCCGACCGGCCTTGTTTTCTCTTTTGTTTTGTTGTGCAGTAATGGCCCTCTTTTTGTTCTCTGTTTGTTTCAATTAAACGCTACTTTCTTCTATTTACATAGGGAACCACGGGGATCCTCTCTCGCCCAATCAGGGCCAACACTAAACTAAACGCTACTTTCTTCTATTTACATAGGCAACCAAGGGGATCCTCTCTCGCCCAATCAGGGCCAACACTAAACTCTGATAAGGTTATTATTTGATTTACTGAATTGGTTAAAATTTAACATAATTTTTATTTTTATTTATTTATTTATTTTTTCCGGTTGAATATATATGTGGTACATTCAAATGAAGAAGGATATTTAAGTGGAAGAATCAAAAGTAGTTGGAATTTGGTAAAAAAAAAAATTAAAAATTTTGTAGTAGTGGTATTTGAATCATGTTTTTGATGGTGGAAATGAATTCATAATCATAGAAAACCTCTGAAACACTAAAAATCTTGAAATTTAACAGCTATAATTTAGATTTACATAAATCTTTACTAGATTTTATCAAAATCTTACTAAAATTTCTATAATTTTCCTTAAAAAACAATCTGTTTAAACTACATCGATTCGAATTGGTTCTATCAATACAACACTATTCGTACTCAACCCAGTGATATTCGTACTAGACACACACTGGATGAAGTAATATTGACTTGAGAATTAATCCGACTTCCATCGAAGAGAAATTCATTTCCGTCTTCTTTTGGTGGACTGTTTCAAACTCTTCTTTTGTTTCCGGGTTTAGATCAATATTTTTTTTTAAATATTATTATTAAAATATATATAAATTCATTTCAAAATAATGAGATTGATTTAAAAAAAAAAAATACAGAATTTATTATATTTAAAGATTAACCATATGAAATTTTTTAAGTTTTTCTAATTCTTATTATTATGGTTTAAAAATGAAATATTATATATAAATTGATATTTGGTTGTTAATTGGATTTAGGTATTGTTATTTGTAGGGATGAAAGTGTTGTAAGTGTTTATTTCTACTTATTTTGTAATTTCCATTTCTGCACATTTAAGAATTGGATTTTCTGTAAAATTCTCTTTATAATATATATATTGCTATTGTAAATTTCCATTATTTCAAAATTTATATTGTATCGGTTCTTTTTTTTTTTAATCATATCAAATTCATAATCATTTTTAGAAAATTGAATAAATATTTATATGTTTCATACTCACATCATTATATATATATATAATGATGTGAGTATGTATATATATATATATATAATTTATATATTGTAATGGTCCTCTCTTCTTTGGATCATATCAATTTATAACTATTATCTTTTCTAATAATGGAATGTCAATTTTTTGCATTTCCTAATATAAACACATAATTTTATTTTATTTTTCTTCTTATGGTTGAGTTTACAAACGGATAATGAAAGATTGATAATAAAGCCTCATGTCAATGAATAATAATAATTATTCTTAATTTCAAATGAATCAATAATACATATTCCTGATTTCAATAGCATTTTAGTTTCAGAGAGTTCTAATCTCATCGGCGGACCATACCTGCGGAGTCCAGACAAGCAACACGCAACAACCAACACAAAACTCTAATTAGGTTATTATTTGCTTTCTTGAGTTGTTTAAACTTAATATAAATATATTTTTCGCTGAACATACATATGGCTCACTTTTTAATTTTCAATATTAATGTAATTTCTTTGCTTTCATTTAGCTGACATGTGAGATACCATTCATACACGGAATACAACATAATTGTATGTATATGGAGTTGACTTTTGACTATTTTTTTGTTATAATTATAGAAATGGCGTCTGGAGTAGTACTCAAGTATATATAGTTCTTTTCGGGATTAGATTACATATTGTTATGGAAATGGTGCCTGGAGTAATTCTGAAGTATATATAGTTTTTTTTGGGATTGGACTACATACATGGAATACAACATTCTGTATGTCTATGGGAGTTGAGTTTTGAGTGGGCAACATTCTGTATGTCTATGGGAGTTGAGTTTTGAGTGGGTTTTTTTTAATTAAAAGAATAAATACAACATTCTGTATGTATATGGGAGTTGAGTGTTGAGTGATTTTTTTTTAATTAAAAAAAAGGTGTAAAGTAGTTTTCAAGTATATATATATATTCGGGATTGGACGACAAATATATATAGTCTTTTTCGGGATTAGAACGCAAAACCCGTGAGACCAAAACACTCCGCGAACCATTGAATCGTATCTTAAAGACTTATTCTTAAGTGGTACTTACCATTTCAGTAAACAAAAAGAAAAAAGAGGAGTGTAGCGGTTGATGTTTTTAAGAAAACACCAAAATATTAATATAAGCCCTTCGATGTGGGTAAGTGAAAAAGAAAAACCCAGTATTAACTGTTCGATGTATGCATGCGACTAGTATATTATCATGACTGCATAACATCTCATCTCGTGGAACTGCCTGCATTTTCAGTATTTTTGTTCACCCTGTAATTTCCACTTCTGCAGCCCTAGTGGTTGCATTTTCTGAAAGTAAGGCGCTGAAATTGTCTGTAAATTCAATTTCATGATTACATATCTCACTTTATAATACTTACACGGCAGGTACCCTACTGCCATAAAATACCTGGAAGTAGGGGGCTGAAATTGCCTGTAAATTCAATTCCATGATTGATATCGTCCTTTGTCGTTACACGGTATGTACTCTGCTACCATGAATTTCCATCATCTCAGAAATTCCGAACACCATATATTATATTGTATTCGGCCTCTCTTCTTTCTTTCGTTTCAATGCACATTCCTTAGTATTTTCTGGTATCAACACTCAATCAATGTTTTTTAAGTTTTCCCGTAATGTTTGAATTTACGAATTTTTGGGGGACATAAAATGGTTACGCTACCATCTATGAAATGCTCACCACGTTGATATGTCCTTTGGTGGTGGCGGCCGCAGATAATGAGGTACGAGTAGTTCCATCCCATTTGGATGAATTAATAAAAGAAGGTACGAGTAGTTCCATCCCATTTGGATGAATTAATAAAAAATGTTTTTCCTGATTTGAAGTACAGGTTGATCTGTATGTCACAATAGAATCGATTCAGGAGAGTATCATTAATTTGTCGGTATCATTCATTTGCAATATTGGCATCTCACTTCTTCCCGTCTGAATAGACCTAACCACTGAATAGAAATTAGAATTTATAGATGTAAAATTTAGAAATGCTGTAGAACTATGCAGAATATGTATGGTTTTATAGAAATTAATTCTGGTAGGAGTTTGTTTTTTTTATTTGAATTATTTTTTTAAGGTGAAAATGGATTCAGTATTATAAAAAACGACTACACACAAATGCTTAAAGTTTAATCACTATAAACCAAATTTCTCAAAATATCTAAGAATTTCAATTTTTTCCAAAACAAAATTTAAGCTAATTAAATATATTTAAGCTTTTTTTAAGCTTAAACTTCATTTGATCTGATTGGAATGGGTTTCCTCTTTTTCAAGTGATAGAAAGCTGGAGCTCATGCAATGAAAAGAAGGGACTGGATTTTTGTGGGTTTTTTTAAATATTTTGTCTCTGTTTAATGAATATTTTGTTTTTACTTGTGGCCGTGTTGTGGATGGTAGCCTTCCGGTTTATTTTTATTCTTTTTCGTTGTCGGCAGGCCTCGTTTTCTCTTTTTCGTTTACTCGGTTTTGAAGTAAAAGCTCTGTTTTGCTCGTATGTTTGTTTTAATTAAATGCTACCTTCTTCGGAACCTTACCCGCTACATTCTCTCGATCCATACCTGCGGGGCTCACTCCAGCGGCAACCAACGCCAACAGTGAACTCTACTCAGGTTATCATTTGATTTATTGAATTGGTTTAAATTTAATATAAATATGTTTTCCCTTCAATATACTCAATTGATTTGGTACTGCAATACCATTTGTGACAGCGCAGTGCTATTTGTGTTGGAATGTTAATTCCAACTGCAGGTCGCAACACCGTGCAGGCGGACGTGGACAATACGGCAACACCCAAAACCGCCGGAGCCAAACCACCAAACCGCCCAGAGCATATCGCACCGCCTTCCAGCGAAAAGCTGTTTCCGTATTTTCGACTCCGATAGGTGCAGACGCGTGGCT
The DNA here is from genome assembly GCA_031772625.1 of Pinus tabuliformis. Lineage (NCBI taxonomy): Eukaryota > Viridiplantae > Streptophyta > Pinopsida > Pinales > Pinaceae > Pinus > Pinus tabuliformis. Next base: position 727,754,084 of record CM062808.1, on the reverse strand, counting down.
CTCACCATACGTCATCAACTCTGACATATCGGAAGCTAAAGCTCTGCAGCAAAGTGCCTTCCGATATCAATCTCCGCCGTCCGATCTCCTCGCGCGTCCTCAGCCGTCGATCGCCTGAAGGTGCACGGGCCTGCATCAAATTAAATGTTGCGTGGAGTAAATTAAAAGCTTGGTTGACCGCCGTGGAGGAAACGACATGGTTTTAATGTTTTTACGTAGAATTTGGTGAGGCCATTTAATATGGTTATGGGCCATATTCTTTTTTATATGTTTTTATATATGGCTATGTAAGCCTGTGTGCGGCAATTGTTATGTAGTTTTTTTATGCATAGTAGTGGCTGCGTGTGTGGTAATTTTTTTTTGGTGTGTATTGTGGCTGCGGCAGCGTATAGTGATGTGCGCGTTTTTTTGGTGATGGGTATTGTGCCTGCGCACAATTTTTTTTATGTAATGGTGTTATGTGGTGGCTGCGCACAGTAGTGCGATTTTTGTAAATGCACAGCAGTGCGATAAAACAAAAACAGGGATGTAATGGTTTTGCTCGCCATTGTTAAACAGAGGTGCATTGTAATGGTGTTGACCCTGTGCACGTTTTTTTGTTCATGGAAATGTATTGAACGCACAGCAGTGCGAAAAGAATTTGAAAACAGGGATGTATTGTATTGGTTTGCCATCGCAAAACCAAGAGATAGCATGAGATTGTTTATGTAATACCCACAGCAGTGGAAGACCAGAAGCGAGAGAGAGACAGAGTCTCTCCAGTGAATCCCTCTTTGCACAGAGGATGAAATTGTATCAGTCCTTTTTGTTTTAAGCAAATAAAAATGTTTTTGTGACTGTGTAATGGACTGTTATGAGCAAATTTGTTTAAAAAGCTTCCCTGTGCAAAAGATCCTGGAACAGTGGAAACAGAGCATTGGCTCTGTGGAGTTTGTTTATCTGGTTTTGGTATTTCCCCATCGAAAAATACCCAACAGTGGTATCAGAGCTAGTCCAGGCTCTTTGAAGGCTCAAAGAAGCTGAAGGAAAGACTCCTGTTGCAGCAGTCAAACTTCTCCAGCAGTGTGAAGTTTCAGCCAAAGGGATTCAGGTATTTCTCAAGTTTTTGAGTTATTGTTAAAGGAACAGTCAGTGATTTAAAAGAAAACACAGTCAAGTATTTAAAGCCTAGATAAGAATGGCAAGGTCAAAGAAGAAATCCTCAAAGCCTGTTAAAAATGTGTCTCCCTCCTCTACTAAAATAGAAGGCAATCCATTTGAATACATTTTATTTGAAACCCCAAAGTTTGATGGAAACTTTGATGTATGGGAAATAATGATGAGGGCTTTCCTAATGTCTGAGGGGATTGAAGTCTGGGAGTCGGTGATTGATGACAGCAAGATGGATAAAGAATCCATGGAGTATGATGCACAAGCAGCAAAGACTATCTTGGATCGACTGCCTGATTCTGTGAAGAAGAATCTAGGAAAATACTCATCAGCAAAGGATATATGGGATAGACTGCATGACCTTCATGCAAAGGGAGCACTGACCATAACAATGAGTCAAGAAGAACCCATCATAGAAGCTGAGAATGAAAAGCTTGACCTCATCAAGCTTCAAGTAAAAGAAAGGGATGAAGAGCTTACCAAGCTTAAGAAGGAGCTTGACCAATGCAAGAGGAAACATCATGAAGAAGTCATATCCATGACAAATCAGCTGAATAGTGCAAAGAAGCAGGCAGATGCCTTGACAAGTCAACTTGAACAAAGACACAAGAAAGTGAATAAGCTTGTGGAAGAGATTGGACAGTACAAGGTAGAGGTCTCCTCCCTTAAGTCCGAACTACAAGAAGCCAAGAAGCAGGCACAAGGAGCTGAAAAGAAAATGAAGAGCAGTCAAGCAAAAGATGAAGAAATCTCCAAAATGAAGACATATATTATCTCCTTCAAAATAGTAGCAGTTGAAACTACTCGTAGCAAGGAAGAAACTGAGAGACAACTAGCAAAGAAAAATAATGAATGTGAAAAGTTAGAAGAAGAGATTGTCCTCCTCAGGAAGAAGGTTGAAGGGATGAACAAAATGATGAAGAGCTCTCAAGCTTTGGATGACATGCTCAGCTATCACAGATCTCCATCTGATAAATCAGGGCTTGGGTATGTAGGTGAACCCTCAAACAAGGATGAGGATGCTTTAAGCAAAGGAGATGTGAAGAAGCCAGAAAGAAGTTGTGAAGCTCCTAGTTCCAGCAAAGGCAAGGAGAAAAATGAAGGCTGCAATAGAAGAAAACCAGCTCCAAGAAGAATTGTAGCTGATGGCAAAGAGGCAAGATGCAATGGTTATCATCAAAGGATCTCAAGGCAGCAAGGCTTCAGAAGTACATCAAGAAAACCTCCATCTCCCAGGTACCAAAGTTCATTTTATGGTTATTGTTATGCTTACTCAAACTTTGGTCATATGGCAAAAGACTGTAGAGCATTTCATGGAGATAGATGTTGTGGTCCCCGACAATCTCCAAGAAATAATTTCACAAGAAGAAATCATGAATTCTCATTCATGAATAAAGTTGAATGCTTCAAGTGTCATAACATTGGGCATATGGCACGTGACTGTAACTTAACATGGGCTCTTACACAAGCTAGACCCACACAAAAGAAGAAAGTTACAGAAGTATGGAGAAGGAAAGAAATACAGTTTGAAAGCCCCTTGAACTCCCCAGTGGATCTAAATTTATTTTGAGAAGAGTCTGCCAAAAGAAGACAAGCATACACTAAAGGGGAGCTTGAATTTTTTTTTGTTGCTGAACTGTCTTAACAGTCATTCTTTAATGAAGACTTCTTTTTTATAAAGGAAAGACATGAAATCAAATCTGCCATAAGAGCAGAGAAGAAAAGGGGCAGCGCTCAAATGTAAAGTGCAGCAGCGCAATAAGGAGTATGCAAAGCAAGAAGACCCTCACAGCAGTGGGAAGACAGAACATAAAACAGCAGTTTGAATTTTTTTTTGTTATGGAGCACATGCATTGAAATGCATAGCAACGGAATGTAGTTTTCCTTTTATGTAAAGTGAGAGAATATACTCACAGCAGATGGAAATGTTTTGTATTGGGAATGAAAATGCAAAACAGTGAGAAGAAAATGAGAAGAAGGCAAAACCCAGCAGAACGTAAATGCCCAATGGCTGAGAATGCAATGAAATTTTTCACACAGCAGTGAAAAATGTAAAATTTTTTTTATGCAATGCAGCATGCAAAGAAATGCATAAAGAAAAACAAGGACAGCAGATTTTTAATGCACACTGGATGTATAAGAATGTGTGTGGCAGCAGAAAGCCAAAGGAATTGCACAGTAGTGCATTGTGTAAAAAAATGAAGACTAAGATTGTGTGAAGCAAGGGTGCATGAGAAAACGCAGCAGCCTGTGTTATTTTTTTTTGTGGAGAATGAAGTGCCAAGAGTATGGGCACACATCAGTATGATGAAACAAAAGGCAGCGACAGTGCAAATTGCAGAGGCAATGCAGCAGCAAGAAGTTATGGACAACATCATGATGGCAAGAAGGAGAAGCACACAACAATGCAAATAAAAAAAATGCAGCAGCAAGAAGTTTTGAACAACAGCACATGCAAATTTTTTTTTCCTTACAGCAGTAAAGGTAAATGTAATGAATTTGTTGTTCATTGAATTGAAATGCAATATACGCAACAGTAGTGAATGTAAGAAATGTTTACACACAGCAGTGTAAATTTGTAAATTGGGACAGTGTAATTGTTCCAGAAAAGACAGAGTATTTTGTCTTTGAAAAGTGCACAAGCAGTGCAAGTGTAGATACAGCAGTGTGGGGTAGACGCAGCAAAGAAGATGGCACAACAGTGCAGCAAAGAATATGCAGCAGCATAAAATAACAATGTAATGAGTTTGCACACACAGCAGTGCAATGATTGTTTGTTTTGGAACTGCATTTGAAGCAGTCATTTGGTGAAACCCTTTGTTAAAGAGGAAGGTGCTTTTCAGCACATTGTCATTAGTGAATCCCTCAGTTGAGAGGAAGATGCTTTTTAGCATACACATGGTAAATCCCTCTATCAAGAGGATGATGCTTTTCAGCATAGTCACAGGTGAATCCCTCTGTCAAGAGGAAGGTGCTCTTCAGCACATTGTTATGGTGAATCCCTCTGTCATGAGGAAGGTGCTCTTAAGCACAGTTTCAGGTTAATCCCTCTATTAAGAAGAAGACTATTTTGTTGTGTGTGGAACTGCATCAGAAGCAGTTGGTGAATCCCTCTATTAAGAGGAAGACAACTTTGTTTGTTTATGAACTGCATCAGAAGCAGTTGGTGAATCCCTCTATGTGAGGAAGATATTCTTGTAACAAGCAGTTGGTGAATCCCTCTATGTGAGGAAGTGTCTGGGTATGACCGAATGCCCAGCAGTTGAAATTAAAGGGGAGTGTTGGAATGTTAATTCCAACTGCAGGTCGCAACACCGTGCAGGCGGACGTGGACAATACGGCAACACCCAAAACCGCCGGAGCCAAACCACCAAACCGCCCAGAGCATATCGCACCGCCTTCCAGCGAAAAGCTGTTTCCGTATTTTCGACTCCGATACGTTATGGTGCAAACGCGTGGCTCTCACCATACGTCATCAACTCTGACATATCGGAAGCTAAAGCTCTGCAGCAAAGTGCCTTCCGATATCAATCTCCGCTGTCCGATCTCCTCGCGCGTCCTCAGCCGTCGATCGCCTGAAGGTGCACGGGCCTGCATCAAATTAAATGTTGCGTGGAGTAAATTAAAAGCTTGGTTGACCGCCGTGGAGGAAACGACATGGTTTTAATGTTTTTACGTAGAATTTGGTGAGGCCATTTAATATGGTTATGGGCCATATTCTTTTTTATATGTTTTTATATATGGCTATGTAAGCCTGTGTGCGGCAATTGTTATGTAGTTTTTTTTATGCATAGTAGTGGTTGCGTGTGTGGTAATTTTTTTTTGGTGTGTATTGTGGCTGCGGCAGCGTATAGTGATGTGCGCGTTTTTTTGGGGATGGGTATTGTGCCTGCGCACAATTTTTTTTATGTAATGGTGTTATGTGGTGGCTGCGCACAGTAGTGCGATTTTTGTAAATGCACAGCAGTGCGATAAAACAAAAACAGGGATGTAATGGTTTTGCTCGCCATTGTAAAACAGAGGTGCATTGTAATGGTGTTGACCCTGTGCACGTTTTTTTGTTCATGGAAATGTATTGAACGCACAGCAGTGCGAAAAGAATTTGAAAACAGAGATGTATTGTATTGGTTTGCCATCGCAAAACCAAGAGATAGCATGAGATTGTTTATGTAATACCCACAGCAGTGGAAGACCAGAAGCGAGAGAGAGACAGAGTCTCTCCAGTGAATCCCTCTTTGCACAGAGGATGAAATTGTATCAGTCCTTTTTGTTGTAAGCAAATAAAAATGTTTTTGTGACTGTGTAATGGACTGTTATGAGCAAATTTGTTTAAAAAGCTTCCCTGTGCAAAAGATCCTGGAACAGTGGAAACAAAGCATTGGCTCTGTGGAGTTTGTTTATCTGGTTTTGGTATTTCCTCATCGAAAAATACCCAACAATTTGTATTAAATTCACAATGAGTGAATTAATTAACTTGATGGCGAATTCAGCTTCCACTTCTATACCAGCCGAAATGACAGTGAATTCATTGCATTTTTCTCTGCCTTGGCTTGGAGGCAGGGAACCCGATATGTTTTAAGTTTTTATTTTGAATATTCTTATAATTTCTTTGCATATCATTTTTAATATAAATATATTATATTACGAACACAACATTCAGGGCGCATGCTTCACGCTATCATAATGGATGTCGAGAGTTGAGTTATGACTGTGTTAGGTAGGTTTTGTTATAGATTTATTTTTATATTAGTATAATTTGTTTTAAAATATTTTGTATATTTATAATCTATTATAATAATAGAGTCACGATGAGAGTGCTTGAGGTTAATGTTAAATATAATAATATATTTATTTTTTATATTTATATAATTTTTTATATTATTTGTATAATATATTTAAGTTTTATTTATACATAAAATCAAGTAGGGTGTTTTTAGTGAAAATTAAATAAAAAATACAATTATTATAGATTTAATTTTTATATTAATATAAATTTTTTTATATCATTTTGCATAATTTATTTAGACTTTTCTTATGGATAGAAGTATTTATTTTTATTATTATTATAAATATTGGTATAATGTTTTCAATATCACTTGCATAATACATTAGATTTCAGTTAGAGATGGAAACCAATATTTATGATGAGCTTTCAATAATTTGTTTATATTATGTTATTTTAAAGTTAATGTGTTTCTAGAGTAATTATAATGTGTAAGATTTAAGTGAAAGTCTAGATACAAAAGATATTATCTTATCTTAAAGTTAATGGGTTTCTAGAGTAATTATAATGTGTAAGTTTTAAGTGAAAGTCTGTAACAAAAGATAAGATGGATATGGTTAATATTATATTTTATATTAATATTATTTTAATTATATAAATAATATTAGAATGGTTTTTATCATTACTATATTATTGATATTAATATTATTTTAGTTATATAAATAATATTGGATTGGTTTTTATTATTACTATATTTTTAATATGGTTAGTGTTAGTATTATAGTTTATATTAATATTATTACGTTTAGTGATAGAAATAATATTGTATTGTGTTTTTATATGAAAACTAGAAATATATAATTATAATCATGTAAAATCATTTTTAAATAATGATGTTGTGATTTTGGTTTTTTTTTACGTAGAATTATAACTTTTAAAAAATCTTTAAAAACTTATTTCATAAATATCACAGACATGTCATATACAACATGTTTTAAAAACTTGAACCTACAAAGGTAAAATGATGATTGGTTTGTTACCCAATCTTTATAAAGTTAATTTTCAATGTTCAGGGGCGGGGAAATGCTAGAGCACGGATAGCAGGGATACGCACAAGGGAAACGTATATAAGCAACCCCAAATTTTAGGGATTACGTCATAGTCATAAAATTTATAAATTATTAAAAAAAAATCCCAAAAATATGTTAATAACTAAATAGAAAATATTGACAATTATGAAATGTACATTTAAAGACTAAATATGATCATCATTACATATTAGACTATTATCATTTATGAATTATCATTTGACATTTCTGCATTGTAAATCTAAAAGTAAAGTACTAAATTTAGTCCATTAAATTCATCATTCAGCATGATGCAAGGCACATCTAAATTAAATTAATAAATTCATCACTTGACAATTGAAATTATGCAATGCACATCAAATTTTCAAAAACGATAAAAAATAAATTCATCATATGACAATGACATTGACATTATGTTGAAGTCTAAAATAATTATAGATTACTAAACTAAAATAAACATAGAAAGCACTGGGCAATGAAATACTAGTAAATTTCTCAAAAAATACTAAATAATATTAATAAATACTAGGTCTTAAGTTTTAATATACTTTAATTTTTAATTTTTGTTATTGTTTTTATTTTATTTTTAAGTTCTAAATTTTAATATACTATAATTTATTTATTTATTTAAAAGAAATAAGTTTTAATATAGTTTCATTTTTTTATTTTTTCATATATTTAAATTTGTAATGTGTTATAAAAATTATTAGACAAAAAAATGGGGTGATGCATATGCATCTCCCTGACATCCCCCCGTCCCCCTTGTGTCCCCCTGTCCCCCCTTCTCATGTGGAAAATAAAGTAAGTTTCTGAGTGTGATGAGCTCTACAAATTTATTTCTACCCTCTCTCAAACCCATCCGTATTTTGTAATAGTGAATATCTGATAAATGCAATAGGACACGCCGCCCCCCCCCCCCCCCCAAACCTTCTTGTTGTGTTGAATGATCAAAGTAAGCCAAGGGATGATCCTATCAATGTTCTCTGCAGTAATGATACGAGCATTTTGGGCGCGATTGTCATCAAGTATGTTGTTTTAATATATAAATGATATGTGCAGTCACATGAGGCCAATGTGGGGTATGATTGGAGAAAATATATCTATTTCTTAGTAAGCAAATGCACCAACAGATCAACCGAGATATATTACTAGCCTTGATGGGTTGTCCAACAAACCACCACAATTCCCAAGCTTCTAAGAGATTGTTACCTTGCTAGTGCAAGAGAAGTTCGAGGGATGTAAGAACATTGTGCCAAATGGAAATGGAAATGGACATTGCAAAAAGAGGTGATCTATGGATCCAAATGCTAGCTTGCAGAGGATACACCAAGTGGGACCAAGAAAGTTTCACTTTTGAAGATTATCCCCTATAGGAGAAATGTTGCGAAGGATACACCACATGAATAGTCTGGCTCTGGGAGGAGCCTTCAACTTCCAAAGAGACGTCCACCACCAATCTGTGATCAACGATTCTTGTGCTGCAAAGATAAGGGGATATCCATCCTTAGGAGAGTATTGTCGATGCTGTGAATGTGCCCAAACAAGTACATCTTCACCCTCACTAATCCTAGCATGTGATTCAGAGAGAGCATTTATGTAGGATTGCCACTCATTATGCCAGTTGTGACGGATATTCAATTGTTCAGCAGATTTCCAGGCTTTTCGAAATATGGAGGTATTGTCTGGATCACTAATGTGTGCAACACGAGTGTGACCAGATGTCGAGAGGAGATGTAAGAGCTCAGGTGGGAGATGATGAGCATTCCCACAGCCAGACCAAGGATCTAGACCCAATCAGACAAGGGATCCAGATGCAATCCTCCAAGTAAGCCCATCCCGAATATATGAGAGAGTTTAGAACAACTCTCCAAATGGTTGAGATATGACCCTTGTTCTAAGAGGGTAGCCTTATCCAGTCCAAAGGGTGTAGAGAACTTATGTATTTCTGTATGACCACCTCAATCCATAGATTCTTGGTCATCATGACGTGCCATGCCATTTTGGCAGTTAATGATTTGGCAAATGCAACCAGATTTTTCATGCCCCAACCACCCCATTTCTTAGGAAGGGCAATGCGTTCTCATCTAACCCAAGCATATAACTTCTCTTCATGTTGCCCCTACCAAAGGAATCTCCAACATAGCTATTGTATCATGTTCAAGATGCCCCTTGGAATCTAAGCCAAAGACATCCAGTTTACTGGAGTGGATTTAAGAACTGATTTGATGAGAATGAGTCGACTAGCCAGGGAAAACCATCTATGGTGCCAAATATTCAGTCGCCTTTCAATTTTGGCTACTAGACAGCTCCAATCTACGATCTTATATTGTATAGGCTTGAGTCGAAATCCAAGGTATTTGAGCCCTTCTTCAAAAGGGAGAACAGTAAAAGGAAATCGCTAGCTGACATAGTGAACTTCATGAGGTGAACAATCAGCTGTAGTCACAGTCGATTTCTGACTATTACATTCCATTCCAGTTACCAAACAGAAAGTTTTGAAAATCAATTAAAGGGTTGTAGTATCACCAATAGAACCATTTAGGAATATTAGTACATTATCAACAAAAAATAAATGAGTAAGTGTGCATCCATTGGTAATTTTGATACCCTGTAATCTACCCAGTCTTTTCTCCTCACATATAAGGCGACTTAGACCTTCCATGATCAAAAAGAAAAGAAGTGGGGAGAGAGGACATCCTTGTCTAAGTTCTCGCTCGGCATGGAAGAAGGGTGATGCAGAACCATTAATAAGAACACTATAAGAAACATAAGATATGCAGCATATGATCCATTGTATGAAACCAATGGGGAACCCCAAATGTGTCAAGAGCATTCTCAGGTAAATCCAACTTGTACGATCAAATGCCTTTGCAAGGTCAATCTTAAGTATCATACCCTTGAGCTTCTTGATATTAATGGAATGAAGAACCTCTTGGGCAGTATCAATTGGTTCATGAATTTGACGATGATTGAGGAAAGCAAATTGTTCCAGAGAAATATGTTCGGATAATATAGGCTTAAGGCAGTGGGTGATGATCTTGTATATGCAGTTGCAGAGGGAGATGGGCCTGAAATCATTGAAGGGCAAAGGGGAGTCTAATTTGGGAATCAGGGCAATGAAGTAAAGTTGAAGGCATCATACATGTGTCCAGAAGTTTGACATTGTTCAATAACTTGTAGCAAGTTATTTCCCAATATTTCAAAAAATGCTAGATAAAATTCGATCGGCCAATCATCCGAGACAGGACTCTTATCTTTCTTAAACCATTTGAGAGTACCTTCCAGTGCTCCCATAATGACAAGTTTGGTGAGATCCTTGGCTGTTTTTGTTGATCAACAAACCTGGAAAAAAACCAACCACTTTAAAAATTTCAGCAAGTATAACTTCTAAGAGCACTTTAAAAAGTCTACTGAGAGGAACCGAGGGTAGCAAGATGATTAAATAATTAAATTGTCCTCTTGGAAAAAAGGAATTCATTTGACAGCGTTCGTGTAACTTTTTTGCATATCGTTTACATAAACTTATTATAATTCACTCATACACGGAACACACCATTCACTCTCATTCATGTAATTCTTTGCATATCGTTTACATAAACATAGTAGAATTCAAATCATTCCGGATGCATGCTTCACGAGTGGGAGTGTCTGGAGATAAAGAGCTTTGACGGTGTTAGCTTTGGTTAATGTTAGTAGTCTGCCTTTATAATTTAAAACAATTGTAATTTGGCAGATTTTATGTGAAAGTCGAAACACTAATGGCAAAATTATTATAGTTTTTATTTTTTATATTCATGTATTTTTTTAAAAATATTATTAGCATAACACATTAGACTCCACTCATACATGGGACACTGCATTCCTATTCAATACTCAGGAACGTGGGCTATTATTTTATTATAAATTTTGTTTTCATCTGTTTTGATTACATTATTTTATTATAAATTTTTTTATTAGGTTTATTGAAATAATTATAGTATATAAATTAGAATATAACAATTTTAAACCCTATTAATATTATATAATATTATAGTTTATATTAATATTATTTTTATTATACAAATAAGATTGATATATTTTTTTAATATTATTATTATAATATATGATTAAAATAATATAAATATATTTCAAAATAATGATAATGATTTAAAAAAAAAATATTAATAAATTTATTTGCTATTTAAAAGTTAAATAGGATTATTCAAGATATTTTCTTTATCTAATCAATTTTTACTAGTATGGTTTAAAAAAGAAAAATTATATATAAATTGATACTTGGTTTTTAATTGGATTTGTGTACTGTTATTTGTGTGGATGATGTATATCATTATTTATTCTATAATTTCTATTTTTGCATACTGAAGAATTTGATTGTATGAAAATAGGGTTTCAAATTTTTTTATATTTATATTAATTTCATGATTTTCGCTATTGTAACTTTTTGAATATTTATTTGTGCAAATGATACCTTCATACTCACATTACATATAATGCTATTTTGAATTTCCTTTTTCTCAAAAATTATATTGTATTGGGCTTCCTCTCTTCCTTTGATCATGTCAATTTATAATCATTATTTTTTGCCTTGATAATTAAATTTCAAATTTTTACATTATCAACACATAATTAACATTTTTTTAATTTTACTTTTTTTTTGGGACATAAAAATACTATACTACTATCTATGAAATGCTAAGGACATTGATAAAAAAAATTTAGGAACAATGAAGTGCTAGTAATTTCATCCCATTTGGATGAATCAATAATAATTATGAAGTACTAGTAATTTCATCCCATCCCTGATTTTAAGTGCAATTTCGTTTAAGTGAGTTCTGGCTTCAATATTCATTGATTAGGAGTGTTTAGAGGATATGTATGTCACAAAAAATCAATTCAAAGAGAGTGAGATGGTTGACATCATTTATCAACAACATCGACATCTTATTTCTTAAATTTTTACAAATATGGGCACAACTCTGTATAAATTTGGCCTTAGCCTCTGCCCAATTTCGCCCTAGGAAATGGAAGAGGTTTGTCGTTGACACTTGCGTCATCTGGCACCATGGTCGTCAAAAGTTGGATCTGTTTTTAGACCACCTTAATTCTCGATCTGAGTCCATCAAGTTCACGATGGAAGTTGAGTTTGATAGTCGTCTTCCTTTCTTGGACATTCTCCTCACTAGAATGGATGATGGTTCCATTTCTCACCAAGTCTTTCGTAAAAAAAAACTCATACGGAACAATATCTTCATGCTAGTTCTCATCATTTTCCTGCTCAAAAATTTGGCGTTCTCAGCTCCCTTGCTACTCGTGCTCTTAGAATCTCTAATGAAAACCACCTGGAGCAGGAGAAATCTCATCTCCTGGAGGTTTTTATAAATAATGGGTATAGTAGAAATCAAAGCCTCAAGGCCTTCCAAAAGGCCCATAAATAATCTAGAGTTAAAACTGCTCGTTTCGATCCTATCTCCAAGGTTCATCTCTCGTTCATTCAAGGGACCACTGATAGGATTGCCCATATCCTTAGGCAGAATAATGTTCCTCTTCGTTCAAACCTCTAAGGACCCTTAGAAATGCTCTTGGTTCAGTTAAAGACCCCATCGTCCCAAAGGACATGAAAGTCGTTTACCTGATTCCATGTTCCTGTGGTATTCCGTATATTGGAAAACACGTCGATCTATAAACTAGAGGATCCATGAACACGCTACAGATGTAAGACACAATTTTTCCCACTCGTCAGCTCTAGCTGAACATGCGGAGAAATCCAAACACCATGTCTGTATCGAGGAATCCAAAGTCATTTCCAGGGTGGATCATTTCCACCATAGGAAGCTTAGGGACGCTATTGAGATTGAGAAGCATGCTAGAAATCTCAACAGAGATGATGGTTGGAAACTAAGTAAAAGTTGGATTTTGACACTCTCCTTATGATCTTCTTATCCTTCTTTCCCCTCCTTTTTTCTTCTTTTTTTTTTGTGCCCCCTTTTTATTATTATTTTAACATATTTTAATTCTTTCTCTTTCTCCTCTCCGTTTATTTATATCCTCTTTTCTAATGCTTTTTAATTAACATCAAGTTGTATTCATTAATATTTATAATATAATATTTTAATTGAGTTTCCTTATTATTTTTAACCCCCTTATGATTTTATGTCTACAAATCTATAATACTTATTAATTCCTATCCCTTTGAGATTAGTTTGGCCCCTTTTTTCACCTTTTTCGTTATTGTAGGGGTTATGTTGAAACTATTATTATTTTAACATATTTTAAGTATTATTATTTTAACTTTATTATTTTTAAATATCCCTATTTCTATTAACAGATTAATATTACTCATTACTTAGAGCTTTATTATTATAAACACTATTATTCTTACCCTTCTTTTCAATATATTTACATCTCATAACATCTATTTTTCAACATTTAGTTTATTTAATAATTTTTAATTAAATTAAATCTATAAATAAATAGATTATTTACTTATCTAACTAATTTCCAACAGTTAGTTTTTCATCTTATAGCATTATTACTATTATTAGTATTCTTAACATTTATTTTTATTTAATAATTAAAATAATAATAATAATAAATAAATAAATTACCTATTTGTCTAACTAATTTCCAACTGCTAGTTTACAACGGCTAGTTTTTATTAGCTGACCTTGGACCATGATGCATCCCTGCTATTTATACTTGAAGATTGCGTGATTTTCTCACCTTGTCCTGAGGATGAACCACATTAGTTGGTTCGAAACCTTGACCAAATCCTAATGATGTGATTAATCCGAAAGACATTTAGCTACAATATGGATCACAAAAGTCTGAAATCTAACATTCTTAAATTTTTATTTATCTTGGTATAATTTTTACGTTTAAACTTCAACCGAAGCTAATGGAATATAAAGAATTGGCTGGATTTTTGTACTTTCGAATAATTTTTTGTTCTTTTGAATATTTTGCTTCGGTCAGTTGATTAAACTTTTTAAATTTGTGGTCGAGAGTTTTTTACAGTAGTTTATTGTAATTTTTATTTTCTTGTTGTTGGGTTTGTTCTCTTTTTTTTTTTCTTTTTCTTTCTGTTTTGTAGTTATTGCTCTATTTTATTTTTATGAATGAATGAATGAGATTTAATGTTTAAGAAACAAAAAAATAGTTTATGAGACCACCAATTTCTAAATTGTATCACATTCCAAAATGAAATGTTTTTCTAATTCTAGTTTCACACCGAAGTTGATGCTAGTTAGTTCTTAATTGAGCAACTCCAATGTACTCTTTCTGTTAGAGATCGCAATTAAGGTTGAATTCCTCAACATAGTACTTTTTCTTTCTACCCAACTCTTTTCCCTTTATACTCATGCAGAACTTCTCCATAACAAGATTTTTAACTACTTGCTATTTGTGGGACGGGTATCAAGGTAGATATTCCATTTATGCATACATTTGTTATTTTGTCTCATCCATCTTTTCTTTCTCAATTATATTTTCATTGGGAAAACTTTAGGCCATCTACCTATCTCAACAGAGTACTTTTTCTTTCTACCCAACTCTTTTCCCTTTATACTCATGCAAAACTTCTTCATAACAAGATTCTTTAACTCCTTGCTATTTGTGGGATGGGTATTAAGGTAGATATTCCATTTATGCATACATTTGTTATTTTGTCTCATCCATGTTTTCTTTCTTTCACTTATGCTTTCATTGGGAAAACTTTAGGCCATCTACCTACTCCCATTTTCTCAAATCTTTTTCGATATCTTATGAGCCACACCATAGCAATTTCTTAGATGAGAGTTTCCCTATTTCACTCAACATTATCTCATAAGAAACCAAACTTTTTATTTTGAACTTTCTCATGCTCATGTATGTTTGTTTTTATTAAACACTACTTTCTTTGGTTTACATCTAAAACTATACCTAGTGCCTCCACTCCAACAACAACCAATTAGGCTATTATTTGCTTTCTTGAGTTATTTAAATTTAAATTTAATATAAATATATCTTTCGTTGAATATACATATGTCTCATCTTAAATTGATTATGGTAGTGCAACACTATTTGTACACAATGTTAGTGCAATGCTATTCTTACTAGACGCACAATGGATAAATTAATTGATTTAGCAATGAATTCAGTTTCTACTTCTATCATGTCCATTGTTTGTTTCTCCACCATTACTTAACGTCATGTCCATTATTCGTTTCCTTAATGAAGAGAACCTTTTATTTATGGAGGTTTAATTAGGGTTTCTCACTCTCATCCCTTTGTTCATCATTTGAAACCTTATCCCCCGGTCTTAGTCTCCATGGCTTAGAGGTTAAAGCAACATGGGATAAGAACTGAGAAGACAACATTTCCATTGAGAAACCAAAGGAGGAAGACTAGTGCAATAAAACCTAGCATCCTTGCACCATTTCTATGCTCATATTACCCCCTCCCTACTTTGGATTGCATCTCCTCTTGCCTACACATCTACTTCATTCACTTTTTCCCATTTCATTTTCCATCTCTGTGTCTTTTTTCAATGGCTTGGAGGTTAGAGCAACACGGAATGAGAGGACTACATTTTCATCAAGCATCCTAGAAAAGAGGATTAATGCATTACAAGTTGGGGCATCCACAATATTCAATTGTAAGGGAACTTTATGGATACCTTCTCTTTTTTTCTTGATCTTAAATCTAGGTTTTTATTTATACTATTTTACTTTTCATACCATACCATATCATTTCACTCTCTGTGACAAATGCAAGTGCACAATAGGTCCCTACCCCTTTTGTTTATTTTTCTCATTATGTGTCGATGTTTGGATTACTTACTACTTTTTACAAGCTAGATTCTTATCCAACTCATAGCCAACCATAGCTTCCTTACTCCTCATAGCTTAGTCATTTTTATTTTGAAAATGGAAATCAATGAAATTGCAGGATACGCGGCCATCTATCTCATTAGAGACAATGAGTTGAAGAACCATTTTTTTTGGGGGAAAATATCATTCTTTTAATTTCATGTAGTAGTCCAAACAAGCTAAAGGAACCATTTTCTTTTGTTTTGTAATGGAACATGGAAAGCATATGAAGCATGAAGCTAACTCCTTTTAATCAAGCATAAATCCATCAATCTAGATTAACAAACCCTCTCTTATCTATATATATATATATATATATATATATATATATATATATATATATATATATATATTCTCTTTCCCATGCTTAATCTTAGACCTTATGGGACTCAAACTAGCTCTTGGTCATTTCATTGATTTGAGGTGTGTGACAAGCAATTTGGCTCCAAAAATATTTGTTACTTTTATGAGTTTTGGTGACTTCACCATGGCCCAACACTAAGCCCCAAGCTAGTTCATACCTTTGATGGTTTCTTGTGGTTTGAACCCACAATTCATGAGTTGTATTTACATTTCTATAGAAAGGATCCCTTCTTACCCCACTTCTTTGAGTGCAAGTATTCTTTTCCCCACTTCCCTCCTCTTTCCCTTCCTAGTTACTTCACTTTCCATTTTCATCATTGGCCCCCTCCTTATCTCCTAGCTAGGTTTTTTCCATGAACCCTCATTTATCTCCCTTAGCCTCTCTTGATTCTCTCTCAAGTATATGGTGAATTATCTCGGAAAATAGTCCCTCTTGTTCCTTGTGTTTTGATACATCTCTCTCTCCCAAACCTCCCTTAGGTGTTCCACATTTCTTGTGGCAACCGTGTTCTTGTAGTTAGCATTGTCATTGCCTAAATAATTTTCATGGGTTGATCTCACCTTTGATTTTTTTTTTTTTATCTATTCCTTTTTCATGGGTTGATACACACATATATCAGAAAATATGAAATGTTTCTCGAAGACATGAATCCAAATATAGAT
Organism: Pinus tabuliformis; assembly: GCA_031772625.1. Lineage (NCBI taxonomy): Eukaryota > Viridiplantae > Streptophyta > Pinopsida > Pinales > Pinaceae > Pinus > Pinus tabuliformis. The sequence goes on along the minus strand of CM062808.1, from coordinate 727,737,252 downwards.
CTAAGTCAACATGAAGAATTTGAAGAGACTTATGCAATATTGAAGTGATTATTACGAGTGCTGCCGATTTTCTCAAGTAAAAGTTTTAAAATTTGGGCAATAAAAATGGATGGATTCCTTGGTTCAATAAATTTATGGCAATTTGTTCAAGGTTTCGATAAATGCACTTGATAAAAGTAGAGGTGTAGTAGCATTGCTTTTCATCATATCTCTAGATGAATTTTTTTGTCTAGTATTTTGTATGAATTTGGTGAAATATGTGATGCAAAAATGTTTTGCGATATTCTTGAAATGAAGTACAGTATGAAGGGGAGTGAGAAAGCTGAAGATGATGAAAGTAGTGTTGTTGAAAATGATGATTGTGCTTTTAGCCTCATAATTGATTGTGAAACTGAAGATCGCAACATTGAGGTTGCAATGATGGATAATGAATGTGTGATTGTAATTGACATTTAAACATGTGTGGATGAAGAAACAACCATTGATACAGAATCTGAATATTTTTATGAACAAAGTCTCTTCGATGCAGAGACATATGAAGTCAAATTTGATGAGAATTATGTATCTCATGAAGAGTGGTTCAATCTGATGCAAGAAAAACATCTTATTGATGAGTTGTTGTTTGGTGAGAATAGATTCCCACCTCCATACACAAATCAAATGAAGGACAACATGTTTACAACAACAAAGGTGATTAAAGAGGTTGAAGACATGAAACAACCAACTATGATAGCATAGAAAGGTGAAGGAAGCAAATATCTCTGCAAAGAGTATGATGACAAGAATCAATATGGTTCTTTTAATGATCATTTATATAAATCTAACATTTCTTTTAAGTGTGCAGATATTGACAGCGAGGAAGAAGCAACAAAACTTGAAGAAATTGCAAGCATTAAGGACAAGTATAAGTCTCAAGAACCTGCAACAATGTTGAATACAAAGAATGTTAGCCTGCAATCAAGAAAGGAGAAGCTCCATCACTATCTTATGGCAAGAAAGGTGAAGATGAAACTACACCAAAAAATGAACAAGCATGGACCCTTTAGCAAGAAGGAAAAAATGAAATGTTTTGTTGTAAGCTTAGCTGAGACGGTCATGATTAAGGGGAGGTGTTAGAATAATAATCACAAGTCGTATGTCCTGATCATATGACGACGAGTAGTTTGTGTTATTTGGCAGGGAGTCGATGATAGTCGGCGGACTTAATACGAAGTAAATGGAAGTCGGTGAATCCCTGTACATTCTTTGGCTAGATTTTGTATAAATTTCAATGTTTAGTAATGCAATAGAGAAGATCTTTGATAGAGTCTTCATATTTCTATCATGTTGACTTTCGATGCATGCAACCAGTGTATTGCTGAGACACCTACAAGCAAAGGTAATTTTTTCTCCTTGTTACATTGCTACTGAGAGCATATCTAAATACAAAATTGCAAACATTTCCTTTTGTGAGGATAACTTGAACTAAATATGTATAGATAGGGTATTATAGGAATTTATTTTGGATACTTAGTGTACAAGAGAACTCTGCATAAGTAATTAGGTTGATTTTGTATGCACGAAACCTCCACGATAGGTGCAAGTACGAGCCAACGTCATGCCAATGATAAACTTGAATGGTGATTATGGCCACCTGCCTAGTTGCATGCACATCCCAATGCATATGTACAATATGATAACTCCTCACACACCATGGGCATTAACAGATTTAGTGGATAGGTACACTCGCTCGACTCTAAATTACAAGGAAATGATGGCAAACTATAATGACATGGATTGAAACCTTGAGTTGTGAGCAGAAGGCTACAACAAGGCATGGCAACTTCTATATTTAGATTAATAGTGGTTACACCAAAGTAGTATTTTTTATCGCTCCCTTTTGCAGGATATGTCAGCCCTTAATTATCATGTTGTCGATTTTCATTGTAACTATGTTTACATCCACTGGCCCCTCCTTAGGCATTCTCTGGTTTCTTAAGGTTGGGGTGTCTACATCCCACTACACCTCTTATTTCTTCTCCAACACACTCGTGAATTTTCATGGGCACTGTGGGGATTAGGACGGTTGGTCAACCTCAACCTATTGGTTTTTTTGTCACCCAGGATCTTCTATCTCCTTTTCAGTCATTGGAGACAACAGGTGGAAGTCTCAAAAGCACAGGGAAATTCACTCTATGCAAGTAGAGGACCTCACATTGGAAGTTTACTTGCTCCACTAGTGGCCAAACAGTGATGGGTTCAAGCTAGTGTCAAGAATTTTGGCATGCTGGAGTAGTTGGCACACCAGTGTCCCATCTGCATGGTTCATTTATCATCATTTCGTTGGATCATGACTCTTAGTTACATAGGGAGGGGCATCCTAATAGAGGATACAAAATTGAAACTTATGGTTGTCGTGACGCATGTGGTAAAGGCGATTGTGGCCAAGGTGCTCATGGTCGGGATGCTCGTTGTTGTGGTCACGATGATTGTGGTCGAGGTTCTCATGGTCACAGTGCTCATGTCCGAAGTTATACTCGAGGTCGAGATGTTTGTGGCTGGGGATATGGTCAAGGCACACATTGTATAAGGTCAAGGTTTTACACTAATCTTGCTTCTCATGTTCGCCATTGCATGCTTCTTCTAGCTAAGTGCAACCTTATGCTATTTTTGAATGACGCTTCTTTTATTTCTTGCAAACAAAGTCTTTAAACATTGGCAAGCTGAGTTTTGTTGTTTTTTTTTATTTTTATTTTGGGAACTTCTTTTTTATATCTGATAATTTGGATAAGCGAGGTCTCCACAACCTCAAGACCATTTACTTTGTCGTAGTAGCCTGTTTTCCCTATGGGCAGAGTAGTAGGGAAGAAAACACTCTTTTGTAATATCTCTTTGAACTAATAAAATGTCGAGTTTTAAACAAAAAAAAAGATGGTGTATGTAGGAAACAACTCAAAGTAATTGAAGCAATATTGAGCATAAAGGTCTTTGTAGGTTCTCATGGAGACATTGGAATAGTTTAGATATACATATGTGCAACAACAACTTGTTGGGTCATTGATGCAATAACTCTCTAATTTGCAGTTCATGGGTATCTATATTTCTATCACATAGTTTAATTAACTCATCAAAACAAAATGGGAATTAACCATAGTTTTTCTTATGTTTGTTTAGTTCTTAATTACTTCTGAAAACCATAATTAACTTACAACTTAGAAAACTAATTAATATTAAAACCCTAATTAATTTAGTGGCCTTTCTCTCTCCCTTTTTTATTCCTCTGTTCCTCTTCCTTGGTGTTTCTCAATCTTTCCTTAAAACCAAGTGGTGACTCCACTCTCTCATTTCTATTATCTAGTGGTGATTTTACTAGGATGGTTTCCCACCCTACTGATACACTACATGTTTAGTACTCCACCAAGGAGTCTCTATCAACATTTTTCATCATCAATATTAGGGATTATTCCTTATTCCCTCACTCTCTAAAACCATTGGAAAGAGAAGGGATAATTACCAACATACCATTTTATCAGTCTTGGATTCATAGGATGTTAATCCTCAACTTTCCCTACAATTAGGGTGTTTCCATTCCTCTAACCTATTAATGGTCTCTGAAGGTGATTGAGGTGTGATTGTTGTGTACCCTTCCTTCGTTCTCCCCAAATGAGATATCCTAAATCTATCCATCAGAGGTACACCCTAACCTTTAACCTCTTGATCCCTTACCCGGGCTAGGCTTGAACACATTCATCTAGTTCCTTAATAGGCGTCATGGAGATGACCACATTAATTAAAGTATGCATTTAGTTACCCTCTGTTTTCAAACTTGAGAATTCATTTTCCAGTGTCTCCACAACACGTGATATTATTGGCATTCTAAAGAAAAATATAGATATCAACCAACATCAAACAAAAATAACAAAATGCAATCTAAAAAGAAATCTTGTCTATGGTGCAAGTACCTTAAGGTATCGTCCCATAACACCATAGATTTTACATGATTGAAGCATGAGTGCACATTTGGACTATAACTTAATAGTGATGCTTATTCACTTAGAGACATGGGCCAAGTTCACACAATTTCAATAGCTATACCTAGTTGCAGCTATGATATTCCTAATCCAATCAACCTTTATGTTGAGTTACTAGTCCATAGATGATAAAACCACTTTAAAATCACTTAGCTATTAATGAGTCTTTACATATGTCAATATAGTCCTTATTGGAGGCACAAAATTATTGTCAATGAATATTATATATTTTAATTTTTAATCATAAATTTTATAAAAAGTTATAAATTATGTTGTATTATTTATGTTTATTCATAAATTGTAAATAGTTAGCATTCAAATAAAAATATTATATAATTTATTTTAATGTTAATCATATAAGGGCTTGGAAAATTGAACAAAGTTGAACAAAAGACTCCATCACTCATATACTTATATACTTTACATAATACAAACTTGCCAAGTGAACCACCCTAAGGAATATTAAGGACTAATATTGCCATATATTAAATAACATAAATATTCAAATAGAATTTCGAATGTGTGTGTGAGTGAGAGAGAGAGAATTATGAAGTACTTTATTCATTAATTTTTTTTTTGTTAATATTTTTTTAAATATCACATGTCAATTTTAAATTTGAATGAAATTATCTCTTTCATAAGAGCGCGTAATATTAACAATTTATTAATCTTTATTAAATATGTCTATTTTTCCCCTGATTGGGGTGTTGTAGGGGCGAAGTGGCGATAGAAGCAAAGGTGGGCCAGAGGGTATGGGGGGTTGAGGTGATAGAAGCCACCCAACTGGGCCAAAGGTCAGAGGGGGTACTGGAAGGTTTGGGTACAGAGAGCCCAAACCAAGGTTTTAACATATATAAACCTTTGTTAAAATTTCTCTGCCGAACCTTTGATTTAAATACATAAAACATGTGTTCCATATGTTGTGGATCGTCTTGTGCCACCTATCCGCATTGCTTTGGGGTTCGGATATTGGATGTTTTACCCGATATGTATATCAAGATAAACCCCGATACACACCTCTGCAAAATGACAATATCACATGTCTACTCTGATGTCCCTGTCATATTATATCAACTAGTGATAACCTGTCTTCGCTCCGATATTTCGATGCCCACAAACCTCTATCTTTCTCTCGGGGTATAATAATAAAAGAATATAATATCCAAACCATATAAGTTTCAGGGGGGCATATTAAATTCGGAATATGTATGTGGCAAACCCTTTTTATAGACTTCAGAGTATTAAAACAAACATATCATATAACCAAAGTCCAACCATTATATTAAAGGCGTTATAATTTAAAAGCCCTGTTGCAGGACCCAAATTCTATGTTCTTGTTCCCGGTCTTGCTTATCGGAGGTAATCCTTATCAGAGATTTACTTTTGAGACACATTTAAAAAACATCGATATGATTCCTCACCGATATTTCGATATGCAAATCCCTCAAATTTCCGATCTCTGATAATCGACATCATATATAGCTGGAACCTGATACGTTTCAAAATGATTCTCAGTTCGATGCTTGCCAAATTCATGAAAATCACATCATGTACATTAATATTCCGCACTGAATCTTCTTAAACAGAAATGAGAGATTGGAGTCACCATTTGGTTTTAAAGAAAGATCAAGAAACCCCAAGGAAGAGGAAGAGAGGAATTAGAAAAGGAGAGAGAAAGGCCACTAAATTAATTAGCGTTTTAATATTAATTAGTTTTCTGAGTTGTAAGTGAGTTATGGTTTTCAACAAGTAATTAAGAACTAAACAAATGTAAGAAAAACTATGGTTAATTCCCATTATGTTTGATGAGTTAATTAAACTATGTGCTAGAAATATGGATACCCATGAACTGCAAATTAGTGAGTTGTTGCAATAATGACCCAACAAGTTGTTGTTGCATATATGTATATCTAAACTATTGCAGTGTCCCCATGAGAACCTACAAAGACCTTTATGCTCAATATTGTTTCTAATACTTTGAGTTGTTTCCTACATACACCATCTTTTTTTTGTTTAAAGCTTGACATTTTATTAGTTCAAAGAGATATTACAAAAGAGCTTTTTCTACCCTACTCGTTAGCCCATAACAAAACTAGACTAGTAGGACAAAGTAAATGATCTTGAGGTTGTGGAGACCTCGTTTAACCCTATTATAAGATAGAAAAAAGAATTTCCCAAAATTTAAAAGAAAACAACAACAACAACAAAATTGAGCTTGAAAATGTTTAAAGACTTCATTTGTGAGATGCAAAAGAAGCGTCATTCAGAAATAGCACAAGGTTACTCTTAGCTAGAAGAAGCATCCAGTGGCAAACATGAGAAGAAAGATTAGTGTAAAACCTTGAACTTATACAGTGTGTTCCTTGACCATATCCTCAACCACAAACATCTTGACGTCGAGTATAACTTCGGCCATGAGCACTATGACCATGAGCACCTCCAACATGATCATTGTGACCACAACAACGAGCATCCCGACCATGAGCACCTTGGCCACAAGCACCTTTGCCACACGCCCCTCCCTACATGACTGAGAGTCGTGATACAAATAACTGATGATAATTGAACCATGCAGATGGGACACTAGTGTGCCAACTACTCGAAGGTGCCAAAATTCTTGACACCAGCCTGAACCCATCACTGTTTGGCCACTAGTGGAGCAAGTAAACTTCCAAAGTGAGGTCCTCTACTCGCATAGAGTGAATTTCCCTGTGATTTTGAGACTGCCACATGTTGCCTCTGACGAATGAAAAGGAGATAGAAGATCCTAGATGAAAAAAAAACCAATAAGTTGAGATTGACTAACCATCCTAATCCCCACAGTTCTCATGAAAATTCATGAGTGTGTTGGAGATGAAATAAGAGGTGTAGTGGGATGCAGACATGCCAACCTTGAGAAACCAGAGAATGCCTAAGTAGGGGCAAGTGGATGTAATCATAGTTACAATAAAAATTGGCGACATGATAATTAAGGGCTGACATATCCTGCAAAAGAGAGGGATAAACAATACAACTTTGGTGTAACCACTGTTGATCTAAATATAGAAGTTGTCATGCCTTGTGGTAGCCTTCTGCTCACAACTCAACATGCCAATCCATGTCATTATAGTTGGCCATCATTTCCTTGTAATCTAGAGTCGAGCGAGTGTACCTACCCACTAAATCCGTTAATGCCCATGGTGTGTGAGGAGTTATCATATTGTAGCTATGCATTGGGATGTGCATGCGACTGGGAAGGTGGCCAGAGTCGTCATTCGAGTTGATCATTGGCATGGTGTTTGGCCCATACTCGCACCTATCGTGGTAGTTTCATGCATACACCATCAACCTAATTACTTATGCAGAGATCTCTTGTACACTAAGTATCCAAAATGAATTCCTATAATACCCTATCTATACATCTTTAGTTCAAGTTATCCTCAAAAAAGGAAATGGTTGCAATTTTTTATTTAGATATGCTCTCAGTAGCAATGTAACAAGGAGAAAAATTTACCTTTGCTTGCAAGTGTCTCAACGATACATTGGTTGCATGCACCGAAAGTCAACATGATAGAAATATGAAGACTCTATCAAAGGGTTCGTCTATTGCATTACTAAACACATAAATTTATACAAAACTCAGCCGAAGAATGCACAGGGATTCACCGACTTCCATTTACTTCGTATCTAAATCCGGCGAATATCATCGACTCCCTACCAACTACTCGTTGTCATACGATGAGAACAGGCGACTCGTGACTATTATTCTAACACCTCCCCTTAATCATGACCATCTCAGCTAAGATTACAACAAAACATTTCATTTTTTCCTTCTGTCTAAAGGGTCCATGCTTGTTCATTTGTTGGTGTAGTTTCATCTTCACCTTTCTTACCATAATATAGTGACGAAGCTTCTTCTTTATTGATTGCAGTCTAACACTCTTTGTATTTAACATTTCTACAAGTTCTTGAGACTTATACTTGTCCTTAATGCTTGTAATTTCTTCAAGTTTTGTTGCTTCTTCCTCACTGTCAATATCTGCACACTTAAAATCAATTCTATATTTATATAAATGATCATAAAAAAAACCATATTGATTCTTGTCATCCTGCTCTTTGAAGAGAGCTTTGCTTCCTTCATCTTTCTCTACTATCATAGTTGGTTGTTTCATGTCTTCAACCTCTTTAATCAACTTTGTTGCTACAAACATGTTGTCCTGCATTTGATTTGTGTGGAGGTGGGCATCTATTCTCACTAAACAACAACTCATCAATAAGATGCTTTTCTTGCATCAGATTGAACCACTCTTCATGAGATACATAATTCTCATCAAATTTGACTTCATACGTCTCTGCATCGAAGAGACTTTCTTCATAAAAATATTAAAATTCTACATCAATGGTTGTTTCTTCATCCACACATGTTTCTTCATGCACATATTCATCATCCATCATTGCAACCTCAATGTTTCCATCTTCAGTTTCACAATCAATTATGAGACTCAAAGCACAATCATCATTTTCAACAACACTACTTTCATCATTTTCAACTTTCTCACTCCCCTTCATACTGTACTTCATTTCAAGAATATCCCAAAACATTTTTGCATCACATATTTCACTAAATTCATACAAAATACTAGACAAAATGTTTTCATCTAGAGTTGATATGATGAGAAGCAATGTTATTACACCTCTACTTTTATCAAGGGAATTTATTGAATTCCTTGAACAAATTGCCATAAATTTATTGAACCAAGCAATCCCTCCATTTTTATTGCTCAAAGTTTAAAACTTTTACCTGATAAAATTGGCAGCACTCGAAATAATCACTTCAATAATTCATCAGTCTCTTCAAATTCTTAAAACTGACTTAGATCTATATTTGGATTCATGTCTTTGAGAAGCATTTCATATTTTTTGATATATCTATGTAACAACCCATGAAAAAGGAATAGATAAAAAAAATCAAAGGTGGGATCAACCCATGAAAATTATTTAGGTAATGACAATGCTAACTACAAGAACAGGGTTGCCACAAGAAATGTGGAACACCTAAGGGAGGTCTAGGGGAGAGATATCTCAAAAAACAAGGAACAATAGGAACTATTTTCTAAGATAATTCACAATATACTTCAGAGAGGATAAGAGAGGCTATGAAAGATAGATGAGGGTTCATGGAAAAAACCTAGCTAGGAGATAAGGAGGGGCCCAATGACGAAAAGGGAGAGTGAAGGAACTAGGAAGGGCAAGAGAAGGTAGGTGGGGAAAATAATACTTGCACTCAAAGATGTAGAAGAAGAAGGGATCCTTTCTATAGAAATGTAGATACAACTCATGAATTGTGGGTCCAAACCACAAGAAACCATCAAAAGTATGAAGTAGCTTGGGACTTAGTGTTGAGCCATTTTAAAGTCACCAAAAATCATAAAAGTAACAAATATTTTGGGAGCCAAATTGCTTGTAACACCTCAAATCAATGAAACGACCAAGAGCTAGTTTGAGTCCCGTAATATCTAAAGACTAAGCATGGGAAAGATAATATATATATATCAAGAAGAGAGGGTTTGTTAATCTAGATTGATGGATTTATGCTTCATTGAAAGGAGTTAGCTTCATGCTTCATATGATTTCCATGTGCCATTACAAAATAAAAGAAAATGGTTCTTCGTTGAGGATAGAGTGGATCTCACAAGTTCCGTATGTAAATAAAAGAAAGTACCGTTTAATTAAAACAAAAAGAGAGCAATTACTGCACAACCGAACAAAACAGAAAACAGGGCCGGCCGGCAATGGAAAAATAAAAATAAAATAAGAAAGGGGTGGCCATATACAACATTTAATCAACTCAGAGAAGCAAATACGCATAATCCGGCTCGTTCTTTTCATTACAGGAGCTCTTGTTTGCTGCTTTCTATGGATTGAAAGACGAATCAAATATGTGTAATCCAGCCCGTTCTTTTCATTGCATAGCTCCGGTTTTCTGCTGTGTGGATGGAAATGTATTCTCGTGAAGTATAAAATTAAAAATGAGTTTAGAGTTAGTTTAATTAGTTTAGTTTTAGTTGTTGAAGTATTTTTGTTATTGAAAGGTTATGGGTTTAATTTGAATTGTTATTTGTTATTGAGAGTTTTTGCGTTCAACTCGATTCGTTATTGAGATTTATAGGTTCAATTCAATTTTCTATTGAGAGGTTAAGGGTTCAATTCTCTCAAAATTTTAAGGTTCAGGTTTGCTCGAGGTTCAGGTTCTTTGGTTGAGCGTGATCCTTTCAGGTAAATGTGCCTAGAGTTGCTTCTTTTGATCTTTTCAAGTTGATCTGCTTGGTACAAATATTCCATAGACATAGCAGTCACTAATATCTAAAGACCTTAAACCATATTGAAAAAGAAAAAGAGTAAAAATGGAATTTACAATTATAATTAAATTGTAAAAGATTAATTCTTATTGATTCATCCAAATAGAATGTAACTACTCTTACTTCATTATCTGTGAAAAAAAGACCAAAAAAATAATATTATAAACATTTTATCTCTCGTAAGAATTTGTAAACTCAACCATTACAGAAAAAATACTAAAAAAACATTGATTGTGTTAGCTCAAAAAAAAAAAAAAAAATTGTTAAGAAACTATGAGTACAATATAAATTCTATCTCAAATTTCTGAGACGATGCAAATTCATAGTAGTAATGTACATATTGTGTGAGTATGAAAGTATTATCTACATAGATAAATATTCAATGAAGCTGTAGCCTACAACATGAAATTAATTAATTAATATAAGTAAAGACAATATCAAATCCTGTTTCCAAAAAATCCAATTATTAAAAAAAATAATAATTATGAATTGATATGATACAAAGAAGAGAGGACGTGCACAATATAAATTTTGAGATGATAAAAATACATTTTATATATATATATATATATATATATATATATATATATGATGTGAGTATGAAAGTACCATATGTACCAGTTTGTAAACTCAACTATTAGAGAAAAATAAAAAATTATGTGTTGATACGAGGAGATGCAAAAATTTGAAATTCCATTATTAAAAAAAGATAATTATTATGAATTGATATGATACAAAGAAGAGAGGACTAGTATAATATAAATTTTGAGATGATAAAAATTCATTATTTATATATATATATATGATGTGAGTATGAAAGTAACATATGTACAGATAAATATTTAGTCAATTTTTTAAAAATAATGATTATGAATTTGATATGATCGGAAGAAAAAAGGAAGGCTGGTACGATATAAATTTTAAAATAATGGAAATTTATAATAGTAATATACATGTTGTAAAGAGAATTTCATAGAAAATCCAATCCTTAAATGTACAGAAATGGAAATTACAAAATGAGTAGAGATAGACACTTGCAACACTTTTATCCATACAAATAACAATGCCTAAATCTAATTAACAACCGAGCATCAATTTATATATAATGTATCTTTTTTAAACCATAATACTACTAGGAATTAGAGGTTAATCTACATAAGAAAATGTAAAAAATTAATCTTATTTATTCTTTGAATATAATAAGTCATATACTTTTTTTTTTTAAATCACTCTCATTATTTTAAAATGAGTTTATATGACTTCAATATATATTTTAATAATAATAATAAAATCAATAGCCTATACCCAAAAACAAAATAAGAGTTTGAAATAGTCCACCAAAAGAAGACTGTGAATTGAATTTGTTTTCCATGGAAGTAGAATTCACATTGAATTTGTTTTCGATGGAAGTAGAATTCACCCGCAACTCAATTAATTCACCCTCAACTCAATTACTTCATCCTCTGTGGGTACGAATATCACTTACTTGAGTATGAATAGTGTTGTATTAACAAATTGTTTTTATTGGAAAATTACAATAATTTTGGTAAGATTTTGATAAAATCTAGGGATTTATATAAATTCTAGTTACACTTGTTAAACTTTATGATTTTGAGTGCTTCAGAAGTTTTTGATGGTGCTGAATTCATTTCCACCATCAAAAACATGATTCAAACACCGTTACTGCAATTTTTTTAAAATTTTTTACGTAGATTCTAGCCACTTTTAACTCTTCCACCTCAAGATCCTTCTTCATTTAAATATACTACATATATATTCAACAAAAAAAATATTTATGTTAAATTTTAACCAATTCATTAAATCAAAGAGTAACCTTAACAGAGTTTAGTGTTGGCCTTGATTAAATCAAAGAGTAACCTTATCAGAGTTTAGTGTTGGCCTTGATTGGGGCTGAAGAGGATCCCACTGGTTCCCTATGTAAACATAAGAAAGTAGCGTTTCATTGTCAGATTCTGTGTGGGGATGGCGACATTATCTATCCATTGTCATCTACAGGCTGTTGCATAGTTATTTGTATGCAGCCGCTGTATGTAATCATCATGCATTATAATACAAATATTGAGTTTTTTCGTGCTGAAACAAACAGAGGACAAAAAGATGGTAATCACTGCACAACAGAACAAAAAAGAAAACAGGGTAGGCCGACAATGGAAAAACAAAAAAAAGGTTAAAAACACTAATCGGGACCATTCTTTGGGATCTCCGGTTTTCAGTTTTCTCTTGATCGAAAGGCATTTCAATGAAGTATAAAAGTAAAAATGAGTTTAGTTTTGATGTTAATTTAATTGGTTGGTTAAAAAGAAGTTATAAGTTTAATTTTATTTATTATTAAGAGGTTAAGTGTTCAATTCAATTTCTCATTTTAAATCAAGAGTTTAATTCTTTTTAATAAAATTTCATAAAAATAGATTTAGATCAAAAGTTTAATTCTCTTTGATAAAATGTCTTATAAAAATAGATTTAACTAAAACTTAAATAAAATTGTATAAAGTTTAGACCACTTCATTACTGGGAAAAAACAAAAATGATAACATAGACATTTTATCTAGGGTAAGAATTTGTAAGGTCAACAATGCAAAAATGATTATCGGTTGATACTAGAAAAAAAATAAAGACTGCCAACAATATAAATTCTGTTGCAAAAAGAAGAAACACTGCCTACAATATAAATTTTGTTGCAAAAAGAAGAAAGACTACCTACAATATAAATTATGTTATAAAAAGAAAAAAGACCGCCTACAATATAAATTCTGTTGCAAATTCTAAGACAATGGAAATTCATAGTAGCGGTGTACATATAATTGTGTTGCAAATTCTGAGACAATGGAAATTATATCCACAAATGAATATTCAATTATGCTGTAAACAACCAATATCATAAAATTAAAATAATATAGTTAAAGACAATTTCAAAGTCTAATTGTGTTGCAATTTCTGAGACAATGGAAATTATATCCACAAATGAATATTCAATTACGCTGTAATCAACCAATATCATAAAATTAAATTAAGATAGTTAAAGACAATTTCAAAGTCTTATTATCAAAAAATGGAATTCTTCCTTTAAGAGATGTGGAAATTATAGACTAATAAGATATAAACACTTGTAGCATGGTAGATTCATTTATAGGGAAAATTTAGAGAATAAACTTTATAAGGATCGAGTAATAAACCACCATTATTGTCAAAGAATTTTAGTAAGTTCAAGTCTTAAAAGATATGTTGTAATTGGATGTTTATGATATTTATAAAATCTATTATATAGAAATTTTAATTCCACTTTAAGTAAAAATAAAATACCCCACAATCAAATCACCATTATTTTAAAATAATTTTACATAATTATAATCAAATATTTTTAATTATAATATGAAAAACAATACAATATTATTTATATAATTAAAATAATATTAATGTAAACAATAATATTAATCATATTTTTTAATTTAAAATTTCACTTAAAACTTACCCATTATAACTATTATTAAGAACACATCAAATAATATAAATGAAATTCTGGAAAACTCATCACATCAAATAATATAAATGAAATTCTGGAAAACTCATCATAACTATTAGGTTCCATCTCTAAGTAGAATCTAATGCTTAACATTGCAGCAATATAAAGAAGGAAAGCTATATTCCGTAACGCGTAAATGTGTTCTGCAAATGATATTAAAAGAATTATACTAATATAAAAAATAAATAAATCAAATCTATCCTACTGTATTCAGATTTTGATTTAACCTAACTCATAACTCTTTTAACTCTTCAAGCAACTTATGGCTGCGTGAAATTATAAGAATATTTATGTAAAAATGAGAAGAAATTATAAGAATATTTCGAAAAAAATATTTGAAACATATCACGCTGCCTACCTCAAAGCCAAGGTAGAGAAGAAATGCAATGAATTCACCGTTGGGCTGCCATAAAAGTGGAATCTGAACTCGCTATTAACTCAATTAGGTCATCCGTTGTGAGAGCAGTACGAATAGCACTGCGCTGTCATTGAGTCCAAATGCGAGTGTAGTATCAATTTAGAAAATAACATTTATATTAAATATAAACCAATTCAATAAATCAAATAATAACCTTAGTGGAAAGAGAAGGGTTAATTATCAACATATCATTTGATCAGTTTTAGATTTATAGGATGCTAACCCTCAACTTTCTCTACAATTAGGGTGTTTCCATTCCTTTAACCTATTAGTGGTTTCTGAAGGTGATTGAGGTGTAAATGTTGTGTACCCTTTTTTCCTTCTCTCCAAATGAGATATCTTAAATCTATCCATTAGAAGCACACCCTATCCCGGACTATGCTCAAACACATTCATCGAGTCATGGAGATGACCACCTTAATTAAAGTATGCATTCAATAACCCCCTTTTTTCAAACCTGAGAATTCATTTTCCAGTGTCTCCATATCACATGATCTTATTTTGGCATTCTAAAGGAAAGTACATAGATCAAATAACATAAAAAAAAAATGCAATCTCAAAAATAATTCTTGTAAATGGTGCAAGTACCATAAGGTATGGTCCCGTAACACATAACTTTTAAATGAGTGAAGCATGATTTTGACTATAGCTTAATAATAACGCTTATTCGCATGGTGACATGAGTCAAGTTCACATAATTTCAATAACTATACCTAGTTGAAGCTATGATCTTCCTAATTTAATCAACCTTTATGTTGAGTTACTAGTCCATAAATGATAAAGCCACTTTAGAATCCCTTAGCTATTAGTAACTTATTATTATTGTCAATGAATATTATATCTTTTAATTTATTTAATCATAAATTTAATAACAATTTTATAAAAAGTTATAAATTATTTTGTATTATTTATGCATATTCACAAATTTTAAATAGTTAGCATTCAAATAAAAAAATTATATGTGTGTGAGAGAGAGATTTATTTTATGTTATTTTAATGTTATATGGGGCTTGGGAAATTGAATAAAAGACTTCATCACTCATATACTTTACATAACACAAACATGCCAAGTAAACCACCCTAGAACTAATATTAAAATAGAATTTTGATATATGTGAGAGAGAGAATTATGAAGTATTTTATTCATTAATTTTTTTAGTTATTAATATTTTTAAATATCACATGTCAATTCTAACTTTGAATGGAATTATCTTAGTGTGTATATATATAATAATTTTATTAGTAATCTAAACACCATATAAAAACAAAAATCCACTTGCATATAGTAAAATAGCATTGTTTTCTCTAGAAAAGATTGTGTCACTTGTACACGAGAGACAATATGTTGTTGAGCCTAGAGATCTTGCCATGTGAGAGAATATAATCCTCTTTTTTTATATATGTTGAATTATTTTGAAAATTTTATAATCATAAAATTTATTTTAACAAATTACAAGATAAACATATTTGATTGTTGTTTCTCTCTTATACATGCATAAGATATTTTATAAAAAATGAAAAAAATCAAACAACATAATACAATAATATCTAACATAATGATATCTAACATAATACAATCTTCTCCACACAATAAAAACTTTAATAAACAATAAAAAATCAAACAAATATTACTAATTGAAAAATAAATATTTTTTAATTAAATAATAACTTTAAATTTATTTTTTCCCGTATATATAATAATGGTTTTTATAATATTTAAGATATAATTTTAATTATAAATATAAAATTCTAATTCTAATAAATTAACAATGTATTCCATAGCTAATTCCAACCCTCCCACTATCATTTAAAATGGCAAATCGAATGGTACATCTCTTTCAAATTGATTGAAATTTTGAGGCCTATATTTTGGTGTGGTTTTTTCATGATTGCATATGGGGAGTTGAGCCTTGAACGGTTACTTACTATTTCAAGGTAACAAAAAATAAAAAAAGCGGAGTGGGCCTTTAAATTTTGAGGACTATATTTTGGTTTGGTTTTTTCATGATCGTATAAGGGGACTGGAGTATTGAACGGTTACGCACTATGACTATTATTGAGCGGTTATTCACTATTACTATTTCAGGGTAACAAAAAGAAAAAAAGAACTATTACTATTTCAGGAGAACAGAAAGCAAAAAAGGAATGTTGATGTTTTTAAGAAAACAAAAAGGCTGTTAATATAAGCCATTCGATGTGACTAGTATATTATCGTCTCATCAGGGTATGCATAACATCTTATCTTGGCGAACGTGTTGCAATGCTCTTTATTTTTGTTCACGCTGTAGTTTCCACTTCGGCAGCCTAATGATTGCATTTTCTGGAAGCAGAGCGCTGAAATTTTCTGTAAATTCAATGCCATTATTTCATATCGTCCTTTATACTTACATGGTATGTACTCTGGAGTCTGCTACCATAAAATTTCCATCATCTCAGAAATTTGATGTTGATATTAATGTTTGATTCAAATTTTAAATATGTTTCATGTATGAAGTTACAAGGCTTTAATATAATAAAAGAGAAACTAGAGATTGGAGGTGCAAACACATTGGATGATCTTCTGCTAAATTTTCCGGAAACCTAAGAATATGATGACCATTAGGTATGTCATGAATAGATCTTAGTACTCAAAGAAACATAATTGCGTTGCTCACTTTTGAGTGTTCTCGAAGCGCAGTATCAAATTAAGTCGGTAATTTTATTATATTAAGATAAAAGATAAATTTATTTTTAATTAATATTTTTTTGGAATCCATAATATTAATTTTATTGTGTAAAGATTAAATATAAATTGATTTTTAATTCATAATTTTTTAAAATATTTAAAATAGTTTTAAAGTGTTCTCACTTAGAGAAAACCCTTAGTTGTGAAAGGGAACTCACTCAAGAACATATATGTAACTTCAAACTACTTTGGGATTGAAAATTTGCCTTTCTAGTTCGGAAAGGGATCTTTCCCAATTTTGTTACCTTAAGGCACAATAACAACATATATCGAATATGCTATGTAGCCATATTGTAAAACAATGCTAGGTTTGGTTTCAGTATAAGAAAAAATACCGTTAGGAATGGATTCTAACATAATTAGGAATGGATTCTAACATAATTATGTATGCCAGCCATAGGTCACATGAGAAAATACAATTAAAGGAAAGATGGATATTGACTTTTCTAACAAATTGAAAAATTAGGGTGTGATAGATGCAAAGTAGAAAAAACCTAAAAAAAAAACACATCACCTTAGTGATTCTTGTATTTCCTTTGGATGAAGAAAACAAATAGGTATTTAAATAATATGAGCTAGAGCATTCAACTTGAATTCTAATCCATAAATCCTTTATTCAAACACTAAGGGAAATGATCATTTGAATAATTGATAAGAACACAAACATACATGAAACACAAACAAAAAACCAATAACGCATGAATCTTTGGTAATGTTCACAACTTCTTCTTATGGCATAATATCTCCAAATTTTCACAATGCACAAGGTTTTTTCATAGAAATCCGAACCCTTTGTCTTTCCTTTTCTTACATTATATAGCAAAATGTATTACACTTTAAGATCCATAATATCCGGAAAAAAATATCATGAAATATTACAATATTTTTGTGATTATATTTACAAAGAAAAGTCCATCCTTGAATCTAGACATAAAATAAAAAGGTCTTTTGAAAACTAATCTCGATATGGATGTTTCTTATTTGGAAAGAAATTTCCTGCTGGATTGTAGGTACTTATCCCTCCATTTTCTGATATGCACTAAATCTGCAAAACTGCCTCAACCTCTTAATCGAACTTCTTCCATCTTTGAAGGCTAGAGCTGCAAAAATTCACTCATATGACTAAGGCCTTTTCCTAGGCATTCACAGAATCACCATAAATTTTCCCTTGGCTTGAGCATCATCCAAATATGAGGGCTTGCAAAACTGTTAGCTTCCCTTGTTTTCAAAATTGTTGCCTTGTCTACAAATACATCTTCAAGATTGTTCAGTTGTCCATGGCCTCTAGTGCTTTAGCTAGCAAATGCAACTTGTCCTATCTTTCCATTACTCTAGTAATCCTTCTACTCTGATTCTACGGGGTTTTAACAATTTCTAGGGTTTCAAGCCTTTCCTCTTCAATTCTAGCAGGTCCCTCCCCATCATGAATAAAAATTGGTTCCTTTAATCTAGGAGTCAACCTATCTTTAATATTTAACCTCAATTTATTTGTGAACTTGGTCTGTGGCATTCTTGAATACTTTGTTCTCCGGCTCGATTCTTCATGGCCCTTTCTCTCAACTTATTTTGTTTCTTGATCTTCTTACTGACATTTTTTATCCCTCCTTTTATAAACCCTAGGGTTTGTTTCTTGGTTAAGATTTTCTGCATATTTTTCAATAACTTATTGATTGGTTTCATTCAAATCCCTGCTCAATTCCTGTATATATATTATCCAGATAAAACCATGGTGATAGACATCATGTGGGTGAAAAATATTTCTCTTCCTAGCACTTGTGATCATTTTAATTAGAATTTGACGTAGGTAGAAGGGCAAGTTCATTTTGTTAAAACCGGCCAGGTGCACAAGAAATCTCATATGATACAAGAAAATTTTGGAGAATCTGCCATCAAAAACAACTGAACCATCCTCATAACCTGAACCCACTCTGGCTTCAAAATATTGTAGTGAATTCCAATTCTCCAACATGGGTCATGGAAATCATCTTTTAAAAAATAATTTAGGTTTACTCCATGCACCATCCTTTTCTTAAACCACCTTTCTCCATCAATTGGTAGTTTAGTTCTGCAATAACTTTATGTGCATCGCCTCAAGATAAGTTACCATTGCCTAAAAATATATTTGGAATAAAACATTGCCCTTTCATACCATCTAACCATTCACCATTCACTATATACATCCACTTTTCATGAGCCTTTAACATCCATATTAACCAAAGTTTAATGTTTAATTTATTAAACATCACTTTATTGACCCCTTAACTTTAATAATAATGTTTTGTCAAGGTTCCATAGTTAAGAGGGAGTGTTGAAAATATAACTAGTTTTGGTCTTCATAATTGTATTTGAGTCATAATGTAATGTATATGTCAAAAGGAAGAAAAAAGAAATTTAATTATTAAAAAGAAATTGACTTATTAAAGCATAGGTTTCATGCTTGGGTCAACAGTTTATATGTCAAAGTCTCCATTGTAGGCTTCTAGTGTTTATGTCAAGTGTTCTTGTCTCTGTCATAATGTAAAAGACCCTTCTTGGGCTTCATCTATCAAGAAATAAATTTAGTTTATGTAAAATAGGTCATCTAGGCCTCCTCCACCAAGTCAACGTCAACCTGAGCAAGTTGGCCTAATTGAGGGGCATAATCTACTATATAAAGGAAACAATTCAGCCTCATTTGGAGGAAAAGACACTCAAGTCCGACTACAGGAATTTTGGTGTGATAACAAGAATTCTCGACTACAAGAATTCAGATGTGATTACATAAATTTGCGCCTATAGAAATTCAGGTGTGATAATAGGAATTCATGATTACATGAATTTGGGTGTGATTAGAGGAATTCACAAGTATATGAATTTCGGTGTGATTGTAGGAATTCACCATTACAGGAATTTGCATATGATTTCAGGAATTCATGATTACAGGAATTTGCATATAATGGCAGGAAATCGAAGTTGCATGACAAGTTGAAGTATTGAAGCTTGAGGACTGAAATTCTCAAGTTACTAGAGGTCGAAGTTCTAGATTGTTGTTGGGTTGTACTTGTTGAACAAGAGGGGATTGCCGAAGTTTGTTGAATCATATTGAAAGGCTGACTTGGTGGAGGAGGAAAGTCTTTTTGGTCTAAGGTCTTGGCCTATCTCAATTTTATTTACTAGTGGAAGAGTTTGACCGGGTTTTCCGCTATAGAGGGGTTTTAGCCCTAGTTGAGAGCCTACATATGGTGTCGGTGATCTTCATGTTTTATTTTGGATATTTCTTGATGAAACAAAGATAAAAGAAGAACATAAGAAAGTTAATAAGACCACAAAGATATCACAAGTAATGATCAACATAAAAAAAATATTTCCACCTTTCCGATTTTCTAACACTACACCACCCTATAACAATTATAATGTCGGGGGACAAAATTCACACGGTTAATTACATAATAAGTATCAATCTTTTATATGATCATGGTATCACT
Source organism: Pinus tabuliformis (assembly GCA_031772625.1). Lineage (NCBI taxonomy): Eukaryota > Viridiplantae > Streptophyta > Pinopsida > Pinales > Pinaceae > Pinus > Pinus tabuliformis. The sequence continues at coordinate 727,716,756 of CM062808.1, read as the reverse complement.
ACATTTTGTAGAAGTTGAAGGCTTTGTCAACGCAAAGCTTAAGGCAATTACAACAATATACTCATTAAGACCTCAACATGTGACTTGTGAAAATTGAACTTGGGTGGGGAGGAAAACACTCATTCTCACCATTGCACATAATATAACCAAGTGAAAACCATAAGTATCAAGTTCATCTAGAAAAACTAAAGAAATTGGCCCTATAAAAGTTAGATATTGGCCGTATAGTATTAGGGATTAATCTATCTAGGGAAAATTAGAAAATGAACCCTATAATATTTGAATAGCAAACCAAATTATACATTTATATATCATTAGGGCTCATGACCACTCTTTTGAAATGAAATTATATGATTCTAATCATGTTTTTCTAACAATAATATAAAAAAAAACCAAGCCACTATTATTGGTATAAATAAAATAATATTAATATATCTAAATTATAACATTAAAAATACTAATTATACCTATTTTTTTTGTATTTGAATTAAAACATAAAAAGTATTATTATTATTATCATTAAAAATATACAAATTCTTAAAAATATTCGTGCACCAAAATGTTATGTTCAATGTATTAGAGTCTGAATCGAATCTAATGTATTATGCAAATAATATGATTTTTTTGAAATATAAAAACCAAAACTATATTTATGATACGTTTCATATTTAAACTTTCACTTTAAAACACTGAAATCCTCACATCATAATTATTAGATACCCATGAAAATCTAACAAAGTCTAACACAATCAAACTGCTTATGGCAATTTGTGAAACATGCATACAGAATGTTGTATTCCATGTATGAATGGTGTCCAATATGTCATATAAATGAAAGCAAAGAAATTACATGAATATGGAAAATAAAAGGTTATAAAAGATCGAGCTGCCTACCTCAGATAACAGAAGAAACGGAATGAATTCCCCATTAGTTCGAATGGCACACAAGGGGAAACTGAATTCATTGTTAAATCAACTAATTCATACATTGTGCGTCCAGTAAGAATAGCATTGCGTTACCACGAGTACGAATAGTGCTGCACTGCCACAATAGTATTCACTACACTACACTAATAGTTGTCACCCTCAACTCAATTAATTCATCCATTGTGCGTCCAGTACAAATATCACTGCGTTGAGTACCAATAGTGCTGCACTAACATAATCAATTTGAACGTACAAAACGTATATTCAACGAAAAATATATTTATATTAAATTTTAACCATTTCAGTAAATTAAATTTTGGCCGGATCAGAGTTTAGTGTTGGCCTTGGTGAACAAAAGTAGCGTTTAATTGGTGAACAAAAGTAGCGTTTAATTAGAGTACAAAATGAGGGCAATTACTGCACAACATAACAAAAGTGAAAACAGGGCAAAAAAAAAAATGGAAAAAAGAACTACCCTATAGGAAAAAAAAATTGAAAAAGAACTACCCTATAGTATATACAACATTTAATCAACTAAGAGAAGCAAATATGCATAATCCGTCCCGTTCTTTTCATCGCAGGAGCTCCGGTTTTGTGCTTTCTGAAAGGCATTCCAGTGAAGTATACTTTTTTGAAAGGCATAAGTTATTTCAGTGAAGTATAATTTACAAAATGAAGTATAGATGGGTTTAGTTATTAAAGTTAATTTAATTAATGAAGTATAAATAGGTTTAGTTATGAAAGTTAATTTAATTGGTCAAGTTACAGTTAAAGTAATTTTGCTATTAAAAAATTATGGGCTCAATTTTATATACTAGTTGTTACTAAGATTTTACAGGTTTAATTTGATCTGTTATTGAAAAGATAGATTCAATTTTTTTTAAATTACAACTACAAATTCTAATGTGTAATAAGAGTAGAAGAGATGTAATTTTATTGATTCATCCCAATACAATGTAATTACTTTTTATTATTTGAAAAAAGAAAAAAGAAAAAAGGAAAAAATGATAGCATAGACATTTTATCTTCTCTAAGAATATGTAAACTCAACTATTAGAGAAAAAATATGACTAAAACATTGATTATGTGTTAGCTTAATCATTATGGAAAAAAAAATGTGTTAAAAAAGAAAAGAAAAGTTAAGTACAATATAAATTCTATCTCAAATTCTGAGACAATGGAAATTCATAATAGCAATGTATATATTGTGTGAATATCAAAGTATTATCTGCAAAGATAAATATTCAATGAAGCTGTAGCAACAAACATCATGAAATTAATATAAGTAAAGATAGTGTTAAAGTCTTATTTCAAAAAAATCTAATTGTCTTTCAAAACAGATGGAAATTAGAGAATTTAAATTAATGTATAAGGAAAACTTAGAAAATCAACTTTATAAAAAGAGTAAGGAGCCATCATCGTCATTGTCAAAAGATTTTAGTAGGTTAAGTCGTTAAGAGATATTGTTAATGACCTATTTGTGATATTTATAAAACAGATTCTTTAAAAATTTTAATTCAGTTAAAAAAATAAAAAATAAAAACCACATAATTACTTTTTTTTAAATAATTTTACATAATTATAATCATATATTTCTAATTTTCATATAAAAACACAATACAATATGATTTGTATAACTAAAATAACATTATTATAAACTATAATATTAACAATATCAATAATATAATAATAATAAAACCCAATGCAATATTATTTATATAACTAAAATATTATTAATATCACATACAATATTAACCATTTCCATCTTACTTTTTATATTTAAACTTTCACTTAAAACTTACACATCATAGTTACTCTTAAAACACAAACTTTAACCTAAAATAATACAAACAAAATTTTTAAAAGTCCATCATAAATATTAGGTTCCATCTCTAAGTGGAATCTATTGTATTATACAAGTAATACCAAAAACAGTGGAATCTAATGTATTATGCAAGCAATACCAAAAACATTATACGAATATTTATTAAAAAAAAAAAAACTATACTTGAATTTTATGTACAAATAAAGCCTTAATGTACTATGCAAATGATATAAAAATTATATTAATATAAAAAATAAACTACTGTATTTAATTTTCATTTAAAACATTATATTTGATTCTATGTATAACATTAAAATATTATATTTGGTTCTATGTCATTATATTTGGTTTTCTGAATAAGTGAATATGTTATTTAAATAATATTAAAAATTATATTAATATTAAAAAAATTATATCAATAATATTTTTTATTTAAGTTTGATCTAAAACACTCTGATCTTAATTTTAATCCTAATTATTATAAATTGTAAATATTATAAATATTAAATTTTATAATAATATTGTCTTGAATGCTGTGTTTCTAATATAATTATTAGTTTATGTTGGTTTCAAAAACTAGGTACCTCATGTTAAAAGGGAGAAAAAAAAGTTATATTTATAATGATGTGCAAAAGAAATTATATGAATATTCAAAAAAAAAACCTTGAAACATTAAAAGAATATCGTGTTGGCTACCTCGAAGCCAGGGAAGAAATGAAATGAATTCACCGTTAGTTCGGGTGGCATAGATAACCTGAGTAGAGTTCAATGTTGGCTTTGGTTGTCGCTGTAGTGGACCCCGCAGGTATGGTTCGAGAGAAGGTTGAAGGTATGGTTCTGAAGATGGTCGCCTATTAAAACGAACACAAGAAAAACAGGGCTATCGCTGCAAAACAGAGTAAAAGAAAAAGAGAAAACAGGGCTCGCCAGCAATAAACCGAAGAGAGGGCTACCATCGACCACAAGTAAAAACAAAATATTCAACAAACAGAAACAAATTATTCAAAAAAAACTTACAAAAATCCGGTCCCTTTTTTTCATGGCATGAGCTCCCGTTTCAGTTTTTCGGCTTTCTTGATCCTAAGATGTAATTATTAGTATGTTATTATTTGTTAAAAAAAAACACTATGTTATATCAGAAGATGGGAATGTTGGGAACTTAGATATTATTGTGGGAAATGATTAGAAGTTTCTTCTAAATTTATAAGAAATTGCTGATAGAAAATGAGAATATCATATAATAAAATATTGTCATTATATTTTTTAAAACAAATTATCAAAATAATTTTTTTAAATTTTATATTAAATATAAAATAATTTTAATAATAAATAAATTCTAAGACATAAATTCATAGCAGCAGTGTACATATTGTGTGAGCCTGAAATTATATTATGCACAAATAAATATTCAATTAAGCTACAACAGCTATATCATGAAATTAAATTAATATAGGTAAAGACAAATTCAGAGTCTTATTATCCAGAATCCAATTTTACTTTTAAGAAACGTGGATATTATAAAATATATAATATAGAGACAGTTGTAGCATGGTAGATTGATTTATGGGGAACTTAGAGAATGAATTTTATAAGGATTGAGTAAAAACCACCATTATTGTCCAAGGATGTGAGTAGATTCAAGTCTTTAAAAATATGATGTAACTAGATGTTTGTGATATTTATGAAATCTATTCGCTAGAAATTTTAGTTCCAGTTTAGATAAAAAAATAAACCAACCACAATCACATCACCATTATTTTAAAATGACTTTAAATAATTAAAATCATATATTTTTAATTATAATATGAAAAAACAATATAATATTATTCATATAATAGAACAATATTAATATAAAATATACTATTAACAATATTAATTATATCAAGAAAACCAATTTAATGTTATTTATATAATTAAAACAATATTCATATTATTTATCTAACTAAAATAATATTAATATAAATGATAACATTAATTATATTTTTTATATTTAAAATTCACTTTAAAAAATACTAATCAGAATTATTTTTAAAAACATATAAGATAATATAAAAAAAATTCTTAAAATCTCATCATAAATATTCGATTCCATTTTCAAGTAAAATCTAATGTGTTAAGCAGATGATTTCAAGTAAAATCTAATGTGTTAAGTAAATGATAAAAAAAAACCATTAGAGCCCAGTAAAAAAGAAAACTATACTCCTTCAAGTCTAAATGTGTTACGCAAATGATATAAAAAAATATATTAACATAAAAAAAAAAATTAAGTCTATCCTAATTATAATTTTGTATCCGGATTTTGATTTAACCTAAATCACTGGAATGGAATCATTATCATTGCAAAATATTAACAAAAGCTAACACAGTCAAAACTCTTTAACTCTCCACGCGCCCTGAATGTTGTGTTTTCTAGCGTAATATATTTATGTAAAAATGATATGCGAAGAAATTATAAGAATATTCCAAATAAATGCTTAAAACATATGGGGCTGCCTACCTCAAAGCCAAGGCGCAGAAGAAATGCAATGAATTCACCATTAGCTCGGCTGCCAATTTGAACTCGCCATGAAGTCAATTAATTCAATCGTTGCGAGAGGCGTACGAATAGCAGTGTCAATCTGGAACAAACCCATTTATTTTAAATTTAAAACACATTCATATTATATTTAAACACATTTATATTAAATTTAAAACACATTCATAGTAAATTTAAACCAATTCAATAAATCAAATAATAACCTTACTAGAGTTCAGTGTTTTGCCACTTGAGTGGAACCCCGCAGGTATTGTTCAGAAGAAGTAGCGTTTGATTAAAACAGACATACGAGCAAAAAAAAGGGCAATTACTGAAAAACAAAGCAAAAGAAAAAACAAAATATTCAACCAACAGAAACAAAATATTCAAAAAAAAAACCCGCAAAAATGCGGTCCAGTTTTTCCGCTTTCTCTGCATCGCTTGAAAAAGAGGAAACCCATTCCAATGAGATGAAATGAAGTATAAACCTGAAAAAGGAGCGAACTATACCATTATTTATTAACATATAACAGCATAAATAAAAGCTTACAGAGTTATGCAGTGTTGGTAAAATTTACATCTATAAATTCTAATGCCTATTCAGCCCAATGTCAAATAAATGATGCCAACATTACAAATAAATGATACTCTCTTTGAATCGATTCGTTTTTGACCTACAGATCAACCTACACTTATAATCAGAAAAATATTTCTTATTAATTCATCTACACGGATTGGAACTCCTCGTACCCCATTATCTGCTGCCACCACCACCCAAAAAAAACAAAACGTCGTGAGCAAAAATTTGTAACTAAGGGGAAAAATAGGGAATATGCATTGAAACGAGAGAAAGAAGAGAGGCCGAATACAATATATATGTTTATATTCTAAAATCTATTGATTTTATAAAAACTAACTTAGATTTATATCATAAATTCTATTGATTCTATAAAAAGTAGATTATAGACTAATATTATAGAAATTTTAAAATAGTATTTTTATAAATTTTAAATTCTAATTAAATAAGATTAAAATAAATATCAATTATATCTGAAATTAAAAATTTAATTATTCTAATAAAATTATTAATTATAAACTAATGTCAAAATTATTATTTATAAATTTTAAATATATTATAAAAATTAATATAAAAAAAATAGATTAAATAATAATATTAATATTATAAAAATTTATAATAAAATTCTATATTATAATTACATAAAATTAAAATTAATATTAATTAAAATTAAAATCATTTCAATCTTGATTTATAATCTAAATATTCTTTAAAATTATTAATTGTAATAATTATTAAGTATTATTAATTATTAATTAACGTGTCTTAAAAGATGTCCCCTACCATCATTCTCATTCCATCACTCTCTCACTCCTTTATTTATTCATTCTGTTGAGATATAGCTTATATATTTTTTGATCTATCATGATAATGAGCCACTGTGGATGACTCGAAAGGTTGATTTAAATAATTATGGATGCAATAAACCTAGAATAAAATGAAACACATGAATAAGAACATTAGATGATTTGAAAAAATGATTAATGAAGCATGAGGGGTGGACTTTAAGAATCAAAAAGAGTATAGAAAGGGTACAAAAAAACTCCTAAACATCTGCTTCTTACAGATATGATCTTTAATTATTTCTTAATTTATTATGGACATTTCTATATCTTTGTCCCAAATCCATAATCTCCATCCAATTCATTCATTCAGATGTCTATTCTTACAGCATTGATATAAATTCTCAAATTAGCATATGATAATAATTATTAGAATCACGTTAAGCTTTACATGTGTAAATTTTCCCAATTTAATCACTCTCTTTCATGTGTAATACATCCATGGCCACAAACATGGACGCAAACATGTGTTGTTATCTTTTGGAGACCAAGAAATGATTGATATCTCTCATTCAACGATTTTTTCATTTTCTTTTGAAACAAAAGTTTTACCAACTAAGGGATAATGAAAGAATCTTATTTTCTTTTTTTGGTTGAAGCAAGAGTCGTACCTTCAAATTCATTCAATCAGAAAATTATTTACATAGAATACAACCATCCACAAGGAAACATGGATCTTAAACAAACACTACTTACTAGAAGATCATGGATCACAGTTAAGTGTTAAAACTCCGACCCAAACCCACAAAACTACACCACCCAAAATAGTAAAAAATAACAAGGCCACTTGATCAACTCGACAAATCTGGAAAAGGGGACCAAGCTCCCACCAACAGGATAGGAGGACCTTGCTGAGCCAAGGCTCCCGCCAATTAACTGTTTGGACCCCCCAGTAAGTACACATATTTCTGACCGTTGATCCTCCCAATTTGATCCAATGGTAGAGGTGAATGTCGCGACGCCTAAAAGCCCTCCCTTTAACCTTATGGCCCCACTGACAAGCTCGTTAAATCACAGCAGTAGATTCACCGGACTTGATCCTACGACAGAGGAACATATTGCGCCGAGAAAAAGAGTTGTTGGTTAACGTGCGATGAGAGTGGAAAACAAAACTGCCCCTCGGCCACGTGTAACCTAAGGAGTGTGATCGCTCCCAAATTTTGAAAACCACTTCCCACCGAAGAGACCCCCGATATACCGGAAACCACTTAGCAGGCGGATTCGCGTCCTTTGACAGCAAAGTAGGAAAATTCAAGTTGCTATTGGATCTCGGATTCCGGTAGTTACCTCTTCTGCCATTGCGGCCGAATGTGAGCCTGAGCAATGAACTACCCCTTCCCTCCAAACAGCTACTCTGGTAGCAGACTCCTTCTAGCAACATAAGAAACACCGAGAAAAGGAAAAACTTGCTCCTCATAAATCAACCAAATTATTGGACAGAGCTTCCATAGTTTTGGTGCGGTACACCATCATATCCTCAACTGCTTGGGTATCACACTGATCCATGAAACTGTTCTGAGACAACCTATGCCCGCCCAATGCAACCCTATACATGGTACACTTCACTCCTTGATTAGCCAGTAAATCAGCTAGTTTATTGGCCTGCCTTCGCACATGGTTAAAACTAACCGTGTGTAGGCCTCTGAGGTGGAGTTGGATCCTTTGGAAGACCTGGATCAATCTCCAGTGTTTCGAAACCTTCTCCGGTTCCGAACCCCAACTAATTTTCTTGACAGTGTTGATAATTATCTTAGAGTCAGCTTCGATAATTACATTCTGTCGGTTCTCCTGCACCAGGAGATCTAAGCACTGCTCCATAGCCATGGCTTCTGCCATGTTATTTGTAGCTCTACCTAAATGTCCATGGAAGATGGAAAGGATATTACTAGTGTCATCCCTTAACACCCCTCCAAAGCCCTCATTTCCCGGGTTGCCTTTAGAAGCCCCATCTATGTTATATTTCAGAAAACCCAAAGGGGGAGGATGCCAGAATTCCTGCTTAGAAACCATAGCCACAACCCTTCTGTTCAGGCCCTGCGACATAAGCCCCTGCATTCCCAACAGTCCCAGAATCCTCAAGTCAGCATCTAAGGGTGGATTTTTAGGGGTGTCTCGCACTATGGTACCCACCGTCTCTTTAAGTTGAGTCAAAGTCTGCTTCAAAAGACATTGAAGGGATCTTTTTTCATTTTTGAAAATTCTCTTATTCCTTTCTTTCCATACATTCCAAACAATGAAACTAGGTGCTAGAGCCCAAGCAAAACCTAGAATTTCATTATCTTAGTAATTACTTCTTCACCTGGTTAGGGTATTGAAATACGCCCTCTGTCCTTGTCGCTCTTTTGAAAGATGTTAACAAAAGAATCCCACAAACTAGAGGTGAAGATACAATTATTGAGGAGGTGTTCCATAGTTTCCTCTTGGGCTTCACAGAGTTGGCATCTGGAAGGCCCCAGCACACTCCTTTTCCTTATGTTATCCCAAGTCAGAATTCTCTTATGATAAACATGCCACATGAATAGCTTAATCTTCATCCAACCTTGATGCCTCCACAGATTCTGCCATATTCTTTCTGGAGCAAGAGAGTCCATCTCGAGGAGTTTGTGTTTTACCTCCTTAAGATTAAAGATACCTTCATTATTGTTGCCCCACCTCAATTGGTCATGCCCCCCTGTCACCAAGATCTTCCTTTGTTCCAGTATCCGCATGAGAGCCTCAGCTTTGGTTTTCAAGGGGTTATCTTCCCTGTAAATCATATTCCTCCACTTTCTCCATTTGCTTGCATTATTATTTTGGTCCCAAAAATCTTTTACCTGCGATAACCCTATGATATCTGTCTCTCTTTTGAGGTCCAAAAATTGTTCATTAAGTAGTATTGGTTCTTGTTGCCATTTATCTTCCCAAAAAAGTGCCAAATCCCCCTCTCTGATTTCCCAGAAGCTATTCTTTTGAACTAAGCCTCTGTTCTCCCATGCCTTATTCCAGATGTGTGAGCCCTTTATATTTCCAGACTTCCTTATATGATCGTTATTGTCCCAAGTGCTGGCATATTTTTCTGTCCAGATGTTAGCCCATTGGGCCTTTGGTTCTTTCACCCATGTCCATCATAACTTAGCTTGTAAAGCCCTGCTTAGAACCTTTGGATCATCCAAACCCAGACCTCCTTGATTTTTGGGTTTGTAAATCTTTTCCCAAGCAACTAAGGCCCATTTCCTTTTTTTCTCCCCTTTACCCCAGAAGAGAAAGTCTCTTTGAATGGTTCTAAATTGTTGTAAGACTCCTTTTGGTACAGGGAGTGTTGAAAGCATAAAAACTGGGATAGATTGAAGAACATCCTTTGTAAGCACCAACCTACTAGCCAAGTTTAAAGATCTAATGGTCCAATTGCTAATTTTATCCTACATCTTATTAATCACCGGTTCCCAGATACTCTTATGAAGAGGTTTAGCTGTCAGGGGGACTCCCAAATATTTCGAGGGTAGAAAATCTCTTTGAAAGCCTAGAATTCTGGAGATGTTCCTTTGTATAGCAATATTAGTATTGAAGAAAAAGATTTTAGATTTAAAAATATTAACCTCCATACCTGTGGCCAAACCAAAGTCAATTAGAAGTTGTTTGTATGCCAAAGCTTCTTTGACTATAGGAACTCCCTACAGCATGCTATCATCCAAAAATTGCTGATGAGTCAAAGTCTGTCCATTCTTCGAAAGTTGAAGACCCCGGATTTTGCCTTCTGCTTTTTCTTGCTGAATCGCTCTGCCAAGTCCTTCCATCATGAGTATAAAGAGAATGGGAGAAAGTGGATATCCCTGCCTAAGGCCTCTTGAGGGAATAAAAATCTTGGAGGGAGATCCATTTACCAAAATTGAAAAGCTAGAAGAAGTTACCAAAGCCATGACCCATCTAACCCAATTATGATCAAACTCAAAAGCAATGAGAACCCTCTTGATATAGGTCCAGTTTAACTTATCATAGGCTTTAGCTAGGTCCAGTTGCATGATCATTCCAGCCTTCCTATTGCTATTCAGAGAGTGAACCACCTCCTATGCTTGAATGATGTTATTGAGAATTTGTCTACCTTCTACATAACCAGATTACTCCCCAGAAACTGGAGTGGGGAGAAGAGGTTTGAGTCTATTAGCTACAACCTTGGATATAATCTTGTAACCACATTGCACAATGCTATGGGTCAAAATTTATCAGGAGTTAGGGCATTAGCTTGTTTAGGGATCAGTGCAATGAAGGAGGTGTTGAGTGCCTTCATAATAGTTCTATTTCCCCTGGAATCTTCTATTGCATTCAGAATATCTTGTTTAACAATATTCCAGCAGGCTTTGAAGAAGTCCACATTAAAACCATCCGGACCTGGTGCTTTACCATTCTGCATTTCCTTGAGGACTTCACTGATTTCTTCTTCCGTTACTGGCCTGTTGAGGTTGAGATTATCCTGTCTGGACACTAGTCTTGGTATGTGTCTTAAAATATTCTTAATGAAAGGCTCTCTATTTGGAATGATTTCCTGTGCAATCCCCCGAAAGTGTTGAACTAAAATAGCTTCAATATCTTGATGGGTACTGAGCAGTTTCCCTTCCTCATCCTTAATTAAGGAGATTCTATTATGAGCCCGATTTGCCAAGGTTGACCTGTGGAAAAATCTGGTGTTTCATTCCCCTTCCTTTAACCATTGCACTCTAGATTTTTGTCTCCAGAATATTTCCTCTTTTTTGCATAAGTTCTCCCCCTCGTGTTGAAGATTGGTGGCTTTATCATTGCTAACTTTATCAAAGCCAACCTTGATAAGGGATTGGTTGAGTATCTGCAGTTTGTTTTCAACAACTTTTTTTCCTTCAAAAATATTGCCAAATTCTTTCTTGTTCCACTCTTTAAGCCTGAGCTTGATATGTTTTAGTCTTTTGTGAAGAAGGAACATGCTTGTACCCTGAATATGCAGATCTTCAGACCACCAACTTGAAATGTTGTTGATAAAATCTGGATGGGTGAGCCAGATATTCTCAAATCTGAAAGGTCTATTTCTGGGAGTTCCAATACCCCTAATCTCTAGTTGAATTGGCCAGTGATCAGAACCTCCAAAGGGTGGAATTTTTGCTTCCATTCCATTATCATTGAGTAAAATGTCCTTTGAAATGATATATCTATCTAACTTTGAGGCCACCAAAGACCCTCCTCCTCTCCTGTTGTTCCAAGTAAAGAGACCATTACTTGTATCAATGTCAACCAGCTTCATAGTATCCATAAAAGATTGAAAAGCTAAGGCATCTTTGGTTAGAGATCTGGTGCCCCCTTTTTTCTCCGAAAGTGATTTGATCATGTTGAAGTCCCCTCCCAAAATCCATGGAATCCCAGCATATCTCTCTCTGAGATCCATGAGAGAATATAGAAATCTCAATTTGTCATCCATTCTTTGAGGGCCATAAACATTTGTTACCAGATAGATCTCCCTATCCCCCACAGGTTGAATGACCACCGATAGATAATTTTTGGAAGCTTCAGCATCAATTATACCAATCTTTAGGGGATTCCAAAGAATAAGAATGTCACCTGTTGTATGATCTGCCTTGACTTCTAGAAACTCAAAACGACTGAGCCACTTACTGTGAAGTTCTTTAATTTTTTGAATAGAACATTTAGTTTCCTGGATAAATATAATATCCGGAGCTTCTTGTTTCATTCTGTTACTAAGTAATCTTTGCTTCCTTTTACTACCTAGACCCCTGATGTTCCAAGTAGTAAACTTCAACATTAAAGATTAGTGAAAGAGTAACTGGTTAGGTCTTTCATCTTACCCGAATCTATCATTAGCTTTCCACACTCCATTAGCAGCTCATTCTGCTTTTTTCTGCCTCTTTTCTTTCCTTGGCCTCAAGGTGCTAATCCTGGTGTGTTTTTTTATAGATTTCACACCTTCTTTGCCATGTTTTTCCGTGTTACCATGCTTTTCCACCTCACTGGCCTGAGTTTTCCATAAGTACAACTGCTGTATTCTAGAGAAATCTTCTTGAGGTAAGGAATCTAACCCTCCCATTGTGCCCTGTTTCAAGAATCCTTCCAAATCTAGGTGTTCTCTGTCTAAAATCTCTTGCAGCTCCTAATCCTCCATTTCCATCTCACTTTGAGTAATTTCCTAGTCCATATCCATTTCTCCATCGCTCAACATAGCCTCTTTCTGTTTGTTATTGTTATTTGGTTGGTCTTTGTCCTCGTCTGTCTCCTTGTCCTCCGGACTTTCCTTTATTCCCTGATCTACTTTTATAGTCTCTTCTTCCTCCTCGAGAACCTGGAACCTATTCTGTGTAATTTGAGGCCCTTCGGCTTGATGTTGCTTAAGACCCCTTTTGACGCCTTTTCCTCTTTGGCTCACCTTTTGAAAGCTTTCCATATCTTTCATTATGGAATTTATTCTCTTATTCTCGATTTTACTGAGAGGGAAATCTCTGAACAGGTGTCCATGCTCATGACATCTGCGACATCTAAAAGGAATATGTTCATAATTTACTGTTTGAACCCATTCTTCATCCAAAACTTCCAGGATCAACTCATCTGGTAGAGCTCTGGAGAGATCCATTTCCACACAGATTCGTGCAAAGGAAGTATATTTTCCTCTTTTAGTGGCTTCTGAGGCCTTGACAAAACGTCCTAATTTATTTCCTATGGATGTTAACGATTCTGTTTGCCAGTAATCAAGAGGAAGGGAGTAAAGTCTTACCCAAACCAGAACTGATGTAAAATTCTCCCGCTCCGGGACAAAGTTCATCATCCATGGCCTCATATAGAGGCCAACAGCTGCATAAAAGTAGGGCCCTCCTTCAAACACTCTGTCTTTATCCTCAATATTAGTGAAGACCACTGTAAAGAATCCTTTTGACCCCAGATGTAGGTCAATGCTCCCTTTTGGTTTCCAATGGTATTTGATCCATGTCTGTAAAGCTTTTTCAGTGGGCCACACTACCATGAATTTACAAATGATAGCATAAGTTCGCATGTGATCTCTGTGTGCCTACAGCGCAGGATCATTCAGGACCACTCTAGGTGTAACCTCAAATTTGGGCTTACATGGTCCTTTCTGTGCCTTGGTTTTTGCACCCTTTTCCTTGTCATTTTCTTCCTTGTCTTTTGTGCTTTTATTCTCACAGTGTTTGTCTTCATCCTTCTCTTCTTCCTTGCTCTCATTCCCCTCTTCATCACTTCTGATTTCTTTCATTGGCTTCTTACCACGGCTGGTAACCACTTGCTTCTAGAAGGGAGTAGAGCTCCCTCCTCCTCGCCCTACCATGGAGCATAGCGCTTGCAAACTTTCAACCCTAGCTGTTCTTCGCTCCCGGTATAGCCTCTAGTCTCTCTTCCTCGTTAATTGTATAACTCGAAAGAATCTTATTTTCACAACTCTAAATTTTCTTAATTTCTTTAGTGAATTCATTTACACCAAAAACTTAATTCGAAATGAAAAAATGCAATAAAAAGAGCATTTACCATGTTATTCAACATGGAATTAGGGAATGCTACCTTTAAGGGTATAGCATAATAACATATTATTATTATTGGTTCCATCATTCCCTATTGAGCAAGCTTAGATTCCTTGATCACTGATGCTTGGTCCTTGTAACATGCGAATTCATCCTTGCAAGTTTCATCTTCGGTGAGATTAAATCATGATAAGTCCTTGCATTGTTTAATCTTTAGAATAAAAATGTTCAAGGTTGTCAATCTAATTATGGAAAATTTAGTTCATGCATTCATCATGTGATGAAATCATTAACTATAATATTTTCTCTAAGTGATAACACCATCAACTCGGCTTTTCTTACCTCAACATCAAATGATGGCCCCACAAGAGTATGTGGCATCATAAAGTTTGCACCATTAGTTACTTTAACATGTGATCCAGTAGGTCTTGAAAGTTTCCAATCATTGAAAGTTGGCCTATTTTGATGTAAATATTGTTACAAATTTCATATGGATTTATTCGACTGGAAAAATTGAGATTTGAGTGCGTTTTTGTACCTATGACCTCTTTCTCTTCAGCTGATGGCACGGGACCTTTGCTCGGAAGAATTAACCGCAAGGAAGAATGGGTTGCAGGGAAGAACGCTTCATTTTCAACTTTGGTCACATGCAAGGGATCCCTTTTGGAGTAAGTTGCGCGAAATGGAGTAAGGAGTCGAGTTTTGAATTCACTGTTGTAGTTAATTCAAGGTGGCGAAGGGTCTAGGCATTAATACACAGGAAATGGTGGGTGAGGACCTAAACGGGAGGAGGAGGGGACACAAACAGTCGGGGACTCTGTGGAATGCCAAAGGGTGGACGTGGGCCGGTGAGAGAGTCACACTAGCTAGAAAAGGCCAACTACCATTCCATTTTTTAGCAAGTATAACTTACTCCAATTCAATGTCTACTTATGTGCCAACTGAACGATGCATTCATTCCATTTCTTCTCAGCCTTAGCTTTGAGGTAGGCAACTTGATATGTTACAAGATATTATTTTCTATACTTGCATATCATTTACATAAGTATATTAAACTCCACTAGTACATGGACCATAGTGGTCACAAATCTACCATAAAAAGTGTGGAAATATGCAAAGCTCCATATATTTAAAGATGATGATATATTTAGAGATGATGAGTTTTAATTGGGTTAGCCTATTTCCTGTCTCTATAATTATTATTATAGTTATGATTTATAATTTGAGTATTTTACATTAAATTCTAAACATAAAAGACATCATTAGTATAGCCTTACTTTCTATGTTTATATAAAAAAATTCCATACCATTTACTTACCAAATTAGACTCCATTTAGGCAAGTACCATTTACACACGGAACACAACCTTCTTGATGTAAATTCAAGAATTTATTATTAAAAAAATTGATTATATTATTAAAAGACATCATTAGTATAGCCTTACTTTCTATGTTTATATAAAAAAATTTCATACCATTTACTTAACAAATTAGACTCCATTTAGGCAAGGACCATTTACACACGGAACACAACCTTCTTGATGTAAATTCAAGAATTTATTATTAAAAAAATTGATTATATTATTTTATTTTATTTTATTTTAGAATTGGTATATTTTTTTATAATAATAATAATTTTAAAATTTAAATATAAGAAATATGTATAATATCTATTAATATTATTTTAATTATATAAATAATATTGATTTGTGTTTTAGCTTATGAGGTGTAGAGTAAATTGTGATAGAGTATTTTGTTTAGGGTAGAAACTTTTTTAGCAAAAATGTAGCCATACTAAAAGTTGGTGTGGGCTTCTCAAGTCACAAGTAAATATGTGAATCATCTCAAATTTCACATTACATAACAAACAAACAAACAAATTATATTTTTAATAATAATAATAATATACGATTAAAATCCCATAATATTATTTTGAATTTTAAATAATAATAATATACGATTAAAATCTCATAATATCATTTCAAAATAATAATGATATTTTTAATAAATCATATATATAATTGGTTATTCAAATTTTATAAAATTAATTTATCGAATTATATTTTTAATAATAATAATATAGGATTAGAATCACATAATATCATTTGAAAATAATAGTGATATTTTTAATAAATGATATATAATTGGTTATTCAACTTTAATAAAATTAAAGTATTTTTTTATTCAATTAAAAAGTTAATTTTCTAATTTTTCGTAGTATTATGTTTCAATATAGAAATTTTTATAAGGTGAATTTCTTTAGTTTTCCAAATAAATTCATAGATTTGGTTTCTCAATTTAGTTTGACCAGTTTGTCAATTTAGTTGACCAATTTATATAGTGCTCCACCTTTGTTGCATAATCATTAATTTTTCCATAATTGAGTTTCAAAATTTTGCATTCTCTAATATCAACACATAATCGATGTTTTTCTTTTCTTGAAAAATATTAATTTTTTTTTGTAGATATAACATAGCTATGCTACCATCTATGAAATGGTCCCCACATTGATGAAGTATGAGCAGTTACATCCCATGTGGATGAAATGCTGGCGACATTGATATTTCTGTTCATGCGAATAACGAAGTAGGAGTAGTTACATCCCATGTGGATGAATTGATAAGAATTATTTTTCTGATTTCTAAGTGTAGTTTCGTTTCAAAGAGTTTTGATTAGTGTTTAGAGGACATGGGATTTTATGTAATAAAAATAATTCACTTGAAGAAAGTTTGCTAGTTGGTATCATTTATTGGTAATATTGACAATTTATCTTTTTGAGATTAAACATTAGATCTTGGAGTAGAGATTAAATATTAGATCTTCAAGTTTGCTAGTTGGTATCATTTATTGGTAATATTGATTTTTTTTATTTTTTATTAAACAGTAGAATTAGAATTTATAGTTCTATATGGTATTGGTAATATTGACATTTCATTTTTTAAGATTAAACATTAAAATTAAATTAATATTTATAGTTTTAAATAGTACAAATAGATAGTTTGTTTTTTTTTTTTTAATTTATGTTAATAAATAATGGTATAGTTTACTCATTTTATTTTTTAAATCTCATTTGATTAGACTAGTCTAATGGGATTCTTTTTTAAAGGAGATTCATGAAAAAAATGGAGCTCATATAATGTAAGGAATGGGTTAGATTTATGTGGTTTTAAATATTTTGTTTAGGTTAGTTGATTAAATTTATTAATTTATGGTTGAGTGTTGTGTATGACAATCATTTTAATTTTTTGGTTCTTTGTAGTAATTTCTTTTTTTTTACATATTGGGAAAATTTATCATAATTAGGTTTTCAAATCAGTGGTGATGCCAATCGTCACTCGTTGTTATCCTTACATTAGAGGAAAACGAGTTATTAGCCAAGTAGAAGCAATTTTAGGGCATACTCAAGCGCTAAGTAATTGTTCTGTTTTGTACCTGGAACCATACATACGAGGTCAACAACAATGAAAACCAACACCAACATTGAACTCTAATCATGTTATTAGCATTTAACATTCCTAATCTAATGTCGACCCTATTTAAAAATCAATCTAATTATTATTATGTATAAACACAACATAAATTTAAAATATAAAGTGGTTTACGAAGAACACTGAAAAAAGGAATGATAAATAAATATAAATATAAATAAACTAGGGGTATGATAAATAAATAAAACATCTTTTTATATTTACTCCATAAACCTATTTATATTAAAGGGAACTCAAAAAAAAGTTTTTATTTAGGTGAAGCCTATGGGCCAAATACCTTAGAACAAATACCATATTTATAAAAGAGGTATGGTAAATAGATAAATATAAAAGAGGTATAAAGAGGTATGCTAAATGAATAAAAATATATCAAATATGATTAGAAATCAACATCTAATTATATACCAAGCCTATGGGCCAAATACCATGGTAAATAAAAAAGATATGATAAATAAATAAAAATACAAATAAACTAGAGGTATGGTAAATAAATAAAAGCTCTTTTTATATTTACTCCATAAACCTCTTTATACTTACTAACACTAAAAAAAAGGTTTTATTTAGGTGAAGCATATGGGCCAAATACCATAGGCCAAATTATTATTAATACCATGCAAAAAAAACATTATTAACCCTAATATTAATATTAAAAGATTATTATTATTATTATTATTATTATTAAATCTAATATTCATATTAATATATTATAATATTAATATTTTTAAATTTAATAACTTTGGGTTAATATAATATTAAATTTGCTATATTATAATCTATATTAATATATCATGATACATATTAATTGTAGATATATATGGGGGTGAACAAAGATAGAGTGATAGAGGTGGAGATATGGGGGAGTCACAAGGGAGAGATGAAGATAAACTAAAGGAGAGGGGAGATGAGGAATGAAGAGAGAGAGAGGGAGAGAAGTGAGAGAGTTAGAGAAGGGTAAGACAGGGAGAGGGAGACACAAATATGGAGGGGGGAGTGAGAAGGAGAGATGCAAGGAGATAGTGAGAGGATTGAAGGGTAGAGAGAGAGAGATGGGGAAGAGAGAGGGAGGTAGGAGAGAAAGGGAGAGAGAGGAAGAATGAGAGATAGGAATTGAGAGAGAGGAGGAGGGAGGGAGGGATAGAGAGATGGAGTTGGAGGGGGGGAGAGGGAGGGAAGGAGAAAGACATAGAGAGTGAGAAGTGGAGAGAGAGAGAGAGGGAGTGATAAGGGATAGATGGAGAAAGAGAGTGTATGTTTAGGGGTGATATATGGAGAGAAAGGGGGAGATATGGAGAGAGGAGGGATGTAGTAACATAGTTGGAGAGAGAGAGAGAGAGGGATAAAGAGATGGAGTTGGAGGGGGAGAGAGGGAGGGCAGAAGAAATACATAGAGAGTTGGAAGTGGAGAGAGAGAGGGAGTGACAAGGGGGGGGGGGGGGGCAGAGACAGGGAGGTAGGAGAGAAAGGGAGAGAGTGGAACGCTGAGAGACATGACTTAAGAGAGAGGAGGAGAGTGATATTGGGGATAGAGGATTGGAGGGCAAAGAGAGAGAGAGAGAGAGAGAGATGGGGGAAGAGAGAGGGAGGTAGGAGAGAAAGGGAGAGAGAGGAGGAGAGAGGGAGGAAAAGAGAGATGGAATTGAAAGGGGGGAGAGGGAGGGAAGAAGAAAGACATAAAGAGTGAGAAGTGGAGTGTGCGTGTTTGGGGGTGCAATAAAGAGACAAATAAGGAGAGATGGAGATAATGTGGAAGAGAAGGAGAGAGCGAGGGATATAGTAACAAAGTTAGAGGGTGAAGAGAGAGAGAAGGGGGAGAGAGAGAGGAAGGAAGAGAGGGAAGGTGAGAGAGTGGAGAGGAGGGAAAGAGAGATGGAGTTGGGGGGGGGGGGGGGGGGGGAGGGGAGAGGGAGGCAAGAAGAAATAAATATAGGGAGAAAGGTGGGGAGATAGAGAAGGAATGATAAGGAAGATGGAGAGAGAGGGAGAGAGGATAGCAGGAGGGAAGAGAGATAAAAGTGAGGGAGTGGGAGAGAAGAGGAAGAGAGAGAGAGAGAGAGGGAGGAAGAGGAGGAGGGATAATATGTTTTGGGGGTGCTATAGAGAGACAAAGGGAGATGGAGATATAGATGGAAGGTGAAGAGAGGGACGAATAGAGAGATGGAGAGAGGGAGGGAGGGACAAAGAGATTGATAGATATGGAGTGAGAGAGCGTGTGTGTTTGGGGGGTGAGATAGAGAGACAAATAAGAAGAGACGGTGGGAGATTTAGATATATATGGAGGGGCTGAGAGGGAAGAAGATTTCTTGCACTAGATGCATTTAGTGTAGATGGTGATTTCTAGTCCAATTTGATTGCTTGCACTAGATGCATTGATTTTAGTGTAGATGTTGATTTCTAATGATATTTGATTTCTTTCACTAGATGCATTGGTTTCAAAGTAGATTACTTCTAATCCTATTTGATTTCTTGGACTAAATGCATCGATTTCAGTGTAGATGGTGATTTCTAATCCTATTTGATTGCTTGCACTAGATGCATTGATTTTAGTGTTGATGCTTTCTAATCCTATTTGATTGCTTGCACTAAATGCATTGATGTCAATGTAGATGGTGATTTCTAATCCTATTTGATTTCTTGCACTAGATGCATTGATTTCAGTGTAGATGTTGGTTTCTAATCCTATTTTCTTACTTGCACTAGATGCATTGATTTGAGTGTATATTTTGATTTCTAATCCTATTTGATTGCTTGCATTAGATGCATTGATTTCAGTATAAATGTTGTTTTCTAATATTATTTGATTTCTTACATTAGATGCATTTATTTCAATGTAGATGTTGATTTCTGATTTGATGTAATTGAATGTATAATGGTACATTAATTATGAAGTGATTGGATTAACATTGTGCATTGATTTCAGTGTAAGCATAAAAAAATATTGAAAATTTACATTGATTTTTTTGCTATAGTAATTCAACCTATTAATATTGCAAAGAAAGAGAGATAAGGTATGATGTTTACTATAACATCTCAAGCTAAAGATTTAAATGGTTTACAATTTCAACTATCATTTTCATATAATTGATATGAAAAGATGACAAAAGTATCAAGGGTGACAATAAGAATAGTAGAAGAAAATAATATGAGATTAATCACAATGAAAACTATTTGTAATTGACTATATTCTTATTATTCACATTTTCTATCATTCAACACTATTACATTGTCACTTTGCATTCATAATTTTTATTTCATCATTAAAGTTATTAACAATATTTATCATCTCAACAAACTCATGTAACTAAGAAAATGTAAAATTAAAATGACCAAATTAATATGAGACATATTTAGCATATTTAAAATGATTATATTAATATTAGATGTATTTAC
This sequence comes from Pinus tabuliformis, assembly GCA_031772625.1. Lineage (NCBI taxonomy): Eukaryota > Viridiplantae > Streptophyta > Pinopsida > Pinales > Pinaceae > Pinus > Pinus tabuliformis. The sequence continues at coordinate 727,695,715 of CM062808.1, read as the reverse complement.
ATATTATTGATAAAATTAATCATATCTTCGATATATTTTTCTTGGTCTGACATGACTGAAACCAACCTAGAACCATATTAACTCTGTATCTATCAAGCGCGGAGAGAGATCAAATCTCTCAAGGTGAAAACCTCTTTTTTTAGTGCAAAACTTGAGGAAATTTTTTCACCTCGAGATATTTGATCCCTCTCAGCGCTTGATAGATTCAAATTTAAGATGGATCTAGGCTGGTATTTAATATAAATATGTTTTTTTGTTGAATAGTTTTAAATTTATTTTTGTAGTGCAACATTATTCGTATTCAATGGTTTCACAGTGTTATTTGTAGTGCACACTCAATGGATGAATTATTCGACTTGATGACAATTGCAACTTCTACTTATGTGCTTTCAATTTGAGGTAGGTAATAAGCATAGTCTAACGAATCAATGATTTTGACATTGTTTTGAGCCATCCCTTTGCTAGCGACCACCCTCCAGATCCCCTCCATCTCTAGCTTCATCTCTGTCTCAGCACAATAGGCCCGCTTCGTATCCATATCCATCTCAGCTCCTCATCTCCATCACCATCACATTTTCCCATTTTCCTTCTTTTACGATTAAATGTTTCCTAGGGTGTGACGTTCAATGCATAAATTTCACCTTTTGAACCTCTAAATCCGCGATCAGATCCATTTGAATTCCCTTCTTCTCCTCCCTTGTTTCGATGAAACAAATCCTCCCCGTTTTGGTAAGCAAACAGACCTTCATGACCATCCTGGCACTATCGACTCACTGGACTATTTGCCTACCCATATGAGTCGACGTTTTCTTGCATACAATGTTAAATGCACAAATTTCAAATTTTGAACCTATAATTTGAACATTGACACCCACATTCAAAGCCATTTGAATCTTCTTCTCCTCTTGTTATAGACATTTTTGTGCCTTACAGCATTGAGCATGAAATGTCCATAATCAAGGGATCCAAAGTCCCTAAACATGTTGTTCCTACCCCTAGAGGAACAAGGCCAACAAACCACAGCAATTCACAGAAGTTCTCCACCTGAAAACACTCAAAAACAAGCCAATTCTGGATCATGTCAACTGCTCCACTGAGCATCTGCGCTGAATGTCAACTGCTCCACTGTCTACCTGCATTGAATGTCAACTGCAACAAAGGCTACCTGCGCTGAGCATAACTGGACAAGTGGCAGGCTCATTTCTCAATGTGTCAATGCCCAAGAAGCTTCCAAAATGACACTTGCATCAAGGAATTCGACTGGTGATGAGTAAGAGGTTCCAAATCTCCAAGTGGAAGCAAGAACCTCCAAGTAGACTCAAGAACTGAGAGAGGGAGAGGACACTAGTCAGTTTCATACCAGCCTCAAGCTGACTCATCCTCTCTCCAAAAGATCTATATATAGATCTCTCCTCCATGGGAAGAGGAGGCTGGAATTTTGTGATTGCAAAGAATTGCTGTTGGTTTGAGACTGGAATCATTGGGTGCTTAATGCTTTGAAGGGAGGTGAAGATAGGAATTCCATTCTGCTGGGAAGGAGATGCTGGATTGGAGCCCTCTGGGTTGTATCTCTTCCTGAACCTTGTTATTTATCAATAAAGCTATCTTGGTTTTCTCCTATATACTAATGTATCTTTGATGTATGATTGCATTAGTGTATTTGATTTATTTCTAATCCTGAATCATTTATGAATATGAATATCTGTCTTTGTGTTGTGTTCTTCTCTTGTCTCAAGTAGTTGTTCTCTTGTTGCAAGTAGCTGTTCTCTTGTGATCTCGCAGGAATCAAGTAGCTGTTCTCTTGGATGAGCGAGGAGGCAAGTAGCTGTGAACACCCAAAGGAGAAGAGGATCTAGATCGAGGGACAAACAGAAGACACCGGTAAGTCCATTGATCTCTCCTCTTTCACATTTCATAAAGGAAGAAACCAGAATAGTTGTCTCTGTTTGTTGCTAAGGCACTGTCACACCTTAGGTGGATAGGATCGTCCTGCATAGGCATTTTTCCCCACAACAAATTGGCGACTCCGCTGGGGACATTTGTTTTAGTCATTTTATTTGTGTTTACATCATTGTTTACCTCATAGACTTAACAGCAACAATCGAACTGCTTCTGCAAAGTAGACAGTTGCTGCCTTGATCCTTCACTGGATTTTGTCTATGATCTGAACAATGGACTCACAAATGACTTGATGATCCTTTGTGATAGATCTTAGTACCCTCTCAAAGCATCCCTCTGATTATACCTTGCTTGTGTTTCTGATTTGGCCTGAAACAGTTGATTTTTGAGCATTTTGTGACCCAGAACCCAGGGGAAACGAGAGTTTCTCCTTCAGCGCAACTGCTGTGAAGGCAGTCTGCATTTCAACGCAGGTCCTGTGAAGGCTACCTGCGCTGAATATCAAACCCACAGTGTTGAGGTTGCGCTGAACCAGTCTTGCCTTGTGTAGCTGGGGTTCTCTGCTCTCTGTTGCCCTGTTTTGATCCCTGTTTTTTGCAGCCTTTAACCAGCATAGGTACCAGTCTGATAACTCCTTTTCTTTGCTTAGATTCCGCCTCCTTTTGTACAAAAGGACTGTGAGTGTTTTTATGTGTTTTTACGTCATTTACAGTTTTCCTTTGCATGAGTGAAATAATCATCCTGTAGCCCTTGATTCAGATCTGTTGATTGTGATCTTAGGAGAGAGTTCATTGGCTGTTTTCAGTTGATTATACATTTGCTTTTGCTTATTGGTTTGAGTTTGTCTCTTTTAAGTGTCGAAACAAGCTGTTCATTTCGAAAATCGCAAAGTGTTGTAATCTCTTCTATGCTTGTTGATTTCGAAAAAGTAAACTTGTTTGTATTTATCATTTAAAAGCAAATTCAAAGTTGTACAAAAAGATTTCTTTTGTAGGCATCAATACTAAGAAAGCGAAAAACAAACACCTGCATTGTGCATTTGCATTTTGATAAGTTTACATGATTGATTTAGGAAAGAGTGCATTAGAGTGTGCTGATTGCTCTTTGAGAAAAGATGGTGTCTTTCTTTTCCCTTAGTAGCTAGGATTTTCAAAGTTGAAAAGATTATAAAGCTTGCTTATCATCTTAGACTGCATTTAGGAATTGTACCATACATCTCGTGGTGATCCTGAAAGACAAACTTCTAAAAAGATCAACTTAAAATAAATTGAATGAACTTAACAACGCTTTGCAACATAACGCACAACATAGAGGTCTAGGCTAGAGACGTGTTCCGGTGTCGTAAAGCCTGGTGACTGTCGATCTCATTGATGGTGGGTGATTCCTCCTGAGGGACGATAGCGCTAGTACGGATTGTGCTCCCACGTACCGTCGCGTATATATTGGGAGACCCCTATAGGCATATATCCTTTATCCTTAGGAAACCGTGTCGGCCGCCCTACTGATCGCAATGCACTGAACACAGCATTCAGGAAGATCGACCGCCCGTACCTTAAAAAGTATTCTGCGGTTTTGCGAAAAGTTTGGCACACCCTCTGCCTAGAACTCCAGAGCAGTTCCTTTTGGCCTTTTTCAGACTCTATAACGAAAAAAGTCCATCCGAGCATTTGTCACTTCGGGCTCGTTAAAACATCGAAGGAGACTAGAGTCATCTTTAGCTTTTTCTCGACTCTTTAAAATTGAAAAAGCAAGTTGTGTCTAAGCGTCGTTAAAAATTTATTTTAAACGGAATAATCATCACCATTCCCTCGTTGATCTTCGAAGTTAGTCTCTTTGCATCGTAAGTTCTTGTAGAATCGCTAGAAAATCTTTTGGATAGACTAGATATGTCTGAACAACCGTCGACATCCAGGACTGTGTCATCCGACACAGCAGCGGCAGAGCCTCCTGCTGCTACCCCAACGATGTTCGATGGTATACCATCTGTCCCGGCAAGTTATCAACAACAAGCCGGAGTCCCATCAGGGACTGCTTCGACGACATGGTTAGTTCCTATTTCTTCATCCGGATTATCATCTGGTATTTCTTATGTTGAAACTCAACAAATTGATCCCATGTTTCTTCAAAGGCCAATCTGCCCTTTAAGTACTGGATTGCCACCATATGGAGGGCAGTATGCCTTTTCATTGTTCCCTCCCGGAGAACAACCATATGGGAGTTTACAACAAAGTTCAGGTCAAACTGGAATTACATCCAGCGGTTGGGTACCAATATTGCCTCAGCAACCAAGGGTTGTATATACAATGCAACCAGTCCACCCTGTGTCGAATATTCCCACTATACCTGCTATGGTGACTGCGTCGCAAGTACAAGCGCTACCTGTTGTATGTCAACCCCAAGTTTCTCAGGTTGCAATACAACAGCCTCTTGTCTCAACGACTCAATCACAACCTCAGGTTAGTGACTCCTTATCTGGAGGGACTCTGGCTCAAACAAGTACTATGACTCCTCATGTTGGTCAAACATCCAGTATTGGACAACAGCAAATGGTCCAACAACCAGGGCTGGTTCAATCTCAACAACCGCCGTTCCAGCAATCATATCAAGGACCTGAGCAACAAGTCTTTGTAAGTAATGGGCAACCATATTATAGTGGTTATGCCCATCAACCTTGTCAAAGTTGCCAGCATTATGCTGGTATGCAAAGACCCACTGCTCAGGCGATTCCATCTTATCCTGGGTATGCTTCGCCTAACCTGAATCAACAGTTGCCCTTTGTAGCAACTCTAGAATTACCAGATCTAAACCGGCTGACGAATGATCCAATTGCTTATGCCCCTTGGTGGCCAGCGATTCCGCATAAACTTCCGTCAGATATTCCTAAATTTAATGGAAATCCAGGTGAAGATCCATCGAATCACATGATGACATTTCATCTATGGTGTTCATCAAACACCCTAAACGATGATTCGATAAGGCTTCGCCTTTTTCAGAGGACGTTAACGGGTCTAGCGGCAAAATGGTATATTGAATTGCCTAGAGCTTCGTTCGACAATTTCAGTACCTTAGCCACGACTTTCTTAACCCATTTTCAATTACCGATAAGGTATGAAACGGGAACGGAACTCCTAACCAACTTCAAACAGACAACGGCCACTCACATATCTGATCATATACATGAGTGGCGACGTCGTCGTAGGATGGTGAAAACGTACGTTCCCGATCAGCTATTAGCTGAATGGTTCATCAAGTCGTTACTTCCTGCCATAACGGAAGATGTGGCCAAGGGGGGAGTTGTAACGGAAGAGCAGGTTATTGCTCGTGCACAATATCTGTACTTGGTCTATACTCAGTCTGGCACGCTCTATTACAAAATACCTGACGCCCCTAGACCGGAATTCTCAATTCCTCCTCCTCCTAAATCAAACAATGACTCTCACGCTGGCGATGGCGTGATTGGCACGACAGACACGAAATCGACAAAGGCTACATCTAAAAAAGCCCGTAAGATTTCCAGTCAAAATGCAAATGAGGAACTTCTTGCCTCGGAAGTAAATGTCGTGTCGACCGACAAGGGCAAACAACTAAAGCAACCAGGGGGCAAGAAGGAAAAGAAAGGGAGAAAAAGGAAACCCCCTGCGGGGTGTCATATATGCGATGAGGATCATTGGACGAGAGATTGTCCACATATAGCTGAAGTTAAGAAACTAATTAAAAGTTCAAAAACCCCAGCAGTATTGACTGATCCGTTTCCAAGCCCGGGAACCAAACTAGTTGCTAATCAAAATGCTTCTCGATCCCAAGTGCTTATGTTGTCTACCTCAAAGCAGCAGAATGATGCTTTGACAAGGAATAAAGATTACGGGAATCCACAGTTGTCGAATAACAAGGCTAATGAACAACCTAGTAGTTCGACGACGACTTTGACCGAAGTTGTGCCACCCATCATTCCTGAACCAATGATAAAGTCGCCAAAGGGAGTAGTACACAAATCGACATTTAATCCTCGTGCCAAAGTAGCACAGAATTATAATATAGTAGAGGACCTGGCCCAATCGTCGTCCGCTATGTCGACACTTGAGGTACCGCAAAATTGCCCCTCCCAAGAGCAAGCTTTATTATCAGCAATAGGTGGGATTGACCCAATGGATTCCAATCTTGTGGCCTTTGATCATAAAGGATATGACCCTCAGTTACCAGCTCAACTAGCTTTCCTTATTCAAGTGAAAGCCCTCAACAAAACTGTTCATCGAACAATTATTGATGAGGGGGCATCTACATGTATTATGTCGATGAGTTGCTGGAAAAATTTAGGCTCACCACCCTTGTCGAGATCGTCAACGACGTTATAAGCATTTGATGGACAATCATACACTCCATATGGGATTTTAAGTAACTTGCAAGTTGAACTGGGGGGCAAAACAATAGAAGTTGATGTTGAAGTAATCGATGGAAACCTCGATTACAACATCCTACTGGGAAGGCCCTGGATATATGCCATGGCCGCAGTTGTGTCGACCTACTTTAGGAAGATTGCATTTCCCTTTCAAGGAGGAATTACAGTCGTCGACCAACAAACTTTCCTCCTCGACAATTCACAAGTTACGGGAAGCACTCCAACGATCCATGGAAGCAATCATTCGTTTCAAAATATTGGAGTAGGTCTCCTAAAAGACCCTGCCTTAATCGGTACTTTTGCCCTACCGCCTGCGAGTAATCTGGCGGAAGTAGCCACAGTGGAAACCTACAATATGAAATCTTCTATATCTAATGGATTCGGAAGATTCCTAAACATTTTGTCAGCATGGATCATCGCCCTAATAGAAATACTGTAAATACAGTGGGCTCCGAGGACGGTTCTTATCTCGTGTCAACCTCGTTAAAAAATGAAACAAGGAGTCATGAGGATAGTTCTTTTACTGTGTCAACCTCATTAAAAAATGAAACAAATCCCCTTTCCAAATCTCAAAGGTAAACCTTCATTCCAACCACCGAGTTGAATGCAACGAAGCTTGGGGGGCATGCACCTCGGGTTGAGTTATTAGGTTGGGGGCATGCAAAATCTTCGAGCAGTTTTAGCACACAGTTCATGCTCGTTAAAAAATAAATGCAAGATTCGAGCAGTTTTAGCACAAAGTTCATGCTCGTTAAAAAATAAACGCAAGATCCGAGCAGTTTTAGCGCATAGTTCATGCTCGTTAAAAAATAAACATAAGTTTGAGCAGTGTTTTGGCGCATTCAAGCTCTTTAAAAAATGAACCCATCCCGGTAAATAACCATTATGTATGTAACCTTATCTGCCATCAAAGCCTTGGTCGTGTTTGCACCATCACCTCCACTTTTCATTTGGCCGATCGTTCACCTCCATATGATTGTTTACCCATTTTGAGGAACAACTGCGAAGAGTGATTTCACCTAGCCATCCTTGTGACACTGCCGTGATTGGAAAATTCCAACCTGTACCTGGAATCAGCTGTTAACCCTGTTTATCACTCGTTCCTCAAAAGACGAGTCTTCTTTAAGCTCTTTTCAACTGACTCGTAAAATATGAAAAGATTGCCGAGTTTTGGCCTTCCAGCTCGTTAAAGCGACCGGAAGTGCTATCCCTCCTCTAGATTTTAATCTTTTTGGACCTGAGGGATTATTGCACAAAAAGATCGAGCGCTTGTTTTGTTCGGCTCGTTAAAACTATCGAAAAATCATCCCTTCTGTATTGTTTTATACTTTTTCGGACTTAAGGGATTAGATGACGAAAAAGGAATTTTGGAGTTAACTTTATGTACCTTTTCAGACTCTCTAAAAATGAAAAGGACCGAGTTATCCTTGTCGTTAGACTCGTTAAAATCATTAAATAGCGACAAACTTGTCTTTAGACGAGAACGAGTTTCACTATCGCTAGGCTCGTTAAAACATAGCGATGGGCTTGCCCGAAGGGCAGGTTATAGAACAAGCATATGTTATCCTCCTCAAGCTTGACAAAAATAAAGAGGTACTGGTCAGCAATGACTGGGGAAAAATTGGGAGAAAACTAAAGAAAACTTTGATGGTAGCAAGTCGCTCTTGAACATGACACTTTTCCTCCGTACCACAATCGGGTTGGGTTGTTTCATTCACCGGTCACATCACCATGGTCTCGCCATACCATCCATACTTGGGGTAATGCTACCAATCCATCGCATCAGTGTCGCCATATGTTCAAGAGAAGTCGTTCAGAAAGAGTCAACCGGGTCCCATCCACTGCCATACATTATCCTTCATCCATTCATGACCGCCACCCTGAATCATATGTCACAGATCGTTTTCACCTCCATTAAAATCATTAGCTCCGTTCCGTGTCACTGATGTGGGATTCATTAAGGCCCTCCTTTGACGGATCGCTTCTTGTCGACATCAGCTCATTATCCAAGAAGTTGATCTAGGAACAACCCCTTTAGTACTTTGAAGCTTGCATGCCTCAATGGCAAGTTTCTCACTTCCGGCGTCAAGTATACATCAATGACCTTCGACCAGAAGATTTTGCGTGGTGTTCGACGCCAAGTCCTTTATTCACACCACGTGAATTGTACTGCAGTACCTTGAGGGTCATTATCATTATCGGTGATTCCTCTCGCGCTTGTTAACGGTTTACATCATTGACCGGTAATCAAGCGATGTCTTTCCATGTTCGACTTCAGCGCAATTCTCACATGGATCGACTTGTACTTAGAATGAAGATCGAACGCGTTTGAAGACCCCGGATCTAGTTTCATCCATCCGGGCTGCGATATATATTCAGGAAAAATAAAGACATTTGACATGTACATCATTGCAGCAGATGATCATCCTACTCAAAGGATGATAATTTTGCCAAAATTATCAGTCTACCATCAGACGATCGTCTGTTCTATGTACAAAAATGAATTTATAAAGCTGAGCATGGGAATGCCCGCCTCAGCTAGATCATGAAAGCAGTATGAATCATAATGTATTGTATTGTATTTTATTACAGGTCTCCTCCCAGCAAATGGATGAACTTCGGACCCTCCTGGATAAAGCATTTCACCCGATAAACGGCCTCATACTTTAGGGGGCAACTGTTATAGACATTTTTGTGCCTTACAGCATTGAGCATGAAATGTCCATAATCAAGGGATCCAAAGTCCCTAAACATGTTGTTCCTACCCCTAGAGGAACAAGGCCAACAAACCACAGCAATTCACAGAAGTTCTCCACCTGAAAACACTCAAAAACAAGCCAATTCTGGATCATGTCAACTGCTCCACTGAGCATCTGCGCTGAATGTCAACTGCTCCACTGTCTACCTGCGTTGAATGTCAACTGCAACAAAGGCTACCTGCCCTAAGCGTAACTGGACAAGTGGCAGGCTCATTTCTCAATGTGTCATTGCCCAGGAAGCTTCCAAAATGACACTTGCATCAAGGAATTCGACTGGTGATGAGTAAGAGGTTCCAAATCTCCAAGTGGAAGCAAGAACCTCCAAGTAGACTCAAGAACTGAGAGAGGGAGAGGACACTAGCCAGTTTCATACCAGCCTCAAGCTGACTCATCCTCTCTCCAAAAGATCTATATATAGATCTCTCCTCCATGGGAAGAGGAGGCTGGAATTTTGTGATTGCAAAGAATTGCTGTTGGTTTGAGACTGGAATCATTGGGTGCTTAATGCTTTGAAGGGAGGTGAAGATAGGAATTCCATTCTGCTGGGAAGGAGATGCTGGATTAGAGCCCTCTGGGTTGTATCTTTTCCTAAACCTTATTATTTATCAATAAAGCTATCTTGGTTTTCTCCTATATACTGATGTATCTTTGATGTATGATTGCATTAATGTATTTGATTTATTTCTAATCCTGAATCATTTATGAATACGAATATCTGTCTTTGTGTTGTGTTCTTCTCTTGTCTCAAGTAGCTGTTCTCTTGTTGCAAGTAGCTGTTCTCTTGTGATCTCGCAGGAATCAAGTAGCTGTTCTCTTGGATGAGCGAGGAGGCAAGTAGCTGTGAACACCCAAAGGAGAAGAGGATCTAGATCGAGGGACAAACGGAAGACACCGGTAAGTCCATTGATCTCTCCTCTTTCACATTTCATAAAGGAAGAAACCAGAATAGCTGTCTCTGTTTGTTGCTAAGGCACTGTCACACCTTAGGTGGATAGGATCGTCCTGCATAGGCATTTTTCCCCACAGCACCTCTGTTATTTCAGTGACCAAATTCTTCCCCTTTTCTACGACAAAACCAACCAACATGACGAACCTACCATCCTTGACTTTCGGTGCATGCAACCAGTGTATCGTTGACGCACCTGCAAACAAAGCTAAATTTTTCTCCTTGATACATTTCTACTGAGAACATATCTAAATACAACATTACAACCATTTCATTTTGTGAGGATAACTTGAAATAAATATGTATAGATATGGTATTATAGGAATTTATTTTGGATACTTAGTGTAAAATAGAACTATGCATAAGTAATTAGGTTGATGGTGTATGCAGAAAACCCCCACGATAGGTATGAGTATGGGCCAAACATCATGCCAATGAGCAAATTGAATGGCGATTCTGTCCACCTTCCCAGTCGCATGCACATCCCAGGGCATAGGTACAATATGATAACTCCTCACACACCATGGGAATTAATAGATTTAGTGGGTAGGTACACTCGCTTGACATGCCAATGATCAACTTGAATGGCGATTCCATCCACTTGCCCAGTCACATGCACATCCCAGTGCATAGGTACAATATGATAACTCCTCACACACCATGGGAATTAACAGATTTAGTGGGAAGGTACACTCACTCAACTCTGGATTACAAGGAAATTATGGCCAACAATAATGACATGAGTTGGCACCTTGAGTTGTGAGTAGAAAGCTACCACAAGGCATGACAACTTCCATATTTAGATCAACAATGGTTACACCAAATTTGTATTGTTTATCCCTCTCTTTTGCAATATATGTAGGCCCTTAATTATCAAGTTGCTAATTTCCATTGCAGCTATGTTTACATCCACTGACCCCTCCTTAGGCATTCTCTAGTTTCTCAAGGTTTGTGTGTCTGCATCCCACTACACCTCTTATTTTGTCTCCAACACACTCTTGCATTTGCATGGCCACTGTGGGGATTAGGATGGTCAGTGAACCTCAACCTATTGGTTTTTCTGTCACCTAGCATATTCTATCTCCTTTTCATTCGTCAAAGACAACAAGTGGCAGTCTCAAAATCAAAGGGGAATTCACTCTCTATGGGTAGAGGACCTCACAATGGAAATCGACTTGCTCTACTAGTGGCCAAATAGTGATGGGTTCAGGCTGGTGTAAAGAATTCTAGCACCATGGAATCATAAGTTCTTTGGATTGTGACTCTTGGTTACGTAGGGAGGGGCATCATAGCAAAGGATACAGAATTCAAATATATGGTCCTCGTGATGCACGTGGTAAAGGTGCTTTTGGCCAAGGTTCTCATGGTCAGGATTCTTTTTGTTTTGGTCACGATGATCGTGGTCGAGGTGCTCGTAGTCACGGTGCTCATGGCCGAAGTTATACTCGAGGTCGGGATGTTCATGGTTGAGGATATGGTCAAGGCACAAATGGCCTAAGGTCAAAGTTTCACACTACTCTTTCTTCTCATGTTTTCCACTGGATGCTTCTTCTAGCTAAGTGAAACCTTGTGCTATTTATGAAGGACACTTCTTTTATTTCTCGCAAATGAAGTCTTTAAATAGTTGCAAGCTCAATTTTGTTGTTTTGTATGTCAACCGTCAGTCATCAAAGCCAATGTATTTGGGAACTTCTTTTTTCTATTTGATAATCTCGTTAAGCGAGGTCTCCACAACCTCAAGATCATTTACTTCGTCCTTCTAGTCTCGTTTCGCTATGGGTAGACAAGTAGGGCAGAAAACACTCTTTTGTAATATCTCTTTGAACTAATAAAATGTCGAGCTTTAAACAAAAAAAAGAAGGTGTATGTAGGAAACAACTCAAAGTATTAGAAACAATATTGAGCATAAATATCTTTGTAGGTTCTCATGGAGACACAACAATAGTTTAGCTATATGTATGTGCTAAATACATGTTTTCGTTAAGTATTTGAGATCATGTATTTGCCGCAATGGTGACCCGGTGAGTTGCCGCAATTGGTGAAGTGGCAAGAAATTACCAATGAATCATTGTGAGGCTAGATTAATGTTAAAATTCACTGGTAATTTCTTGTTGGTTCACCCATTGTGGAAATTAGTTGGTTCATCATTGCGGAAACTCACTAGGTCACCATTGCGACAACTAGTTGGTTCACCGTTGTGGCATCTTGTTGGGTCATTGTTGCAGCAATTCACTAATTTGTAGTTCATGGGTAACCATATTTCTAGAACATAGTTTAATTAGCTCATTAAAATAGAATGGGAATTAACTATAGTTTTTCTTACATTTGTTTTATTTAATTCTTAATTACTTGTAACTTGAAAACCATAATTAACTTACAACTTGGAAAACTAATTAATATTAAAACCCTAATTAATTTAGTGGCCTTTCTCTCTCCCTTTTTATTCCTCTCTTTGTCTTCCTTGGGGTTTCTAGATCTTTCCTTAAAACTAGGTGGTGACTACACTCTCTCATTTCTATTTTTTAGTGGTGATTGTACTAGGATGGCTTCCCACCCTACTAATACACTACATGTTTATTACTCCACCAAGTATGTCTCTATCAATTTTTTACATCATCAATTTTGGGGATTATTCCTTATTCCCTCTCTCTCTAAAACCATTGGAAAGAGAAGGGATAGTTACCAACATACCATTTGATCAGTCCTGGATTCATAGGATGCTAACCATCAACTTTCCCTACAATTAGGGTGTTTCCAATCCTTTAACATATTAATGTCTTTGAAGGTGATTGAGGTGTGATGTTTGTGTACCCTTCCTTCGTTCTCTGCAAATGAGATATCCTAAATCTTTCCATCAGAGGTACACCCTACCCTTTCACCTCTTGACCCCTTACCGAGGTTATGCTCGAACACATTCATCTAGCTCATTAATAGGGGGTCATGGAGATGACGACCTTAATTAAAGTATGCATTCAATAACCTAATTTTTTCAAACTTGAGGATTCATTCTCTAGTGTCTCCACAACACATGATATTATTGTCATTCTAAAGAAAAATACAGATATCAACTAACATCAAACAAAAATAACAAAATGAAATCTAAAAAATAATTCTTGTAAATTGTGCCAATACCATAAGGTATCGTCCCATAACATCATAGCTTTTACATGATTGAAGCATAGGTGCACATTTTGACTATAACTTAATAGTGAGGCTTATCCACTTAAAGACATGGGTCAAGTTCACACAATTTCAATAACTATACCTAGTTGTAGCTATGATCTTCCTAATTTAATCAACCTTTATTTTGAGTTACTAGTCCATAGATGATAAAACCACTTTAGAATCACTTAGCTATTAACGTGTCTTTACATATGTCAAGATAGTCCTTATTGGAGGCATAAATTTATTATTGTTAATGAATATTATATCTTTTAATTTCTTTAATCATTAATTTAATAACAATTTTATAAAAAATTAAAAATTATTTTGTATTATTTATGCTTATAAATAAATTTCAAAAGTTAGCATTCAAAATATATATATATATATATATATATATATATATATATGAGATTTTTTTATTTTATTTTAATGTTAAACATATAAGGGTTTGGAAAGTTGAACAAAAAGCTTCATTACTCATATACTTTACATAACATAGACTTGCCAAGTGAACCCTAAGGACTAATATTGCGATATATTAAATAACATAAATATTCGAATAGAATATATATATATATATATATATATATATATATATATATATATATATATATATATATATATATATATATAAGAGAGAGAGTAATGAAGTATTTTATTCATCAATTCTTTTGGCTATTAATATTTTTTTAAATATCACATGTCAATTCTAAGATTAAATGAAAATATATCTTTCATACAAGACTGCAAAATTAACAATTTATTACTGTCTATTACATATGTCGATTTTCTTTATTTTTTTATCATAGCCTATATTGTTTTTATTTTATTGATTATTTTATTTTTATTTTAAAGAGATATATTGGAATTATAAGTTGATAATGTAAAGAATTACACATTTCCCTTATATTGATTGTAAAATGGATCTCTCAAAGAAATAAATTTATTAATAATATAAACACCATATAAAAACCAAAACCCACTTGCATATAGACACATAACATTGTTTTCTCTAGAAAAGATTATGTCATTTGTGCAGGAGAGGCCATATGTTATTAAACCTATAGATATTGCCATGTGAGAGAATATAATCCTCTTTTTTTATGTATGTTGAATCATTTTGAAAATTTTATAGTGATAAAATTTATTCTAATACATTATAAAACACATTTGATTGTTTTTTCTCTCTCTCATGCATGCATAACATGTTTTATAAAAGAGACGGGGAAAGTCAACCAACATAACAAAATATTCTCCACACAATAAAACTTTAATAAATAATAAAAGAAAATAGAAATTATTTAATTATTATAAAAGTGTTAAAAATATAATTTTTAATAAAATAATAATTTCAAATATATATATATATAATTTTAATTACAAATATAAAATTTTAATTCTAATAAATTAAAGATGTATTCCTTCGCTAATTCCAACCCTCCCAACATCATTTAAAATTGAAAATCGAATTATATAAAATATTTTGTTGCAAAATAATGATTCAAGTAAAATCGATCATTTCAAATACATCTCATTCAAATTGATTAAGTCAGTAGGCTTTTTCCTATGAGGTTCATTCTCACGACACTGTAGAAGATTCGTTGGTCTCCATATGTCTTGACTTGACAGGTGAACCTCCCCTGTAGCCCTGAAGCGTCTTCAACAAGGCTTCCTCCTCATGTATCGCCTACCAAGATTACCATGATCCCATCTATAATGCCAGTGCTCATGGAATTACTAGGAACACTTTACTAGAACGAGGTCTTGTTTCCAGACAAGTTACAGAGGACCTTGATGTAGACTTTGTATGTTTGTTTCCGAGTCAATTTCAGGCTTGGTAGCGGCCTGCCTGCAAGGTATCAGTACAAGGAACTACTGCAGAAGAAGGAGTCAGTGCAAGAGCAGGCAAGATTTCTCTAATTACCAATAGTGCCTGAGGATTGAACCATCTATTTGCATTAGCCCCAATTTTCTTCAATAATTTTTGCATTTTCGAGGCCCAGTGCCCCCTTCTTTGGAGATCTTAGTGCTATCTTATGCCCAGGTAATTCTCTACCCCAATGTGCCTCTCTTGCTGCTCGGCAGGTGCGCCTATCACTTTCCTCTTAACTGTTTGAGTTCCCACTTTCTAAAGCTCAGAGCAATTAGTAGTGGTGGCCAACTCATCCTTCTCTTTAACCTGTATTACACTATCAAAGCTTTTACTCATTGGGACTTTTGTTCTTAACAACATTAAAAAGCATCGAGTTCCATTTTTCCTTGGCACCTTTTGTTTAGCCCCTTTCAATTTTTCTCCATACGACCAAGGAATATGACTGGAGGCTTAGCCTTGAGGCACTATGGCCTTTACACTCCTGTCTGGAGCTATCTTTCCTTTGTAAAGTGATTTGCGCTCGAGTTTCTTAAATTTCCATTTGACCATTTGTTAGGAAAAAATTAGAGCACCTCTCATCGGAGATTTCTAATTGGGGAAATAACTTTGGAGTTGGGACACACTAATTATCCAATCGTCGATAGCCCTTGGTGCTTGCCCCTAGCTCTGTGCCTTTGGTTCTGTGAGTCCTTTTGACCATGGTGTAAGCCCAATAATTAGAGCCCCTTTGTCGGCAATTTTTAAGTATCCAGTGTTGTAAAGTGTCGATGTCCTCAACCACTGATTATGGTGTCATCAATCCACGTGGCACTTCCTAATGGGTGCCACACCCATATATGCCCCCTTAAGACCCTCAAAACATTAAAACTTCCTAAAATTTGTCCTTTGTACCACCACGTCAGATGACATCAAATGCCATTGTCGCTTATTGGAACCACTTACATGCCACCATGTGTCGTTATCGGAGCCAATCCCGCATCAGTTTTACACTATTTGCAAATTACCTTTGTCGCAGCGTTCAAAAGGTTGTCACCAACAAAAATCTCAATTGCCAATTGTCAATCTTCTGATGTTGCGATATTTTGATGTGTTGATTTCCTTTGAGCTCCGATGTGTGATCGTCGATATGCCTAACTACTCTTGTGTGCGATCAACAATATCTCATGATGCTCTAGTGTGCGATTGTCGATATGCTAGGACCTTCGATATTATGATCTCCAAAATCGGGTCTCCGATATTGTGAACCCTGATCTCTCTGATGATCTATTTGTTGTGATTGCCAATTTCCGATGTCGCTGGCTCTCTGATATCGAACCTCAGATATTATTTCCTCCCTGAGGCTTTAATTTTCAAAACTTCATAAGCCCATACCTTTTGATCTAGGAGTTCATTTTTGGACTTCCACATGTAACAATGTAAACTTTGAAACGGGAACTATAAACTCAAAACAGGAACTCTGGTCAAAAAACCCCATAAAAATATCAAAAACAGTGCTAAAAATGAAAAGTGTTGATGCTAGAATAACACTTTTTTTTTCAATGGTAAATTTTGTACCAAAAACACTCTCAAAACAAAAAGTGTTGATGTTGGGATAACACTTTTTTTCAAGGGTAAAATTTCAACATTTCAAAATAATGGCATAAAATATTTATCATGACCCCAAAAAACATTAAAATCTCAAAAAAATAATGAAAACATAAAATAAATTAAAAAATTAAAACAATGAAAAAACAAAAAACAATAAAAGTAAAAAAAAAAACAAAAAACAAAACAAAACATAAATTCAAATATATACTTTAAAAAAAAATCATTAAAAAAAAATAACCTATACAAGATAAGAATTAAAAAACAAAAAAAAACATAAAAATTATAAACAAATAAATAGTAAGAAAAACATATATATATATATATATATATATATATATATATATATATGTCCGGTAAACCAATAAATAAATAAATAAATTTCGCAAAAGAAAAAAAAAAATTAAAATAAAATAAAATAATTAAAATAAATAAAATGAAGTATAAAATTAAGGAGGTAAAAATAGAAAAATTTAAAAATCATTAACAAAAAACTAAAAATAAAAATGAAAATAAAAAACAAACTAGATTTTAAAAAAATAAATAGAAAATTAACCAAAAAAAATTAAAAACTACTAAAATTAAGAATTAAAATGTTGATTACTTAAAAAAACAAATATAAAAATATATATATATAAAATACCAAAAAAAAATATGTTAAATATTTTTTTTTTTTTAATCTCATAAACCATAAAAGAATTTGGGAAAAAAAATAATAATAAATAAATAAATAAATATAAAATTAAATAAGTAAAAATAAAAAAAGTAAAAAAGTAAAAAAAAACCCATGGGCGGAGCGACCTGCATGCAAACCCATGGTGGCACGGCCCTGGGCGGAGTGACCTGCATGCAAACCCATGGTGGCACGGCCCTGGGCGGAGCGATCTACATGCAGACCCTCTGCCCAGGGCCGCGCGACCACCAGCTGCCGGGCGGGCGAAGAGGCGATTGCATGCCCTTTGCCCAAGGCTGCCCGTTGCCTTTGCTCTATCATTGTTAGTCACTTTTCTTTCTCTATTTGCTTGGATCTTTGGTTAAAATGCATTTATCCTAGTTCTTTATAATATTATTTATATTATATAAATTTCATATTGGTATATTTAAAAGTATTCTCATTTTTAATTTATTCAAACCTCGGTTTAATCTCTATGGGAATATTTTTAGTAGTTGTGTGGATGGTGGGTTTAGATATACCTAGAAAGTAATTATAACATTTTTTCTATTAGATTTAATTTTAAAATATTATAAAATTAAATTAGAATAAAGTATTTGTAAATATTTTGACTTTGAAATACGTTATGATGTTTGTGCATGTGGTATTGATAAGCCAATGACCATGGTATTGTAACAAAAAATTAAAAGCCTAGATCCATACCATAATAATAAAAAACCTATATGACCCATGGTATTGAAAAACCATTCTATTTTCCATGCTCTCTCTCCCTCTCTTGATCTTTCTATGGAATTGTAAAAAAAACCTATTTAGAAGTTAATAATATCCATGGTAAATATTCATGATTAAAAATTTTCTTATATCATAAATATTAATTTTTGATAGGCTTATCAAGTACATTTAAAGATGGTTATGCAATCATTATTTCAATTTATATTCTAAATTGGATGTTACTTTAAAAGTACTATTTATGTCTTATATCTTTTAATGTGATATGTATACTATACTTTTTTAATCGTGAAAATTTGTTCGTAGTTGTTTTAATAAAAACAAAAATTACAATATAAAAAAATGAAATTAACAAATATCTCACACCTTACATCTCAAAATTAACATCTCACATCTAACGCTTACACATCTAACCCTCGCCCATCCACCCTAAACTCGAGTGTATATTTCCAAAAGGATTGTATTAATAAAAAATTACAATATAAAAAAATGAAATTAACAAATATCTCACACCTCACATCTTACATCTAACACTCACCCCATCTAACGTTTACACATCTAACCCTCACCCATCCACCCTAAATGTGTCTCAAAACGAAAACCTAAACCTTGATATGGATTACCTTCACAATTGTGTGGAATAAGGGTCCTTTACTCCGAAACTTCATTATCATATGTTTTATGCCCTGGCCACTTTATAATATACGTTTTTTGGAAAGGTCCACATTAATATGATGGATCGGACACTTCATTATCATATGTTTTATGCCCTAGCCACTTTATAATATATGTTTGTTGAAAATATCCACATTAATATGATGGATCGGACTTTGGGTTTCTGAGATTTCCAAAAGGATTCTTCTGATGTCAATCTCTATTCCCAAAAGTACCAATATATGTTTAATAAATATGCCACATTGTTTACTAATTGACGCATGAAGCCTATCCACACATTCTTGGTCCCGGGGGCTATTTTATTCATTAATCTAATTAATGGACCGACCATGTGCATTTACTTTTACTTTATATTCACTCACACGAAGATCTTTGTCTTTGGGTTTCGAAGATTTCCAAGAGGACTCTTCTCATGTCAAAGTATCGATGCCCAAAAGTTTTGATATATATTTAATCAATATGCCATGTTGTTCACTAATTAAGGCTTAAATCCTATGCACACATCTTAATCTCGGGGGCTAATTTATTCATTAAACTATTAAAAAAACTGACTATGTGCATTTATTTTCACTTTTTTCTCAGTCGTGCGAAGATCTTTGTCTTTCTCGATCATTACTAGCACCAAGCTCTACGTATCTGTCAGTACTGTCTTTTATTACTCCCTCTGCTTAGTTGGTGGATGGACATGTGCTCTATTTAGCCTCTTCACCTCGATCTATTATGTTGTTTCTCATGTTGAATTTTTTGTTGTTGTTGTTGTGTTGTTGTTGTTTTGCTGTTGTTGCTCTTGCTCGTCCTACTCCAGCTTCCTTCACCCAAATACTTGTCCCGGAATTCCATTAACAAGCATGTGAGAATCGATAACATGTTAACCATATTGCCTTGTTAAATCAGATGCCAAGTATCAATGTTGTTATGCTGCATATATAGCTTTTTTTTTTGCATGTTTCAATTGTAAGAAGAATATCTGCATTCCCTGGACGTAGTCCTATGAGCAATAAATCGCTAGCTAGTTGATTTCCCCTTCCCTTTCAATGTTAACACCATTTCACTCACTTTCACCTTTCAGAACACCCCTTTTCCTCCTCTTCATGGATCCTACCTTGACAATGAATGCCATCACTTTGTTGCTAGATGGATCTACAACGATCCAACCATCAGTCAAAATAGTTAAACTCGACCTCCTTCCTTCGACAAAGACATTGTGCCAATGCTACCGCATTTCCATCTCCGATGGTACCTCTCAATGCAAAACGTTTCTTCCATTTCCTTACAATGCCCATGTCACCTCTAGTGGCTTGCAGTTGGGATCAATTATCATTCTCAAAGAATACACTTGAACACTTTTGCAAAACTATGTGTATGTTCACACTCTTCACCACATCCTTTATGTTTTTCTTTTCCTTCCCTTTCTTCATCACTAGAATTCAAACTAATGCTGCAATGCTTTCCTCTTTCTTTCCTTCTTTACAAGACTGTAAAAATTCTTGAACTTGAAGTTCTCGAACGTCATACTACTTTGATTGGGACCTCACCCTTCTTCAAATTAAGCAATTGTCCACATCTGAAGCATGCTCTTCAACGTCACACGAGGCTTCCTCGCATACTCATGCTTCGAAAGAGGGCTCTGCTTCATCATCAACTCAGTTGTCCTCTGCTGTGTCTGTTGCCATGCCATTCATGGTGCTAAGCAAACATTGGTCGATCTAGGGTAGGGTGCTTGCAAAAACAACCCTTCGCTCATACAACGATACTCGTGCCTCCGGAAAGGTCTTTACATTTGACCTCATTGATTCTGCCAATGATGCAATCCATCTCTCTGCCTTTGGTGACTTAGTAGATTCCTTGCATGACCTTGTTCAAATTGGACAGATATACATGGTTTCAAATAGGACAATCAAACCAACAAAAAAAAATTACAATCATCTCGATAGAAAATGAGAAGTCTTCCTCTTTGCAACTTCCATTGTTGAACCTTTCTTGGATGATGTTATGATAATTCCTTTCCACCGTTTCTGTTTCAAATCCATGTTAGCATCAAAGTCTTTATAGCTAACTACAGTGTTATCACTGCATCTAATCCCTTATGGTTCCCTTTCAGTAAGTATAATTTTGTTTCAATTTCAGTATATGTGCTTTCTACTACAAATATTTGCTACAAAGCTCACTTCAATTTCCAATATTTCTTCCTTTTCTAAAGAAAAAAAAAAAAAAAAAACCCTTGCTCCTCCATACCTTGTTATCCTTGTAGTGTTTTTCCATTTCATCGATGTTTTACACTCTCCTTTACTTATACTAATAATATTATGATTATGCTCCCCACTTATGTCATTTAACTAGTTCAACAACTCTTGTTTACTCCCTTTTGCAGTCTATCGAAATGGATAGCAAGTACTTTGTCCCTACTATATGGATACTCTAAAGAGATACGTGCCGAACAAATTGTTCTTCTTGACAGAGGGTCCAGACACCTTCTGAGTCCGTTCTTCATTCTCCATCTTCTATAATCAACTATTAGTCTTCTCAATGAAATAAAGGCCTTCCTGCAACGCATTGTACGTATTCATCAAAGAGATAAAGTAAAAACTCTCTGATGAAATGGCAGTGCAACAATTCTCATCTTGGTATTGTTGTAGATACAAAATGTTGTTTCCTTGTTCACTTCATCATTATACTTCTCTCCTCTATCTTTATACACCTATGTTACATGTTGCATTTTTCTCCTTTCCATAACGTTGCATATTTTGCCTTCAAATATAATATATATGCTCTTTTGTTCTTCCTTCTAAACAAGGTAGTTTATTTGCATCCTTTTAGAGTATGATTTGTGCAATTAAATACAAACACTAACTTGCTAGAAAAGGTTGTTGTTCCTTTACCTTAAATCTATTTGGTCTCCCCTCCCCTTCCATTATGCCAAGAGACTTTTTTAAATTACTTAAGTGGCTTTTACTTACACGTGGCAAGAGTTGAGTGGTATCGGAGGTAAGCTCATTGAAGAAATCACAGAAATATGATACTGGAGATACCGATGAAGAAGATTCAGCTCAGAATATTAATGTTCCTGATGTTGATTTTCATGACTTTGGCAAGGATCAAACTGAGAATCATTTTGAAGCAGATCAAGTTTGGGCTATATATGATGTTGATTATCAGAGATCGGAAATCTGAGGGATATGCATATCGGAATATTGGTGAGGAATCATATCGGAGTTGTTTTAATGTGTCTCGAAAGGAAATATCTGATATGCATTACCTTTGATAATTAAGACCGGAAACAAGAACGTGGAATGTGGGTCCTCCCACTGGACTTTTAAATTATAGCACCTTTAATATAATGGTCAAACTTTGGCTATATGATATGTCTGTTTTAATACTCTGAAGTTTATAAAAAGGGTTTGCTACATACATATTCTGAATTTAATATGCCCCCGTGAAACTTATATGGTTTGGATATTATATTCTTTTATTATTATACCCCAAGAGAAAGATAGAGGTTTATGGGCATCGAAATATCGGAGCGGAGACACACTATCGGGAACCGATATAATATCACACGGACAACAGAGCACGCATGTGATATCGCCATTTTTGCAGAGATGCATATCGGAGTTTATCCTGATATACATATTAGGGAAACATCTGATATCCGAACCCCAAAGCAATGCGGACAGGTGGCACAAGACGAGCCGCGACATAGCGAACATATGTTTCATGTATTTAAATCAAAGTTTTGGGCGGATAAAGTCTAACAAACTTTTATATATGTTAAAACCTTGGTGCGGGCTCTCCCTTATCCCCTATCCACATGGATCGTGCCACGTCACACATCGATATATCGGAATCTTTGGGGGTGCAACCAAATGTAATCTTTTAAAATCCCCAATATGATTCGTCCCTATATTTTAAGGCAATTCCTATTTCAGAGACTATAGAATACTTAATGCGGCCTGACATGCAGGCATTTTAACTTTCGCCCTTTCAGTGAAAGCACGCCCATCGAGACAGCAGCCTCGAGAGGGAGGGCGAAAGTTAAAATGCCTGCATGTCAGGCCGCATTAAGTATTCTATAGTATCTGAAATAGGAATTGCCATATTTTAAAGGGTCGAGGCGCATATGGTTTGGTGCCATGTGTTACACATGGGACTGTTTGTAATGGGCGAATCAACTTAGAATCCAGCCCCTTTCACCAAGCCCCCAAATGGTTCATGATTGTGGTTCTATGGTTCGAAAGGACCATACATTATGCCGATATCTCAAAGAATCGGCCCCGTCCTAGCTAAAGGATTTAGCCCCTAAAAGCGTTGGCCCTAAGTCCTAAGGCCCTGCTCATGTGGATTCCATCTAAGCCCCCGAGGCTAGGCATATTGGAAATTTTTAGGATTTTACACCATTCATTCTAATAAGATTCTCCCTTATTAGAGTCTCTTCCCTTGCTAATCAACTCTCTTAAAAAAAGTTTCAGTGATGTATTTGTAACAATAAGATTCTCCATTTTTGAAGCCTTATCAGGGTGTCTTTGCGCCCTTCCAGTGCAAATGCTAGTTTAAATTTTGAAGATTATATTTTAGTGTGGTTTTTTCATGGTTGCATATAGGGAGTTGAGCCTTGAATGGTTACTTACTATTCCAGGGTAACAAAAAAACGCAACAAGAGAAGTCGGCTCTCATCCAAATTGATTTAAATTTTGAGGATTATATTTTGGTTTGGATTTCTCATGATGGCATATGGGGAGTTGAGTATTGAACCGTCACTCAGTGTTACTATATTGAGCGGTTATTCACTATTACTATTTATAACAAAAAGCAAAAAATGAGGAGTGGGCAGTTTAAGAAAACAAAAAATCTGTTAACGTAAGCCGTTGGATATGAGTAGGTGAAAAAGCAAAATCCAGCATTAGCCCTTCGATGTAGGCATGTGAGTTGTATATTATCATCTCATCTGGATCTGCATAACATCTTATCTCGGCGAACGTGCTGCAATACTCCGTATTTTTGTTCACGCTGCAATTTCCACTTCTGCAGCCCTAATAATTGCATTTTCTGGAAGTAGGGGGCCGAAATTGTCATTCAATTCGTATCGTCCTTTATACTTTTACACGGTATGTACTCTGATACCATAAACTTTCAATCATCTCAGAAATTTGGAAGAGCATTAGATATTGTATTCGGCCTCTCTTTTTTCTCTCGTTTCAATGCGCATTCCTTATTTTTTTCCTGATTTACAAATTTAATTTTTTTTTGTATTTATGTATTTTCAGGTATCAACATTTAATCAATATTTTTTAAGTTTTTCCTTAATTTGAGTTCACTCAATTTTGCATTTTGCAGGACATAAAATGGTTATGCTACCATCTGTCAAATGCTCAGGACGTTGATTTATTTTTTGGTGGTAGTGGCGGCAGCTAATGAGGTACCATTTGTTCTATCCCATGTGGATGAATTAATAAAGAATATTTTTCCGACTATAGGCGTAGGTTGATCTGTATGTCACAAAATTCAAAGAGATTATTTGTAATGTTGGCATCTCACCTCTTGCAGTCTGAATAGACATAGACATTAGTAATTTATAGATATAAATTTTATAAACAGTGCAGAACTCTGTAAGGTTTTATTTATGTTGTTATATGTTAATAAATAACTGAATAGTTCGCTTCTTTTTCACGTTTATACTTCATTTCATCTCATTGGATTGGCTTTCCTTTCTTGAAGAGATGCAGAGAAAGCTGAAAAACTGGACCAATCGGAGTTTCTAGAGATAGAGAGATTTCACTGTATTAGTTTTGGTTAATGTTAGGTTTTGTTCGTATTAGGTCAAAGTCGAAACCTTAATTTTTAATATAAATTTATTTTTTATATTCATGTAAATTTTTTTGGGATATCATTAACGTAACAGGTTAGACTACGCTCATGGAAGACAACATTCCTATTCATGAGTATTAGACTGCACTCATCCATATAACACAACATTAGTATTCAATACCAAAGATTTTATATATATATAAAATATATATATAAATTTTAAATGTATTTAATATTATAACTTATATTAATATGATTTTAATTCATAAAATTAATTTATTTTTAATATTATTATTAAAATTATATACACTCATTTCAAAATAATGGGAATGATTTAAAAAGAATTACATGATTTTTATATTCATAAATTAAATATGATTAAACTTCCACGTTTTCCTTTTTCTTATTTAGATTAATCCCTAGTTCCTAGTATTATAGTTAAAAAAAAAACCATTATATATAAATTGATACTTGGTTGTTAATTGGATTTAAATATTGTTATCTGTATGGATGAAAGTGTTGCAAGTGTTTATCTCTACTTATTTTGTAATTTCCATTTCTGCACACTTAAGAAATTTCGATTTTTTGTGAATTTCTTTGTACAATATGTATATTTCTATTATAGATTTCCATTATTTCAGAATTTTTATTGTAATGGCTCTCTCTTATTTTGATGATAACAATTCATAATCATTGTTTTTGGAAAATGGAATAAATATTTATTTCTGCACAAGATACTTTTATACTCACATCAATATATATATATATATATATATAATATATATATATATATAAATAATTTCTATCATCCCAATATTGTACTGGTTTTCTCTTTTTGGATGATATCAATTCATAATTTTATTTTTTAATAATAGAATTTCAAATTTTTATATTCCCTCATATCAACACAATTAATGTTTTTTAAATTTTTCGTCATGGTTAAGTTTACAAATATTTTAACTAACCAGATAAAATAACTATACTACTATCTATGAAATATTAAGAATATTCATAAAAAAAAAATTACAAATAATGAAATACTATACTAGCAACTACATCTCATTTGGATGAATTGATAATAATTATTACTGATTTCAAATAATCAATAATGATTATTCCTTATTTCAATTGCAGTTTAGTTACAAAGAGTTCTGGCCAGACATATTCAGTAATTAGGAGTGTTTACAGTACGCAGAATATGTATGTCACACAAAGAATGGGTTCAAAATGAGTGAGATTGTTGGCATCATTTATCAAAGTAAACTCATTTCTTCCCATTTAATCAGTAAAATTTTACAATATGACACAACTTTGTATAATTTTATTTATGTTATTATATATCAAGAAAAGATGTTACAGTTTGGCTCATTTTTCCGTTTAAACTTCATTTGATCCGATAAGAATGGGTACACCTTAAACTGGACCTCATGCAATGTAAAGATTGGGTCGGATTTTTGTGGTTTTGAATATTTTGCTTCAGTCAGTTGATTGAACTTTTTTAATATGTGGGTGAGAGTTGTGTATGGTAATTTTTTTTATTTTTTTTTCCTTTTATTTTTTTTGTTTTATCTTTTACTCCGTTTTGCAGTAATTGCCCTCTTTTACTTGTATGCTTGTTTTTATTACATCCGGAACCATACCTGCGGGGTCCACACCAGCAACAACCAACATCAACGCAGAACTCTAATCAGATTATTATTTGCTTTCTTGAATTCTTAAAATTTAATATAAATATATTTTTCGTATATAGATATGGCTCATCTTAGATTGATTCGGGTAGTGCAGCACTATTCGTACTCAATGGTAGCGCAATGCTATTCCTACTGAACGCACAATGTATGAATTAATTGATTTAACACTGAATTCAGTTCGGTGCCGCTCGAACTAATGGATAATTCATTGCGTTTCTTCTGCGCTTTGAGGTAGGCAGTTTGATAGGTTAAAATTTTCTATTTTTAATATTAACGTAATTTTCTTTGTTTGAAGTTTAATTATTGTAATTCAGATTATCTGTGAAATTTTTACCAAAATTATATGACAAATTCTATTATTTTCCAAATAATTATTGTGGCCTAGTAAGACTTTTACCTAAAACTGTAGCCTGGTTAGAATTTTAATATTTTGTTTCTGAATATTTTGTTTTCACCTGTGATTGAGTGTTGTGTAAGGTAGCCCTGTCTTCGGTTTATTTTTATTTTTTTCGTTGCCGGCAGGCCCTTTCTTCTCTTTTTCTTTTGCTAGGTTTTGCAGTAATTGCCCTGTTTTGCTTGTGTGTTTGTTTTAATTAAACGCTACCTTCTTCGGAACCATACCTGCTACTTCTCTCGAACCATCCCCGCGGGGTGCACTCGAGCGGCAACCAAAGCCAACACTGAACTCTGCTCAGGTTATCATTTGATTCGTTGAATTGGTTTAAATTTAATATAAATATGTTTTCCCTTCGATATGCTCAATTGATTCGCTACTGCAAATACGATTTGTACTCAATGACAGGGCAGTGCTATTATTTGTACTGCACTCACAATGGATGGAGGGCCATAAGACTTTGAAAGAGGAGCTTTGAGGTTGCAATTAGAGATCCTAAGCCAATATTTTTCAATTCTAGACAACTCTTTCATATCTGAAGCATCGAAACCCCGGGAAGAAATAACCTCAAAGAGTAGCATCATTCCTTTGATTTCTGCAGTTTCAGAATAATGGCGTTGATTTTGGAAAATAGCCTAATTACGACATAGCCATATTGACCAACACATATACTTAGGAATTTCCGTCCAAAATCGTCTTAACAAAGAGTTTGGGGAACAAGTAGATTTATGCTTCTAGTGAATAAACTTGTCACTCCAGTCATCTGCAATTTGGGGGGAAGTAGCCAAAGGTGCTAAGGCATAATTTGAGGCATCCATAATAAAGGAACATTGGAAAAATAAATGTTTGATGGTTTCCTCCGCGTTACCACATAGCACACAACAAGAGGGACCACTGATTTTCCTCTTCTTTAAATTCTCTACGGTAAGGATTTTCTCGTGGGCCAACTCCCAGTAGAATATGTTAATATTAGGTAGTCCATCGTCCAGTAGAATATGTTAATATTAGGTAGTCCATCGTCGTTCCAAATTTTTCCCCATAATCTAGAAGGAAGGGGGGAAGGGGTTCTTGATTAAGAGTGCATTACCATATTTAACATAATATTTATTTGATTTACCTCCCAAATGGTCTCGTTTGTCAAGTTTCCTAGTGATTATTGGAGTGATCCCTTTAAGATTTTCGATCAAACGATGTTAGTGTAAGAGGTGGTGATTGGGAATTCCAAAGGAATCCACCCACACCACAAACCCTGATCATACTAACAGGAGATATCTGCTAGGTGGGAGAACAATTAGTTCCAAGAAGAATGTGTTCCCATTCCCAGGTAGCTAACCAAGATGGTTCAAAATGAGAAATGATTAGGCTTTGCACAGTCTCTATATTTTTTATCCTTTCCCTTCCCATGATTCATCCTCCGGTCTAGTGAGGCGATTTTTGTGGAAATATTTCCTTATAAAGGCCTTTTTCCACCACTCATTGGAGTCCGAGAGGAGCCTCCAAACTAGTTTAGGCCCCAACACTAGATTCATTAGTTCAGGATCCTTAATTGCTAATCCTCCCAAATTCTTAGGTTTCTTAACCAAATTCCAGTTAACGAGGTGGAATTTGTGATCGTTTCCCTTGCCTCCTTGCCATAAGAATTTTCGGATGAGCCTGCTTATTTGTTGATTGATGTAACCTGGTGCTAAGAGACCAACACCCAAACATACCAGAAGAGAAGATAGTACTGATTTGATGAGGGTAACTCTCTCGGCCAAGTTGATCAATCTAACTCCCCAGGAGTGCACCCTTTTCCTTATTTTTTTGTAGTACATTCTCCCAATCTTCCCTTGAGGCATGTTTTAAGGATATGGGAATCCCAAGATATTTGAAGGAAGTTAGATGAAAATCCACGAGGATGCCCAACATCTGGACAATTGAATTCATTGTTTCCACTTGGCAATTCCAACCAATTAATTAACATTTAAGTTTGTTGATCAAATCCCTAGAGAGAACAAGAAACCCATCTAGAGTTTTTTTTCAATCTAGATGCAATGGCCAAGGGGGCTCCTCCAATCATAAGAGTATCATTGCCAAACTGAGAGTGATTAATTCCCCTGACATTTCTTATAATATTAAGACCCGGGAAGGAACCATCCAACCTCCCAAATTCTAATTTACTACTTAGATTTTCGTCCATGATTATATAAAGAAGAGGCGAGAGAGGGAAACCTTGGCGAAGACCTATAGAGGCAACGAAGAAGGGGGCAAGGCGACCATTGATGAGAGGGGTGATCTAGGGTGAACTAATAGAAGCTTTAATACATGAGATGAAATCATTACTAAAGCCTAACTTTTCCATGACGAGGAAGCGGAAGGAGTGATTTACCCGGTCAAATGCATTTTCCATATCAAATTTGATGACCATTCCAACTTCTCCTTCTTATTTTCTTGAATGAATTTCTTCCTGTACCAGGATGATAATATCAAGGATGTTCCAATGTTGCATGAGCCCGCCTTGGTTCTCTGAAATAATGGAGGGATGCCTGGGTTTAATTCTATTGGCAATGATTTTCATCAAGATTTTATAAGAAGAATTGAAAATCTAGATAGGGTGAAATCTAGAGAAGGTGGCGGGATTGGCATATTTTGGAATCAGAGTGAGAAAGGATGAGTTAGTGCATCCCCCCAACATATTTTTAACTTTGTTATAGTTCAACATCTAAATGATGTGTTTTTTTGTGACATTTCAAAATATACGATAAAAATTGATAGAGAATCCATCTAGACCTAGAGCCTTCTTAAGATCTAAATTCCAAGTCGCACTTCGAACTTCTTCTTCTGTAATTTCACCAAAGAGAAACACATTAGAATGCTGGAGACAACATGGGGCAATGCCTGAATAAAATCAGGGGTGCCTTCTAAAGGAATTATTGAGAAGAGATTTAAAGTGATTATATGCCTCCAATTTAATTTATGATGAGGTGTTGACTGTTTGCCCACCCATAACCTTTATTTCCCTGATTTTATTCCTTTTCTCTCAAGCCATTGCTTGTTTTTGGAAGAAGGAAGTATTAAAGTCCCCAACTTTCAACCAAAGATAGTGAGATTTAGGCCTCCACAAATTTTCCTCTTGCCTGCTAAGATTGAATATCTGAGTGGAGAGGTCTTTTTGCTTTTGAATGTGTGATTCTTCGATATGGATTTTTTCCATCATATTGTAATTTTCTTCTAATTCTTGGACTTTCTCTCATCTTTATTTCCCTGGGGGTTGATAATTTTCTTTAAGCCATTTCCTCAATTCCATTTTGACCTTTTTTAGCTAAGATTCCCAAACATAGTTAGGGGAGCCTTAGACATGGAAAATCCAAGATTGCTTTACCATATTCTCAACCTCTTCATATTGGCAACAATCTAGATTGGATTTAAAAAGCAATGGCCCAAGGTTTAAAATCTTATCCGTTGAGATCATGATAGGGTGATGATTTGAGTCTCCCTAATATTCAATGGACGAAGAGCAGCCCAAACCATTGAGAAGTCAATTTTTATGCAACAAAATCCTATCCATGTCAGCAACTATATAATGATCTTCGGACCGTCTATTATACCAAGTGTATTTCTCGATCTTAGGTTTGATATCAATTAGGTCCCATTGTTCCATTATTTCCTCCATTCTATCGCTAAAAGGATCCCTGATTGAAGACCCGCCTCTTTTTCCTGTTGTATTTAGGACTGTGTTAAAATCCCCTCCCATTATATAGTTGATGTGGTAATTCCTTTCCTTTATCACCTCTAATGAGGCCCAAAATTCTGCCTTGTTGCTATATAGTACTGGACCATATATATTTATGAAGGGAATTCTTTCCCCTATATCCTTTTCCTCTAGAAGAACCATAATCCAAGATTTTGTCTTAATTTCTTCAATCAGAGTAAAGTTCTTGTTCAACCAAAATATGCCTAGCCCTCTTGAAGCTCTCCTTGAGTACTGTGTTGACCCCAGGCTCTCTCTCCAAAAAATTCCAGCTGCTTTCATAGCCTCCACTTCTTCTAACTTTGTTTCTTGAAGAAATACTACTAATGGAGATTCTTGTTTGATTATATCTCTAACTGCTAGGGTTTTAGCAGGGTTTCCTAGCCCCCTTATGTTCCAAGAAATTACTTTCATTACTTGTGAGTGGAGGGGGAGCGACCACCATCCTTTCCTTCTTTGTTTATCTTTTTCCCTTTCAGAATTTCTGAGATGATTGATTGGTTCCCCAGTTTTTTATTTAGTTCTACTTCTCTTTCTCTATGTGTCCTCTTGTTTGGTCTGCCTATTTTCTTAGTGGGGTCGGTTTCTTGACTATGGAAATCATGAGCCCACGACATATTTTGGGATAAATTCTGAGTGATAGCACAATCCAAACCTTTGAGAAGGCTACCCGGCGGGCATTAGTGACAGGAACATACTTCGGCAGAGTGACTTCACCTCCACCCTCCTTGGGGCTACTTTCCGCTATTAGTTCTTAGTATCGGGAATATAGTATCTATGCAGAGCTGCTAGTCCCACTAAGGCTGGTAGCTACCTTAGAAACAAACAAACTAAAACCACTTTCGTTTTCCTTTATGAGAAGTAGATAAGAGGGGAAAGAAGGAGACCAACCTCTGTCTTGCGCTTGGTTCCTTGCTTGATTCCTCTCCCTTCTAATAGATCTTTGCCACTCGCTTCCTCGTCTACCCAGCTTCAAAGAGCACCTGTAGAATCAAAGTATCATAACACTATCCAAGAACATAGATCTACTATCATAAACAATATAGGACCAGATATATATTGACCACACAAATGCATAAATCATCAATCATACAAGAATGTGGAGGAAAATTTGAATAGCTTTATTAATAATCAAGAATAGCAAAGAGGATTATAACCAATTGTCTGACCCAACATCATCCTCTCAGCAAGAAATCCCTTCTTCACCTCGTGAAAAGCTTAGATCACCCAACACTATGATGTTACACCAAGAAACCAGCAACACTTCCTTACAAGATACAAAATTCCAGCCTCTGGATCTCTGGGATGAGGGATCCATATATAGATGTTTGCAAGGGGGGTGAGTCAGCTTTTGAGATTTGATTAGTGTCCTCTCTCTGATAGTTCTTGATTCCACTTGGATATTGATGATCTCTTACTCATCCCTGAGCGAATGCAGAGAGGCAAGTGTCACAGGAGAAGTTTCTGGAAGATTCCATGATCCTCCACCTTGCAGATTGACCCTGTCATTTGTCCACTATCGCCCATCGCACCCCATAGAAGGGCTTTTCAATATGCATCGCACCTCCCATGTGTATTTAGGTGGGATGCAACGCACTTTAACCATGGAGCAGGTGAGATGGTCCAGTTTTGACCAGTTCTGAGTAGTTTTTCATGGAGAACTTCTGGGAGAAGATGTAATTAGTTTACCTTGTTCTTTTAGAGGTTGGAACAACACTTTTAGGGACTTAAGAGCCCTTGGTTTATTGACATTCATGATTGGTGTTATAGTGCCCAAAAATGTCTATAACAGTTGCCCCCTAAAGCATGAGGTCGTTAATCTGTTGATGTCGGGTGAAATGTTTTATCATGAGGATCCGAAGTTTTTTCGAGCTAGAAGGTGACCTGTAATAAGATACAATACAATACATTATATTCATAATATTTTCATGATCTAGCTGAGGCGGGCATTCCCATGCTCAAATTTATAAATTCATTTTCATGTACATAAGACAAACAATCGTCTGAGTGCAGACTGATGATTCTGGTAGAGCCATCATCCCTCGGATTGGATGATTATCTGTGCAGTAATGATGTACATTTGATGTCTTTATTTTCCTAAATATATATTGCAGCGTCGATGGATGAAACTAGATCCGGGGTCTTCAATCTCGTTCGATATTCACTCAAAGTACAAGTCGATCCATGTGAGAGATGTTGTGGAGTTGAACATGGAAAGACATCGCCTGATTACCAGCCAATGATGTAAGCTATTAACAGGCATGAGAGGAATCACCGATAATGATGATGATCCTCAAGGTACTACAGTAAAATTCACGTGGTGTGAATAAGGGACTTGGTGTCGAACACCACGCAAAATCTTTCGGTCGAAGGCCATTGATGTAAACCTATCGCCGGAAGTGAGAAACTTGCCATTGAGGCATGCAAGCTTCAAAGTACTGAAAGGGTTGTTCCTAGATCAACTTCCTGGATAATGAGCTGATGTCGACAAGAAGCGATCCGTCATAGGAGGGCCTTAGTGAATCCCACATCAATGACATGGAACGGAGCAAATGATTTTAATGGAGGTGAAAACGATCTGATGACATAAGGTTCAGGGTGGCGGTCATGAAAGAATGGAGCGTAAATGTATTGCAGTGGATGAGACACAGGTGAATTCTCTGAGCGACTTCTCTTGAACATATCGGCGACATTGACATGATGGATT
Organism: Pinus tabuliformis; assembly: GCA_031772625.1. Lineage (NCBI taxonomy): Eukaryota > Viridiplantae > Streptophyta > Pinopsida > Pinales > Pinaceae > Pinus > Pinus tabuliformis. The sequence goes on along the minus strand of CM062808.1, from coordinate 727,662,692 downwards.
GGTAGCGTTAACCCCAAATATGGATGGTGTGATGGACCAATGGTGATATGACCAGTGAACGGAACAACCCAACCCAACTCGGATGCAGAGTGAAAGTGTCATGTTCAAGAGCGACTTGCTACCAACAAAGTTTCTTCAAGTTTTCTTCCCAATTTTTCCCCAGTCATTGCTGACGAGTATCTCTTTATTTTTGTCAAGCTTGAGGAGGATAACATATGCTTGTTCTATAATTTTCCCTTCGGGCAAACCTATCGCTATGTTTTAACGAGCCTAGCGATAGTGAAACTCGTTCTTGTCTGTATGGACAAGTTTGTCGCTATTTGGGTTTTAACGAGTTTAACAACAAAGATAACTCGGTCCTTTTCAATTTTAGAGAGTCTGAAAAGGGACATAAAGAAAACGCCAATAATCCTTTTTCGTCATATAATCCCTTAAGTTCGAAAAAGTATAAAACAATACAAAAGGGATGAATTTTCGGTACTTTTAACGAGCCGAACAAAACAAGCGCTCGATATTTTTGTGTAATAATCCCTCAAGTCCAAAAAGATTAAAATCTAAAGGAGGGATAGCACTTCCGGTCACTTTAAAGAGCTGGAGAGGCCAATTGCTCGGTAATCTTTTCATATTTTATGAGTCAGTTGAAAAGAGCTTAAAGGAGAATCATTTTTTGAGGAACGGGTGATAAATTCAGGTAGCAGCTAATTCTAGGTAAGGTTTGGAATTTTCCAACCACGGCAGTGTCACAAGGATGGCTAACAGTATCACTCTTCGCAGTTGTTCCTCAAAAAGGGGTAAACAATCAAATGGAGGTGAATGATCGGCCAATATAGAGTGGAGGTGATGATGAGAACACGACCAAGGCTTCAAAGGCTGATGATAATACATTCATGATGGTTATTTACCAGAAATTGGTTCATTTTTTAATGACCTTAAACTCTAGGGAAACATTTGATCATTGCTTATGTTTATTTTTTAACGAGCTTGAATTCCGCGTTAAAACTGCTCGATCCAGTCGTATAATAAGGATGTCTCATTTAAAAATGGCATTTTTTCAAAGCTTTGCCTCACATTCTTTCTTTATGCAAGTTAGGAAACGACCAATCCTACGAGTTTAAAGGGTAAGAGGACCTACAAATTTAAAAAATAAATGGTCGCTCTTCTCTTGCATGCCAAAAGGTTTGCATGCCCCCAGGTATAGTGAAGTAAAGTTTCCAGGCTACCCCTCAATTTATAGACAAAACATTTGTTTTATCGGGAAAGGCCTACCTTTTAACAGAGGTTCTTATTCTGGTCTAACCCCATTTTCCTAAATGGACGTGTGTGTCAACTAGTCATATATCCTTCGCGGAAACCTACCCTATACCCAAGGTTTTCCAGTCGAAACAAGCCAGGGTGCATGCCCCCTGGGTTTCAGTCGTATCCTCTGAATCACTCGCACTCATCAGGAGGACGGACTGGGGATTGATGAGACATTCCTTGCGTGAAAATACCATTCAGGGATGGTATATGACTATTTGTTATGTGTGAACCGGGGAATGAAAGCTGGTCTACGAGCTTGACCAATCTTCCTTCATGCGAAAAACACATTACTCTAAAGAGTGAGGAGACAATGGCTCCCATGCAATAAATACAGTCATGTCCAAGGAGTAGATTATAATCCAGGGGTCCTTGGACTACCATTACGTTCATGTGAACGGTTTTCCTTCTCAATGTTATCGGCACATTGGGAAGGATCCCTAACAGTCGACTGGTTCCTTTGTCAAAGCCAGTTAGATTTCTCATTTTAGGCAAAAGCAGTGGTGAACCAAGCACTTTCCAAGCAGTTGAGGAAAGGATAGTCACAAAAGCCCCTTCATCTATGATGGTACCGGCCATGACCATTCTGTATATTTGAGCAATGATTCGAAATGGTACACTAGGCGGTAAGTGAGGTCTGCCTAGTAGATTCCAATCGAAGGAAACAACTAGGTTGCTTGGAGGTGGGACCGAATAGACGGTCGGATATGACTCTGACGAACTTCCTTCCTGTGGTAAAGGAACGGGTAGACTGCCCCCATGTTCATCAGAGTCTGTTCTTACGAAGAGAATTTGGATGGTGTCGTTCTTGTTCTCTCCGGTGACTGTATCATCTGAAGATGGATCCTCTGAAGGCAAGACCGGGTCAACTGCCGCCTCGACCTTTTGACCTTCATCTGGTGTGGATTCATATGGTTTATCTTCAATGATAGACGCTTCGGCCGACCACAATGGCGTGTCATCCGGATTTCAACTAGTGACGGACTCGGCAAGAGTTTCTTATATCCAAGAGGAAGCCGCAACGGTCAAACCAGACGGTCGTCCAAAACTCTTTTAGCCTCGTCTAAGAATGGACAACGGTGGACGACGTGATCGCCTTCACACAGTTTACAAGGAAATTTACATTTTCCTTTTTTTCCAGGGGCTTCACTTTCACTAGTCGACGGTGTATTTTCAACATTATCATCAGAGGTTGATGACACCGGATTGTGCAAACGAGGAGACCAGTCCCTTAAGATTCGAGGGATGCAAGGACAATCTCGATGATAATGGTCTCCTTTGCAAATGACACATGGCGATTTAGGCCTGGACGGTGCGGTGTGTGGATTTTTGCTAGACAGTGCTTGTTTGCCCCTTTTCGCCTTTGGCTCCTTCTTCTTCTTCTCGGTTACTTGATTTTTGGCTTTACCAGCTTCATCAAGCGAAGAGGAAGGAGGAGAGGAAGAATTGGACGAAGTAGAAGGCTGGGGGGTAACTTTGGTATCGTTTAGTTGTTGACTTGATTGTTCAGGAATCACGGCGTTCTGAACGACGAAGGTAGAGAAGAGCCATATGGGTAGGCCGATTGTCAATCCTGGAAGTGACAATGTGGCCATATGGGGTGCACCAACATCTCACCAAGAGGAGAAAGGACTAGGATTTCCTCCAATGGGAAACCCTTGGTTGGTGGGCTCCATTTCTCTCAACCTAAGACCAACATAGGAAAGGTGATGTTTATTTTGATTAAAATAAATTTTAGACGCTTTGACACAACTTGTTTTTTCAATTTTTAAGAGTCGAGAAAAAGCAAAAGATGACTCTAGTTGCCTTCGATTTTTAATGAGCCTGAAGTGACAAGTGCTCAGATGGACCTTTTCCTTTAAGGAGTCTGAAAAGGAATGAAAGAGACTACTCTGGAGATCTAGACAGAGGGATTACCAAACCAATCGCAAAACTGCATAATACTTTTTACGGTATGGCAGTCAATCTTCCCGAATGCTGTGTTCAGTGCATTGCGATCGATAGGGCGGCAAACACGGCTTCCTATGGATAAAGGATAAAGCCTATTGTGGTCTCCCAATATATACTCGACGGTAAGTGGGAGCACAAGTTCGTACTGGCACTTATCATCTCAAAGTGGAGGAATCACCCAACCAGCAATGAAAACAACAGTTACCAAGCTTTACGACGCCGGAATACGTCTCTAGCCTAGACTTCTAAATGTTGTGTGTTAGGTTCCAAAGCGTTTTTAGATTCATTAAATTTATTTTACAGTTGATCTTGCTTAAGAAATTTTCCTTTCAGGTTCACCGCGTGATGTAGATGTACAATTCCTAAAATGCAGTCTAAGATGATAAACAATCATTTAATCTTCTTTTTGCAATGAAAATCCTAGTTACTAAGGAAAGAGAGATGATATTCTTTCAACATAGAGCAGAGAGAACACACTATATGCATTGTCCTAAATCAAACCAACAAACAGTCTAAATGCAAATGCACATGCATGTATTTGTTTTCAGCTTTTTTAATGTGTGAATGATAAAAAGAAAGTGAAGCGCAAATCTGAATTATTTTTCAAAGCGACATTACTAACAAGTTTATTTTCGAGACAAAATGAAGAAAATGACGACACTTTGCGATTTGGAATTGAAAACTTGCTTTTAACACTTGAAAAACTACTAATTCAAATCAAATACAAGAGTAACAGTGTAGTCGACTATCAAGAACAATCGGATTCTCTTCTATGACTGAAAACGACACTTGCGACACTTTCAAATCAAGAAACGACAGTTTAATTACGCTACTTCTTTATAAAAGAGAACTGAAAATGGCTCAAAATACATAAAAACATTTACAGTCCTTTGCACAATGGAGGCGGAAAGATGGTAAGGAAGGGGGTTTCAACAGAGGTATATTGACTACAGACAGCAAAACTCTTGAATAGAGCTGAAAAGAGTGAACACAGAAACCAAAATCTAAGAGCAGAAGAGGTCTTGTCTGATCAGCGCACCTGTAACACAGGGAAAGTGAGATGCAGTGCACCTACTACACTCGGGAAGTGTGATGCATCCAGATTCCAAAGAAGAGACAGTTCGATGGTCCAGGGATGAGACTTCAACTGGGTTCCGGGTCACAGTTTGTCGCTCAATTCAGGGATTTACGCCGAGCAAGTGTTAATCAGTAAATAAATCACAGGGGTAGATCTAAGGAGGTTACTAGAGCCACCACAAGGGCAATTAGAGAGCTTGTAAATCGATTGTGCAATTCATAAACAAAACCCAGAGATAGACTGAAGCAGCATTGATCTACTTTGCACTTTCATAGCAAATGCAGTTTGAAGGCTAGCTGGCTTGACTTCAGGCTCCGTCTGTAAGTTTATAAAGCAAACAAATATAGACAAACAAACAATCTATTCAGTCCCTAGCGGAGTCGCCATTTTGTTATCAGGAAATCTAGTGTCTATGCGGAGCTGCTAGTCCCACTAAGGCTGGTAGCTACCTTAGAAACAAACAAACTAAAACCACTTTCATTTTCCTTTATGAGAAGTAGATAAGAGGGGAAAGAAGGAGACCAACCTCTGTCTTGTGCTTGGTTCCTTGCTTGATTCCTCTCCCTTCTGATAGATCTTTTCCACTCGCTTCCTTGTCTACCCAGCTTCAAAGAGCACCTCTAGAATCAAAGCAGCATAACACTATCCAAGAACATATATCTACTATCATAAACAATATAGGACCAGATATATATTGACCACACAAATGCATAAATCATCAATCATACAAGAATGTGGAGGAAAACTTGAATAGCTTTATTAATAATCAAGAATAGCAAAGAGGATTACAACCAATTGTTCTGACCCAACATCATCCTCTCAGAAAGAAAGCCCTTCTTCACCTCGTGAAAAGCTTAGATCACCCAACACTATGATGTTACACCAAGAAACCAGCAGCACTTCCTTACAAGATACAAAATTCCAGCCTTTGGATCTCTGGGATGAGGGATCCATATATATATGTTTGCAAGGGGGTGAGTCAGCTTTTGAGATTTGATTAGTGTCCTCTCTCTGATAGTTCTTGATTCTACTTGGAGATTGATGATCTCTTACTCATCGCTGGGCGAATGTAGAGAGGCAAGTGTCACAAGAGAAGTTTCTGGAAGATTCCATGATCCTCCACCTTGCAGATTGACCCTGCCATTTGTCCACTCTCGCCCATCGCACCCCATAAAAAGGCTTTTCAGTATGCATCGCACCTCCCGTGTGTATTTAGGTGGGATGCAGCACACTTTGACCATGGAGCAAGTGAGATGGTCCAGTTTTGACCAGTTCTGAGTGGTTTTTCATGGAGAACTTCTGGGAGAAGATGTAATTAGTTGACCTTGTTCTTTTAGAGGTTGGAACAACACTTTTAGGGACTTAAGAGCCCTTGGTTTATGGACATTCATGATTGGGGTTGCTGTGCCCAAAAATGTCTATAACAGTTCTCCTTCTTCTATTTCTGAATTTTCCTCAACATTTGTTTAAGGGGGAGCCTCCATCTCCATATCCTCACCACTCAGCACTTTGAACAAATTCGAGGATGTCGAAGTCGTATTGTTAACCACCATACCACGAGGTTTTGACATCAAAACTTTACCTTTTGGAGCTCTTATAGGTTTTTTCCAATGCTCCTCCTAAGTAGTCGGGGCATCCAAAATTTTATCATTCCTAGCTTTGGTGCAGTATCTGGAAAAGTGACCATAGTCATGACCGTGTCTGCATTTAAATGGGATTTTTTCATAGTCCAAAACTTTTCTGTGCTTCCATTCTCCCAAGTTTAGATTAATTTCAACCGACAGTCCCCTCGCCAAGTGTACCTCTACACAAATTTTAGCACATGAAAATTGGGAGCCTTTTGGTTCAAAATTATCCAAATATTTTCCCACTCTATTATCAATTGCCTGAAGGTAATCGTCGTTCCAGCAGGAGAAAGGGAGACACGAGATATTGACCCAAACTGGAATAGCAATAGGATGTCCTCATTAGGATTAAAATCGAGGGACCATTTGTTTAAATACATCCCTCTAGAGCCAAAGAAATATGGTCCATTACAAAATACTACCTCCTTATCCTCCTTGTTTTCAAATAAGATGATGAAAAATCCATTGCCAACCACAAAAAGAGAAATATCACCCTTTATCATGGGATTCCAGGTTTTCTCAATGTAGGCTTCCATCGATCTAGGAGAGGGCCACATATATGTGAATTTCCCAATTAACGCTCTCTCAACGTAAGAAAGGGAGATACGGCAAGCTAAATCCGGTAGGGAGACGTCTTTCACCTCGATATTCAACTTGAAAAACTTGGAAGCAACAGCAACAGGCCACATGCACTTTGGTAGGGAGGCCACTAGAAACTGGAAAGCGACATCGATGAAGAAGTTCAGAGGGGGAGGGGGCAGGGGGGGGCCTCCCAACATCCATTGGGGAAGCTTGTTATAATTAATTCAAACTAGAGACTCCCGTCGAAATCACCAGAGCATCAACGAATTCCAAAAACTAGCATGGAGGAAGTGAATTTGTATATTTCTAATGATAATAATAATTATAACTTTTAAGTTTTAGATCAAAGTTCAAATACAAAAATGTATAGTTAGTATTTTTAATGTTATAAGTTACATACATTAATATTATTTTATTTATGCAAATAATATTGGTTTTTTTTTATATTATTACTAGAAACACATTATTAGAATCACATAATATCATTTCAAAATAGTGGTCGTGAGCCCTAATGATATATAAATGTATATTTTGGTTTCCTACTCAATTATTATAGGGTTCATCTTCTATTTTTTTCCTAGGTAGATTAATCCCTAACACTATAGGGCTAATATCCCTATATTTTATAGGGCCAATTTCTTTATTTTTCTAGATAAAATTATTACTTATGGTTGTCAATTAGGCATAGTTTTTGCAATGGTGAGAATGAGTGTTATAACTCCTACCCAGGCTCAATTTTCACAAGCCACATGTTGAGGTCTTAATGAGTATATTGTTCTAATGGCCTTAAGATTTGTATTGACAAAGCCTTGAGCTTCTACAAAATGTAGTGATACCATCATCGTATAAAAGATTGATACTTATTGTGTATTTAATTCTGTGAATATTATTCCCCTACATTATTATTGTTATAAGGTGGTGTAGTGTTAGAAAATCAGAAAGGAAGAAAGATTTTGTTTATGTTGATAATTACTTTTGGTGCATGCAACCAGAGTATCGTTGACACACCTACAAGCCAAGGTAATGTTTTCTCCCACAAGAAAAGGAAAGTTTTCTCCTTGTTACAACGACATTGCAACCATTTCTTTTTGTAAGGAGAACCTGAAAGATGTATAGATAGGGTATTATAGGAATTTATTTTGGATACTTAGTGTACAAGAGAACTCTGCATAAGTAATTAGGTTGACGGTGTAAGTAGGAACCCCCACTGTAAGTGTGAGTATGGGCCAAATGCCATGCCAATGATCAACTTTAATTACGATTCTGGCCACCTACCTGATAACATGCACATCCCAATGCATAGGTACAATATGATAACTCCTCACACACCATGGAAATTAACAGATTCAATGGGTAGGTACACTCACTCGGCTCTGGATTACAGGGAAATGATGGCCAACTATAAAGGCATGGAATGACACCTTGAGTTGCGATAAAAAGTTTGACACAAAGCATGGTAGCTTCCATATTTAAATCAATAGTGGTTACACCAAATTTATATTGGTTATCCCTATCTTTTGCAGGATATGTCGACCCTTAATTATCACGTCGTCAATTTTCATTGCAACTATGTTTACATCCACTAGCCCCTCCTTAGGCATTTTCTGGTTTCTCCAGGTTGGAATGTTTTCATCTCACTACACATCTTATTTAGTCTGTAGCACACTAGACTGCATCTGCATGGGCACTGTGGGGATCAGGATGTTCAGTTAGGCTCAACTTAGTGGTTTGTCTTTTACCCAGGATCTTCTATCTCCTTTTCATTTGTTGGACACGACAGGTGGCAGTCTAAAAATAACAAGGGAATTCACTCTCTGCGGGTAAATGACCTCACATTGGAAGTTTACTTGCTCCACTAGTGGCTAAACAGTGATGGGTTCAGGTTGGTGTCAAGAATTCTGACACCCTCGAGTGGTTGACACAACAGTGTACCATTTGCATGGTTGAATTATTATCAGTTCTTTGGCTTGCAGATCTCAGTTACACAGGGAGGGGCATCGTAGCAAATGATACAAAATTGAAACACATGGTCGTCGTGACACTCACGGTCAAGGTGCTTGTGGCCAGGTGCTCATGGTTGAGATGCTCATTGTTGTGGTCACGTTGATCATGATCAGGGTTCTCATGGTCACGGTGCTCATGGTTTGGATGCTCATTGTTGTGGTCACGTTGATCATGATCGGGGTGCTCATGGCCAAAGCTATACTCTAGGTCAGGATGTTTGTGGTCGAGGATATGGTCAAGGAAAACATAGTTTAAGGTCAATGTTGTGCACTACTTTTGCTTCTCTTGTTTTTCACTAGATGTTTCTTCTAGCTAAGTGCTATCTTGTGCTATTTCTGAAGGACGCATCTTTTATTTCTCACAAATGAAGTCTTTAAACAGTTCCAAGCTCAATTTTGTTGTTTTGTATGTCACATGTCAGTTGGCGAAGCCAATGTATTTTGGGAACTTCTTTTTTCTATCTGATAATCTGGTTAAGTGAGTTCTCCATGACCTCAAGATCATTTACTTTGTCCTACTAGTCTGGTTTCCCTATGGGCAGAACAATAGGGAAAAAAACACTCTCTTGTAACATCTCTTTGAACTAATGAAATGTCGATCTTTAAACAAAAAAAATGGTGTATCCACGAAACAACTCAAAGTATTAGAAACAATATTGAGCATAACGATCTTTGTAGGTTCTCATAGAGACACTACAATAGTTTAGTTATACATATGTGCTAAATACATGTTTTTGTTAAGTATTTGAAATCATGTAATTATTGTAATGGTGACTTGGTGAGTTTCCGTAATGGGTGAAGCGATTTAAGAAATTACCAATGAATCATTGCGAGGTCAAATTTATGTTAAAATTCACTGGTAATTTCTTGTTGGTTCACCCGTTGTGGTAATGAGTTGGTTCATCATTGCAACAACTCACTAGGTCACTATTACAGAAACTAGCTAGTTCACTGTTGTGGCAACTTGTTGGGTCATTGTTGCAAAAACTCACTAATTTTTAGTTCATGGGTATCCATATTTCTAGCACATAGTTTAATTAGCTCATCAAAACATAATGGGAATTAACCATAGTTTTGCTTACATTTTTTTGTTTAGTTCTTAATTACTTGTTGAAAACCATTGTTAACTTACAACTCATAAAACTAATTTATATAAAAAACCTAATTAATTTAGTGACCTTTCTCTCTGCTTTTCTCATTCCTCTGTTCCTCTTACTTTGGGTTTCTCGATCTTTCCTTAAAACTAAGTGGTGACTCTACTCCCTCATTTCTATTTTTCTAGTGGTGATTGTACTAGGATGGTTTCCCACCCTATGATATACAACATGTTTATTACTCCCCCAAGGAGTTTGTATCAACATTTTCCATCATCAAGCTTGGGGCTTATTCCTTATTCCCTCTCTCTCTAAAACAATTGGAAAGAGAAGGGTTAATTACCAACATACCATTTGATCAGTCTTCAATTCATAGGATGCTAACCCTCAACTTGCCCTACAATTAGGGTGTTTCCATACCTTTAACCTATTAATGGTCTCTGAAGGTGATTGAGGTGTGATTGTTGTGTACCCTTCCTTCATTCTCCCCAAATGAGACATATTAAATCTATCTATCAGAGGCACACCCTATCCTTTCACCTCTTGAACCCTTACCTAGGCTATGCTCAAACACATTCATCTAGTTCCTTAATAGGGGGTCATGGAGATGGCCACCTTAATTAAAGTATGCATTCAATAACCCCGTTTTTTCAAACTTGAGAATTCATTTTCCATTGTATCCACATCACATGATCTTATTTTGGCATTCTAAAGAAAAGTACATATATCAACTAACATAGAAAAAAAAAAAAATGCAATCGCAAAAATAATCCTTGTAAATGGTGCAAGTACCATAAGATATCGTCCCATAACACCATAACTTTTAAATGATTGAAGCATGAGTGCACATTTTGACTATAACTTAATAGTGACGCTTATTCACTTGGTGGCATGAGTCAAGTTCACACAATTTCAATAACTATACCTAGTTGAAGCTATGGTCTTCTTAATTTAATCAACCTTTATGTTGAGTTACTAGTCCACAGATGATAAAGCCACTTTAGAATCCCTTGGCTATTAATATGTCTTTACATATCCACTTTAGAACCCCTTGGCTATTAATATGTCTTTACATATGTCAAGATAATCCTTATTGGCTGCATGAACTTATTATTATTGTCAATGAATATTATATGTTTTAATTTTTTTAATCATAAATTTAATAACAATTTTATAAAAAGTTATAAATTATTTTGTATTATTTATGCTTATTCACGAATTTTAAATAATTAGCATTCAAATAAAAAAATTATATGTGTGTGTGAGAGAGATTTATTTTATTTTATTTTAATGTTAATCATAAATATTTATTTTATTTTATTTTATTTTAATGTTATATGGGGCTTGGGAAATTGAATAAAAGACTTCATCACTCATATACTTTACATAATACAAACTTGCCAAGTAAACCACGCTAAGGACTAATATTCAAATAGAATTTTGATATATGTGAGAGAGAGAATTATGAAGTATTTTATTCATTAATTTTTTTGATTAATAATATTTTTAAATATCACATGTCAATTCTAAGGTTGAATGGAATTCTCTACTTCACACAAATAACTATATATATATATATATATATATATATATATATATATATATATATATATATATATATATATATCTTAATTTTAAAGAGATACGTTGGAATTCTAAATTGAACATGGAAGGAATTACACATTTCCCTTATATTAAATTGTAAAAGGGATCTCTCAAAATATTAATTTTATTAATAATGTAAACATCATATAAAAATGAAAATCCACTTGCATATAGACAAAATAACATTGTTTTCTCTGGGAAAGATTGTGTCACTTGTGCACCAGAGACAATATGTTATTGAACCTAGAGATAATATGTTGTTGAACCTAGAGATCTTGCCATGTGAGAGAATATAATCCTCTTTTTTATATATATTGAATCATTTTGAAGATTTTATAGTCATAAAAATTTATTCCAATACATTACAAGATAAACATATCTGATTGTTGTTTCTCTCTTATACATGCATAAGATGTTTTATAAAGGAAGTAGAAAAAGTCAAACAACATAAAGCAATCACAATTTTTTTTTAATAAAAATAAAAATAAAAATATTACTTAATTATCATAAAAATATTAAATATTTTTTAATTAAATGATAACTTTAAATTTATTTAATTTATATATATATATATAAAATAATGTTTTATATAATATTTTAAAAATAATTTTATTTTAGAATTAACGCTGTAACGCTGGATTCCATCGCTAGATCTAACCCTCCCACCATCATTTAAAATTGCAAATCGAATTAGAGAAATCTGGCGTTGCAAATTAATGACTCGACTACCTAAAATGTATCATATTAAATACATCTCTTTCAAATTTAATGATTCGAGTACCTAAACTGGATCATTTTAATTACATCGCTTTCAAATTGATTTAAATTTTGAGGACTATATTTTGGTGTGGTTTTTTCATGATTGCATTTGGGGAGTTGAGTTGAGCCTTGAACGGTTACTTCTTTTTTTTGGCCAGGGTAACAAAAAGGCAAAAAGCGGAGTGGGCCCTCATTCAAATTAATTTAAATTTTGAGGATTATATTTTGGTTTGGTTTTTTCATGATCGTATAAGCGGACTTGAGTATTGAGCTGTTACGCACTATGGCTATTATTGAGTGGTTATTTACTATTACTATTTCAGGGTAACAAAAGGCCAAAAAGAACTATTACTATTTCAGGATAACAAAAAGCAAAAAAGGAATGTTGATGTATTTAAGAAAACAAAAAAGCTGTTAATATAAGCCGTTCGATGTGGGTAGGTGAAAAAGCAAAACCCAGCATGAGCCATTCGATGTAGGCATGTGACTAGTATATTATCATTTCAGCAGGGTCTGCATAACATCTTATCTGGCCGAACGTGTTGCAATGCTTTGTATTTTTGTTCAACCTGTAGTTTCCACTTCTGCAGCGTAATAATTCGATTTTTTGGAAGCAGGGCGCTGAAATTGTCTGTGAATTCAATTCCATGATTTCATATCGTCCTTTATACTTACACGGTATGTACTCTGCTACATGCATTTCCATCATCCCAGAAATTGCGAACAGCATATATTATATTGTATGCGGCCTCTCTTCTTTCTCTCGTTTCAATGCACATTCCTTAGTATTTTCTGGTATCAACACTCAATCAATGTTTTTTAAGTTTTCCCATAATGTGAGTAGTATATTATCATCTCATCAGGGTCTGCAATGCTGTGTATTTTTGTTCAAGCTGTAGTTTCCACTTCTGCAGCCCTAATAATTGGATTTTCTAGAAGCAGGGCGCTGAAATTGTCTGTAAATTCAATTCCTTGATTTCATATCGTCCTTTATACTTACACGGTATGTACTGTGCTACATGAATTTCAATGATCTCAGAAATTGCCAACACCATATATATTGTATCCGGCCTGTATTCTTTTCCTTCGGTTACAATTTTTTGTATTTTCAGGTATCAACATTTAATCAATGTTTTTTAAGTTTTCCCTTAATTTGAGTTTACAAATTTTTGCAGGGCATAAAATGGTTATGCTACCATCCGTGAAATGCTCAGGACGTTTTGCTTTTTTGGGTGGTGGTGGCGGCAGATAATGGGGTACCAGTAGTTCCATCCCATGTGGATGAATGAATAAAAAAAAAATTTCTGATTGTAAGTGTAGGGTGATCTATATGTCAAAAAAAGAATCGATTAAAAGAGAGTATCATTTATTTATAATGTTGGCATCTCACCTCTTCCTGTCTGAATAGGCCTAGACATTGTGCTGAATAGAGATTAGAAGTTATAGATGTAAATTTTACAAAGACTGCAGAACTCTGTAAGGTTTTATTTATGTTGTTAATAAGTAATGCTATAGTTCGCTTCTTTTTCAGGTTTATACTTCATTTGATGTCATTGGAATGGGTTTCCTCTTTTTCAAGCGATGCAGAGAAAGCGGAAAAACTGGACCGGATTTTTGCTGGTTTTTTGAATATTTTGTTTCTGTTAGTTGAATATTTTGTTTTGAAGTGTTGTAGATGGTAGTCCTCTCTTCCGTTTATTTTTATGGGTTTTCATTGCCGGCCGGCCCTGTTTTATCTTTTGCTCTGTTTCTCAGTAATTGTTCTTTTTAGCTTCTCTGTTTGTTTTAATTCAATGCTACCTTCTTCAGAACCATACCTGCGGGGTCCACTCCAGCGGCAAAACACTGAACTCTACTAAAGTTATTGTTTGATTTATTGAATTGGTTTAAGTTTAATATAAATGTGTTTTCCCTCTGATATGCATATGGGTTTGTTCCAAATTGATAGTGCACTACCATTTGTACTCATGACAGCGCAGTGCTATTCGTACTCCTGTCACAACGGATGAATTAATGGAGTTAGTGGCGAGTTCAGATTCCACTTTTATGGCAGCCGAACGGTGAATTCATTGCATTTCTTCTCCGCCTTGGCTTTGAGGTAGGCAGACCGGTATGTTTCCATTTTTTTTTATTTTTTATTTTTAATATTCTTATAATTTCTTCTCACTTTTACATAAATACTGTTATAATTTCAGGCAGCCATAACTTGTGTGGAGAGTTAGAAGGGTTATGAGTTAGGACATAAATATTGTTATAATTTCACGCAGCCATAACTTGTGTGGAGAGTTAAAAGAGTTATGAGTTAGGTTAAATCAAAATCTGAATACAAAAAGTATAATTAGGATAGATTAGATTTATTTATTTTTTATATTAGTATAATTCTTTTAATACTATTTGCAGAACACATTTAGACCTCACGGATTATAGCTTTCTTTCTTTCTTTATATTGTTGCAATGTTTTTTAAGTCATTTACCTAAAGCATTAGATTCCACTTAGAGATGGAATCCAACATTCAGAATTTTATTTATATTATTTTATGTGGCTTTAATAATAATTATGATAGGTGAGTTTTAAGTGAAATTGCAGATAAAAAGATATAAATAATATTATCGTTTATATTAATATTATTTTAATTATATAAAAAATATATAATATAATTAAAATAGTTAACTGTATATTCAATATCAATATTATCAACTGTATATTCAATATTAATATTATTAACTGTATATTCTATATTCTATATTAATATAGTTAACTGTACATTCTATTTTTTTTAATTTAGAGTGGAATTAAAATTTCTAAATAACATATTTTATAAATATTATAAACATCTAGTTAGAATATTTTTTTTAATTTAGAGTGGAATTAAAATTTCTAAATAACATATTTTATAAATATTATAAACATCTAGTTAGAATATATTTTTAATGGCTTGAACCTACTAAAATCTTTTGACAATAATGGTGGTTTGTTACTTAATCCTTATAAAGTTCCTTCTCTAAATTTTCCATATAAATGAATCTATCATGCTACGAGTGTCTATATCTTATTCATTATATAATTTCCACGTCTCTTAAAGGAAGAATTGGACTTTTTGATAATAAGACTCTGAAATTGTCTTTACCTATATTAATTTAATTCTATGATATTGGCTGTTACAGCTTAATTGAATATTCATTTGTACATATAATAGTTTCATGGGTGCACAATATGTGCACTGCTACTATGAATTTCCATTTTCAAAATTTGCAACAGAATTATGCTCACACAATATCTACAAAATGTCTATATTATCAGTTTTGTTTTTTTTTCACTAATGAAATGAGCTAAACTCTATACAATTTTATTTAAGCTTTAATTAAATCTATTTTTATGTGACATTTTATCAAAAAAAATTAAACTCTTAATCTCAAATAATAAAATTAAATTAAACACTTAACCTCTTGATAACAAATGAAATTGAACCTATAACCTTTCTTTGACAAACCAATTAAATTAACCATCAAAACTAAACCATTTTTACTTCTATATTTCATTGGAATGTCTTTCCATCCAGAGAAAGCTGAAAACCCGAGATTCAACAATGAAAAGAATGGTCACGATTATGCATTTTTGCTTCTTAGTTGATTAAATGTGGTATATCGGAGTAGTTTTTTCAATTTATTTTTGTTTTTCCTTGCCGGTCGGCCTTGTTTTCTCTTTTGTTTTGGTGTGCAGTAATGGCTTTCTTTTTGTTTCAATTAAATGCTACTTTCTTCTATTTACATAGGGGATCCTCTCTCGCCCAATCAGGGCCAACACTAAACTCTCATTAAGGTTATTATTTGATTTACTGAACTGGTTAAAATTTAACATAATTTTTTTTTTAATACATATGCGGTACATTTAAATGAAGAAGCATATTTAAGCTGAAGAATCAAAAGTAGTTGGAATTTGGTAAAAAAAAATAAAAATTTAAAATTTTGTAGTAGTGGTATTTGAATCATGTTTTTGATAGTGGAAATAAAACCCTTTCTAATACTGAAAATTTTGAAATTAAAATTTAATAGCTAATTTAAATTTACATAAATCCTTACTAAATTTTATCAAAATCTTACTAAAATTTCTATAATTTTCCTTAAAAACAATATGTTTAAACTACAGCCATTCGAATTCATTATATCAATACAACACTATTTGGACTCAATCCAGTGATATTCGTACTAGACACACACTAGATGAAGTAATATTGACTTGAGAATGAATCCGACTTCCATCTAAGAGAAATTCATTTCCGTCCTTTTGGTGGACTGTTTCAAACTCTTCTTTTGTTTCTCTGTTTAGAGCAATAATTTTTTTTTAAATATTATTATTAAAATATATATAAATTCATTTCAAAATAATGAGATTGATTTAAAAAAAATACAGAATTTAATATATTTAAAGATTTATCATATTTAAATTTTTAAATTTTTCTAATCCTTAATATTATGGTTTAAAAATGAAATATTATACATAAATTGATATTTGGTTGTTAATTGGATTTAGGTATTGTTATTTGTATGGATGAAAGTGTTGCAAGTGTCTATCTCTACTTATTCTGTAATTTCCATTTCTGCACATTTAAGAATTGGATTTTCTGTAAAATTCTCTTTACAATATATATATATTGCTATTGTAAATTTCCATTATCTCAAAATTTATATTGTATCTGTTCTTTTTTTAAATCATATCAAATTCATAATCATTTTTAGAAAATTGAATAAATATTTATATGTTTATATGGTACCTTCATACTCACATATATATATATATATATATATATATATATATATATTGTACTTGTCCTCTCTTCTTCCTCTCTTCTTTGGATCATATCAATTCATAATTATTATCTTTTCTAATAATGGAATTTCAATTTTTTGCATTCCCTAGTATCAACACATAATTTTATTTTATTTTATTTTTTCTTTTAATGGTTGAGTTTACAAATGGATAATGAAAGATTGGTAATAACATCTATATATATAATGATTTATATATTGTACTTGTCCTCTCTTCTTCCTCTCTTCTTTGGATCATATCAATTCATAATTATTATCTTTTCTAATAATGGAATTTCAATTTTTTGCATTTCCTAGTATCAACACATAATTTTACTTTATTTTATTTTTTCTTTTAATGGTTGAGTTTACAAACGGATAATGAAAGATTGGTAATAACATCTCATGTCATTGGATAATAATAATTATTCTTAGTTTCAAATGAATCAATAATACATATTCCTGATTTCAATAGCATTTTAGTTTCATAGAGTTCTAGCTAGTCATATTCACTAATTAGGAGTGTTTAGAGGATGAATATGTATGTCAAAAAAATTGGTTAAAAAGAGTGAAATTATTGGTGTCATTTATTCACAACCTTAACATTTCATTTCTTTTGGTTTGATTAGTAAAATTTTACAAATATAAGTACAACTCTGTATAATTTTATTTATGTTGTTATATATTAATAAATAATATTATAATTGGCTTATTTTTACTTTTATATATCATGGGATCCCATGAGAATGGGTTCTTCTTTTACAAACTGGACCTCATGCAATGTAAAGAATGGGCCGGATTTTTGTGGTTTTGAATATTTTACCTCTGTCACTTGATTGAACATTTTAATTTGTAGGTGAGAGTTGTGTATGCTAATCCTTTCTCCCATTTATTTTTGTTGTTGTCAACTTGATGGTTTTTTCTTTTACTCTCTTTTGTAGTAATTATCCTTGTTTTCTCCTTTCCTCTGTTTTGAAGTAATTGCTCTTTGTTTTGCTTATATGCTTTTTTAAATATCCGGAACCATACCTGCGGAGTCCACACAAGAAACACCAACACAAAACTCTAATTAGGTTATTATTTGCTTTCTTGAGTTGTTTAAACTTAATATAAATATATTTTTCGCTGAATATACATATGGCTCACTTTTTATTTTCAATATTAATGTAATTTCTTTGCTTTCATTTAGCTGACATGTGAGATACCATTCATACACGGAATACAACATAATTGTATGCATATGGGAGTTGACTTCTGACTAATTCTTTTTTATTATTATAGAAATGGTGTCTGGAGTAGTACTCAAGTATATATAGTTTTTTTTCGGGATTAGACTACATATTGTTATGGAAATGGTGCCTGGAGTAATTCTGAAGTATATATAGTTTTTTTGGGATTGGACTACATACATTGAATACAACATTCTATATGTCTACGGGTGTTGAGTTTTGAGTGGGTTTTTTTTTAATTAAAAAAATAAATACAACATTCTGTATGTATATGGGAGTTGAGTTTTGAGTGGTTTTTTTTTAATTAAAAAAATGGTGTAAAGTAGTTTTCAAGTATATATATATATATATATATATATTTTTTCGGGATTGGACCTTTTTCGGGATTAGAACGCAAAACCCGTGAGACCAAAACTCTCCACGAACCATTGAATCGCATCTTAAAGACTTAATCTTAAGTGGTACTCACTATTTCAGTATAACAAAAAGAAAAAGGAGTGGAGCGGTTGATGTTTTTAAGAAAACACCAAAATATTAATATAAGCCGTTCGATGTGGGTAAGGGAAAAAGCAAAACCCAGCATTATCCGTTCGATGTAGGAACTGGCTGCATTTTCTGTATTTTTTTTCACCCTGTAATTTCCACTTCTGCAGCCCTAGTAATTGCATTTTCTGAAAGTAAGGCGCTGAAATTGTCTGTAAATTCAATTTAATGATTAGATATCTTCCTTTATAACTTACACGGCAGGTACTCTACTGCCATAAAATATATGGAAGTAGGGCGCTGAAATTGCCTGTAAATTCAATTCCATGATTGCATATCGTCCTTTGTCGTTACACGGTATGTACTCTGCTACCATGAATTTCCATCATCTCAGAAATTCCGAACTCCATATATTATATTGCATGCGGCCTCTCTTCTTTCTCTCGTTTCAATGCACATTCCTTAGTATTTTCTCGTATCGACACTCAATCAATGTTTTTTAAGTTTTCCCGTAATGTTTGAGTTTACAAATTTTTGGAGGACATAAAATTGTTACGCTACCATCTATGAAATGCTCAGGACGTTGATATGTCTTTTGGTGGTGGCGGCCGCAGATAATGAGGTACGAGTAGTTCCATCCCATTTGGATGAATTAATAAAAAATGTTTTTCCTGATTTTAAGTAGAGGTTGATCTGTATGTCACAATAGAATCGGTTCAGGAGAGTATCATTAATTTGTCGGTATCATTCATTTGCAATATTGGCATCTCACTTCTTCCCGTCTGAATAGGCATGATGGCTGAATAGACATTAGAATTTATAGATGTAAATTTTACAGATGCTGTAGAACTATGCAGAATTATGTAAAGGTTTTATAGAAAGTCATTTTGGTAGGAGTTGGTTTAAAAAAAAATAAAAATGATTAGGATGGTTTGAATTGTTTTTAACGTGAAAATGGATTCATTATTATAAAAAATTATCGTACACAAAATCTTGTAGTTTAACTACTTTAATTAAAAAATTTCAAAATATCTCAAAATTTCAACTATTTTCCCAACAAAATTGTAATCTAATTAAATATATTTGGACTTTATTTTAAGCTTAAACTTCATTTGATTTGATTGGAATGGGTTTCCTCTTTTTAAGCGATAGAAAGCCGAAAAACTGAAACTGGAGGTCATGCAATGAGAAGAAGGAACTGGTTTTTTGTGGGGTTTTTAAAATATTTTATTTCTGTTTATTGAATATTTTGTTTTTACTTGTGGCTGAGTGTTCCGGGTTATTTTTATTCTTTTTCGTTGCCGGCAGGCCTTGTTTTCTCTTTTTCTTTTGCTCGGTTTTGAAATGTTTGTTTTAATTACATGCTACCTTCTTCGGAACCTTGCCTGCTACCTTCTCTCGATCCATACCTGCGGGGCTCACTCCAGCGGCAACCAACGCCAACATTGAACTCTACTCAGGTTATCATTTGATTTATTGAATTGGTTTAGATTTAATATAAATCTGTTTTCCCCACAATATACTAAAGTAATTCGGTACTGCAATACCATTTGTGACAGCGCTGTGCTATTTGTATTAAATTCACAATGAGTGGATTAATTAACTTGATGGCGACTTTAGCTTCCACTTCTATACGAGCCGAACTAACATTGAATTCGTTGCATTTTTTATCTGCCTTGGCTTTGAGGCAGGCAACCCGATATGTGTTTAGTTTTTATTTTGAATATTCTTATAATTTCTTTGCATATCATTCTTAATATAAATATATTATATTACAAACACAACATTCAGGGGGCATGCTTCACGCTATCATAATGAATGTCGAGGGTTGAGTTATGACTGTGTTAGGTAGGTTTTGTTATAGATTTATTTTTATATTAGTATAATTTGTTTTAAAATATTTTGTATATTTATAATCCATAATAATAGAGTTATAGGATGAGAGTGCTTGAAGTTAATATTAAATATAAAAATATTATTAATATATATTTATTTTTTATATTTATATATTATTTGTATAATATATTTAGGCTTTAATTATACATAAAATCAAATATAGTGTTTTTAGTGAAAATTAAATACAAAAATATAATCGTTATAGATTTATTTTTATATTAATATATTTATTTTTATATCATTTACATAATTTATTTAGACTTTTCTTATATATATCAATATTACTTACTTATTCATTATTATTATAAATATTGGTATAACGTGTTTAGTATCACTTGCATAATCCATTAGATTTCAGTTAGAGATGGAAATCAATATTTATGATGAGCTTTCAAGAATTTGCTTATATTATCCTATTGTAAAGTCATTCCAGAGTAATTATAATTTGTAACTTTTAAGATAGTGTTTTTAGTGAAAATTAAATACAAAAATATAATCATTATAGATTTTTTTTTATATTAATATAATTTTTTTATATCATTTACATAATTTATTTAGACTTCTCTTATATATAGCAGTATTATTTATTTATTATTATTATAAATATTGGTATAATGTTTTTAGTATCACTTGCATAATCCATTAGATTTCAGTTAGAGATGGAAATCAATATTTATGATGAGCTTTCAAAATTTTGCTTATATTATCCTATTTTAAAGTTATTCCAGAGTAATTATAATCTGTAAGTTTTAAGTGAAAGTCTAAATACAAAAGATATTACCCTCTTTAAAGTTAACAGAGTAATTATAATGTGTAATAATTATAATGTGTAAGTTTTAAGTGAAAATCTAGATATAAAAGATAAGATGGATATAGTTAATATTATATTCTGTATTAATATTATTTTAATTATATAAATAATATTAGATTGGTTTTTATTATTACTATATTATTGATATTAATATTGTTTAGTTATATAAATAATATTGGATTGGCTTTTATTATTACTATATTATTAATATTGTTAGTGTTAATGTTATAGTTTATATTAATATGAATATAGTGTTAGTATTATGGTTTATATTAATATTATTTTCGTTATAGAAATAGTATTGTATTGTGTTTTCATATAAAAACTAGAAATATATAATTATAATTATGTAAAATCATTTTAAATAATGATGTTGTGATTATGTTTTTTTTTTTTAATCTAGAATTAAAACTTAAAAAAAAATCGTTAAAAACTTATTTCATAAATATCACAAACCTGTTATATAAAACATGTTTTAAAAATTTGAACCTACAAAGGGAAATGCTACGATAAAAATTATAGATTATAAATTTTTAAAAATTTAATTAAAAAAATCCCAAAAATATGACAATAACTAGATAGAAAATCTTAATAATTATGAAATGTACATTTAAAGAGTAAATATGATCATCATTGCATATTAGACTATTATCGTTTATGAATTATCATTTGTCATTTCTGCATTGTAATTCTAAAAGTAAATTACTAAATTGAATCCATCATTTTGACATTATGCAATGTTTTAAATTTATTATTTGGCATGATGCAAGGCACATCTAAATTAAATTAATAAATTCATCATTTGACAATTGAAATTATGCAATGCACATCAAATTTTCAAAAACTATAAAATATAAATTCATCACATGACAATGACATTGACATTATGATGAAGTCTAAAATAGTCATAGAATGCTAAACTAAAATAAACATAGAAAGCACTCAGCAATGAAATACTAATAAATTTATTAAAAAAGACTAAATAATATTAATAAATACTAAGTCTTAAGTTTTAATATACTTTTAAGTTTTTTATTTTTGCTATTGTTTCTATTTTATTTTTAAGTTCTGAATTTTAATATAATATAATTTATTTAAAAAAAACTAAGTTTTAATATAGTTTCATTTTTTTATTTTTTCATATATTTAAATTTGTAATGTTTTATAAAAATTATTAGACAACAAAATGTGGGGACGCTTATGCGTATCCCCGACGTCCCCCCATCCCTCCTTCTCAAGTGCAAAATAAAGTAAGTCTATGAGTGTGATGAACTCTGCAAAGTTATTTGTACCTTCTCTCAAAGTAAGTCTCCGAGTGTGATGAACTCTGCAAAGTTATTTGTACCCTCTCTCAGACCCATCTGTATTTTGTAATAGTGAATGTCTGATAAATGTAATAGGACACCCCCCCCCTACACACAACCTTTGTTGTTGTGTTGAACCATCAAAGTAAGCCCAAGGGATGATCCTGTCAATGTTCTCTACAGTAATGATATGAGCATTTTGGGTGCAATCATCATCAAGTATGTTGTTGTATATATAAATGATATGTGCAGTTGCATGAGGCCAATGTGGGGTATGATTGGAGAAAATATGTCTATTTCTTAGTAACCAAATGCACCAACAAATAAACCGAGGGATATTACTAGCCTTGATGGGTTGTGCAACAAACCACCACAATTGCCAAGCTTCTAAGAGATTGTTACCTTTCCAACGCAAGGGAAGTTGGAGGGATGTAAAAACATTGTGCCAAATGGAAATGGTGCATGGACATTGAAAAAGGAGGTGATCTATTGATCCAAATGCTAGCTTGCAGAGGATACACCAAGTGGGACCATGAAAGGTTCACTTCTGAAGATTATCCTGTGTAGGAGAAATGTTGCGAAGGATACACCACATGAATAGTCTGGCTCTGGGAGGAGCCTTCAGCTTCCAAAGAGATTTCCACCACTAATCTGTGATATAGGGCTTTTGTGCTGCAAATATAAGGGGATATCCATCCTTAGGAGAGTATTGTCCATGCTACGAATGTGCCCAAATAAGTACATCTTCACCCTCAATAATCCTGACATGTGATTCAGAGAGAGAATTTATTTAGGATTTCCAATCATTATGCGAGTTGTGCGAGATATTCAATTGTTCATATGATTTCTAGGCTTTTCAAAATATGGAGGCATTGTCTAGATCAGCAATGTGTGCAAGATGAGTGTGACCAGATGTTGAGAGGAGATGTAAGAGCTCAGGTGGGAGATGATAAGCATTCCCACAGCCAGACCAAGGACCTATTCCCAATCATACAAGGGATCCAGACCCCATACTCCAAGTAAGCCCATCCCGAATATATGAGAGAGAGTTTAGAACAACTCTCCAAATGGTTGAGATATGACCCTTGTTCCAAGAGGGTAGCTTGATCCAGTCTAGAGGGTGTAGGGGACTTATGTATTTTTGTATGACCACCTCAGTCCATAGATTCTTAGTCGTCATGATGTGCCATGCCATTTTGGCAACGAATGCTTTGGCAAATGCAGCGAGATTTTTCATGCCCCAGCCAGAGAAATGCGTTCCCATCTGACCCAAGCATATAACTTCTCTTCATGTTGCCCCTTACAAAGGAATCTATAACATAACTATTGTATCATGTTCAAGATGCCCCTTGGAATCTAAGCCAAAGACATCCAGTACACTGGAATGGCTTCAAGAATCGATTTCATGAGAATGATTCGACCAGCCCAGGACAACCATCTATGGTGCCATATTCAATCGCCTTTCAATTTTTGCTATTAGCCAACTCCAATATGCGATGTTATATTGTATAGGCTTGAGTCAAAATCTAAGGTATCTAAGCCCTTCTTCAGAAGGGAGAACAGTAAAAGGAAATCGTTCGCTGACATAGTGAACTTCATGAAGTGAACAACTAGCCGCAGTCGCAGTCGATTTCTAACTATTATATTCCATACCAGTTTCCAAGCAAAAAGTTCTGAAAATCAATGAAAGGGTCGTAGTATCACCAATAGAACCATTTAGGAAGATTAGTACATCATCAACAAAAAGTAAATGAGTAAGTATGCATCCATTGGTAATTTTTATACCTTGTAATCTACCCAGCCCTTTTTCCTCAAATATAAGGCGACTTAGACCTTCCATGATCAATAGGAAAAGAAGTGGGGAGAGAGGACATCTTTGTCTAAGTTCTCGCTCGACATGGAAGAAGGGTGATGTAGAACCATTAATAAGAACACTATAAAAAGCATAAGATATTCAGCACATTATCCATTGTATGAAACCAATGGGGAACCCCAAATGTGCCAAAAACATTCTCAGGTAAACCCAACTTGTATGATCAAATGTTGGAGTATACCTAATGGGGATAATATGGGGTACAAAGGGAGGTACCCAAGGGAATAATGTAATAATGGGATGAGCCATAGTAATAAATAAGGTAGTTAACCCGTATCATGTAAGGGACCACAAGTAGTTAGCGATAATGTAATAAGCCCATGGTATTAGATAGATGATATTGAGGGAACCATGGTAATGACCCATGGTATGGTATGTATGAGGCCTATCTAGAGGCTAGAGACTCCCCATTGAGAGGTGTCAAAGATTATTGTATGAACAGGGATATGGCTTGTGGAGTGTTCTCCTTCCTTAAGGAGTGAATGTATGGTGTTGCCCTACCTTAAGGGTTTGATATCAATAAATAAGCATTTCTATCAATATTCAGATCTTGTTATTTCTTGGGTTTATTTATATTATCATATATTTCTGGGTCAGATCTATAACAAATAGATCTGTTATAGATCTGACCCAGAAATATATGATAATATAAATAAACCCAAGAAATAACAAGATCTGAATATTGGTAGAAATGCTTCTTTATTGATATCAAACCCTTAAGGTAGGGCAACACCATACATTCACTCCTTAAGGAAGGAGAACACTCCACAAGCCATATGCTTGTTCATATAATATTCCTTGACACCCCTCAATGGGCAGTCTCTAGCCTCTATATAGGCCTCATACATACAATACCATGGGTCATTACCATGGTTCCTTCAATACCATGTATTTAATACCATTGACTTATTACATTATTGTTAACTACTTGTGGTCCTTTACATGATACGGATTAACCACCTTATTTATTACTATAGCCCATCCATTATTACAATATTCCCTTGGGTACCTCCCTGTGTACCCCATATTATCCCCCCTAGGTATACTACATTCCACCCCCTTAACATGTTTTGTCCCT
The DNA here is from genome assembly GCA_031772625.1 of Pinus tabuliformis. Taxonomy (NCBI): domain Eukaryota; kingdom Viridiplantae; phylum Streptophyta; class Pinopsida; order Pinales; family Pinaceae; genus Pinus; species Pinus tabuliformis. The sequence continues at coordinate 727,637,220 of CM062808.1, read as the reverse complement.
GAAACATGGGAAAAACACAAATAATAAGATCTACTCAAAAGAGTAGTCCACGGGTACCATGCATGTGCATCTAGCCATCCCAGAGAAAGGTGAGCTCTCGATCTAGTTGGTGCGTCGCTCGCTTGAGATGGAGGTTGACCCTGGTGGCTCTTCTGTGTTGATGCGTCTTATGGAGTGTTCTCCTTACTTAAGGAGTGAATGTATGGTGTTGCCCTACATTAAGGGTTTGATCAATAAAGTGAAGCATTTTTATCTATATTCAGATCTTGTTATTTATTGGGTTTATTTGTATTCTCATATATTTCTGGGTTAGAACTATAACAAGTGGTATCAGAGCACTTTCTTGTGCAAAGTGGAGAATAAATTTTTTATTTATGCATGAATTTTTTGGGGCGGCGAGTTTGAAGATTAGATCTGTACGTTTTGGCGCAAAATCTAACTGTAGATCTAGATTATTTGTGAAAAATACCCAAGTTCAAAAAAAAATTAGCCAAATCAGAGTCCGAATGAGGGAGATATTACTGATTTAAAAATCAGTGGAGTTGTAGACATTTTTTTTGGGGTGGCAAGTTTTCGAAGCAGATTTGTGTGTTCTGGTGCAAAATTTGCAGAATCTAATTGCAGATCTGGATTGTTTGTGAAAAAAAATTAGTCGAATCGGAGTTCGGATGAGGGAGATATCGCTGATTTAAAATCAGTTATCTTTTCAGATTTTTTTTGTGACAGCAGGACAGTTGCAACGCGGATATGAAATTTTAGTGCCTAGATTGGGATTTTTACCACATGGAAAGATGTGGAATGGTTGTTCTATTTCCAAAAACAGGTCATAATAGGGATTCTGAGCAATATTGACGGAATTGTGGCCATTTCAAATTTTCGCAAAATAAGCGATTTGTTTTACAAACTCTCTTCATGGCTTATAACAGTGAGTTTTTTAAAGGACAAGATGAATGGACTTCTATTGAAAATTTTATAACATATCATAAGTTGGACCGTCCAGGGTGTTAGAAATGACGCCGCTATATGGTGGCAATCACTTGACAGTGAGTTTCTGAGGTTATGTAGCATTGATGTAATAGAAGAACTACTTTTGGACGAATGGTCTTATACTATAAAAGAGAAAACCCAAAACCTAGCAAAGATTTTATTGGTACAGGAAAGAAGGAAACCAAGAAACCTCAAGGGTTATTTTCTGTTAGTATCTCCTTATCGCAGGTTCATGGATTGATTCAGAAAGAGAAGATCGTTGTGTCTATAAATCCTAGTTGCAAGCATAATTTTATCAATGTTAATTTGGCAAAAAAATTACAAGTTCCAGCAAAACACATTGAAAACATGCAGGGTGAATGAAGATGTTCAAGTTTATAAAGATTTGAAGCTTTCTATGGATAAATATGTGTTGCATTGTGACTTTTATACTTCAGATATGGATAACATGGATGTTTTAAGATATCCTTGGATGGAATTTGTGGATACTGTCGATATTAATGTGCAGAAGAAATTCCTGAAGCTCTGGTATAAAAAGAAGAAAATTGCATTGCAGGATATTTCTATTAAGACCCAAGCAGAGACTATGGAGGCAGAAGCACAAAGCTCTAATGACACTTACACATCAAATGATGAGCCTTTGATGGTCGACAACCAAACACAAACATCAAACCAGGTACCAGAAAAACAGATAGATTTCAAGGAGGCTGAAGCAGAAACTGTTACAGGCACTGATACATCAAATGAAGACTCAGTGGTTGAAGTACTATTGGAAGATAAGAAGCAACGGCAGGGAACACAACATGTACCAAATACCAATCAGGCTCCATTAGGTGGTGAATTAAAGAAAGATACACCATTGGTTAATGCTTCAACATATTACCACCCACATCACCCTTTAAGAAAACAACTAACAAGATGGCAAAAAATTAACCACATGGATAACAATCCATGCATGACAGATAGAGGCGCGATGATCCACCTACTATGCGTCAACACAGAAGAGCCGCCAAGGTCAAGCTCCATCTCAAGCGAGCGAGGCACATGCTAGATCGAGAGCTCACCTTTCTCTGGGATGTCTAGATGCACGTGCATGGTACCATTGGACTACTCTTTTGAGTAGATCTTATTATTTGTGTTCTTCCCATGTTTCGGGGACGAAACATGTTAAGTGGGGTGGAATGTAGTATACCTAGGGGGGATAATATGGGGTACAAAAGGAGGTACCCAAGGAAATAATGTAATAATGGAATGAGCCATAGTAATAAATAAGATGGTTAACCCGTATCATGTAAGCGACCACAAGTAGTTAGCAATAATGTAATAAGCCCATGGTATTAGATAGATGGTATTGATGGAACCATGGTAATGACCTATGGTATTGTATGTATGAAGCTTATATAGAGGCTAGAGACTCCCCATTGAAAGATGTCAAGGAATATTGTATGAACGGGCATATGGCTTGTGGAGTTTCTCCTTCCTTAGGGAGTGAATGTTATTTATTGGGTTTATTTGTATTCTCATATATTTCTGGGTTAGATCTATAACAAATGCCTTTGCAAGGTCAATTTTAAGTATCATACCCTTGAGCCTCTTGATATTAATGGAATGAAGAACCTCTTGGACAGTACCAACTGGTTCATGAATTTGATGATGATTGAAGAAAGAAAATTGTTCCAGAGAGATATGTTCGGATAATATAGGCTTAAGGCGGTCGGTGATGATCTTGTATATGCAGTGGTAGAGGGAAATGGGCTTGAAATCATTGAAGGTCAAAAGGGAGTCTAATTTTGAAATCAAGGTAATAAAAGTAGAGTTGAAAGCATCAAACATGCGTCCAAAAGTTAACAGTCTTCAATATCGTATAGCAGATCGTTTCCCAATACTTCAAAAAATGCTAGATAAAATTCAATTGGCCAATCATTTGAGACAGAACCCTTATCTTTCTTGAACCATTTGAGGGTGCCTTTCAATTCTCCCATAGTGATAAGTTTAGTGAAGTCTTTAACTCTTTTTCTTGATCAACGAAACTAGGAAAAAAACCAACCACTTTAAAAATTTAAGCAAGTGTAACTTCTCAAGGTGCTTTGAAAAGTCTACTAAAATGAGAGGAACCGAGAGTAGCAAGATGATTAAATGATTAAATTGTCCTCTGTGAAAAAAAGAATTCATTTGATAGCATTCATGTAATTTTTTTACATGTCGTTTACATAAACCTATTATAATTCACTCATTCATGTAATTCTTTGCATATCATTTACATAAACATGGTAGAATTCAAAATCATTCCGGATGCATGCTTCACCAATGGGAGTGTCGAGACATAAAGAGCTTTGACGGTGTTAACTTTGGTTAATGTTAGTAGTCTGCCTTTATAATTTAAAGCAATTGTAATTTGGCAGCTTTTATGTCAAAGTCGAAACACTAAGGGCAAAATTATCATGGTTTTTATTTTTGATATTCTTGTATTTTTTTTAAATATTATTAGCATAACACACTAGACTCCACTCATAAATAGGACACTGCATTCCTATTCAATTCTCAGGAACGTGGGCTTTCAGGGGTTTTGATTACATTATTTCATTATAATTAAAATATTGAAATAATTATAGTATATATATTAGAATATATCAATTTTAAACATAATTAATATTATAGTTTATATTAATATTATTTTAATTATACAAATAAGATTGATATATTTTTTTTAACATTATTATTATTATAATATATGATTAAAACAATATAAATTTATTTCAAAATAATGATAATGATTTAAAAAAATATTAATAAATTTACTTATTATTTAAAGGTTAAATATGATTAATATATATATATATATATATATATATATATATATATTTTTTTTTTTTTTTCTATTTAATTTCTATTATTATGGTTTAATAAAGAAAAAGTATACATAAATTGATACTTGGATTTTAATTGGATTTGTGTATTGTTATTTGTGAGGATGATGTATATCATTATTTATTCTATAATTTCTATTTTTGCATATTGAAGAATTGGATTGTATGAAAACAGGGTTTAGAATTTTTTTATATTTATACTAATTTCATGATTTTCACTATTGTAGCTTCTTGAATATTTATTTTTGCAAATGATACCTTCATACTCATATTATGTATATTGCTATTTTGAATTTCCCTTTTCTCAAAAAGTATATTTCACTGAGCTTTCTCTCTTCTTTTGATCATATCAATTTGTAATGATTATTTTTTGCGTTAATAATTAAATTTCATTTTTTTACATTTTCAACACAATTAACATTTTTAAAATTTTACTTTACATTTACATTTACAATTTTTTTAGACATAAAAAGACTACTACTTTCTATAAAATGCTAAAGACATTGATAATTTTTTTACGATCAATGAAGTACTAGTAATTTCATCCCATTTAGATGAATCCATAATAATTATAAAGTACTAGTAATTTCATCATTTATCAACAACATTGGCATCTCATTTCTTAAATTTTTACAATTATGGGAACCTACTTTGTATAATTTTATTCATCTTTGTATACGTTGCATCTCATTTCTTAAATTTTTATTTATCTTGGTATAATTTTTACGTTTAAACTAAGCTCGGAACTTATGGAATATAAAGAATCCGCCGGATTTTTGTGCTTTTGAATATTTTGCTTCCGTCAGTGGATTAAACTTTTTAAATTTGTGGTCGAGAGTTGTTTACAGTAGTTTATTGTAATTTTATTTTTGTTGTTGTCGGGTTTGTTCGTTTTTTCTTTCTGTTTTGTATTTATTGTTTTATTTTGTTTTTATGAATGAATGGATGAGATTTAATGTTTGAGAGAAAAAATAAAATAAAAAATTATGAGATTATCGATTTCTAAATTGCATTGCATTTTAAAATAAAATGTTTTTCTAATTCTAGTTTTACATTGAAATTGATGATAGTTAGTTCTTAATTGAGAAATTTCAGTGTATTCTTGTTGTATAAGATCGCAATTAAAATTGAATTCCTCAACATAGTATTTTTTCTTTCTAGCCAACTATTTTCCCTATATATTCATGCAGAACTACTCCATAACAAGATTATTCAACTTCTTGCTATTTATGGGACATGTATTGAGGTAGATATTCCATTTATGCATTCATTTGTTATTTTGTCTCATCCATGTTTTCTTTCTTTCACTTATGCTTTCATTGAGGAAAACTTTAGGCCATCTACCTACTCCCATTTTCTCCATTTTCTAAATTCTTTTTCGATATCTTATGAGCCACACCATAGCAATTGCTTACATGAAAGTTGCCCCTGTTTCACTCAACATTATCTCTTAAGAAACCAAACTTTTTATTTTGAACTTGTTATGCTCATGTATGTTTGTTTTTATTAAACACTACTTTCTTCAGTTTACATATAAAACTATACTTGCTGCCTCCACTCCAACAACAACCAATTAGGTTATTAATTGCTTTCTTGAGTTGTTTAAATTTAAATTTAAATTTAATATAAATATATTTTTCATTGAATATACATATGGCTCATCTTAAATTGATTATGGTAGTGCAACACATTCGTACACAATGTTAGCACAATGTTATTCTTACTAGATGGACAATGGATAAATTAATTGATTTAGCAATGAATTTAATTTCTACTTCTGTCATGTACATTATTTGTTTCTCCACCATTTAGGTAACGTCATCTCCATTATTTGTTTCCTTAATGAAGAGAACCTTTTATTTATGGAGGTTGAATTAGGGTTTTTCACTGTCATCCCCTTTTTCATCATTTGAAACCTTATCCCGTGGTCTTAGTCTCCATGGCTTAGAGATTAAAGCAACATGGGATGAGAACTGAGAAGACAACATTTCCGTTGAGAAACCAAAGGAGGAGGACTAGTGCAATAAAACCTAGCATCCTTGCACCATTTCTATGCTCATATTAACCCCTCCCTATTTTGGGTTGCATCTCCTCTTGCCTACACATCTACTTCATTCACTTTCTCCCATTGCATTTTCCATCTCTGTGTCTTTATTCAATGGCTTGGAGGTTAGAGCAACATGGAATGAGAAGACTACATTTTCATCAAGCATCCTAGAAAAGAGGATTAATGCATTACAAGTTGGGGCATCCACAATATTCAATTGTAAGGGAACTTTATGCATACCTTCTCTCTTTTTTCTTGATCTTAAATCTAGGTTTTTATTTATACTATTTTACTCTTCATGCCATATCATTTCACTTTATTTGCAATATTATGGAGTTTGGGGAGACTTGCCCTTGTTTTCCCTCTCCATGACAAATGCAAGTGCGCAATAGGTCCCTACCACCTTTGTTTATTTTGATCATTATGTGTCGATGTTTGGATTACTTACTACTTGTTACAAGCTAGATTCTTATCCAACTCATAACCAACCCTATCTTCCTTACTCCTCATAGCTTAGTCATTTTTATTTTGCAAATGGAAATAAATGAAATTGTAGTATACACGGCCATCTATCTCATTAGAGACAATGAGATGAAGAACCATTTTTCTTGGGAAAATATCATTATTTTAATTTCATGCACTAGTCCAAACAAGCTAAAGGAAACATTTTCTTTTATTTTGTAATGGCACATGGAAAGCATATGAAGCATGAAGCTAACTCCTTTCAATCAAGCATAAATCTATCAATCTAGATTAACATACCCTCTCTTCTTGATATATATATATATATATATATATATATATATATATATATATATATTCTCTTTCCCATGCTTAGTCTTAGATCTTATGGGACTCAAACTAGCTCTTGGTCATTTCATTGATTTGAGGTGTGACAAGCAATTTGGCTCCCAAAATATTTGTTACTTTTATGATTTTTGGTGACTTCACCATGGCCCAAGACTAAGTCCCAAGCTAGTTCATACCTTTGATGGTTTCTTGTGGTTTGAACCCAGAATTCATGAATTGTATTTACATTTATATAGAAAGGATCCCTTCTTACCCCACTTCTTTCAGTGCAAGGATCCCTGCTTACCCCACTTCTTTGAGTGCAAGTATTCTTTTCCCCACCTCCCTCCTTTTGCCCTTCCTAGTTCCTTCACTCTCCCTTTTCATCATTGACCCCCTCCTTATCTCCTAGCTAGGTTTTTTCCATGAACCCTCATCTATCTCCCTCAGCCTCTCATGATCCTCTCTCAAGTATATGGTGAATGATCTTGACAAATAGTCCCTATTGTTCCTTGTCTTTTGAGATATCTCTCTCCCCCAGACCTCCCTTAGGTGTTCCACGTTTCTTGTGGAAATCGTGTTCTTGTAGTTAGCATTGTCATTGCCTAAATAATTTTCATGGGTTGATCCCACCTTTCAATTTTTTTTTCTATTCCTTTTTCTTCGGTTGATACACACATATATCAAAAAATATGAAATTTTTCTCAATGACATGAATCCAAATATAGATTTGAGTCAGCATGAAGAATTTGAAGAGACTGATGCAATATTGAAGAGATTATTGCGAGTGCTACCAATTTTCTTAGGTAAAAGTTTTAAAATTTAGGTAATAAAAATGGAGGGATTGCTTGATTCAATAAAGTTATGCCAATTTGTTCAAGGAATTCGATAAATGCCCTTGATAAAAGTAGAGGCATAGTAGCATTGCTTCTCATCATATCTCTAAATGAAATTTTTTTTGTCTAGTATTTTGTATGAATTTGGTGAAATATGTGATGAAAAAATGTTTTGGAATGTTCTTGAAATGAAGTACAGTATGAAGGGGAGTGAGAAAGCTAAAGATGATGAAAGTAGTGTTGTTGAAAATGATGATTGTGCTTCAGTCTCATAATTGATTGTGAAACTGAAGATGGCAACATTGAGGGTGCAATGATGGATGATGAATGTGTGCTTGTAATTGACATTGAAACATGTGTGGATGAAGAAACAACCATTGATGTAGAATCTGAATATTTTTATGAAGAAAGTCTCTTCGATGCAAAGACATATGAAGTCAAATTTGATGAGAATTATGTATCTCATGAAGAGTGGTTCAATCTGATGCAAGAAAAGCATCTTATTGATGATTTGTTGTTCCGTGAGAATAGATTCCCACCTCCATACACAAATCAAATGAAGGACAACATGTTTGCAACAACAAAGTTGATTAAAGAGGTTGAAGACATGAAATAACCAACTATGATAGCAGAGAAAGATGAAGGAAGAGAATATCTCTTCAAAGAGTAGAATGACAAGAATCAATATGGTTCTTTTTATGATCATTTATATAAATCTAACATTTCTTTTAAGTGTGTAGATATAGTGAGGACGAAGCAACAAAACTTGAAGAAATTGCAAGCATTAAGGACAAGTATAAGTCTCAAGAACCTGCAGCAATGTTGAATACAAAGAGTGTTAGCCCATAATCAAGAAAGGAGAGGCTCCATCACTATCTTATGGCAAGAAAAGTGAAGATGAAACTACACCAGAAAATGAACAAGCATGGTCCCTTTAACAAGAAGGAAAAAATGAAATATTCTGCTGTAAGCTTAGCGGAGACAGTCGTGATTAAGGGGAGGTGTTAGAATAATAATCACAAGTCGTATGTCTTGATCATATGATGAAGAGTAGTTGGTGTTAGTCAGCGATAGTCGGCAGATTTAGATATGAAGTAAATGGAAGTCAGTGAATCTCTGTACATTCTTCGGTTGGATTTTGTATAAATTGCAATGTTTAGTAACGCAATAGACAAGATCTTTGATAGAATCTTCATATTTCTATCATGTTGACTTTCGATGCATGCAACCAGTGTATCCTTGAGACACCTGCAAGCAAAGGTAATTTTTTCTCCTTGTTACATTGATATAGAGAGCATAACTAAATACAAAATGCAACCATTTCCTTTTGTGAGGATAACTTGAACTAAATATGAATAGATAGGGTATTATAGGAATTTATTTTGGATACTTAGTGTACAAGAGAAATCTGCATAAGTAATTAGGTTGATGGTGTATGCATGAAACTGCCATGATAGGTGCGAGTATGGGCCAAACGTCATGCCAATGATCAACTTGAATGGAAATTCTGGCCACCTGTCTAGTCGCATGCACATCCCAATGCATAGGTACAATATGATAACTCCTCACACACCATGGGCATTAATGTATTTAGTGGATAGGTACATTCACTTGACTCTAGATTACAAGGAAATGATGGCCAACTATAATGACATGGATTGACACCTTGAGTTTTGAGCAGAAGGCTACCACAAGGCATGGCAACTTCTATATTTAGATCAACAATGGTTACACTGAAGTTGTATTGTTTATCCCTCTCTTTTGCAAGATATGTCAGCCCTTAATTATCATGTCATTGATTTTCATTGTAACTATGTTTACATCCACTGGCCCCTCCTTAGGCATTCTCTAGTTTCTCAAGGTTGGCGTGTTTGCATCCCACTACACCTCTTATTTGTTTCCAACACACTTGCGCATTTTCATGGGAATTGTGGGGATTAGGATGGTCAGTCAACCTCAACCTATTGGTTTTTCTGTCACCCAGGATCTTCTATCTCCTTTTCAATCTTCGGAGACAACAGGTGGTAGTCTCAAAAGCACAGGGAAATTCACTCTATGCGAGTAGAGGACTTCACATTGGAAGTTTACTTGCTCCACTAGTGGCCAAACAGTGATGGGTTCAGGCTAGTGTCAATAATTCTGGCACGTTTGAGTAGTTGGCACACCAATGTCCATTTGCATGGTTCATTTATCACCATTCTTTGGATCACGACTCTCAGTTACGTAGGGAGGGGCATCATAACAAAGGATACAAAATTCAAACATATGGTCGTCGTGACACGTGGTAAAGGTGCTTGTGGTGAAGGTGCTCATGGTCGAGATTCTTGTTGTTGTGGTCACGATTATCGTGGTCGAGGTGCTCATGGTCACGGTGCTCATGTCCGAAGTTATACTCGAGGTCGAGGTGCTCGTGTCCGAAGTTATACTCGAGGTCGAGATGTTTGTGGCTAAGGATATGGTCAAGGCACACATTGCATAAGATCAAGGTTTTACACTAATCTTGCTTCTCATGTTTTCACTGGATGCTTCTTCTAGCTAAGTGCAACCTTGTGCCATTTCTGAAGGACACTTATTTTATTTCTCACAAACAAAGTCTTTAAACATTCACAAGCTCAGTTTTGTTGTTGTTTTTTATTTTTATTTTGGGAACTTCTTTTTTCTATCTGATAATTTGGATAAGTGAGGTATCCACAACCTCAATATCATTTACTTTGTCCTACTAGTCTAGTTTCCCTATGGGCAGACCAGTAGGGAAGAAAACACTCTTTTGTATTATCTCTTTGAACTAATAAAATGTCAAGTTTTAAACAAAAAAAAGATGGTGTATGTAGGAAACAACTCAAAGTAATTGAAACAATATTGAGCATAAAGGTCTTTGTAGGTTCTCATGGAGATGACCACCTTAATTAAAGTATGCATTCAATTACCCTCTTTTTTCAAACTTGAGAATTCATTTTCCAGTGTCTCCACAACACGTGATATTATTGACATTCTAAAGAAAAATACAGATATCAACTAACATCAAACAAAAATAACAAAATGCAATCTAAAAACAACTCTTGTCAATGGTGCAAGTACCATAAGGTATCGTCCCATAACACCATAGAGTTTACATGATTGAAGCATGAGTTCACATTTGGACTATAACTTAATAGTGATGCTTATTCACTTAGAGACATGGGTCAAGTTCACACAATTTGAATAACTATACCTAGTTGTAGCTATGGTCTTCCTAATCTAATCAACCTTTATGTTGAGTTACTAGTCCATAGATGATAAAACCACTTTAAAATCACTTAGCTATTAATGTGTCTTTACATTTGTCAACATAGTCCTTATTGGAGGCATGAAATTATTGTCAATGAATATTATATATTTAAAATTTTTTAATCATAAATTTTATAAAAAATTATAAATTGTTTTGTATTATTTATGTTTATTCCTAAATTTTAAATAATTAGCATTCAAATAAAAATATTATATAATTTATTTTATTTTATTTTAATGTTAATCATATAAGGGCTTGGAAAGTTGAACAAAAGACTCTATCACTCATATACTCATTTATTTACATAATACAAAAACCACCCTAAGGACTAAATTGCGAAATATTAAATAACAAAAATATTCAAATAGAATTTCTATGTGTGTGTGAGTGAGAGAGAGAGAATTATGAAGTATTTTATTCATTAATTTTTTTGGTTATTAATATTTTTTTAAATATCACGTGTCAATTTTAAATTTGAATGGAATTATCTCTTTCATAAGACCATGTAATATTAACAATTTATTAATGTTTATTAAATATGTTTATTTTCCCCCGATTGAGGTGTGGTAGGGCCGAAGTGGCGACGGAAGCCGAGGTGGGCGAGAGGGTATGGGGGCCGAGGTGATAGAAGCCACCCAACTGGCCCAAAGGACAGAGGGGGTATTGGAAGGCGGAAGAACACGAAGGTAGGTGGGGCAGCATGCAAGACATGATAGGGCAACGGACAATACAGAGTTAATGCAGTTCTGGACGAGGATGGAGGAGAGAGATGGAGTTCCAGGGTCAAGCACGAGGGCGGGCAAACATGTGATGGAAAGTGGCAAGGCGAAAGAAGGAACCCACGGTAGGAGCAATCAACGACAAGAAATTGTTGCAGTCCAGATACAAGTGTACCGAAACAATCTCACACTGAACATGATCGAGCAGAGCATACAGGACATGAAGAGGAGCGAAATCCCGGTGTCCAATGCGAAAGCCCCAGCCCTAATGGACTTATCTGATGAGTGAAACAGGTCCTCAAACATAATTTTGATAATATGTCGGTTAGCCTTTACTTTTTTAGGTTGAAGTTTATAGTAGATAACACTGCAAATGTAGCCTGGATGGTCTTAAAAACTTCATTTGAATTTTGGACAACGTTTGGCGCAGACATGTGGCAAACAGATTTGGTTTCCTGCTGGCAAGTTGAGGCCACCTGCAAATTTTGTTAAAGACATACTCATGTTTAGAAAATATTAATAGAGAAAGTACTACCAAGCTTATACCAAAAAAAATGTCTAGTTTTTATTTTTTTAATTATAATCTGCATTGTTTTTTATTTTATTGATTATTTTGTTTTTATTTTAAAAAGATAGATTGGAATTCTAAGTTAATTATGGAAAGAATTACCCATTTCTTTTATATTGATTGTAAAAAGGATCTCTCAAAATAATAATTTTATTATCTAAGCACTATATAAAAACCAAAAGCCACTTGCATATAAACAAATAGCATTGTTTTCTCTAGAAAAGATCGTCACTTGTGCACTAAAAACCATATGTTGTTGAACCTAGAGATCTTGGCACGTGAAAGAATATAATCCTCTTTTTGGATGTATATTAAATCATTTTGAAAATTTTACAGTCATAAAATTTAATCTAATACATACCAGATAGGGGGAATTCAATCCTCGTTTCTCTCATACATATATAACATGTTTTATAATTCTGTGTCATACATACATAACATGTTTCATAAAAGAAATGGTAAAAGTGAAACAATATGACACAATCTTCTCTGGGGAATAAAACCTTTAATAAACAATAAAAAGTAAATAGATATTACGTATTAAAAAACAAACATTGTATATTATTTTTTAAATAATATTTAAAATATAATTATAATTATAATTATAGTTATAAATTCTAATCCTAGTAATCCATCGCTAATTCCAACCCCCAACATGATTTAAAATTGCAAATCGATTTATATAAATATTTCGCTGCAAAATAATGATTTAGAGTAAAATGGTTCAGTTTAAGATACATCTCATTTAAATTTTGAGGATTATATTTTGGTGTGGTGTTTTCATGATTGCATATGGGAGTTGAGTCTTGAACGGTTACTTACTATTTCAGGGTAACACAAAAGCAAAATGAGGAGTAGGCCATCATTCAAATTGATTTAAATTTTGAGGATTATATTTTGGTTTGGTTTTTTCATGATCGCATACTATTGAGCGGTTACTCATTGTTACTATATTGAGCGGTTATTCACTGTTACTATTTCAGAATAACAAAAAGCAAAAAGGGAAGTGGGCAGGTTGATGCATTTACGAAAACGGAAAAGCTATTAATGTAAGTCGTTCGATGTGGGTAGGTGAAAAACCAAAACCCAGCATTAGCTGTTGGATGTAGGCCTGTGACTAGTATATTATCATCTCATCTCATCTGGTCTGCATAACATCTTATCTCGGCGAACGTGTTGCAATGCTCTGTATTTTTGTTCACGCTGTAATTTATGCTTCTGCAGCCCTAATAATTGCATTTTCTGGAAGTAGGGCGCTGTAAATTCAATTCCATGATTTCATATCGTCCTTTATACTTCCGTCATCTCAGAAATTCCGAACAGCATATATATTGTATTCGGCCTCTCTTCTTTCTCTCATTTCAATGCATATTCCTTATTTTTTCCCTGAGTTGCAATTTTTTTATATTTTCAGGTATCAACATTTAATCAATGTTTTTTAAGTTTTCCCTTAATTTGAGTTTACACATTTTTGCAGGACATAAAATGGTTATGCTACCATCTGTGAAATGCTCAGGACTTTGTTTTTTTTTGGGGCGGTGGTGGCGGCAGATAATGAGGTACGTGTAGTTCCATCCCTTGTGGATGAAGTAATAAAAATTTATTAATTCAAACGGAATATAATTTATTTGTAAGGTTGGTATCTCATATCTTCCGGTCTGAATAGACATCGACATTAGGGTGAATAGACATTAGAATTTATAGATGTAAATTTTAAAAACACTGCAGAACTCTGTAAGGTTTTATTTATGTTGTTATATGTTAATAAATAATGGTATAGTTAGCTTCATTTTCCCGTTTATACTTCATTATGGGTTTCCTTTTTTTGAAGCAATGCAGAGAAAGCGGAAAAACTGGACCGGAATATTGCGGGTTTTTTTGAATATTTTGTTTCTGTTGGCTGAAAATTTTGTGTTTACTTGTGGTTAAGTATTGTGGATGGTAGTCCTCTTCGGTTTATTTTCATGGGTTTTCGTGGCCGCCCGGCCATCGTTTCTCTTTTGCTCCGTTTTTCAGTAATTGCCCTTTTTTCTTGCTTGTCTATCTGTTTTAATGAAACGCTACCTTCATCGGAACCATACCTGCCGGGTCCACTATGCCGGCAAAACACTGAACTCTACTAAGGTTATTATTTGATTTATTAAATTAGTTTAAGTTTAATATAAATGTGTTTTTCCTTCCATATATTTTTGGATTTGTTCCAAATTGATACTGCAGTACCATTTGTACTCAATGCGAGCGCAGTGCTATCCGTACCGGGTTTACGACGAAAATTGATAGTAGTAGTTTAACTAGTTGAAAGAATTGCTCGGAAAGTGGGTTTACGACGAAAATTGATAGTAGTAGTTTAACTAGTTGAAAGAATTGCTCGGAAAGTTATGGAAATTTGGGTAAAAGAAATTTGACAAAATTTTTTCTAAATCCAAATTATAATTATTAAAATTTACATTTATTTTTTAAAATTCTTTTATCCAGATTTTGAACACTTTTAGCCTTCCAGACAATTCCTCTCCGCCTCTTTAGACTACTCCAAATTGATACTACAGTACCACTTGTACTCAATGCCAGCGCAGTGTCATCCGTACCGCTCTCACGATGGATGAATTAATCGACTCCAGTGCTATGATTTATTGAATTAATTGAATTAATGGCTAGTTCAGATTCCACTTTGCGCATGCTTCACGGTGCCATAAGGCGTGTCGAGAGTTCAAGAGTTATGACTGTGTTAGCTTTGGTTAATATTTTGAGTATTTATATTCTATAATAATAATGATCGAGCGATTTAGGTTTAATCAAAATCAGAATACAAAACTGTAATTAGGATAGATTTATTTATTTTCAAGTATAGTTTTCCTTTTTTCTTAATTGTTGTGATTTTTATTTTAATCATATATATAACACATTAGATTCCACTTTAGAATTTAATATTCATGATGAGCTTTCCAGAATTTTGTTTATATTATCTTATAGGTTTTTAATAATAATTATGATGAGTAAGTTTAAGTGAAATTTTATCTGTTTTTGCTGTGGTCCAGGCAATACTGTTATGCTGTATACATGACTTTATATTTCCTGTAATATAATATATTTGGTTTTTTTTCTTCTGAAAAAAAAAAGTTTAAGTGAAATTTTGTTATGTGTTTTTAATAATAATTATGAAGGATAAGTTTAAGTGAAATTCTAAATAAAACAATATGATTAATGTTTCGCATTATATAAATAAAAATAATATTAATTTAATTATATAAATAATATTAAATTGGGTTTTAATATTCTGACTTAATTAATATATTAATAGTGTTTTTTATATTAAAATTGTTTTAATTATATAAATAATAATGTATTTTTTTATATTATAATTAAAAATATAGGATTATAATCCAAGTGATGTTGATGTGATTGTAGTTGGTTGTTTGGTTGTTGTTTTTATCAAAACTGGAACTAAAATTTCTGTCAATGGTTTTATTTCAAAGATCTGACTGAATCTACATACTGTCTTTTATCTGGCTTAGGAATCCTTTTTACAGAGAGATGGCTTGGATCATTTTATCTGTACAGAACAATTAGAACTGTATCTCCTGGACAGCCGCTTCTTTTATACGGCAATTTGTATTTTGTATGCAACTGTTTTATTATATTTTCTTAATATAATCTATCTGGTTTTTTCTTCTGAAAAAAAAACATCCAATCACAATATTTCTTTAAAGACTTGAATTTACTAAAATCTCTTAATAATAATGTTGGTTTGTTACTCAATCTTTATAAAAAAATCATTTTCTAAATTTTCTTATATAAATTAATCTATCATGCTACAAGTGTTTATATCTTATTCATTCTATAATTTAGGAAGAATTGGTTTTTTATAATAAGGCTATAAAATTATCTTTACCCAATAATTTTGGTTTATGACTTAATATTTATAAAAAACTATCTTCTAAATTTTCCCCTATAAATTAATCTACCATACTGTAAGTGTATATCTTACTCATACTATAAGTGTATATCTTACTCATACTATAATTTACACATATTTAAAAAAAAAAATAGTTTTCTTTTATAATCAAACTCTGAAATTATCTTTATTTATATTAATTTAATTTCATGATATCTACTGCTAAAACTTAATCAAATATTTATTTGTATAAATAATACTTTCATTCTTACCTAACATGTTCACCGGCCTAATTAATTCCTTTGGAAAAAAAAATTAATTTCACAGCATTCGTCTGATCTCTTTAGATATAGTTTGTCTAAACCTATTCGAATTCACTCATGCACATCATTCAGATGCATGCTTCACCAATCACAATGTCGAGAGATAAAGAGATTTGACCATGTAATCTCAGGTTTTGTTACTAGTCTATGTTTATAATATAAAACAATTATAATTTGGAGCATTTTTGGGTCAAAGTCGAAACAGTAATGACACATTATTTTTTTTATATTTATAAACATAAAACAATTATAATTTGGAGCATTTTTGGGTCAAAGTCGAAACAGTAATGACACATTATTTTTTTTTTATTTATTTAATTTTTTTGGGATATCATTAGCATAACACGTTAGATTGCACTTAAATACCCATGATGGCTAAATTTATGTTTTTATAAATAATTATAATAGGTAAATTTTAAATATATTTAATATTATAATTTATATTAATATTATTTTAATTAATAATGTTGATTTTTTTAATATTATTATTAAAATCATATAATTTCATTTTAAAATAATAAAAGTGATTTAAAAAAAATTATATATTAATTTTGTAATTGTTATTTCTGTATATTTAAGAATTAGATTTTTGGTGAAATTCTTTGTACAACATGTATTTCCATTATCTCAGAATTTATATTGTAACAATTCTCTTTTTTTAATCATATCAATTCATAATCATTATTTTTAGAAAATTGAATAAGTATTTATTTGTGTAAATAATACTTTAGTACTCAAATCATATATATTACTATTATGAATTTTTATTATCTCAAAATTTATACTGTAGTATTCTTCTCTTCTTTGGATCATATTAATTTATAATCATTATTTTTTTTATCAACACATAATTAATGTTTTTTCAATTTTTTCTGATAATTAAGTTTACAATTTTCTTAAAAGTATGAAATGACTCTAATATTATCTATGAAATGCTAAGGAGGTTGATAATATTTTTTTACAAATATAGACACAATTGTATAAAATTTTACTGTATTTATATTATTATATGTTAATAAATAATAAAATATGTTGCAATTTGTCTCATTTTTACGTTTAAATTTAGTTGGATCCAATGAGAATGGGTTCATCTTTTACGAGTCATCCAAAGAAACCGGAAAAACTAGAGCTCATGCAATGCAAAGAATGGGCCTGATTTTTATGGTTTTGAATATTTTGCTTCTGTTAGTTGATTGAACTTTTTTTAATTTGGGGGTGAGAGTTGTGTATGTAATTTTTTTGCAGTTTATTTTTATTTTTGTTGGTTTTTTCTTTCTCTGTTATTTGTATGCTTGTTTTTATTACACCCAGAACTATATGTGTGGGAAGTTGAGTTTTGAGAGGTTATGTTTAGAGTAATTCTAAGATATATAGTGAGTTGAGTTTTGAGCTGTTTTCGGAAGAAATTGTGTTTGGAGTTGCTCTTAGACATATATATTTTTGTTAGGAGTTGGATCACAAAATTTGTGGGAACCAAAATTCCCCAGCAAACCATTGGACCATATCCTCAGGACTTAGTCTTGAGAGATATTTAGATAGCAAAAAGCAAAAAGAGGAGTAGAGGGGTTGATGTATTTAAGAAAACAAAAAAGATATTAATATAATCCCTTGGATGTGGCTAGGTAAAAACGCAAAACCTAGTATTAGTGGTAAAGACACCCAAAATCTTGAAATTTGATAGCTATAATCCACATTTTCCAAAATGTCTATCAAATTTTTACCAAAATTATATAAAAATTTCTACTATTTATCAAGCAAATTTGTAAGCTAATTAAACTTTTCTCTAAATAGTGATATAAGTTTATGTTTATCCTTCATTTGATCTGATTGGAATGGGTTTCCTCTTTTTCAAGTGATGCAGAGAAAGCCGAAAAACTGAAACTGGAGTTCATGCAGGGACCGTATTTTTGTGGGATTTTTTTTAATATTTTGTTTCTGTTTGTTGAATATTTTGTTTTTACTTGTGGTTGAGTGTTGTGGATGGTAGCCCTCTATTTAGTTTATTTTTATTTTTTTTTCGTGCCGAAAGGCCCTGTTTTTTCTGTCCTTTGCTAGGTTTGGCAGTAATGGCCCTGTTTTGCTGGTGTGTTTGTTTTAATTAAACGCCACCTTCTTCGGAACCATACCTGCGTGGTCCACTCCAGCAGCAACCAAAGCCAACACTGAACTCTACTCAGGTCATCATTTGATTCATTGAACTGGTTTATATTTAATATAAATAGGTTTTCCCTTCAATATACTCAATTGATTCGTTACTGCAATACCATTTGTACTCATACTGCACTCAGAACGGATGAATTAATCGATTTAATGGCGAATTCAGCTTCCACTTCTATGCCAGCCGAACTAACGGTGAATTCATTTCATTTCTTCTCCCTTGCTTTGAGGTAGGCATCACTAAATGTTTTAATGTTTTAAGTTTTATTTTGAATACTCATATAATTTCTCTTGCATATCATCATTGTAATGTTTTGGAATGATATCATCTTCTAACGGAAAAACATCAATTTTTTTTCTCCATCTTTAACATGAGGTACCTGGCTTTTGAAACTAGGGTAAACTAATAATTGTATTAGAAAAGCCAACATTCAAAGCGCATGCTTCACGCTGGGTGTCATGCCCCCAAGCCTTCGGTAATTTTTTTGATCGTGCCCGGCGAGGTGCGGCACCACCGTGTACTTTCTTTTCGTTAATACTTGTACATATGGACTACGCCTTTCACATAGACATACTTAATTTTGTCTTCTCAATAAGTAAAATGCATTAATCTTCATTCACATATATAATCAATATGCAACTAAGCCATGAACATAACAATTGCACACAATCATATAGAGAGGGGCAACTCCCGAACGAGTCTGCCCAAAATAATATATTATGAAACCTTCTCAATAATACATACAAGTGTTCCGGGCAAGTCCTCGGCCAACACTTAGAATCTTTTACAATGGAGGCAAACCGCCTTTACATACATGTGATAACCTTTCCTTGGTAGGAGAGAGCTCACCCGAGCTGCAGAACTCCACCAACTCGGCGTACACATAAAACTGCCTTTACCGTGTGCCTTCGTCCCACAAAACAGCTCCTTGGTAAATCTGCGCACTTATCTCATGCGCATGAGATGTGCGCTCTTCATGCTGCGCCCTTTTACCCTTAGCTCGAATGAGAGAAGAGAGCGAAGTGCTTGATGCCAAATGAGGCTCTGCGCACTTGTATTTATACGCTTGCCTGCCATGAGGTGAAGGGGTGTCAACTCCAAAGCCGACCCCCTATTTTGGTTTTACAAGCCCCTGCCTTAACATTTTCGTAGGTCGGCCTCTGCCTTACGGCAAGGCCTCCCTTACACCTCGTATAAGGATTCGGCGTTTTTCATACTTCGCATTATTTTCTAAGTGTTCCACGAACGTTGCATTGCTGCTGCACCTTTGTCGCATTGCCGGGTCGCCCGCCCGGATCGACCTGCCCATCGTGCACGGGTCGCCCGCCGGAGCGCCCGCCCATCGTTTACGGGTCGCCTGCCCGGGTCGCCCGTTTACCGTGTCTGTCAGCTCGTCGCGTTCATCGTTGTGCGCGCCCGCACCTTGTTCCAGCTCGTCCGCCTGCCGGGTCGTCGTGCGTGCCTTCGCCCGGTTCCAACTCGTCCGCCCGTCGGGTCGTCGTGCACGCCCGCGCCCTGTTCCAGCTCGTCCGCCCGCCGGGTCGTTGTGCACGCCCGCGCCCTGTCAGCTCGTCGCATACCCGCCGGGTCGTCGTGCACGTCCGCGCCTACGCCAGCTCGTCTGCTCACCGGGTCGTTGTGCACGCCGCGCCCATGCCAGCTCGTCGCATGCCCGCCGGGTCGTCGTGCACGTCCGCGCCCACGCCAGCTCGTCCGCTCGCCGGGTCGTCGTGCACGCCCGTGCCCTGTCAGCTTGTCGTATGCCCGCCGGGTCACCGTGCACGAGTCGCCCGCCCGGGTCGCCCACGAGTCGCCCACCCGTCGTGCACGGGTCGCCCACGGGTTGTTGTGTTTGTTCAACCGCCGAGAGAGGCCGTTTCGCCCGTCGCGCTCTTGCCCGAGTTGCGAGGGCGTTACACTCTCCTCCACCCGAAAGCGTTGTCGTCCCGACAACACACCATCTTAGCAGCCCTCTGCCAAGACCGTCATCAGCCATGATGTAGATCCCTCCATATAAAGCAAAAACATCACTGCAACATATATAAGGTCTCAACTCCATCATGCCATTTCCATGTGCAAACTTCCCATCAACAAGTGTTACACATCCTAGCCATGTGCCAACACTCCTTTCTGCGATCCCATGCTCAGGTCCATGGAAACCCCATCTTTCTGCAGCATGTTACGATCATCAAACCTGCTCAACCATGTTTGAGGGCTCACTGCCATGAGCAGCTTAACAATGAGCCCATCTCTTATGTCATCTAAGAAGAGAGGAGAGTCAGGAAGCTCCCCCCCTGGCTTTCGTCCACCCATGTGTCCGATCGATACTGCGTCCTCAAGTATTTATGCACCGCCTCAACCTCCTCACATGTACACCCAAGCTCGCCTAGCTTGTCCTTTGTCAATTGAAAGTCATATATGCCCATAGCATATCTGCAAAAGTCCACTATCCCACCAGGATCTCTACCCTCATAACCTTTATCAATTACTGCCTCTGAAGTAGCACTCGGACTCACTTCATTCGCAAATCCATTGTGAGGGTCGGTAGAAGATGCTCCCAACAGTTGTTTCCAAGTTCGTGAAGTCCTTTCCTCACTTTCATCCCTCTTCTTTCCGACCTTTGCAACGAAGTCAACAAGCTTCTTTTCCTTCACTGTTTGAACTACGCTCCCAAGTCCTCTTTGCTCTACATCCACATGTTTTACATTTGGGTCTTTGGGATACAAGGTCATAGAAGCCATCCTTGGTCTATAACCCAAGCGACTTTTTCTATTCATTGGTACCATCATGTTTTCTCCCCCAGCTGTGATTAAGAGAATGTCCCGGGTCATCATAGGTGTGGCTTGTGCAAGCTCCATAAAGTCTAGTCCCAATACCATAGCATGATCATCCATATCTACAACTCTCAAATCCAGCTTCCCGAACAATGATCCCACTTTTACCTGAGTATCCTTCAATACACCATCAACGGCCCTAATGGTAGAGTTAACTGCTTTGAAAGCACTACATTCCTTCTCCAATGTTGTCTTTCCTCCAAAAGACTTTGCTGCCTTCCTACTTATGAAACTATGTGTAGCTCCTGTATCAATCAAGGCTGCAAATCTTTTGCCTTTTACGGTTGTTTGCACAAAACTCAGCTTCAAGGAACCCCCTTCCTTTATCGGCTTCGTTTTTCGTCTTATTTCAGCAACCTGTCTCAAGAATTCAGCCTCAGAGGTGTCAATAGGTCTGTGTCCCTCTTCGACATTCCTCTTAAGGTACCTTACTTCTCCTGGGGAACTCGGCCCTGGTCTGTCTTGACTTGCTTCAAGCCTCCCTCCCACCGTA
Organism: Pinus tabuliformis; assembly: GCA_031772625.1. NCBI lineage: Eukaryota > Viridiplantae > Streptophyta > Pinopsida > Pinales > Pinaceae > Pinus > Pinus tabuliformis. The sequence goes on along the minus strand of CM062808.1, from coordinate 727,615,439 downwards.
TTTTGCTCAAGTGCTCCAACCGACTGTTCATTGACCAGATCCATGGAGTTAAACTTCCGAATGTCCTCTGGATGCTCTCGGTAGTGAGTATCCAACCTGTCAATGTGGTCAAGCTCTTCTTGCTCAATTACGACAATCTTCTTACCGAGAAGCTGTATCTTTTCCTCAATCTGCTTGATTTCGGCTTCCACCTTGGCTCTTTCTTTCCTCAACCGGGCCCTTTCATCAAAGAGTTCTTGAAGCCCGAGCTCACTCCGTCGGAATTCCTCATCAAACTCATTGAGTTCAATATCTGTGGTACTTTCGCATTGGCTCCTAAGTTCTTCGAGTTCCCTTCTTAGTTCCGAACAGCTTTCCCGAATCTTCATGTTTTCAGCTTGCATCGCAACCCAGTTAGAACTCAGTCGACTCATGTGTTCCAACACTTCATACCGGAAGGCCTTAACCACACTATGGCAGGATTCATTATCATCCACCATCACTGCTTTATCGACCTTCTCCATTTTTACTAAGTCACCTGCAGGTAGAACCAATCCTTGTCTCACTTCGTGTGAAACGATTTCTCTTGCAAGAGCTTGTCACAAACAATTCATTCACCAGCTCTAGACCGAGTAGATTCACCTTCAATTTTAATCAAGACATCCGAGCAACCCTGCTTCGATATGCCTTAATACCTGAACCTTGTTCCACGAGCAACCTTGCTCTGATACCACCTGTCACGCCCCCAAGCCTTCGGTAATTTTTTTGACCGTGCCCGGCGAGGTGCGGCACCACCGTGTACTTTCTTTTCGTTAATACTTGTACATATGGACTACGCCTTTCACATAGACATACTTAATTTTGTCTTCTCAATGAGTAAAATGCATTAATCTTCATTCACATATATAATCAATATGCAACTAAGCCATGAACATAACAATTGCACACAATCATATAGGGAGGGGCAACTCCCGAACGAGTCTGCCCAAAATAATATATTATGAAACCTTCTCAATAATACATACAAGTGTGTCGGGCAAGTCCTCGGCCAACACTTAGAATCTTTTACAATGGAGGCAAACCGCCTTTACATACATGTGATAACCTTTCCTTGGTAGGAGCGAGCTCACCCGAGCTGCAAAACTCCACCAACTCGGCCTACACATAAAACTGCCTTTACCGTGTGCCTTCGTCCCACAAAACAGCTCCTTGGTAAATCTGCGCACTTATCTCATGCGCATGAGATGTGGGCTCTTCCTGCTGCGCCCTTTTACCCTTAGCTCGAATGAGAGAAGAGAGCGAAGTGCTTGATGCCAAATGAGGCTCTGCGCACTTGTATTTATACGCTTGCCTGCCATGAGGTGAAGGGGTGTCAACTCCAAAGCCGACCCCTTATTTTGGTTTTACAAGCCCCTGCCTTAACATTTTCGTAGGTCGGCCTTTGCCTACGGCAAGGCCTCCCTTACGCCTTCTATAAGGCTTCGGCCTTATTTCCATACTTCGCATTATTTTCTAAGTGTTCCACGAACGTCGCATTGCTGCTGCACCTTTGTCGCATTGCCGGGTCACCCGCCCGGGTCGACATGTCCATCGTGCACGGGTCGCCCGTCGGGGCGCCCGCCCATCGTTTACAGGTCGCCCGCCCGGGTCGCCCGTTTACCGTGTCTGTCAGCTCGTCGCGTTCATCGCTGTGCGCGCCCGCACCCTGTTCCAGCTCGTCCGCCTACCGGGTCGTCGTGCGCGCCCGCGCCCGGTTCCAGCTCGTCCGCCCGCCGGGTTGTTGTGCACGCCCGCGCCCTGTTCCAGCTCGTCCGCCCGCCGGGTCGTCGTGCACGCCCGCGCCCTCTCAGCTCGTCGTATGCCTGCCGGGTCGTCGTGCACGTCCGCGCCTACGCCAGCTCGTCTGCTCGCCGGGTCGTTGTGCACGCCGCGCCCATGCCAGCTCGTCGCATACCCGCCGGGTCGTCGTGCACGTCCGCGCCCACGCCAGCTCGTCCGCTCGCCAGGTCATCGTGCACGCCCGCACCCTGTCAGCGTGTCGTATGCCCGCTGGGTCACCGTGCACGGGTCGCCCGCCCGGGTCGCCCACCCGTCGTGCACGGGTCGCCCACGGGTTGTTGTGTTTGTTCAACTGCCGAGAGAGGCCGTTTCGCCCGTCGCGCTCTTGCCCGAGTTGCGAGGGCGTTACACTGGGGGTCGAGCGTTGAGTTATGAGTTATGAATGTGTCAGATTTTCCTACAAATTTATTTTTTAAATTAATATAATTTTTAATATTTTTTATATTTATAATTTATAATAATTAGGATTGAGATTAAGATGAGAGTGTTTTAGATCAAAATTAAATACACAAATATTATTAATATAGATTTATTTTTATATTAATATAATTTTTAATAATTTTTTGCTTATCCTATTTAAACTTCACTTATACATATTTTAAGTAAAAATTAAATATAAAAATATAATTAATATAAATTATTTTTTATATTATTTATATGATACATTTAGACTTTACTTATACATATAATCCAAGTATTTATTTCCAATAAATATTGGTATAATGCTTTTAGTATCACCTGCATAACACATTAGATTCCACTTAGAGATGGAACCTAACATTTATGATGAACTTTCAACAAATTTGTTTATATTATTTTATTTTAAAGTTTATAGGTTTCAAGAATAACTATGATGTGTAAGTTTTAAGTGAAAATCTAAATACAAAGAAATTATATTTAACATTAATATTATTTTAGTTATATAAATAATATTGCATTGGTTTTATTATTACTATATTATTAATATTATAGTTTATAAAAATATTATTTTAATTATAGAAACAATATTGTATTATATTTTTATATGAAAATTAGAAATATATAATTATAATTATGTAAAATCATTTTAAAATAGTGATGATGTGATATGTTTATGTTTTTTAACTGAATTAAATTTTTTAAAGAATTTGTTTTATAAATATCACAAGTCATTTTACAACATTTTTTAAAAACGTGAACCTATTAAGATCTTTGACAATAATGATGGTTTGTTACTCAATCTTTAAAAAGTTAATTTTTTTAAGTTTTTTCTATAGATTAATCTAAATTCTCTAATTTTCATCTTTTTTAAAGGAAGAATTGGATTTTTTGGAAGTAGAACTATGACGTTGTCTTTACTTGTATTAATTTCATGATGTTTGTTGCTAATACTTTCATATTCACGCAATATGTACATTACTACTATGAATTTCCATTGTCTCAAAATTTGAGATAGAATTTATATTGTACTCAAATTTTTTTCTTTTTTCAGTTTCAACACATAATTATTATTTTTTCTCTAATGGTTGAGTTCACATATAATCAATGTTTTTAAAATATTTTTTCTCTAATGGTTGAGTTTACAGATTTTTAGGAGAGATAACAGGTCTATGCTATCATTTTTTTGTTTTTTTTTCCGATAATGAAGTAAGAGTAGTTACATTTTATTTGGATGAATCAATAAGAATTAATGTCTTCCCTTCTCATTAGACATTAGTATTTATAGTTGTAAATTTAATGATCCGGGACCATTTTTTTTCAATATGGTTTATTGTAATTTCTAGAGAATTGAACCCTTTCTCTTAATAGCAGATCAAATTGAACCTGTAAACTCTCAATAATAAATAACATATAGAATTGAACCCATAATTTCTCAATAGCAAAAGTACTTTAATTACTATAATTCGACCAATTAAACTAATTCATTTATACTTTATTTTATAAGTTATATTTCACTAGAATGCCTTTCAATCCACATAAAACAGAAAAACGAAAGTTCCTGCCATGAAAAGAATGGGCCCGAATACGCATATTTCCTTCTCTTAATTGATTAAATGTTGTATATGGCATTTTTTTTTAAATTTATTTTTATTTTTCCATTGGGAGCCTGCCCTGTTTTTTCTTTTGTTCTGTTGTGCAGTAATTGCCCTCTTACTGTTCCTCTGTTTATTTTAATTAAACGCTACTTTCTTTTATTTACATAGGGAACATGTTTCTCTTTTGTTCTGTTGTGCAATAATTGCCCTCTTACTGTTTCTCTGTTTATTTTAACTAAACCTGTTTATTTTTACATAGGGAACATGTGGGATCCACTCTATCCTCAAATAAGGCCAACACTAAACTCTGATAACGTTAATATTTGATTTACTGAATTGGTTAAAATTTAATATTAATATATTTTTAGTTGTGCCATGAAAAGAATGGGCCCAAATATGCATTAATTGCTTAAATGTTGTATATGGCATTTTTTTTTTTTTTTTTTTTCCATTGCGGGCCTGCCCTGTTTTCTCTTTTGTTCCGTTGTGTTGTAATTGCCCTTTTACTGTTCTCTGTTTATTTTAATTAAACGCTACTTTCTTTTATTTACATAGGGAACATGTGGGATCCACTCTGTCCTCAAACAAGGTCAACATTAAACTCTGATAAGGTTAATATTTGATTTACTGAATTGGTTAAAATTTAATATTAATATATTTTTAGTTGAATATACATATGATACGTTCAAATAGACTCTGTTAGTGCAATACTAGTCGTACTCAACGCAGTGATATTCGTAGTGGACGCACAATGGATGAATTAATTGAGTTGAGGGTGAATACAAGTCTCTGTTAGTGCAATACTAGTCGTACTCAACGCAGTGATATTCGTAGTGGACGCACAATGGATGAATTAATTGAGTTGAGGGTGAATACAAGTTGCACTCCTGTAGCAACCGAAGACAAATTCATTTGACAGCATTCGTGTAATGCTTTGCACATCGTTTACATAAATATAGTAGAATTCAAATAATGCAGGATGCATGCTTCACGAATCGAAGTGTCCAGAGATAAAGAGCTTTGATTGTGTTAGCTTTGGTTAATGTTAGGTTGTGCAAGTAGTCTGTCTTTATAATTTATAATATTTATAATTTGGAAGATTTTAGGTCAAACTCGAAACACTAAGCGCAAAATTAGTAACGTTTTATTTATTTATATTCATGTAATTTTTTTTTTAATATTATTAGCATAACACATTAGACTCCACTCATAGATGGGACACAACATTCCTATTCAATACGAGGCAACGTGGGCTTTGAGGGGTTTTGATTAATATTATTTTATTTTAATGTATATTATCATGTTTATTGTTTTTATAATTATATATGAATTTTTAACACACTTAATGTTATAGTTTATACTAACATTATCTTAATTATATAAATAAGATTGATTTATTTTTTAATATTATTATTATTATATATGATTAAATAGGGTTTTGAATTTTTCTCTATTTATATTAATTTCATGATTTTAGCTATCATAGTTTCTTGAATATTTATATGTGCAAATGATACCTTCAAATTATGTATATTGTTATTGTGAATTTCCATTTTCTCAGAAATTATATTGTACTCGACTTCTTCTCTTCATTGGATCATATCAAATACATAATCATTATTTTTAGGAAAATTGAATAAATATCTATTTTTGCACATGATACCTCATACTCACATCACATTTTATGTATATTGCTATATTGAATTTCCATCTTCTCAAATTTTTTATTGTACTACTCTCTTCTTTCAATCATATCAATTTATAATCATTATTTTTTATCTTAGTAATTAAATTTCAAAATTTTCCATTATCACCCATAATTAATGTTTTTGTTGGACACCTAATCCTCTAAGGGTTATGGTGTGGAAGATAAACAGTCAAAGGGAATCCAAGAAACCTTAGAATATGGAATCCAATTGTCACTCCCTTGTATTATAAATATGTATCACTATCAATAATAATGTATTCAATGTTTATCTTTCATACTTTTGTCTTCACCACAATGTTTAACATAGTATCAGAGCTATATGTGTATTCCTGCCTTGTCTAATTATTGTGAGCCAGTGGTTTTGTGGCCTCCTTAAAAATCGAACTATTGTGTGGTCTTCTTAAAATTTGGCGCTCTATCATCTCTTCCATACACTCAGTCCTACCATCTGTCAAGTCCGCCTTTCCTCTGTCATGAGTAGATCTATGCTCCTTCTTCCATTGCTTTGTTGAATGAAATAACTAGAGATTGATAATCCTTCTGCAATTGGTGTTGTTATCCCACAATAGAAGCGTTTTCTTTGCTTAATTTGGTCATCCCTTTGCCAAGAAAATACACTGCTTTGGCAAGTCTGTGGATTCTTTGTCTAACTTTCTACACCTCTGCTTCGTTTCTGCAATAGTAATGTTGGTAATTTTGTTTTGGTTACTCTTTGCGCCCTTAAGAAACACCAACGCTGACATTTAGGTTACCCTCGCCAAACCTGCACTCCATACATTCTCCAACTACCAGTGATATATATCGGCCTCACTAATGTATCTTAACCCTATGCCCAACATTAAATGATGCTCAGGATTTTCCCTGTCCACCTGTGATCCATCATCACATTCGTTTGAGTGATATGTTACCGTGGATTCTGTTAATCCATGCACAGAATAGGACATGTCTCTGGTTCTTTCGGAGGCTAATTTTCACTATACCGTGCCTTTGTTCAATTGTGTGGTTATATATCTATCAATCTCATCAAATATTTATCTGCCACTATTATTGTAATCTCTTTGTTCCTCCATTATCGCCTTTAAGTGGGTTGTGAAAACAAAACAACAACATGACATTGGAAATTATCGTTGGAGTTGGAGATACATATAACATCTCATAGGCCCATGTTGTTGTGTTATTTTAGTGAATAAGAGGCTTACACGATCAATGGGTTATCAATTTTATTCAGCTTCGAATGTCACCTAAATAGATCAGCTTTTTTTTCCTGACCTCTTCATGCAATTCATCTCCCACAGTTTTGAGAACATATACATTACCCTATATTATGTTCACATCATCCAAAATTACTTTAGGAACCTCGTCAATTACAGGGACCGCGAAAGGATCTTCAACATTGAGGAGGTGGAAAAGTTCATTAGATAGATCACCTTTTGGAGCATCAATGATCTGAAAATGAGATCTTAAATCAATACTAAGGTATTACAGACTCATGTGCAGGAATGTCTATATTACTTAGTGTAATGGATCGAAAAAATTGCGAATAATATAGACATTTAACAATAAAAAAACATAACAATTCAACACATCAACATAGTGAATAATCAAGGAGTTCACCAGACTTCCTGGCTACGTTTCCTAGTCTAGCTTTCAGTGTCGACCTCTATATTAAGTCTTTAAGAACAAATTATTACAAGGGTAAGCTCGAAACAAAGTCTCAACCAATAGTGACATCAAAGAGGGATATGCTCGAAAACCTTGAGTCTAAAAGAGTGCACAGACTCTCCCTCTGTCTTGTTCCTCTATGCAGTCTGCCTCAATCTGACTGACTGACTGTCTTTCTGTGACTGTCTTCAATTGACCTCCCATCTGTGTTGCCATTGAATGGATTTTAAGCCTATCGGTGTTGTCGGTTTGCATTTCTTTTCGGGTTCTCTACCTCCCAGCCTTTGTCTCTTCATCTCCCTTTTTGGCGTTGGACACATTATGTTAAAACAAAACGCTTAAGTCACAAAGAACTCCTTTTAGAAACGGAAGGATCGGCGGGCATAGTGAAACTGACCATTCGGTCTTCCTCTGCACAAATCCCCGATATAATGCATATTTGGTCTATATACAATATTATCGGAATATAAAGAAATACATAGAAATCCCGACAATAAAACTGATTATCGGAACTCATAATTTATGAATCTATGTATATAATTCTTTCGGGTCCGCTTTATCGCATGTCGCATAGTGTTGCTCCTTTGTATTGCTGCGATGTGGTGTTGCAGTGCGATATCGCTATCGGCGATCTTATATCGCAAGTCCTTGAGCCCTTGGTAAGTCCTCCCTTTGGCGATATTGCGATGCAATCTCTGTCGTTGATCTACGATCTTCAACCCAACGGATGACAGTCATTTTAGATGGCCCACTTGCACAGAGATTACCCGCCGGAAAAAGCAGTTTTCTCTCTCCTGCGGCATGCTACGTGTCGGCCAATGTATGGAATCAGGCGAAGCCTCTCCAATACTGCTTACCACCTGAAGCCCGCCCGAAATACTGCTTACCACGGAACTCAAACCCTTCGCTGTTTTATTTCATAACTCCTTCAGGTCCGTTTGTGTTAAGTCCTCCCTTTGGTTCCACGCGATGCGATATTGGTAGTTGATCTGGACTGGTGATCTGCGCGCTCGATCAATGGTTCACATGTTTTTTCTTGTATCGCTATCACATTTCTCTTAAGGCTAAGGCCCGTTAACACTGCTTGCTTTCTCCCGATGCGATATCAATCTCGTCCGTTGATCCCATAGATCTAACGGCTCTGGGGCATTAAGGCTATGCTTCTTCGCTTTCACTTTAACTTGGGTTTTCTGCCATTTTTTCACTTTTTCTCCGCCATACTCTGTTTTATAACTTCGTCGGGTCTTTGCATATTTGAAGACTTAGACTTAGAGGTTTTATTCAAGATCCATTTTGGATCACACATTTCCACTGAAAATATTTTGGACCAACAAAAGTTGGTTTTAGGCATCGATCAAGTGAGGATATAGCTCCCTCACTTGTTTAACTTCTATCCATTGTGCTTTGCTTGGATTTGAACATTTGAGCCCTACTCTCAGGTACTCAACATCTCCTCGACACGTAGTTTTTACCTTCCTGTCTAGAACTGTGTCTTCCTGTAACTCATTGAGATATTCAAGCAATAGATCCTCAATAGAAGGTAACTAACTTTGCTCTTCAGGATCTTCAATTGTTGATGGTTCATGCAATCTCAATTTTTCTACATTAACGACTGAATAGATCTACATATAAGCTAGCAAATCAAGGCGAAAAGCATTTTCACCAATTTTATCAAGTATCTTGAAAGGTCCATACCTTATTGGTTTTAGCTTCTTACCTTCACCCTGCATTGTGTCTTTGCTGATGTACAACCAGAATTGATCACCAACTTGGAAACTATGCTCAACTCGATGCTTGTCATGTCTTTCTTTGTACTTAGGTTGACTTCTTTCCAGCTATTCCTGTACTGCCTGGTGAATTTCCTGGATTTGTTCAATGAACTTGGTTGCTTTATCCACATCACTGTGTCCATCAACTGCTATGTCTTTACCAAGGACAAAATCCAAGGGATAGTTTGGTATAAAACCAAAACTAGTCTCAAAAGGAGATATCTGAGTAGAAGAGTGCTTAGCATGGTTGTAAGCATGTTGCACATAACACAAATGCTCATCCCAAAGCTTGGGATGCTTGTTGTAATAGCCTCTGAGCAACTGGATCGTTGTCTTGTTGACCACTTCTGTCTGACCATCTGTTTGTGGATGAAATGTTGTGATCTTCTTCAACCTGGTGTTCATCAACTCCCATAGATTTGACCAAAACTTTCCAACAAATCGAGAATCTCGATTAGATATAATAGAAGTGGGTAATCCAAAATGAACCCATACATTCTGAAAGAACAACTTTGCTATTTGTTCAACTGTAACCTGCTTGTTACAAGGTATCAAAATACACATTTTACTGAACTTATCCACAACAACATACAAATAGTCATCACCTTTTCTAGATTTTGGCAATCCCCCAACAAAGTCCATGGAAACACTTTCCTAAGGACGAGAAGGAATTGGAAGTGGAGTGTACAAGCCTAATTTTTTATTACTTGGTTTGCTTGTAGCACACATTGTACATCCTTTGATATATCTAGAAACTGTCTCTTGCATTCTTGGCCAATAATAGAACTTTTGCAATTATGCAACTATTTTACTTACACCAAAATGATATGATATTATAAAAGTATGTGCTTCTTGGATTATGTTAACTATTTCAGTTTGTGGAATGCATAACTTTCTCAAATGATATAAGAGTTGGTCCTTTACATAATAATCCAATTCTTCTACTTGCTTGCCATGACTTAAAGTTGCATATACATCTTTAAAATTTACATCTTGAGCATATTATTCAATGTAACTTTCATGCATTACTGAGTTATGCTTAAGTATAGTAGATTCATTTATGATTGGTCTTGACAACATATCTACAACCTTATTGTGTATGCCCTTCTTATCTCTGATGACAAGATGAAATTGTTGTAGAAAACCCATCCACCTATAGTGTCTTGATTGCTGCAATTTAGTTTGTGAGTGAAAATATTGAAGTGGTTGATGATCTGTGTGTATGATTGTTTCCTTACCCATTAGGTAATGTTTCCACTTTTTCACACTTTGTACTAATGCATACAATTCTTTATCATATGTGGGATAATTAACTATTGCAGAAGTAAATGTCTCAGAATGATAGCATATGGGTTTTCCATGTTGCATCAACACTGCTCCCATGGCATAGTCACTGGCATCTGTCTCAATCTCAAATGGATGTTGAAGATCTGTCAATGCTAGTACTGGTGTTGTACTTATTTTCTCTTTTAAGGTGTCGAATGCTTTCTATTGTTTGCCACCCCACTTAAACACTTGTTTCAATCCTGTTAAAGCATGTAATGGAGCTGCAATCAATTAAAAGTTAGCAATAAAATTTCTCCAGTATTGTGCTGCCCCTAGGAAACTCCTAACCTCTATAGCAGATTTGGGTTTAGGCCAGTTCACAATGACTTCAACCTTAGAGGGATCTATCTTCAATTCACCATCCCCTACAATATGACCCAAATAATTCAAATATGTTCTGCCAAATTCACATTTTGATAGTTTTACATAGAGATTTTCTCTTTTTAAAACATCTAAAGTCTGCTTTACATGTTGTACATGATCTTCCCATCTCTTAATAAAAACAAGATTTTTATCTAAATAAACAATTACAAAGTCATCAATAAATGGTCTGAGTACATCATTCATAACTCTCATAAATGTAGTAGGAGCATTAGTTCAACCAAAAGGCATAACCAACCATTCATAAAGTCCTTGCTTTGTCTTGAAAGTAGTGTTCCATGCACCCTGTTCTGCAACTCTAACCCGATAATAACCACTTCTCAAGTCTAACTTAGAAAAGTAAATTGCTTCTTTTAATTGATCTAATAAATCATTAATATGAGGAAGAGGATAATGATTCTTGATCGTTATTTTATTTAGTGCTCTATAATCAATGCACATTCTCCACGAACCATCTTTATTTTTCACCAACACGATTGGAGATCCACATGGTGATGTGCTTGGTCGTATAAACCCTTTATCAAGAAACTCTTGTACTTGCTTCTTTATCTATGCATTCTCTAAAGTTGATAACATGTACATTCCAATGTTAGGTAATGGAGCATCTTGCTGCAAATAAATATCATGTACTATTTCTCGCTTGGGTGGCATACCTTTAGGTTCTTGAAATAGAACATCATACTCTAAAACAACTTTAATTAAATCAGCTTTCTGTTTAGAATCACAACGTTCAAATGCATTGGATTTTTCAGGATCCTTTACCTTTACAACCATTAGTAAAAACTGCGTACTTGAATTCACAATTCTTTTCATCTGCCCTGAGTTTATGAGAGAATAGTTATCTTTGAGTTTATGAGCTCTTACAATGTATTCTATTCCATTTTTAGTGAGTTGATACTTATTCTCAGCTCTATAGAAAATAACTTTCCTATCATACAAGTATGGACTTCCCAAAACAATACCACATATATCCAATGGAACTATAGCTAACTCAACTTCATCTACAAATGTTGATCCAATAGCAAACCTAAGTTTACATTGTCTTGTTACTTGTAGCTTTGTTTTATCACACACCTAACCTAATGGATATGGCTTCTCATGAGGTTTTGTTTGTAATCCCAACTTCTTTACAATTGTTTCAGAAATCAAATTTACCTGTGATCCACTATCAAATAAGGTATCAATCTTGTTATGCTTGGAGATTACTCTAATACGAAAAAGCTCATTTCTTTCCCTCTCATTATTTTCATTATCAATAGATTATGCAGAATTACTTGTGGATGCTTCAGAATCTTTACCTTTAATACCTGTGGCTGTAATTGTTATTTCATCGCCTGAATCTGATCCCAAGTCCTGCTGAATAGATGCAACATTCTTTTTCTTCTTTCAACTGAACTTCTTAGGTTTCCATTCTGGATGCAAAAACCAGCAGTATGCCTCATCGTGTCCTTCTTTCTTGCAATGAGTGCATGAAGGTTTATCCTTCTTTATAGTGTTTGCTTTCCTCTCCTTCCATTTCAATTTCTTCTTTTCCTTGATCTTGCTTACAGAATATTTATATGTTCGCCCAACCTTTGGGTTTACATTCTTACCTCGAGCTTCTGTATGTGTGGCTTGAGCTGATACATCATCTAGGCTAGTGGGATTAAACATGAGAATATTATGCTTTAAATAGCTATGAAGACCACCTATATACTTTAATAAAGTCTCAAATGAGTCTAATGATATACCTAGAGTTAAATCTTTCTTTCTGAATTCCTAAGTATAACTTTGTACACTTTGACCCTTCAATTGTCGAAGAGTTTGCCAACTCATCATTGCCAACTGCATGTAAGCTAAAGGATAAAATTTCTTTTCGATAGCAGAAACAAATTCATTCTAGGTAGAAATGATTTTACCAATTTTTTGCAGACCATCTTGTGTCTTGCCTTCCCACCATACTAGTGTAGTTCCTCCAAGTTGAAGGCTAGCCAGATGAATCTTCATCCTTTTTGAATCAACGTTCTGTACCCTGCAATATACATCAATTTGTCTTATCCAATTATCTAGCTTTTCTGCATTGAGTTCTCCATCATAAATTAGCAAATCAAACTTCACATCTAATTTGATTAAGGAAGTTTTCTTATTTTTCTTAGAAGAGCTAGAAGATGATGAGGATGATGAAGGTGATGATGGAGGAGATGGTGGAGAAGGCATTTCTCCTTTTCCTTTGCCTTCTAGAGGGGCAACTAGAAAAGGTTCCTCTGCTCCTTTGTCTAGTTTGGGTGTTGAAGAGATTTCACCTTGACCCTTCTTAAATTCCAGATACATCTCTTCCACCATAGCTTGGATTGTCATAAAAATTTCTATAAACTGATATTCTGATCCCAATGGAGGTTCTTTTGCCATTCTCCTATGAGAATAGACTCTTCCAATCTCTGGATTAGCCTCAACAAGTTCTCCTTCTCCTAGTTTGAGCTTTAATCTAGTTAGCATTCAAAATCTAACACAAGCTTCTCTAACCTTAACAAAGCCAGATGCTCTGATACCACTTGATTCGAAAATGAGATCTTAAATCAATACTAAGGTATTACAGACTCATGTGCAATAATGTTTATATTACTTAGTGTAATGGATCGAAAAGATTGCGAATAATAAAAATATTTAACAATCAGAAAACATAACAATTCAACACATCAACACAATGAATAATCAAGGAGTTCACCAGATTTCATAGCTACGTCTCCTGGTCCAGCTTTCAATGTCGACCTATATATTAAGTCTTTAATAACATATCATTACAAGGGTGAGCTTGAAACAGAGTCTCAACCAATAGTGACATCAAAGAGGGATTTGCTCGAAAACCTAGAGTCTAAAAGAGTGCACAGACTCTCCCTCTCTCTTGTTCCTCTATGCAATCTGCCTCAACTTGACTGACTGACTGTCTTTCTGTGACTGTCTTCAACTGACCTCCCTTCTCTGCTACCATTGAACGGATTTTAAACCTATTGGCGTTGTCAGTTTGCATTCCTTTTCAGGCTGTCTGCCTCCTAGCCTTTATCCCTTCATCTCCCTTTTCGGCGTTGGACACATCATGTTAAAACAAAACGCTTAAGGCACAAGAAATCCTTTTAGAAATGGAAGGATCAGCAAGCGTGGTGAAACCGACCGTCCGGTCTTCCTCCGCACAAATCCCTGATATAATGCATATTTGGTCTATATAAAATATTATCAGAATATAAAGAAATACATAGAAATCCCGACAACAAAACTGATTATTGGAACTCAAAATTTATGAAACTATGTATATAATTATTTCAGGTTTGCTTTATTGCATGTTGCATGTCGCATAGTGCCGCTCCTTTGTATTTCTGTGATGCGCTGCTATTATGCGATATTGCGATGCGATATCGCTATCGGCGATCGCATATCTCAAGTCCTCGAGCCCTCGGTAAGTCCTCCGTTTATCGATATTGCGATGCAATCTCTACCATTGATCTGTGATCTTCAATTCGACGGATGATAGTCATTTCGAATGGCCTACTTGCACGGAGATTACCTGCCTGAAAAAGCGATTTTCTCTCTCCTGCGGCATGCTACGTGTTGGCCAGTGTATGGAATTGGGAGGAGCCTCTCGAATACTACTTACCGCCTGAAGCCCACCTGAAATACTGCTTACCACGAAACTCAAACCCTTTGTTGTTTCATTTCATAATTCCTTCGAGTCCACCTGTGTTAAGTCCTCCCTTTAGTTCCACGTGATGCAATATTGGTAGTTGATCTGGACCATTGATCTGCGCGCTCGATCAACGGTTCACGTTGTTTCTCTTGTATCGCTATCGCATTTCTCTTAAGTCTAAGGCTCGTTAACACTGCTTTCTTTTCGCTGATGTGATATCAATCTCGTCTGTTGATCCTGTAGATCCAACGGCTCTGGGGCATTAAGGCTGTGCTTCTCCGGTTTCACTTTAACTTGGGTTTTCTGCCATTCTTTCACTGTTTCTCCGCCATACTCTGTTTTATAACTCTGTCGGGTCTTTCCATATTTGAAGACTTAGACTTAGAGGTTTTATTCAAGATCCATTTTGGATCAATCAACAACAAATAAATTATGCAGACTTTGTGATGGACCATGTATATGATGAAGACAATGAGTTTCATTGAATTGTGCGTTGGGAGGTTGAACGTCTCTATGCATTATATCAGTTTCGTTGACCTGTGCGTTGGCAGGAAGGTATCCTAGTTTCTGTGGTCGCATAAAACTCTAGTAGCCATACTCTAGGCCAGCAGAGTAGCCACACTGTATGTGTCGTTGGCATAACTTGTGGTCTGCGTTAACACTCTGAGTTTGTAAGTGCATTGAAATTGCCTATTCATTGAATTGTGTGATCAAAACTGGTATATATGTGTTGGAGCTTTGTGAAAAGAGCGTGCAAGTTGGATACAACATTTGATCAAATCTCTACAAAACTATATCAAGTCGATCATTCACCACTTCTTTGTGAGCACATATGTTACAATTGGTGGTTGGTTCTTTGAACCATGTATAAGCAAATGAATCTTTGTCTCTGTGCCCATGTCTTTGCGTCATTTCCACAAGTGATGGTAAAGCTTGCTCACAACTTATTGTTTTGAGAATGCTTGAATTTGTTCATATATAGCACTGGACGTGGTCAAGAGTCCAACAGAAGCTTGCTACTCATCCTATAGTTACACCTATTTAGCAGTGGGAACTATTTTTTATGCGTGCAAGCCAACACCATTTTTTTGCTTCATTTATTGTGAAATGGATTGAATTGATGATGCATTAGAGATGTTAAAAACTTTAATTAGTTCCACTATTGATGGGATGGTAAACATTAACAGGGACAGTCTTGCTGACATTAGAACCTGTCTACAATATGCACAAGAAAACATTGAATTTTTGTAGCTTGAATCACACTTACAATTAGATGAGCTACAACAACATAATCATCATTTTGAACTTGTTTCTATTTAGAACAGTTTCCTTTTTGAGTCGGAAATAGACTCCCATCAACATGCATAAACTAATCAAGAAAGTGAATTTGAGTCTGATTAAAGAGCATATGTGCATGCAGATTTAGAATTTCAACCTACACTTCCCATGCCCATCATTAGACCTTGGGAAGAGCTTGTTAACAACATGCACAAAACATGTCTTGGATATGATAAGGAGATGTCCTTTCATATTTCCAAACTATTCCAAGCCCATTCAATTTCAAAGTGTTGGGTTTCTTCATGGTGATTCACCTTCACTTGTTCCAGATTCTGCTCCTCCACATTCGCAGCCAAAATTTGTTAAATGCTAACATTGTGACCAAGTTGGCCATATGAAAGATCATTGTTTTGATATTCATCCATGTGAGCATTTTCATACAACCACTCATTCTTCACATAGATGCTTCAGAAACAGCCTTCTACAAGAACAAATATTCATCTTTGATGGATAACTTCTTGGAAATGGGCTTCAACATCCAAGAAGATATTTTAGTCTTATGTTAGAATATCTTCTAGAATATTAAAAGGTCTTGCAGTTGATTTTTATCCATCTTCTCAACTTGTATCTAACAGGGGGGGAAGTGATGGTCATCTACAAGCTTCAAAGCTACATCAAGTGAGCTTGAGCCACAACCTACCATACCAGATTCAAAGTTGTTGCCATAGACAAAGATGCCCCTCAGCATGCCTTTGGTTGCTGGTCAACCTTAGACCATCTATGCGGAGTTGAGACCTCCCTTTTCAGGTTGAGCTTCTCCCTCTTCAAAGAATTGGTGACACTTCCTCTAGCAGAAGACTTCAACTTCTTTTTAGTTTTGGAAGAGTTCCAGGAATTGCATTAAGAATTCCAGAGTTGGTGGTCATCCTTAAACCACCGTAGGTTGTAGAACTCCCTTTTCCAAGTTGAAAGTATCCCTCTTCAAAACATTAGGGACACTTCCTCTAGCAGAAGATTTCAGCTTCTTGCTAGAATTAGAAGAGTTTCGGGAACTACACTAAACCTTCCAGTGTTGGTGGTCATCCTTAAACCACCCCCTTATACCAACATTTTAAAGAACACATTCAGCCCAATGCTGCCATTCATTTTTGCACATTTTTTATTACAACTCTTTTCTTGGACTCATACATACCCCTTCAGATTAAGGAGGGGAATGTTGGACACCTAATCCTCTAACGTTTATGGTGTGAAAGATAAACAGTCAAAAGGAGTCCAAGAGACCTTGGAATATGGAATCCAATGGTCACTCCCATGTATTATAAATATGTATCACTATGAATAATAATGTATTCAATGTTTATATTTCATACTTTTTTCTTCGCCATGGTTGTGTTTAACAGTTTACAAATTTTTTAGGGACATAAAAAGACTATACTACCATCTATGAAATGTTATGGACATTGATAAAAAAAAAGTGCGGACAATGAAGTACTAGTAATTTCATCCCATTTGGATGAATCAATAATAAATAGTTTTCTTGATTTCAAGTGCAATTTTGTTTAAGTGAACTCTGGCTAGACATATTCATTAATTAGGAGTGTTTAGAAGATATGTTGGCATCATTTATCGGCAACGTTGGCATCTCATTTCTTAAAATTTTACAAATATGGGCACAATTCTGTATAATTTTATTTATCTTAGTATATGTTAATAAATTATGTTACAGTTTCGCTCATTTTTACGTTTAAACTTCAACCGGAGCTTATGGAATATAAAGAATCGACCAAATTTCTGTGCTTTTGAATATTTTTCTTGTCAATTCATTAAAAAATTTTAATTTGTGGTTGAAATTTCTTTATAGTAATCTTTTCTTCAATGTAATTTTATTTTTGTTGTTGTTGGGTTTATTCTCTTTTTTATGTTTTGTTTTGTAGTAATTATTCTATTTTGTTTGTATAAATGAATGAATGATATTTTAATGTCCATGAGACAAAAAAATAGCTTATTGGATCACCAACTTGCAAATGGCATCACATTCCAAAATGAAATGTTTTTCTTATTCTAGTTTCACACTGAAGTTGATGCGAGCTAGTTCTTAATTGAGCAATAAGAATCTTTTCTCTCCATGGATAGTTAGATCCAATGTACTCCTTTTGTTGGAAATCACAAGTAAGGTTGAATTCCTCAACATAGTACTTTTTCTTTCTACCCGACTCTTTTCCTCATATACTCTTGCAAAACTTCTCCATAACAAGATTCTTTAACTACTTACTATTTGTGGAACAGGGATTGACGTAGATATTCCATTTATGCATCCATTTTTTATTTTGTCTCATCCATGTTTTCTTTCTTTTACTTATGCCTTCATTGAAGACAACTTTAGGCCATCTACCTACTCCCATTTTCTCAATTCCTTTTAGATATCTTATGAGACGCACCATAGCAATTGCTTAGATGGGAGTTGTCCTCATTTCGCTCAACATTATCTCATAAGAAACCAAAATTTTTATTTTGAACTTTCTCATGCTCATATATGTTAGTTTCTATTAAACACTACTTTCTTTGGTTTACATCTAGAATCATACTTGTGGCCTCCACTCTAGCAACGACCAACATGACCATTGAACTCTTATTATAACATCCCTTTAGAAAATTGTAAATAATAGTTACTTCAGTTAAAAGACATGATAATGTTGAAAGACTTCGGAAAGGTCAAATGTGAAGTAGGAAATATTTGAATTTATTTTTATAAGTAAAGCATGTTTATAACGATGCAGTAATTTGTGAACAACTCACTTGGAAAATCATGCCTAATTGTGCCTCACATGTCAGGGTGGTTAGTCAGTTATGGGTCAGGCGGTTCTCCGCCCATAGAATCTCCTTGAGAACGAAAAAAAACAGAAAAACCAACAGGGTAGTATGTACCTGAGGTAACCAAAAGGAGAGAATGGCAACAAGAAAATAATTGTGCTAAGGAATCGTGCTGAAATGTTAGACAGATTCATGCAACAACAAGGCTTGGACTAACCATGGTTAGGACCATATAGTCATAGAAGCTAGCTGTGCATATATGTTTCTAATACCTTGTTGGGCACTGGTCTCATTGTAGGGAGGAACAATGCATTGTTTTCTAAAGGGAGTACCAGTTTTGGTACGAGATCAATAAGAAACATATGAGTATATCTTGACCTGTTTATACACTTAGTGTTTGTTTCAGAGTCATGTAAATGGGTCTATTGTGATAGAGTCATGTAAATAGGTCTGTTGTGACAAAGTCATAGGTCTGTTTGTGTTAGAAAACATGTAACTAGGCCCAGGCAGAAGGCCGAAATGAACACTATAACTAAATCTTTTATTCATGGAATATGATATCCTTTATGATTAAGTGATGTAGTTGATAAACAAGGTAGGACGAGCTTGACTTAGATTAGGAAAAAAATTTCTTTATTTCTTTGTTCAGATGAGTATGAGAACCTGGTTTAAGGTTGTTGAGGGTTTTGAAAAATAACACTTTCTTGAAAGACTGGGTTAGTTCCCTGGCTTAGCCAGAGTAACGGCCCAGTTTTGGAATAGTCCCTGGTCTGCTAGCTTTACAGTTTCAGTAAAAGATGCAATTATAACCATAGACATTCTTATAACTTATGAACCAAGACATATAAAAATCTGTATGATTGTACATAATCCTAGCTCAAATCCGAACTCAACCAAGGAAACATTTTTTAAACCAAAACATAATTACATGGAAATATAACGAAGTAAGCTTCTTCAAACATTCCTACATAACATGCAGGAATCGAAAAAGATACAAAATAATTATCAACATTGTTCATAACCATAAACAGTAGATTCAACTGTATTTTTTAAACAAAACCCTGAGTAACTAACTATTACAACGATAGGGTTTCCCAGGGAAAGATACCCAGTTTCTAAAAACACAGAGAATTAAAATGTTAGTGAGACAGTTATTAAATTAAATCCCAAGATCGACAAAATCTCAGCCGGAGTGTCTGATTGGCTAATTAAGTGCTTGATAGCCCTTACAGGCTTAAAATTCAAGATAACTTACGAGAACAACTCCACATTCATGGTGGACTTGACCAATCCTTCTAATAAGAAAACCTTGCTCAACAGAGTAGTTCATAGTACTTGGAGCAGAACGATGAAAAAATAAAGTGGTTAGAGTAAGTCCTTAGCTCCATCGGCAAGAAAGCACAAGGAAAACTGGAATACCTGTAGCAAGAGAGACAAAAATAAGCTTAAGGGCTTGTTTAAACCCTAGTAATCGAAATAAAATTTATACATTTAATTATAAACAGGAGAAACAATACTTGTAAGCACCAAACCATTCTGAATTTAGAAGAAAATCCTGACAGGAGACCCACCACACGATAATTAGATCATTCACTAACACTGAACAAAGAACTCGAAGAGGTCGAAACAGGGTTTTACCGAGTGCATAAACCCTCTTAGCAACGAGCCCTCTGGCCTCCTGCGGTCGACAGTTCGAAAATTGTTGAAACAAATGGTTCATCGACAAGCTTAAAAAACAAAGGAAACAAAAATGAAAATATGATATGAAACCCATATGCATAAAACAAAGAGGAAAGTCTCGATGTCTCACTATACCTTAGTACTGAAGCTGCAAATACGTTCCAACGTGTAGGCACCAATAAGGGTCTCTGTAGCAAAGAGATACCAAGGAAGACCGCAACATCAAAACCCTAGAAGATAGCGACACCAAAACCCTACAATGCATGGAGAAAATGAGCCCTTGACAAAGAGCATAGGGGCGGTAGTTACCCATGACCTAGGTCGAAGTGATCTCCACCATCGATCGAGAAATATCAATGCAAGACCATGGATGAGTTCCGGTTCTCGAGAAATATGCCAGGTGTAAGGCAAATGTTGTGCATCCAGAAGTTTCCTAGAGCATGCATCAATCGGAGATTGACATAGCTAGGGTGGGTAGGTTGGGTAGGTTAGAATATAACACAAGTGTAAACATATTAAAGACCATGAACGATGATATTCCAACATAAATTCTAATAATTCGTATAGTCATTTGAACCCACCAATGTAGACATAGACATATATAAAATGTTTAAACAAAGTAAGTTTTGTGTAATGTTGAAATTGTGTGATCTATATCTATTTTTTCTTTTCTACGCCTTAGTAAATGTAAGTTAGGTGAAATGAATAATTATTAGAGGGATATGACAGGTGGTATCAGGGCCATAGTTGTAACGTTGTGGCCTGTCTGGGTTAACAAGGGAATAACAACATTTGTTATGTTAACAGAGTGAAGAGAAGGAGATATAATGAGGAGAACATGATTCACACCAGTAAGGCCTGTGAAGGGGGCAGGTTCAATAGCTGTTCTGGAAACTAATCCAAAAATGTGGGAGCAGTTGGAAGAATCATGCACCACCAATGCGCCTATATTGGAGAAAATCCAAGAGCTAAAGAATGAAATGGCCAGATTACGAGCTGATAATGAGAGCTTGATGAAATAACAAGAAAAAATTATGAAAAGTTTGTCTCGCAGGCAAAACCAATGACAACCTATTCTTAGTGACGAAAATCCAGAATTAGAAAGTTACCAAGAAAATCAGGGGGAAGAATCATACAAATGTATCAAATCATAAAAAACACAAAAGACAGAGGGTTGAGTTGCAGGGAGAATTTAAGAAAATAAAGCCTCCAACATTTGATGCCAAACATGAGGAGGTTGTTGAAGTCTGGCTCATCAATATGAACAAATACTTCCAATTGTATGAATATGATCATAATCTAAAGGCTCGATTAACGATCTATCAGTTACAAGGAAAAACCACCTTATGGTGGGAGGAAGTGAAAATAGTACGTGGAATTAATGAACATAATGTGACTTGGGAAAAATTTCAGAAACATTTTAAAGACAAGTACCTAACTAAAAGATTTTATGATGAAAAAGCGAATCTATAACTTATGAATCTCGGAAGTTGAAGGACCATGAGCAAAAATACTCAGCCTATGACTCAGAGCTAACTGCATTAATACATGCATTAAAGATGTGGAGACATTATTTAATGGGAAATAAATTTTTTCTAATGATAGATCACCATAGTTTAACTAATTATTTTAAGCATCCTACTTTAAATGCTTGATTGGAACATTGGGTTCCTTTCTGGGTGAATTTGATTTTGAAATTAATCATTTAAAAGGGAAGGAGAACCGAGTAGCGGATGCATTGATTCAAAAATTAAATTGTGTTTATGAAATTTCATTTAGCGAAGTTAAAACCGATTTTAAATAACTTATCAAAGAGGTTGCTCAAAGAGATCCTAGATATTGGTTTTTATGGCAAAAAGCCCACATCATGAACAACAGTGAACAATAATTAGGATTTAAGGTAAAATATGAAAATGTTATAATCTACCGAAACATGATGTATGTGCCTAATCACTGCACTAAAGAAATAATACTTCTAGCCAGGTGTGAAAAAAGAAGTGACTAATTATTTAGCTCAATGTTTGGAATGTCAATAGGTGAAGACTGAACACCAAAATCCAGCTGGATTGCGTCACCCATTGCCTACTCTAGAATGGAAATGGGAGAATATTACGATTGATTTTATTACTGGTTTACCCAAGACTAAGAAACAAAATGACTCTATAATGGTGGTTGTGGACAAATTAAGTAAATATGCTCATTTTATCCCCGTATAGCCTGCTTTTAAAACAATTCAAATTTCTAACATATTTATGAAAGAAATATTTAGACTGCGTGGAATACCAAAAGCAATCATTTCATATAGAGATGTGAAGTTTACTTCTGCATTCTAGAAAACTATCCTTGAGGGTTTGGGCACTCAAATACAATTTAGTATGACCTATCATCCTCAAACAGATGGGCAGGTCGAGCAGGTAAATCAAGTGATTGAGGATATGTTAAGAATGTACGTAATGAAACAATTGTCTAAATGGGAGAACTATATACATTTAGTAGAATTTTCTTACAACAACAGTTATCATGCCTCTTTGAAAATGATCCCCTTTGAGGTATTGTATGGATGCAAATGTAGAACACCCATAAATTAGGGAGGCCCTGAAGACAATTTAATGTTGGGACCTGAAATGCTAGAAGAAATGGAGGCAATGAAGAAAGTGAGAATGAATTTAAAGGCCACGCAATATCGACGGATGACCTATGCTGACAAAAAATGTAGTTATCGAGAATTCGGAGTTGGGGACCATGGATATGTACGAGTAAAACCCAAGAAAATTACATTACAATGGGGAAGTTGTACCAAGCTACCACCCCGATTTTGTGGTCCTTTATAGATTTTAGCCTGGGTTGGACTAGTAACTTATCAGCTAGCTTTGCCAAGTCATATATGTGTACATAACGTTTTTCATGTTTCTATATTAAAGAAATACATATATGATCCTAAACATATAATCAATTGGAACAACATATAGGTAACTTGCGAAGCAGCAATATATATAGATGTCTATTTCTTTCTAAAAAAAAAATTTCACGAAAGATGAAGAATCTAACAAAGTATTTAACAACTATGTATGTAGGTCGAATCAGACGACAAGTTCCTAATTGAGCCCCTACACATACTCGATCGGAGAGAAGCAACGCTGTAGAGGCAATTTATCACCCAAGTTAAAGTTTATTGGTGGCACTTTAGCCCAGAAGAGGCTACATGGGAGGATGAAAAACTTATGAAAGAAGCCTAGTCATGTTTGTTCTGGCAGCGTGAAAACATCGATATGATGTTTGGTTTTAAGGGGGAAGAGATATAACATCCCTTATGAAAATTGTAAATAATAGTTACTTTAGTTAAAAGACTTGATAATGTTGTCAGACTTAGAAAAGGTCAAATGTTAAGTAGGAAATATTTGATTTTTTTTTATAAGTAAATCATGTTTATAATGATGGAGGAATTTGTGAACAACTCACCTCGAAAATTGTGCCTAATTGTGCCTCACATGTTAGGGTAGTTAGTCAGTTATGGGTCAGGCAGTTCCCTGCCCATACCTGCCGATAACCTCTCCTTGAGAATGAAAAAAAGGAAAAACCAATAGGGTAGTATGTACCCGAGGTAACCAAAAGGGGAGAATGGAAACAAGCAAAGATTTGTGCTAAGGAACCGTGCTTAAATGTCAGATGGATTCGTCCAACAACAAGGCTTGGACTAAGTCTGGTTAGGACTAGATAGTCATAGAAGCTAACTTCGCAGAGTTGTTACTAATACCTTTCTTGTGAGGATAGCACGGGGGGAGACACAATTGGGCACTAATCTTGTGGTAGGGAGGAACAAGGAATTGTTTTCCAAAGGGAGTTCTAGTTTTGGTACGAGATCAACAAGAAACATATGAGTATAACTTGAGCAGGCTATATAGTTAGTGTTTGTGGCAGAGTCATGTAATATGGTAGTGTTGTGTTACAAAGAGCATAACAAAAGAAACAATGTCTATTGTTTAAGTTATGACGAGCATTGAGATTGTTTAATCCTCGTCAACATAGTATGGTAGTGATAGTGCTGAGTTATAAACAACACAACGAAAGCAGTAGTGTTTAGTGCTTATGTAATGTTGACCATTGAAATTGTTTCATGGTTATAAAAATAACATAGATACAACCATCAGATCAGTGTATTTATTATGCTTTATTTGTAAATAAAGTGATGGTTTTTTTGGGTAAAAAAAAATAATAAAATAAAATAAAAATCATTTTTTTTCTTTGCTAGTGAAGCTTCAGTAAGGCCAAAATTTGAGGATGCAAAATATATTCCTATATATTTTCTTGCCTTTCTATGTGAAGATGGGTTTTCTTGAAGATACCTTGGAAAACACCCAGAAACTTCTTGATGAACTAGTGAGAATATATGGTCCTTTACGCAGCAATACCTCCTTAGACCAAAATGATGGTCAAAGCAGTAGACCATTCTCGAAAAGAGTCCATGTCATTCTGCAGTCAAAGCACCCATGGGAAGTGAAGGAAGGATAGGGAAGAGGAGCTAAGCTCTTCACACTTGGATCTAAATTGCAATGAAGAAAGACAGTCATAGACCTTCATAAATTGGAGGAATTAGACACATGTCTCTCTGAGGTGAGGTAGCCATAATGGAAAAAACTTGAGCTCTCAGGTCATCCATGGTTGCGTTGATGCAACCAAAACTTTGGGAATATCCTTGTGAAGAGGTCAGGCTCATAGTTGCTTCTTGTCTCAGCAGGATCATAACTTTAACATCACCACTACTGCCTTACAATAATGTTATCATGGGGGAGATATTGCAGCTGATAATAGAATCCCTTTAAGGGTTGAACAACATCATGCTTCCTACCTTTCAGAAGCATCGCATAATCTTAGAACTCATGGCAGAGTTTAGATTTGGCACATTCGTGTTGAATCTGGAATGTGATGGCTTAATCTTTTAGGTATTCCATAAATTTTACACCAACATTACATCAACCCATCTAGACCATGTCAAAATAAGCATGCAAGAGATTGTGTCCTTGTTCCTAGAAGGAGATGTCAAAACCTGCGAGATATTGAGATCTAAACTTTTGACCATTTGGAGGAAGGAACTAATGGTATCACTAGTTGCCTATAATCTAGTGGAAAATTTGGTCATGCAAAACATAAAAATTCTCAGAAGGGTGTTGACGAAGAATGAGCTTAAAACGATTGATGGAGGAAGCAAGAACAAAGGTAGTAAAACCTACAACAAGAATGAACTAAGAAGGAGAGGACTATGTTTTATCTACACGGGACCTTGGGCACTTAAACATTCATGTCCAGGTGATAAGGAGGCAACAAGGGAAGAACAATTGGATACTCCTTCATATCATGGGGATTCATCTATAGTTTGGTTGATTGGTTCTAAGGAGAGCACCCACGAAGGATCCGAGCAGTGAAGTATAAATGGTAAACAAAACACAATGTTTTTCAGAGAGACTTGCAAGACAAGTCGATGACAATCAGTCAGCTTGACAAAGTACATGGGGAAAGGAAGGAGGTAATTCCTCCTAATGATGTGGTAGACTCTTGTACAGTTGAGTCCATAGATATCCAGGAGGACATCCATAAAGAGTATGGGAAATCAGGTGTAGATAACAGTCCACCAGTACATCCATGTTTGACAACCAGAGAGGGTGAACAACAGATTGTCCCCACACGTGGAGAAGGCCAGGAAGAAGACATTCAAGGAGACTCAAGTGAGGAGCCAATAGTAATAAACTGACATGATGAGCATGATCATGAGGGGCAACATGACAAATATAGTATGCAGGATGAGCCATTTCTGGAGAGTCGGTCAAAGGTTCAAGTTGGAGCTATGATAGTTGAGCATCCGATGTAGACAAATACAAAGGCATTCAGTAGGGCACCAGAATTTCCAGTAGAGGACTTTCAAGAAAAGATCATGCATTTCAAGACAGATCTTATGATGTTTAAGTAAATATTCTGGACAGTCTGAGACACTGTCTTATAGGATAATAGGAAAGTTGAGAATCTTATAGGGGTAAGTGTCGAATGAATGATCAAGCTATCTAGTGTTGGGGAATGACTCAAGTCCCTCACAAGGCAACAAGAGGAGCACAATTGGGAGTTCCAGAGCAGGCCTCTACAAGAGTACATAGATAACGCTTACCAACCCAGCTTTATACATTGGGGAGAGCAGGACAAAGTTCTCCAAATGGATCACGTTGGGTGATCAAGTGGAGCAGCATGAGTTGACCATCAGGAAACATCAACATAATAGACTTATTCCATGTGCATGCATTCCTGCATTAGATCCTTCCTGGGGATGGATTGGCGAGAGATTATGAGTTGGAACTCTATTGATGGGATGATTCTTAGGAGGATACCCTTAGCCAAGGGCATATTGCAGCTTGGGCCCTTAGGCACGAGCAGTGATGGAGGGCTGAGATGGTATCATAACCCACAAGTCCCAGGACTTAGGTGGCATTGGGATCCAGGTGAATCTATTGAGGGCAGGATTGGCCAGAGGATTGTTTGGGATCCAGGTATCAAAGGATCCATTCAAGATCATTTAGCATAGAGGCATGGAATAACACACTGGTTTGTATGGGATCTAGGTATCAATATACAAATGCTTTTGTTGTGGATAGAAGTGGATTGCTTGAGGGCAAGCAATCTTTGGGCAAGAGGATTTGTAATATTCCCTTTTCTTGATGTGGTCAAAATGGACAAAATCTACCCATGGTATTTTCCCATGGGATCTGCCCATAGTATTTTCCTTTGTTTTTCAAGGAAAAATAATAAAATAAGGTTTCTAAAGAGTCCCTCAATCCTATTAAAGGGGATAGGAGCTAGGAATTTGGATCATCCCTGAGCTATCTATCTTATAGTGTTTTTCTTGAGAACTTGGCATGGCTAGTTCCAGTTTGATCCCTGGGACTTAAACCCCGTGGGTGTGATTTTTCTATTGGATCCATCCAAGGTCCACAATTGTGCTTCAGTTCTTTTTTGTTTCCTATTTTGATGAGTAGTCTTGCATGCCATTATAACGGCTCTGATATTATTGTATGGGCATGTACTATTTTCTTCAGTTAATAATATAAATAAAGGTCACATTTCCATATCTCGTTGTGTTCAATGTTTGATTGCATGCATTGTTAACTAGAACACTAAAATGTGTTGGATCTGTTAAATTTTTAAGGTTTGGGATCTTCAAACCTTGTGCTATTTTTGAAGGACGCTTCTTCTATTTCTCACAAATGAAGTCTTGAAACAGTTGCAAGCCCAATTTTGTTGTTTTTCATTTCAACCGTCAGTCGACGAAGCCAATGTATTTTCCGAACTTCTTTTCTTCTATCTGATAATCTAGTTAAGCGAGGTCTTCACAACCTCAATATCATTCACTTTGTCCTACTAGTCTGATTTCCCTATGGGCAGACTAGTAGAGCAGAAAACCCTCTTTTGTAATATCTCTTTGAACTAATGAAATGTTAAACTTTAAACAAAAAAAATATGGTTTATGTAGGAAACAACTCAAAGTATGGCCACAATGCTCATGGTTGAAGCTATACTCGAGGTCAGGATGTTCGTGTTCGAGGATATGGTCAAGGCACACATGATCTAAGGTGAAGGTTCCACACTATATTTGCTTCTCTTGTTTGTCACAGGACATTTCTTCTAGCTAAGTTAAACCTTGTGTTATTTTTGAAGGATGCTTCTACTGTTTTTCGCAAATGAGGTCTTTAAACAGTTGTAAGCTCAGTTTTTGTTGTTTTGTATGTCAACCGTTAGTCAGTGAAGCCAATGTATTTTGGGAACTTCTTTTTTCTATCTGATAATATGGTTAAGCAAGGTCTCCACAACCTCAATATCATTCACTTTGTCCTACTAGTCTGGTTTCCCTATGGGCAAACCAGTAGGGCAGAAAACACTATTTTGTAATATCTCTTTGAACTAATGAAATGTCGAGCTTTGAACCAAAAACGATGGTGTATGTAGGAAACAAATCAAAGTATTAGAAACAATATTGAGCATAAAGATCTTTTTAGGTTCTAAATACATGTTTTTGTTAAGTATTTGAAATCATGTAGTTGTTGCAATGGTGACCCGATGAGTTTCCGCAATGGGTGAAGTGGCAAGAAATTACCAATGAATCATTGTGAGTTCAGATTTATGCTAAAATTCACTGGTATTTTCTTTTTGGTTCACCCATTGTGGCAATTAGTTGGTTCATCATTGCGACAACTCACTAGGTCACTGTTGCGGCAACTATCCGGTTCACTGTTGTGGCAACTTTTTGGGTCATTGTTGCAGCAACTCACTAATTTGGGTATCCATATTTCTAGCACGGTTTAATTTGCTCATCAAAACAGAATTGGAATTAACCATAGTTTACACTTGTTTTGTTTAGTTCTTAATTACTTGTTGAAAACCATAATTAACTTATGACTCAAAAAAATAATTAATATTAAAATGCTAATTGATTTAGTGACCCTTCTCTCTCCTTTTTTTATTCCTCTCTTCCTCTTCCTTGGGGTTTCTCAATCTTTCCTTAAAACCAAGTGGTGACTCCACTCTCTCATTTCTATTTTCTAGTGGTGATTGTAGTAGGATTGTTTCCCACCCTACCGATACCCTACATGTTTATTACTCCACCAAGGAGTCCCTATCAATGTTTTCCATTATCAAGATTGTGGACTCTCCCTTATTACCTCTCTCTCTACAACCATTGGAAAGAGAAGGGTTAACTACCAACATACCATTTGATCAGTCTTGAATTCATAGGATGCTAACCCTCAACTTTCCCTACAATTAGGGTGTTTCCACCTCTTTAACCTATTAATGGTATCTAAAAGTTATTAAGGTGTGATTTTTGTGTACCCTTCCTTCCTTCTCCCCAAATGAGATATCCTAAATCTATCCATCAGAGGCACACCCTATCCTTTCACTTGATGAACCCTTACCCAAGCTATGGTCAAACACATTCATCTAGTTCCTTAATAGGGGGTCATGGAGACGACCACCTTAATTAAAGTATGCATTCAGTAACCCCGTTTTTTCAAACTTGAGAATTCATTTGTCAATGCCTCCACAACACATGATCTTATTGGCATTCTAAAGAAAAATAAAAATATCAAATAACATCAAACAAAAATAACAAAATACAATCTCAAAAATAATTCTTGTAAATGGTGCAAGTATGATAAGGTACCATCCCATAACACCATAGCTTTTACATAATTGAAGCATGAGTGCACATTTTGACTATAACTTAATATTGAGGCTTATCCGTTTGGAGACATGGGTCAAGTTCACACAATTTCAATAACTATACCTAGTTGTAGCTATGATCTTCCTCATTTAATGAACCTTTATGTTGAATTATTGTCCATAGATAATGAAACCACTTTAGAATCACTTTGCTATTAATGTGCCAAGTTATATGGTATTATTTTGGAAAATAAGTTGGGCATATGTCTTGAAAGTGAAGGTAAGCGGGCTAAAGGCCAAGCGGGTTTTAGAAGACATCACTCAATGACAGACCACCTCGTTACTCTTAGGATCATTGTGGAGGAATGTCGTAATGATAAATCCAATCTCTTTTGTTGCTTTGTGGACTTTAGAAAGGCTTTCGATACGGTTCCTAGAAACAACCTTTGGAATAGATTAGAAGAGCTAAAGGTTCCTTTCGAGTTGAGAGCTGCCGCTATAAGGTTATACAAGAATGTAATTGCTAAGCTAAAAAGCAATGAGGGGTGGTTGAAAGATATTACATGTAATATCGGAGTTAAACAAGGTTGTCCCCTCTTCCCTCCCCTATTTGGCATTTACATCGACAAGCTTGAAGGGTATTTAGGGGAAGCAGGATGTGCTGGCACGATCTTAGCTGGGATAGTCATCATCCTTCTTCTTTATATTGACGATATTGTTCTTCTTGCAAGGTGCCCATCTGATCTTGATAAGCATCTTAGGCTTCCTAAGGATTTCTGCTCTACCATGGGTATGACTGTTAACACTAACAAAACAAAAGTTTTGATTATCAAATCCAAGAAGGACACTTACGCTAATTTTATGTACGACAATAATAACTTGGAGGAAGTGTATTCTTAAAAGGACCTAGGAATTGATATTCATCACAAGCTCAACTGGAACTATAACATTGAGAAAAGGATTAATGGAGGGTGGAAAGATTATTTTGGTCTTGAAAATAATTGTAAAACGACAAACCTCGTAATGTGGGATAAAAAGAAGTTCCTCTTTGAAACTTTAGTCACTCCTATTATCTTATATGGTTGTGAGGTCTGGAGTTGCAGCATCTCTAGAGAATCTTGGAGAAAGAATGAGCAAATCTAGAAGCGTTTTATAACGTATAGCCTGAAAATTAAAAGAAATACACCCTATCCTATTCTCCTTATAGAAGTAGGTCTTCCCCTATCAAGAGCCTAGCTATGACTAGGCTTTTGGTGTACAAGCACAGACTCAATAACATAGGAGACCATAGACTTCCTAAGCTAGCTTTAAATTCTAGCCAAAACCACCTAAGGCTTAAGTGGGGGTGGTATAAAGACACGAGGGCTTGGTTAGACCATTGGGAGATCAACGAGAATGATGCATTGCAAAACATTAATAACATTAAAAACATTGTTACTTCTAAGTTCGAAGAAAAAAATTGGTGTGAGAAAGATTTAGCAGCTAAAAGAAAATTAAGTTATTATAAGAAGGTCATCAACCCCACCCTAGAAGATCAAAATTATCTCTCTGTTTTAACTAGCTCAAAGAAGAAAATTAATATAGCGAAGATTAGAACAAACTCTCATGAGCTCCATAGTGAAACAGGTCGTTGGGCAGTTTCTAAAACACCATGGATGGAAAGGATCTGTGATTTCTGTGAGAATAGGAACATTGGGGATGAAAACCACTTCCTCTTAGAGTGCCCCGCGTACAACCACATTAGATCTCAGTTTCATAATCTCTGTCGCAATACTGACCTTCCTAGCCTTTTACGATGTCAAAATTATAGTGAGCTCGGGAGGCTTCTCTCCAAGATTTTTGAGCATAGGAATAAAATCTTAAATCAAATTAAATAATTTGTTTCTTTAGGTCCGATAGACCAAAGTTTGGTCTCAGTGGACGTTAACCATCATCATCATCATCATCAATCATAGTCCTTATTAGTGGCATGAACTTAATATTATCAATGAATATTATGTCTTTTAATTTCTTTAATCATAATTTAATAAAAATTATAAATTATTTTGTATTATTTTTGTTTATTCATAAATTTTAAATAGTTAACAATCAAAAATATATATATATATATATATATATATATATATATATATATGATTTATTTTATTTTATTTTAATTTCAACCCTAAATATTTATTTTACTTTATTTTAATGTTAACCATATAGGGGCTTTGAAAGTTGAACAAAAGACTTCATTACTCATATATTTTACATAACACCAACTTGCGAAGTGAACCACCCTAAGAACTAATATTAGGATGTATTAAATAACATAAATACTCAAATAGAATTCTGATGTGTGTGAGAAAAAATTATCAAATATTTTATTCATTAATTTTTTTTGGTTATTAATATTTTTTTAAATATCACATGCCAATTTTAAGTTTGAATGGAGTTATCTCCTTCATACTAGCATGTAATATTAACAATTTATCAACATTGATTAAATATGTAGATTTTTATTTTTATTTTTTTCATTATAGTCTATATTGTTTTTATTTTATTGATTATTTTATTTTTATTAAAGAAATATGTTGGAATTCTAAGTTGAGCATGGAAGGAATTACACATTTCCCTTATATTAGATTGTAGAATGGATTTCTCAAAATAATAATTTTATTAATAATGTAAACACCATGTAAAAATCAAAAGCCACACGGATATAGACAAATACCATTGTTTTCTCTAAAAAAGATTATGTTACTTGTGCACCACAAACCATATATTATTGAACATAGAGATGTGAGAGAATATAATCCCTTTTATTATTATTATAATATATGTTGAATTATTTTGAAAATTTTATAATCATAAAATTTATTCTAATATATTACAAGATATTTGATTTTTGTTTCTAGCTCATACATAGATAACATCATACA
Organism: Pinus tabuliformis; assembly: GCA_031772625.1. Taxonomy (NCBI): domain Eukaryota; kingdom Viridiplantae; phylum Streptophyta; class Pinopsida; order Pinales; family Pinaceae; genus Pinus; species Pinus tabuliformis. Next base: position 727,583,217 of record CM062808.1, on the reverse strand, counting down.
TAACATGTTTTATAAAAAAGGAAAAAGTCAAACAACATAACACAATCTTCTCCCCACAATAAAATCTTTAATAAATAATAAAAAATAAATAAGTATTACTTAATTATTATAAAAATGTTTAAAAATAAATAATTTTTATTTAAATAATAATTATATATATATATAGATAATACAATCTTAATTATCCATATAAATATAAAATCTATTTCTAATAAATTAAAGATGCATTCCAAGGCTAATTCCAACCCTTCCAACCTCATTTAAAATATAATTTTAATTATAAATATAAATGTAAAATTATATTTCTAATAAATTAGAGATGTATTCCATGGCTAATTCCAACCCTCCCAACCTCATTTAGAATTGCAAATCTAATTATATAAACCTGTTGTTGCAAAATAATGATTCAAGTAAAATGGATCATTTTAAAATACATCTCATTCAAATTTATTTAAATTTCGAGGATTATATTTTGGTGTGATTTTTTTATGATTGCATATGGGGAGTTCAGCGTTGAGCGGTTACTAACTCTTTTAGATAACAATGTTGAGATTTTTTGTTTTAAATAAAATAGGCAAAAAACCCAGTGTGTGACAACAATAGAAATTTGTTGCTGGATTAGCTCCAGGTTATTGGGAGAGAATTAATGCATCCTAAATTTGATGTGAGAGGCAGTTAGATTCTCCTTGCTATAAAATAGGTATCCATATGGATAGTTTGGGGTGGTGTGAGAGTTTGTGAGGATTTGATTAATTATGTAATCTCCTGTTTGATTAATAAAGACTGCCGATGCCTATGTTTGGTGGACGTAGCCCAGAATGGTTGGGTGAACCACGTTAAACCCTGTGTCTCTTTTATGATGTGTATCTGCAGTTATTTGTCTTTGGTTTTAGCTGTAAGCTCCAACAAGTGGTATCAGAGCAAGTTGGAGGCGTCATGTGAGCGTGAGGGTGCTGAGTTTGCTGCGTGGACCAACTGATTGCGTGGAGGTGGAGAATGCTGAGCGTGTGTATAATTTATTGAATGCTGGTGTGGTGCGTATAACCTATTGAACTGCGTGCGTATACCAGAGCATCGGGAGGGCCAGCCACTTGATGTGTTATTGATCTTCGACTCCATAACGATGGAAGTCTTTGAAAGTGACATGACAACCACAACTTAGGGTTGAAGCCTTTTGAAAATGTGATGAGAATCAAAACTGAGGGTCCTGAAAGCGAGCGCAATCTGGATCACAATGACCGAAAAATCGGGTATCTTCGAATCATAGAAAGTCAAGGGTAATAGAGAATCCTATCATGTAACTTGTGAAGGCTAAGAATCTAGGTTGGAGGTTTTCTTGCATTTTGTATTTGTTAACAGTAGATGAAAGCTTACGCCTAAAAAGAAATCGCCGAAATCGTGATCAGCATCGGTTAGCCTTCCCACTATATTCAAGTTTCTGGAATAGAAACCAACGAAATCAAAATAAATCACCGAAATTGTGATCAACATCGGTTAGCCTTTCCACTATATTTGAGTTTCTGGAATAGCAGCCAACGAAATAAAAAGAAATCGCCGAAATCGTTATCAGCATTGAGACCTGCGTGGAGTTTACCAAATCCAAGGCGCACCGTTTCACTGCCGCTTCAGATACGTGTAATGTCAGAATACGCAGGTGACACAAATTGGAAGTGCGTTTTATTTTATTTTTTTGTTCAAAGTTTTTTTAATTGGTGCGGGTAATTAAAAAACAGTAGCACCAACCAACTGACATAGCGCGGAAACGAATTAATTAAGTGCGCCAATACGCTAATTTGCGGATCAGCGCATGTTTTCAAGGTATACTCGCGCCATTTTGTCAGCACTTACAACGTTTTTTAAAAGGCGCGGTTCTTGTGGTTATCAACAAGTGCCATTTGTTTTTTAAATTGAAATCTGAGATTTAAACAACAAAGCAAAGGGGGTTGTTTTTTTTTTAATAAAGGCGAAAGTAAACTGAGGCACAAGCATTTATTGAGATTCAAATTTTATTTTTTTTAATTGAAATTGGAGATTCTTTGTTTTAGACGAGATGGCGAAAACTCAGAGTGCCCGATTTGAAATCGAGAAATTTAATGGCAAAAATAATTTCAAGATCTGGAAGGTAAAGATGCATGATCTCATGGTACAGCAGGGCATGGCAAAGGCGTTGTTGGGCAGATCCAAACTGCCTTACCCCGTGACAGATGATGAGTGGAATGAATTGGATGGAAGAGCCTTGAGCGGAATTCGATTGTGTTTGGCTGATGATGTTTTATTTAACATCGTGTCAGAGAAGATTGCAGCTGGATTGTGGACGAAGTTGGAGAAGCTGTATATGACGAAATCCTTGACAAATCGAATTCTCCTGAAGCGGCAGCTATACAGTCTGCGAATGAAGGAAGGTACTTCTATTACTGACCATTTGAATGTTTTTAATACTTTAATGGTGCAATTAGAAAGCATAGAAGTAAAAATTGAAGGCGAGGATAAAGCCATAACTTTATTGTGCTCGTTGCCTGAGTCGTGGGATCATTTTGTCACGTCTATAAGTCTTAGTTCATCCGAAACCATTGAATTTGATGATGTCGTCGGAGCTTTGTTGTCCGAGGAAACCAAGAAGCGGTCGAATGCTGACACCTCTACATCAGAGGCAATGATGGCTAGAGGTCGTTCTAGAGAAAGACGTTCTGGTAAGCGCAGCGATTCGTGTTCAAAGTCCAAGGGGAAGAAGAGTAAAGTCAAGTGTTGGTTCTGCGGCAAATCACGACATTTAAAGAAGGATTGCTGGAAGCGACAACAAACTTCTAAAGAAGCTTTATTGACAGAAAAGAAGGAAGCGAACACGACTGATACAGGTTCAGTATCTAGTTCAGGTATGAGCGACGAAGTCTTATTAGTTAATTTGTCAAATCATGATCAACATTGGTTGCTAGATTCGGTGCATCAAACCACATGTGTATTCATAGAGACTGGTTTAAAACATATAGATCAGTGAATGATGGAGTCGTGTACATGGGTAATGATGTCACATCTAATATTGTTGGAATAGGGAGTATACAATTGCAAATGTTTGATGGGACAACCAAAATGTTAACTGATGTAAGACATGTACCAGATTTAAGAAAAAATTTAATTTCACTAGGGGCACTTGATACAAATGGATATAAAACTGTCATTCAAGGTGGAGTAATTAAAATTTACAAAGGTATTTTACTAGTAATGAAAGCTAAGAAAATAGGAAATCTATTTCAGTTAGAAGGAAGAACAGGGTCAGTTCATGTGTCTACCGTGTTTGAACATGACAGTAGTTCCATTCGCCTATGGCATCAGAGGTTGGGCCATATGAGCGAAAGAGGGTTAAAGATTTTGGCTGATCGCGAGTTGCTTCCTAATCTAAGATCTGGAAAGTTAGATTTCTGTAAACATTGTCTGTTTGGCAAACAAAGTAAACAAAAGTTTAAAATAGGAAAACATACTAGTAAAGGAATACTTGATTATATCCATTCAGATGTTTGGGGTCCAGCACCTACAACCTCGTATGGTGGCTCGTCTTATTTTGTGTCATTTATTGATGACTTTTCTAGGAAAGTATGGATCTACATGTTGAAAAGGAAGTCTGATGTGTTTTCAGTTTTTAAGCAGTTTAGAGCATTGGTAGAAAACATCACTGGTAGAACAATAAAATGTTTAAGCACTGACAATGGTGGTGAGTTTACTTCCAAGGAGTTTGACAGCTATTGCAAGGATCTAAGGATCGAGAGACATAAGACCACGGTTTATACTCCTCAGCAGAATGGAGTCGTTGAACGCATGAACAAGACTCTTATAGAGAGAGCAAGGAGTACGTTGAGTAACGTCGGGTTGCAAAAGGAGTTGTGGACGGAAGCGGTGGCAACAACTTGTTATGTGATAAACCGATCTCCATCAACGGCGATAGGCTGCAAGATTCCACAAGAGGTATGGAAAGGACACCCTTGTGACTATTCTCAACTCAGAGTGTTTGATTGTGATGCATATGCTCTAGTGCCTAAACATCAACGAACTAAATTAGATCTGAAATCGAAAAGGTATGTCTTTGTTGGGTATGGTGATGGAACAAAGGGATTTAGATTGTAGGATCCTACTACCCGCAAAATCATCATCAACAGAGATGTAAAGTTTGATGAATCCTCTCTTGTACAGTTAGATGTAGATAATAAATTGAAACAGGATGATGTATCTGATTTCCAGCACATTCAGTTTGACAACACTTCTAATGATAGTCATGACGACCATAGTTCAAATTCTAGTCATGAACAGGTTTCAGAATCAGATTATGAACAGGGTTCAGATGGAGGTCATGAACAGGTCTCAGATGGCGATCATGAAGAAGTTCCTATAGATGATAGACAGCCAATTGTGGAAGCACCAGAAACATCCTTAAGGAGGTCTACAAGGATCAAACGCCCTCCGAGAAGGTATGATGATTATGTTACTTCAGTTGCTTTGACCGCTAATGATGATGAACCTTTGTGTTATCAGGAAGCTGTAGAAGGTTCAAATAGTGACAAATGGAAAGTAGCCATGAAGGAAGAAATGATGGCCTTAGGTAAGAATGGCACATGGGATCTGGTTGAACTTCCCAAAGGCCGAAAAATTGTGGGATGTAAGTGGGTGTTCAAGGTGAAACGGGGTGTGAATGATACGGAAGACAGGTACAAAGCGAGACTGGTTGCAAAAGGGTTTTCTCAGAAAGCCGGCATTGACTTTCATGAGATTTTTTCACCAGTTGTTAAAATAGTTTCAATTAGAATTGTGTTAGCATTAGTGGCTTTGCTTGATTTAGACTTGCAGCAATTAGATGTTAAGACTGCATTTCTACATGGAGACTTAGATGAGGAAATTTATATGGAACAACCGGAAGGGTTTGTTCAGCATCGCAATGAGAAATTTGTTTGCAGGCTCAAGAAGTCATTATATGGCCTGAAGCAGTCGCCTCGACAGTGGTATAAGAACTTTGATTCTTTCATGTTGAGTCAGAAATTTGTAAGAAGTGAATATGATCATTGTGTTTACTTTAAGCAGTTAAGTAATGGCATATTCATTATCTTAGTGTTGTACGTTGACGATATGCTTTTAGCAAGCAAAAGCATTGAAGAAATCAACAGGTTGAAGACTCAGATGGCAAGGACGTTTGATATGAAAGATCTAGGAGCATCAAGACAGATTTTGGGCATGGAGATTTTCAGAGATAGGGGCAATGGTAAGTTGTGGCTATCACAACAAAAGTATATTGAGAAAATACTTGTGAGGTTTGGTATGAACAATGTGAAGCCTGTGTCAGTCCCTTTAGCTTCCCATTTTAAGCTTTCTTCCAGTGTATGTCCTAATACAGATTAAGAAAATGATTATATGTCTCGAATTCCATATGCCAATGTAGTAGGATGTTTGATGTATGCGATGGTGTGTACGCGACCAGATATTTCACATGCAGTTGGGGTTGTCAGCAGGTATATGGAAAATCTGGGTAAAGAACACTGGTCAGCAGTGAAATCGGTGCTTCGGTATTTGAGAGGCACAAGTAGTTATTGTATTACTTACAATAAGAGTAGTGAATCTGTTTGTGGATATGTTGATTCTGATTTTGCAGGTGATTTGGATAAGAGAAGGTCAACTTCAGGGTATGTCTTTACTCTTGCAGGTGGAGCTATTAGCTGGATGTCAAAGCTACAAAACATTGTTGCTTTATCCACTACTGAAGCATAATACATTGCTGCTTCGCATGCTTGCAAAGAGGCTGTTTGGTTGAAAGGTTTGCTTGGTGAGCTTGGTAGGTTACAGGACAACATCAAGTTACTTTGTGATAGTCAAAGTGCAATACATTTGGCTAAGAATCCGGCCTATCATAGTAAATCAAAGAATATTCCAATTAAGTACCATTTTGTAAGACAGGTTATCACTGAAAGGGGAGTCTCTCTTGAAAAGGTGCATACAAAGGAAAACTGTGCAGACATGTTCACGAAACCAGTTTTGTTGGAGAAGCTACGCTGGTGTTTGGCTTCTCTTGGCTTGCAGAAAAGATAAAATAATAAACAAACAGGGCATCAGGCTAATTGTTGTCAAGGTGGAGATTGTTGAGATTTTCTGTTTTAAATAAAATAGGCAAAAATCCCAGTGTGTGACAACAATAGAAATTTGTTGCTGGATTAGCTCCAGGTTATTGGGAGAGAATTAATGCATCCTAAATTTGATGTGAGAGGCAGTTAGATTCTCCTTGCTATAAAATAGGTATCCATACGGATAGTTTGGGGTGGTGTGAGAGTTTGTGAGGATTTGATTAGTTATGTAATCTCTTGTTTGATTAATAAAGACTGCTGATACCTATGTTTGGTGGACGTAGCCCATAATGGTTGGGTGAACCAAGCTAAACCCTGTGTCTCTTTTATGATGTGTATTTGCTGTTATTTGTCTTTGGTTTTAGCTGTAGGCTCCAATAAACAAAAAGTAAAAAAAAAGTGTGTTTTGAGGATTAAAAACAAACAAACAAAGAAATTATTTTAACGTCTATAAAATTAAAGATAGTCTATGGAACAAATTTCTTCTTCATCTGCTTGATGTATTTTTCCCTTTTTGTGTGAAGCTTCTCAACAAACCTCTCACTAAATAGATTATCCCAAGAGCTAGTTACGAGTTTCACTTCTCCGAAAGAACAAAAAAATCATACTCTTTCCTCCCACATTTCTTTTGGCTTTTTCTAGCACCCCGTTTCACAACAGAGTTAGTCCTTAACTGAGTAATAAGAATTTTGGTTCTCCATGAGATATTGGCCTCTATGTATGCTTTTGGTTGATGACTATGAATGGGATTAAACACTTCAATATAGTACTTTTTCTTTCTTCCTAGCTCCTTATCCCAAGTATGCTTATGGAACTTTTCCATAACAAAAGCTTTTATCTCTTTGTTGTTTATGGGACACACGTTCAAGAAAATACTCCATTTGCTAAACCATTTGTTATTTCGTTGCATCCAAGTATTTTTTCTCTTGCACAATTTGTCATTAAAGACAAACTTAGGCCATCTACCATCTTCCATTTGCTCAATTTTTTTTTAATACTTTATGAGGCGCACCATAGCAATTGCTTCAATAGGAGCAGTCATTGTTTCACTTAACAATATAGCATAAGGAATTGCACTTTAATCTTGAATTTATTTGTAATCAAACGCTTTTGAATTTTCCCAATTTGGCTCCACTGCATGTCAGAGGTACTGCTGGCCCATAGTTCACAACCATAGAGAATCACCAAAATCACTAGAAGCCCAAAAAGAGTTTGAGTGGTTTTCTAGTCCCATAACTCTGCCTCTCTACACCTATTTTGAAAAGCATAAAATGCTTTCCAACCCCCCAAAGTTCTTTTTTTCTACAACCATTCTAGCGTAGATTTTTTCTAAAGTCAATTCCGAGATATTTGTAATCCGCAACTTCTTCTAGAATGTTGCCTTCAAAGTAGAGCTTATGTTGGTTATGTTTTCTTTTCTTAGAGAAAACCATTACTTTCGTTTCACTGATATTGACTTGCATCCCCACACTTCTACAAAAATGCTCAAGGGATAGTAAGTGCTCCTGCAAACCAAGAGCCGATTTAGCAAGTAGAATAAGGCCATCTGCATACAAAAGAAGCCTTATAACAAACTTGCCCAAATAGATACCATCACCCCCTTGCGAATTTAACCACTCCTTAAGCTTGTCGATATATAAACCAAAAAGGGTAGGAGACAATGGGCAACTTTGCTTGACCCTGATATCCCTTTTGAAACTTTCACAAATGCCTGCTGAAGTTCTAATTTTGACTTTCACTTCTTCATATATCCTATGGACAACTGCTCTCAAATGTCTAAGAACCCCAAGTTCCTCCATTCTGTGCCAAAGCTTATCCCTAGGAACCGAGTCAAATGCTTTTCTGAAATCAACAAAGCAACAAAAGACTTCTTCCTTTTTCTCCCAAGATTTTTGAATGATGAGCCTTATACAATGATCAAATGTGGAATGTTTAGCTCTAAAACTTGCTTGCCCTTTAGCGCGCTTATCTCTTTCTTCTGCCCACTTGCTTATTTTGTTTTCTAGCATGCTTCCAAATATCTTTGCAAACAAAGGGTTTATCATGATGGTCCTATAATTGGAGGGATTATTAACGTCATTTCTCTTGAAACGAGGTATTGCCAGACTAGTTGTCCAATTTGTGGGGAGCCCCTGTTGTATGATGTTGTTGAAAACTTTTGTAATGTGAGGTGCAAGAATCTTTGAGCCCTACTTTAGATATTTTTCTTGGAGTTCACCTAAGTCTTTTGCTTTTCCAATACCCAACTTCTTGATACCCATCTCTATTTCTTGTACCATGAAGAGTTCAGTGTCAGCGTTGACCAAGGGGGGAGGGTCACCTTTGAGATCTTTCTCATAAAATTATTTTGCATAATCAAACCATTGTTTGTATATTTTCTGATTGGAGTTCCTTCTAAAATAATTTGAGATTATTTTTCCCAAAAAATTAAAGAAAATTATATTTTGGTTGGGTTTCTTAATGATAGGATGTGGGAAGTTGGGTACTGAGCGGTTACTCACTATTACTATTATTGGGCGGTGATTCACTATTACTATTTCAAGATAAAATAGCACACACTCAAATATATTCTATTATCTTGCATCAAGGAAATTACACACATTTATACAAACAAAAGTCTCAAGATAGGAATTCTATCTTAGACGTACAGTAGTGTAGTTGAGAGATTCTCTCAACCACACACTAAACTAGGAGAAACTATATTTTAGCTAATTCCTATTATGTAGGAACAAACTCCTCAAATGGAGAATTACAACCATAAACAAGTAGGAATTAATTATTTCTAACTCCCCCCCTTAATGACTACTTGTCATGCTAGTGATTCACAAAGTCTGGTTGTGGTCAAACATAACAAATAATATGTCGACGTCCATATAAAGAGCAACCATCCACCGGAATGTATGGGTACCAACCGCTGCAACCGCTAGTCCTGTAGGATGTCCTTTGCATACATGATTCTGTCGACCATTATCACTGCATATATGTACCTACAAATCCACCACCATCGGGCGAATTGCATGTGCAGAACTTCCAAAAACAAAGAGAGATCAGTGCCTTTCTAAGCCAAATATTCATGTCCAAATAAAAATCGCAAATAGTTGTGCTGATTGTGCCTTTCGACGCAACTGTCAGATAGAAAAGTGCGTCGACCCTCTTGTGCTCAGACACACCAATATCTGAGACCGTGAGCCAGGTGTTACTGCAGTCCACCTGCTCCTACGAGCACAAAGCTCCCATGTACACGTTAGCCACTCAGGCAATATGCCACCACCAGGGAAGTCCAATCTGCCACCACCGGGCAAGTCCGATCTGCCACCTCCGGGCAAATCCGGAACTTAAATGTGCCACCTCCGGGCAAGTCCGATCTGCCACCACCGGGAAAATCTGGAACTTAAATGTGCCACCTTTGGGCAAATTTTGTAGCCACTAAGGCTCTATGGATGGTTTTTGGCTCACCACCAACCAGCCACAAAGGCAATCCATTACAAAGTGGTTTTAAGATCACCACGAAATTTCAAATACCTTTAAAAGGCTTACATTTCGTTGAACATTTTGGAGTTTCTGGGTACATACAATGACCATTACAACAACTGGACTTGTTTATAACATGCTAGGGAGTCTATTCCACAAACCATACTAACTTAAACAAACATCTACTTTGTTGTCCACCATAAACGTTGTTGCTGCTCCTTTATCCCATCTTTTCATAGTTCACATCTTGGGCATCTTTGTCAAATAAATTCTTGGAACTCCATGAACCTGTCATTTGTTAGAATAGCCAATTCTAACAAAATAACTTCATATTGAGGTGGCTAATCTCAATATGTATATCAATTTAAATTCCAAAAAAAAAATACTTCTCCAAAAAAAATGTTTACCCAAGTATGCACAAAAAACCATGCTTCTCCCTTCAAATCGAACACAAAGTTTCTCTCCTCCTTGAACGAAGAATGCAGTTGCTGGTTTCTTTCCTCAACAATAGAAGCCCCTACCTCTGCATCTCACTCACCAACATGATGAGCATGTTCACCAACACAATTGGCCACTCTCCTACACATTCAGCTACTCACCACGCTGCAGCTGCTCTCCACGCTCAACAATGAGCAACGATTCCCGTGGGCTCTAAAGCAGAACAAGTAGCTGCGTATCTGGTGATGCACATTGCTCCACCTTCTATGTCTCTATAATCCATGACAGCTATGGTAATATTGACTTGGCTACCTCGAGCAATCACCAGGTTTGACAGCAACGCTACGGTGAACAGTGGGAGTGTCATCTCGGCCCTCTACCTGAAGAACGCTGTAGCTTTTGTGTGATCGACTCGACAGAAATCTCCTGGAAACCTCGCACACGACTTCGTTGAGAGCACATCCCAGAGTCCGTCGCTTGCCAGAATTAATAATTCGTCTTTTATTGTGGTCGTTGTTGAACCCTACGCCTTTAGAAAAAATTCTCTGTAAATGACAGTTGCTGCGACCTGCACTGAAACCTTCTAGAACAAGGCTTTTCTTCTTCAGCTAATGCATATAATATACTCTCCATGGATCAATCTGTGAAGGCTCTAGTTAAAGCTCCGCCGAGTCTCAGAAACCTGACGGTAGCGGATCTGTTGCAACCTTCTTCTTGGAGCAAAGGGATCGCCTGATGCAGCTCGAGTAGTGAAAGCTTTACATGCAGTGAGTCTGTTGGTTGGATTTGACAGGATGGAACAGGGGCCGGGAGCCATCAACAGAGCAACAAAGTCTCCACGACTGGATACACAGGTTTGTACCCGAGAGATGCCCTTTGGGGATCAGACTCCCACACAACTCTTGCCTAAAAAAACTTAGATCCCTCAAAGAGGCTGCAGATTGTTGCAACATGACGGCTCTCAACAAATCATAGCCCACAGCCGCCTTTGAGGACTCGGTCCAGCTCCTCCACCTCTGCAAACAACAACGTTGGTAGAATGAGCCAGTAGCTCAACACCCATAACGATTTCCATGAATGTCGAACTGATGAAATCCGGGCTCTTTGGTTAAAGGCACCCCTAGCTCGGCCAAGCAGGCCTGCACGCGCTGATCGCTGTCATACAAATGGGGTAGCGGTGAAGGCACTCGTCCTGGACTTGTTCGAGGGCTCTGGCCAGTGGATAACTGATGGCGAAACCCCCTCCACCATAAGCCATTCCATAAGAATGCATCGCATTCTGATCAGTAGATTCAAAATTGCTGCCGATGTAATAGTACTGATTGTGATCATATTTGGCGAGCACTCGCACTAGATTCTGCGGCACAAAAAATGTATCATCGTCTCCCATCACAAACCACCTGACATCAGGGAGCCCCAATCTGAAAGTCTCTGAAACAATCCGAGAAATCCGAATAGCAGAGCGCAATTCTTGGGGATGAGTATAGTTAAAGTGGGAGGTATCCTTAGAGATTCTGATTGGTGGCCCGGGAAACCCTGTTTCGTTTACAGACCGATCCAGCCAAACGAATCCCCGGGTCCACCCGGGTTGCCACCGTAGATCGATGTAGGGTTTCCTCTGTTTCCATTTCTGAGCCGAAGCTGCAATCCCGAAAACAATATGCTCCAAGCTCGTCTCACACGCATCGGCCACAACCGTCGCTCTTCCTCAGCTCCAACCAAATGCGTCCTCACACCAAAACAGAGCCTCCACGATTCAGATGTCAGATGCACGCTGATCCAGCCACATCCACGTTGTGGGCCGATCCACGCTTACCCCTCTTCACCGGATGATGCCTTCACAGATCTAAGGCTTGAATAGCTTCGACCAGTAACAGTTGAAACTTGGCCTCCACCGATTCCTCCGACGAATCCGTCATCTCTGCTCTTCACATTTCAGTATCGCATATTTCATTATGGTCAGCTATAGCGACTGCGAATCAACAACATGTCAGGAATTGAAGAACAGTTCCTTCACCGTGACTTAGATCTGATACAGTCAATGTGTCAGGGGAACTGGACTGTACTATCTCTTCAATGGGTTCTGGAAAATCTCTCACCATCTCTAACGAAAGCCTTTCTCAGTGCTTAGCCTAGAATAAATCAGAATTGACAGCTCCAACATCTCTTCTCTTTTAGCTATGCCACGCTCTCCAGAGCGGAAATCGATCCACAGAACCGCTAAAGAGCCACAGATCGGACAAGTTCAGTGCAGAGACGCTCCTCCGCTTCTCCCCTCCACTTTCACTGTACCATCGATTGCCGGAGGCTGCAATCTTTTAACTGATCACACCAAAAATGCAGATATCCACTGCTCAAACGATCCACGCTGTGAAATGTTGTGTTTAAAAAAAAAAAACTGATGGACAACCGCATACACTAAACTCTTTATTTCCTCAGCCTAGGACGGGCCAAGCCCAGGAGGGGCCAGGCCCTCACGGGCTCTGATACCAAGATAAAATAGCACACACTCAAATATATTCTATTATCTTGCATCAAGGAAATTACACACATATTTATACAAACAAAAGTCTCAAGATAGGAATTCTATCTTAGACATAAACTAGGAGAAACTATATTCTAGCTAATTCCTATTATGTAGGAACAAACTCCTCAAATGGAGAATTACAACCATAGACAAATAGGAATTAATTATTTCTAACTTTTCAGGATTAAAAAGTCAAAAAGAGCTATTTCAAGATTGAAAAAGCAAAACAAGGAGTGGGCAGGTTGATGTATTTAAGAAAATAAGAATGCTGTTAATTTAAGCCGTTCAATGTGGGTAGGTGAAAAAGCAAATGTGACTGTATATTATCATTTCATCTGGGTCTGCATGACAGCTTATCTGGCCCAAAGCGCGGCAATGCTTCCGTATTTTTGTTCACGCTGCAGTTTCCACTTCTGCAGCCCTAATAAATGCATTTTCTGGAAGTATGGGCTGAAATTGTCTGTAAATTCATATCGTGCTTTGTACTTACATGGTATGTACTCTGTTATAATGAATTTCCATCCTCTAAGAAATTGCGAACAGCATCTCTTCTTTCTCGCATTTCAATGCACTGCTACCATGAATTTGCATCATCTCATAGATTGCGAAAAGCATATATATTGTATTCGGCCTCTCTTCTTTCTCTCGTTTCAATGCACATTCCTTAGTTTTTCTCTGAGTAACAAATTTTTGTATTTTTGTATTTTTTTTATCAACACTTAATCAATGTTTTTAAAGTTTTCCCCTCATGTTTGAGTTTACACGTTTTTGGAGGACATATAATGGTTATGCAACCATCTGTGGAATGCTCAGGACGTTGATATTTTGTTTGGGTCGTGGTGGCGGCAGATAATGAGGTACGAGTAGTTCCATCCCATGTGGATGAATTAATAAAAAATAATTTTCTTGATTATAAGTTTAGTTTGATCTGTATGTCACAAAAGAATCGATTCAAAGAGAGTATCATTTACTTGTAATGTTGGCATCTCACGTCTTCCAGTATGAATAAACATAGACATAAGTGTGAATAGACAGTAGAATTTATAGATGTAAATTTTACCTATTTATGTTGTTATTTTTGTATTTCAGGTATCAACATTTAATCAATGTTTTTTAAGTTTTCCCTTAATTTGAGTTTACAAATTTTTGCAGGGCATAAAATGGTTATGCTACCATCTGTGAAATGCTTAGGACGTTTTGTTTTTTTGGGTGGTGGTGGCTGCGGATAACGGGATATCAGTGGTTCCATGCTATGTTATCAGAAATGGCAAATGGGAAACGAAACGAAACGAGAAACGACAACAATATGAGAAACGGAGTTCGGAGGTTTTGCACTCAAGAAACGAGGGGAGAGAAAATGAAAATAAAAATGAAAAACACAGAGTTAGTTTCGATTTTCAATATAGTTTCAACTAAATTTCCAATCCAAATTTTATTAAAAAACTAAATAATTTGAATACCAAATTGATGCTTAGCAAATTGACTATTAAATATATACATTTTTATGCCTCCTAATCAATTAATTATATACATTCTTATCCATTTTGCACATTGTCCTAATTATTGTTTCCTCACAGTCAATTAAGTTATATGGATTTTGAGCATTTGCTAATTATTGCTTCCCTAAAAAACCTCTAAATATATATATATATAAATAATAAATAAAATTTAAGATTAAATGTAAACTTCTTGAACCACATATAAAATAGTGTTTAAACTATAAATTTTAACAATATACATGTTAAAAGAAAACAAATCAACTAAAAAACAATAGTACAAAAATGATAAAAATAATCTACTTTCTATATACTTGGCATAAGCCTCTAGGTTATTGAATGAATACATGCCCCAATAGGTTATTGAATAAATACATGCATGAAATGAAAATACGGGAAGCGAACTAGGACCTGCGAAAGATTTCCCATAAAATGTATGCACCCTTTAACTAAAATGACCCTAGAAAACGGCGTTTCCTTCTGGTCTCGTTTTTTACAGGGAACAGTGGCAACCGTCCCGTTTCTGGGAACATAGCATTGAGTGGAAACCCATATCTGTGGTCGACCTATCAGTGGTTGGTTCGTTTTTTTCCATTAATCCAGATATATAATGGTTGTTTGGTTTTTGCAGGGACGGAGGGAGCTTACAAGAGCAGATGGAGCATTTCTTGTCTTTGATGAGGTTATAACAGGCTTCAGGATAGCGTATAGAAGTGCCCAAAAGTATTTTGATATCACACCAGAACTTACAACACTTGGGAGGATCAGGGGAGGAAGGCTTCCAGTTGGGGCATCTGGAGGCAGAAAGGAGATTGAAGATGGTAGCCCCAGTAGGGTTATGTACCAGGCTAGAACAGCGTGTGAACCCGTTGGCCATGACTGCAGGAAAATACACCATAAAGAGGCTGCAACAAGCTGGTAGCTATGAATACCTTGATAAATTTACTGACCTGTTAGTGCAATATCTCCTTGAAGACGGGAGAATGTAGGTCACGAGATCTGTGGTTGACATACTATAGGTATGCTTGGTTTTTTCGGAAGTTGCATGATACAGGGAAATGGGTACGTGTTTCTCAAACGGAAATATGCACTCGGAATGTGACCTATATATATTTTTTAAAACTTCAACAAAATTATCATGAATATATCAGCAAGAACAGGTTTTTTTCGGAAATTGCATGATTCAGGGAAACGGGTACGGGTTTCTCAAACGGAAATATGCACTCGAAATATGACCCCCATATATATATATATACTGAAACTTGTAGCAAAATTATTCCTTTGAAACTTGTAATAAAATTATTATGAATATAAGGGTTTCTCAAGCGGAAATATGCACTCGAAATATGACCCCCATATATATATATATTGAAACTTGTAACAAAATTATTCCTTTGAAACTTGTAATAAAATTTTTATGAATATATTAGCAAGAACAAAATGATGGTAGAGAATCTAAATAACTCAGCAGTTGTTTCGAAAACTGATTAGATGGAAAAAACAATAATCAAGGTATAGGTGGAACCAAGGGATTTCATTTATTTGACAGTTCTGATTTAGATTAAAAAAAATGTCAAATATTAGGTAAAAAGTCAAAAAAAAAAAAAAGCAAAAAAGAAAAGTCCAGTTTATCTGGCAATTAATTTATTTTTTATTTTAATTTTTATTTTTTGGTAGCTTTGCTACGATGTGTGTCATACACACCGGTTTTCGGAACAACTCCTGAATGTTTTATGCATCTACACAATATAACTTTTTATTTTTATTAATAGAAAGTCACTGATTTTTCCTGTGGAAAAAAAAGGACAATTAAATGACAAGTAAATGCACTAACAAAATTATTATGGATAAATTAGCAAGAACAATTAAATGAGAAGTAATAATTTACCATCAGTTATATTGAGATTTCCATCATTAGTATCACCCTTTGCTTCTATCTCAATCTTCTAGAAACATGGAACAACTCCTGAATGTTTTATGCATCTACACAATATAACTTTTCATTTTTTTTAATAGAAAGTCACTGATTTTTCCTTTCGAAAAAAAAACAATTAAATAACAAGTAAATGCACTAAAAATGATATATATATATATATATATATATATATATATATATATATATATAGATTCAAACTATATATTTTGAAATGTGTAACAAAATTATTATGAATAAATTAGCAAGAACAATTAAATGAGAAATAATAATTTACCATCAGTGATATTGAGATTTTCATCATTAGTATCACGAGACATCAGAGAGCACCGCCCAAACTACCTAATCTCATCTTTAAAATATGCTACAAAAAGCCTAAATGCCTGATCAATGATTTTGGCTTGAGTGAAGGGTAAATTTTTGCCAAGGTTGTGACAGAGTAGTCCAACAAGCAATATCACCAACATTGAAGTACATAAAAAGGCTTGGTGCTCTTGATTAACTACCAGAACCATACCTTCATACATGATAGATTCTAATGAAATAATCTTGAAATTCTGGAAATTGTTAATACTGCCAAATTTTGAATAAGATATGAAATTATACTTTTTCCATATATATGCTACAAAAAGCCTAGCATGCCTGATCAATGATTTTGGCTTGAGTGAAGGGTAAATTTTTGCCAAGGTCATGACAGAGTAGTCCAACAAGCAAATCACTAACATTGAAGTACATAAAAAGGCTTGGTGCTCTTGATTAACTACCAGAACCATACCTTAATACATGATAGATTCTAATGAAATAATCCTGAAATTCTGAAAATTGTTAAGACTGCCAAATTTTGAATAAGATATGAAATTATACTTTCTCCATATGAAGTGACAAAGTTAAAAATACTCAAATATCCTAAAACAATTAATTGTAATGTTAAAAAATTAAGTAAAATTCTTTTACTTTAAAAATTCAACAATAAGTAAAACTTTTTTAAAGAAAATTTTGAAATTTTGAAGTTTCTAGAAGTCTCATAAATGCATAATTAACTTTTGACTAAACAATAAAACCAAAAATGTCCGTCCCAACAATTAAATGGAGGCAAAATGAGACATTTCATTTGGAAACACATTCTATAAATGTTGAAATGTGTTACAGTTTGTATGAAACACATCTTGGACAAGTGAAATGTGTTTCATGTGAACTGAAAGAGTTTCAGTTGAGTTTAAGCTTTTTCTTTAATGAGGTGCCAGTTTGGACCAGTTTATAATTTGGCAATTTAAGTGATACTACCCAAATTTCCAAGGTTTCATTGTGGCATGTTGGAGGAGGGGGTATATCTCGCTCCCTCACAGTTGAAGCTGGGTTTATGAGTTTAGCCCATATTGAACATGATATATATTCCACCATACAAAATGTCATCAGAAGCATTGTCTTAGTACATTCCAATCAGTTGAGAATTGCCTTATAATCCGTTTGTGTTGTTCCCATATTATGCTTGATCTAATCAATCTTAATACTGAGTCGATTTATGATGATGACATAGCGAATCATCTAATGCTTTCTCACCCAACATGTGAAGATTGCAGAATGAGCACAACTTTTCCCGCCAATTTTATGGGCTGTTGGTGCCGACCAACCTAATATTCTTGATCCATCTTTTTCCTTTGCGCCTTTGTTCTATTATTCTAGATCTAGTTTATCTTACTACTGAATCAATTTATGATGATGACATAGACTTCCAAGAATCCAATGCTTTATCATCCCAGATGTGCATATTATTAAATTAACACAGCTTCGTCCCACTAGCTTTATAGACTTTCGGTGTGGACCTCCCAAGTCAGAGTGAAAATGTAACTACCTATTCAGCATGGAGTTGAGTTCGAGCCATGAACTTGTCATTTCAAATTAAAAAATTTAGCTGATTAAGTTACTGTATATCCAGAATCTTATAAAATAATATGATAATTCTTCTGTTTGAAATGGTTTCCAATTAATGTTAAAATTGGGTAGCAAAATTGGAGCTACCCAGTAGCATGATCGATTTCAAATTAAAAAATTTAGCTGATTAAGTTACTGTATATCCAGAATCTTATAAAATAATTTGATAATTCTTCTGTTTGAAATGGTTTCCAATTAATGTTAAAATTGGGTAGCACAATTGGACCTACCCAGTAGCATGATCAATTCTGAGTATTTCTTTAGCATATTAATATAATTTGTTTTTTTTCGCTTGATCATGTCTTTTTGGCGGGGTTAATAATGCAATTGGCAACAACAATGTACTACTTCTTGTATCATATATTTTGACAACAATGAGTGTTAAAAATGTAAACTTAGTTACACTTTTAGATACAAATAACGGAGGGCCATTTGATTGTTTAAAGGAAAGTTAATTATGTAAATGTCCTTTTTGGAAAATCTTGCAAGGATGTTCATGTGGACCATTCGGTTTTTCAGGTAGTTATTTATGCAATTGCCCGTTTCGAAAGGAGTCTTACCAGTAAACATGGTATTGTAAAAATTGAATACTGTCAACTGAATTCATATTCATGTATATATTTAAATATAAACCTATAAAATTAAATTTTGATAATCTTATTAGAGTTAGAAGTTAACATATTGCTTTTGTCTTTTTGCCATGTTTTTATGGTTATACATGGTAAGTATTTAACTTTGATAATGTTTTATGATGGGAAGTTAACATATATATTTTTATTTTTTATGGTTATAATTTTTATAAAATATAACACATATATATTTTCATACTTTATTGTGATAGTTTTTATAAGATTTAAAATTACATACAAAATATTGGTTTTGTTTAAAAATTTACAAACTAAAGTAAAGAAAGAAAGTAAAGAAAGAGATAATGCTTCCTATAAAATTAAGGTTAAATCATTAAAAAATCATAGATAATTTGAATTGAAGAAAGCTAAATAAAATGTTGTTTCTTATCAAGATAGGGTTGAACTATTATTAATATAAAGCATCATAATTGAAAGTGTAGATTTTTTTGGAAGAAAAATGTCTATTATTTCTATTTAGATAAACAAAACATACCTATCATGCTTTGCCATCTCTAAAAAAAATTTGAAGAACCTTCTACAAATGTTTTAAATGAAAATTATGCTTTATACATAGAAATATTCATCTAAACTTCCTATAGGAAGATATAGATCCAATTACTCCAAGTAGGTGAATATATTAAAACCATGGTTTATGAAAAGTAGAAGAGTGTACTTGGGAACTATTACCCACCACCTATGGGTGACAACCATAGGAAAAAAATTTCTTCTAGATGGTCCTCATCTGGTAGCCAACAACCTCTTGTAGCCACTAGATAGCTCGATGTGCCACCATCTCTACCACCTGAGCCAATCATTATGCTCTCTCGCCCATCTGTCATGATCATATGTTTGAAGGTGGGCCTTCCAAGCTCGAAGGTATGGCTTTCATTATGTAGTTGGGTACTTTTGTCTACTTATCATGGACACTTTTTGGTATGGATTAGTGGGGGAATTTGGTGGAAAGAATGGGCTTGGTTTGTACTCTTGTCCCCTTGTCCAACTTGGCGGTTAACCTTATATCCTAGTCCCATGGGATCTCCTCTATTTTCTACTAGCTTTAGGAGTGACACTACATGGGAAACTCCAATTTTGGTTGTGTGGTCCCGCTTCCCAACATCACATACATCACTCTCCTCCGCTCATTATAGCCTCTTTTCACATATTTCCCATCTGGGTCCACATTTGGCCATTGGGTGCACAAGGAGTTAGCCTCCCCCTCCCCTTGTCCACACTTTGGGTCGGGCTTGAAACGATGCCCCCGAGGTTGATGCAAATAAAAATAAGGTTAAAAGCATAATTTGGCCACATACAACAGGAAATGTACCACAAAATGAAAAAGATGGTCGAGGCATTAAAATTTAGTAGGTGGGCAAAATCCAAACATGAGCTCTACCCTTATCATGGTCATCACCTTAGTTCCTAAAGCCCTTATATGAGTTGCCTGCATCATTAAGGAACTAATGATTGTCCCAACCCTTGGTGGGTGATGAACTTCCCTACCCTGAAGGGTAATCCATTATTATATCATTCACATCATGCTCTCATTCCCTGGAGCCCCAAGCAGTTATAAAAGAAAAATAAACAAAAGGTAAAAGACATATGAAGAAGGGTGGAAAAACAAAGGTCAGGGTAACTCATGTGCCAAGATTTCCCCCTTCTACATCTATACACCCAAGTGTGGGCTTCCATCATCATAGCTACCCTTGTACCATAGCATGTGGCTTGGAGGCTTCCCCTAATACCCCACTCTGTTCCATTATTATGTCACATGACACCTACGATATGACGGATGTACCATGGACCTGTCACTCCCTTAGAGGTTGAAACCACCTAAGAGGGTCCTAGATTAACCTCCTTCTAGAACTTGGAGACACTTGTACACTCTAAAGCCCATTATGGAAGGGCATGCCACTATGAAGTGCCCATTAGGTTACGTGAATTTTAAGCTTATCTGCTCAATTGCACTAATGAATTGTGTTCTCGAAGGTGAGGAGACACATTGGATCATATATAGGATTCCAAGAGGGTCTTCATCTCGGGGTTTAGTCTCCCTATACGAGGTTCAAGCCCCCCAAAGGACCATATTGGCATTTGTAGGGTGTGTGTTGAGAGCTATGGGCCTCTACTATAATAGAGAATAGATAGCCATGCCATGGGATCCTTCGGTGCCATTTGTTACTTTCTCATGTCCCACTTATTTGATGATGGTGATGCACCTGGACCACCTTTCCCAAGCGACTACACACTTTCACCACTCTTGGGAATTGATCTAGGGCCCATACGAGGTTTTGTCTCACCATGGGAGACAAGGGAGGGCTTGCACCATTGTTCCAGCCCTTGCAGATGAGGTACATGCTAGTTTGATTTAGTTGGAGATCCATGACAATGCTTTTATGCCCCCACAACCACTTGGGAGCACCACAGGTCATTTTATTTGAGATCAAGGGGCCAACCCCTTAGCCATTTTTATTGGAGCCCTCTTATTCATTATGGCACTTGAGCAAATAAACTAGGTCTTCCAACGACCCTCGTAACTATTGTATTACATTTCGGTCACCTTGAAAGTCTTATTTTTCATATTATGGAGCTATTTGGTGGGCTTGTCACCAAGAGGATGTTATTTTACATATTACTTTTATTATAGGGGCATCATTAGGCTAATTTAGGCCATTCAAACTCCTTAGATGATTGTATAAATATAAGAGAGGCGTTCTCTCTCAATCATCATCACCTGGATTTGTATCTCTCTTCTTGAGAATTTTGCTATATCTATTGATGGACAAATTGGAGGATCTTTAATGCATTTTGATGTTTGGATTGATGTTATTATGTCTTGGAGTTTCTCTCTCGAAAATATGATGGATGGATATACTCTTTTTCC
This sequence comes from Pinus tabuliformis, assembly GCA_031772625.1. Classification (NCBI taxonomy): domain Eukaryota; kingdom Viridiplantae; phylum Streptophyta; class Pinopsida; order Pinales; family Pinaceae; genus Pinus; species Pinus tabuliformis. Next base: position 727,561,815 of record CM062808.1, on the reverse strand, counting down.
TATTTAAGTTTCTCTTTTATGCAAAATTTTCATTATATTTCTAAAGTATGAAATACTGCATCATGATGCTGCTTGTGCTCTTAATTTATGCAAAAAAACTCCCATTGCTTAGTATTCTTGATCTATTGCATGTGACGATAAGAAATTTAGCCTCCCCCTCCCCTTTTCCACACTTTGGGTCGGGCCTGGAACGATGCCTTAAAGGTTGATGTAGCTAAAAAGAAATTTAAAGGCATAACTTGGCCACTCTCAATAGGAAATGCACCATAAAATGCAAAATATGGTTAGGACATACAAATTTATCATGTGGGAAAAAACCAACATGAATTCTACCCCTACCATTATGGACATCACCCTGGTTCCTAGGGCCCTTCATATTGGCTCCCTTCATCATTAAGGAACCCATAATTATCCCAACACTTGGTGGGTGATGAATTGCCCTACCTTAAAGGGGTATTCATTGATATATCATTCACATCATGCTCTCATCCCCTAGAGCCTCGAGCAATGATAAAAAGAAAAATCATTAAAATACAAAATGCATATGAAGAAGAGTGGAAAAAATAAGGTTAGGATATCTCATGTACCACGATTTCTCCCTCCTACATCTATACACCCAAATGTGGGCTTCCCTCATCATAACTATCCTTGTACCATGGCATGTGGCCTGGAGCCTTCCATGATGCCCCACTTTGTTCCATCATTATATCACATGACACCTACCATATGACAGATGTACCATGGATCTGTCACTCCCTTATAGGTTGAAACCAATTAATAGGGTCCTTGATTAACCTCCTTCTTGCAGTTGGATACACATGTACACTCCAAAGCCCATTATGGAAGGACATGCCACTATGAAGTGTGTAACACCCTCACCTCCCAGGTCCACCCAAGTAGCTAACTAGCCCGGGAAAACATGTGACGAGAGAGGTTACTATAAGGGATTCAATCTCCTTGGTGACCTTAAGGAAATGGAATTGATCAAATATTACACATATTCATCCAACATCATCAATAGAACCCTCAGGAGACAAGTCAGCCACACAGACAACTTGTTCCTGGGTCCCATTGTTGTTCTAGATCTTTTAAGCCATAGTTTCTCCAATGCTATGGGAAAGGGAGCAACCAAAAACCTAAATTTGCTCTCAAAGGCCTTTGTGCCAGCGAATGTGGACTTTTCTCAGCAAACCTATGCTAGTGACCTCGCGATTTGAGCCACTTTTCTAGCCCATAATCCTAGCCTCTGCCTAGAACTTTCTACAACCTTTAGAATCCATATAATACATGATAACAATGTTGATAAAGAAAAAATCAACCTTAGGAATAAGCCTGAGCATCCCCAACCGGGACTAACATTCTATCAAAGACTTGGCATCAATACAATCTATAGGTCTAGGATACAAGACAGAACATAAATGACTGAAAGAACTTATGAAACATAACTAGAAGGATCACCTCGTTCTCCATTGAACTATTAAACCATCAATTAGGTCTTGCATTCATCCATTTAACAATTAAAAGTAAATACATGAAATAACCATGACATGAACTAGTCACATAACCATGCTTATAACCAGCATTAAACCATATAAATATCATAGATATGACAGCCATTAAATCCACATGTAAACAAGTAAAAAAGTAAGAGAAATTCACTTTTATTAATCATAAGCAAATCCGACCAGGTTCGAGACTTCCACGTACCACCTGACCATAGACATGGTTGAACCAAATCTCCCTTTCAGCCAGTCACCCCCATGCCATATTCGAAGCATGAATGTGGGATCTCATAGAAAAACCAATCCAAGAACAACCAATGGAATCCAGAGGTTAAACCACCTCCACCCTCACCAAACCGTGATCACACCAAAACCGGTGCTTCGATCACAACCGGAACGAACTTGGAATGCCATTCAGAATCCATCAATATCCTTGAGGAATTTTTCCGTCTCTTTGTCTCTTAGGCTTTATCGCAATCTAGTCCCGGATCATTAGGCCCTAAACCAAGACTAGTCTCTCAAGATTTACCGCAATCCAAACCTGGATCACTAGGCCCTAAACAGAGACTTCTCCCTTAGGATTTACCATGTATCTCGCCAAAACCGGTCAAGGGATTCCTATGCCTTTGGAAATGAACTTTGAAACCACCTTCGCCCCGGATTCTGAAATCCATCCAGTAAACCAAAGCTCAAAACCGAAATAAACATCCCAACACCATGGAATCCGAAAAATGCAAGTTAGGCCGAAAACCACTGTCATAACCTTGCAAAACCATGCCATTGACAGCAAGAGAACCATACACCAACATGCAAAGACATTGCATGTCCAAACCAGCTAGGAAATCACACATGAAAAAGGTTACCTACTCTTCTTCCTTGATCCTTTTTTTCCTTCCTTTCTGTTTGCTTGCTTTTCCTTCCTTGATCCAAAGCTAGAGTGCTCCAAGAAAACTCTAAGTGATCAAGAGTGAGAGAGAGAGAGAGAATAATGAGATAGATCCAAAATTGAACTGACAAAAGGTTACTTACTGATCCTCAAAAGCCTTTTTATTAATGAGGCCTCTAATTTCTTCATTTTCCATTATTTTCCTTTAACTTCCCCCTCACATGCAACTTGTGACCTTTCACCTTTTCTCCTAATTTCCTTAATTTTCATAAATAAATGAGCTAAAAATGCATTTTTTCCTTTTAATTCCTTTGCCTTAGCCTTTGCCAATTTTCCTTAGCCAAGAAACACATATAGTGATGCCCACTAGGATATCTTTGCCCAACATTCAGCTTGGAATAAGTGTCCCTTAACTATGGTCTTATTTTGACTTTATTAACTTTTATTACATGAAATTTTCATGAGGGATGTTACAGAACCTTTCCCATTGGGGAACACTCTCCTCCGTGTTAAACCACACCATGACCTCAGCAAAACCGCTGAAAAATAAACATATTGCCCATGGAGATTTATAACTTAGCTCGTTGCAGTAATTACAATGAAAGACCTGCTCAAAAGCAAAGCATCATGAAAACATGAAAATATAACAACCATAATAATATGACAACCATACCGCTTATTGGAGCATTATAACTTAGCTCGTGGCGGTATTTACATCCATGTACATATACACACATATGCAAAAACATCAACAAAGCATATGCGAAACGTATACCAACATCAAACCAAAATTTCTTTGCCTCAACCGAAAAACAGTGAAGGATACGGGGCCCACATCTAATTTGCATCTCCCATGTATCTTCTTCAGGGACAAAGTGACTCCACTGCACTTTAACTTGCTCTATGGCTCTATTCCTAAGCATGAGATGTTTTCATTGCAATATGCACTAAGGCTCCTGCTAGAACTCTCCTTCTTGCTCCACCTGCAATATAGACTGATCAATAACATGATTGACATCCTTTATATATTTCTTAAGCAATGAAATATGGAAAACATCATGGACTTAACCTATTGTAGGTAGTGTAAGTCGGTATGCCACTGGTCCAATCCTCTCAAGGATCTTGAAAGGCTCGCAATACCGTGGTGCCAACTTGGCACATGAACCAATCCTCAAAGAGTTTTTCTTGGGCTTGATGCACAAATACACTTGCTACCCAACCTGAAACTCCTTGAATACCCTGTGTTATTTGCATAACTCTTCTGTCGATCATGTGTTGCCTTTAGATTCTTCTTTATAACCTACGTTTCCTACTCCATGTCTGCCAAATAAGTATCCTGTTCACTGGATCACTCTAGCTGATGGGAGTATTACAACTACATCCATACAATGCCTCGAAAGGACTCATCCTCAATGACTCTTGATAACTATTGTTGTATGTGAACTCAACTAGTGGAAGATACTCCTCCCATTTCTTCTACTGGTGTATCACGTACATCCTCAAAATATCCTCTAATATCCTGTAGACCCTCTTTGTCTGTCCATCTGTCTACGGATGATAACCCATGTTGAAGGCCAACTTTGTACCCAAGCCTGCAAATAGCTCCTTCCAAAACTTGGAAGTAAACATTGCACCCGTGTCTGACACAATCTTCTTTGGAACACCATGCAGTCTCACTATCTCTTTAATGAAAACCTATGCTACCTCACTAGCTGAATATGTAGTCTTCACTAGACTGGAGTGAGCTACCTTACTCAACCTATCGAGCACGACCATAATAAAATCATGCTGCTTTACTATCCTCAGAAGACTTTTGATTAAATCCATGGAAATGAATTCTGGAATAGAAATAATCTGTAGTATACCACCCGGATGCTTAGATTCTGCTTTTACTAGTTGACAATCTAAACATCTAGCCACGAACTTTGCTACTTCCTTCTGTAGATTCAGCCAATAGTAGAACTTACTAACTGTCATCAACATCTTCTAATATCCTAGATGACCCAAGTATGGCTTGGCGTGAAACTCCCTCAAGATACGCTTCTTGAACTTACTCCAATTCGACACATAGATCTTGTCTCTAAATCTCACCAAACCATCTGTCGTGAGATGATAGTTTGCATCCTGATCACTTGTGCCTCTACTTACACCTGTTCCTGCTCTCTACTATAACCTGTGCATACTCTTCATGTATTTGTCATCCCGCTGTCCTTCTTGTGGGATCCTATCCTGTAACTTTGTCCCATAAGAGCTCATAGCTATTATATGATTTACCTGTACCTTCTTGCTAAGAGCATCCACAGCCTGGTACTCCTTCCCTTTGATGTATCTGATATCGAAGTCGAACTCACTAAGGGTGGCCAACTATCTAGATTGTCTGGCATTTAGATTCATGTGATCAAACAAATATTTCAACCCATTGTGATCGTTCATCAATGTGAACCTCTTACAAAGAAGATAGTGCCTCCACATCTTCAATGCATGTATAATCGTTGTTAGCTCAAGATCATGCATTGGATAGTTCTGCTCATACTCATTCAATTTTTGTGACTCATAACACACTACCTGCCCTTCTTGCATGAGAACTCCACCAAGTCCTCTCTTGCAAGCATCTGTACACACTACAAACTCCTTGTCCAGATCTGCAATCTTTAGCATTGGTGCATGTGTCAACAACTGCTTAAGCTGCTCAAAACTAGCCTCACATTCTTCTGTCCATTTGAACTTCTTACCTTTCCACTGCAATGATGTGATAAGATATGCAATGTGTGATAAGTTCCTGATGAACCTCTTGTAGTAGCCTTCCAATCCCATAAATGATCTCACTTGATCCACATTCTTAGGAGTTACCCACTCCATGATGGCCCTTATCTTTTCCGGATCCATTGCAATGGCATCCTTGGAGACAACATGCCCCAAGTAATGTACCTTTGTCTGAAAGAAGTTTCACTTGCTAAGTTTAGCATATTATTGATGCTCTCTGACAAGCCTCATCATTGAGAAATTATATGGGCATTAATTGGCCTTAATTCACCTCCTAACTTAGTCAAACCAACTATTCTCACAACTTATTGTATACTTTTGATTATATTTTGTTTATGAAATGAGTTAGAGTTGGATATTTTTCTTTGTGCTCTAATGTGCATGTAATGCACGAATAAAGGATAAAAGCAAGGAAAAATGCAGGTAGAAAGGATAAAAGCAAAGAACTATGTCAAAGACCTTGGTAAAACTAGAATGGGACAAGGGAGAGTAATTATAGGAGGTAAATCCTCCTCATTTACTACCCCTCCATTCGAATATTCCTTCACTAGCTCGGAGTGCACACAACCATCACTTTGAGGACTAGAAGAAAATCGAGCAAGGAAAAGGACAGAAACCAGTTTATCAGATGTATAATTAGAGAGGCTTAGGACCTCATTAGGATTCAGACTTCTATTGTAAAACTTTGTTTTATTTCTAAGCTGCAAAGACTTGTGACAATTTTCTCTGTAATCCATGGTTTTTATAATAAGAATGCATTTTGTTTAAGCCAGCTCTGAGTTAACTTCGAGGGCTGAAGCTCTTGGGTTAGGGCCCTACCCAAGCAGCCAAATCTTCTCTTCATTGTACTGTTATGCTAGCATAGTTTCCTGGTTTTCATTGTTAATTTTCTTAAATAGATTTTTGGTTCTTTTTATTTGCTTAAGTAGCTTCCTGGTTCTGTTCATTTACTTAAGTAGGATTCATGGTTTTTCTGGTTATTTGCTTAGGTAGCTGCATTTACTTCAGTTTACCTTCATTTGTGCCTTCTTTTATTTCACAGGTTTTTTAGAGGAAAAATGTCATTATCAGGTTGTGCGCAGGTGTCTCAGCCTCATCTCCTCCCTCTAGGACCATGACTTGAGGAAGGGACCCTTCAGCAGCTCCAAAAATATAGGTCTCTGGTTCTCGCATGGGCTATGGAGTTTGTTGTTTAATACAATTATTTGATCACCTACACTGGTTTTCTTTGCCATTTTCATTTGAAACTGCCTCCAGCACGTTCTTCACGCATCGCTTCCTCGCCGTCCAATCACCAACAAACCTTCACAATCACTGTCTGATTCACTATTTTCTCCAACTGCTGCCTCGCGTGGAGTCCACCACTTACTTTATGAACTTTAAGTCCCCACCGTCGATCTGCCTCGCTTGATCCGATGGCTATCGCGTCACCCGATCACTTTAGGCGCTTTAAACCCCCACCATCGATCTACCTTGCCTGATCCGACGGTTGTCGCTTCACCCGATCGCCAACTAGCTTGGCCGATCTCCACCATTGATCAGCCCTGCTTGATCCAACAACTATCGTGCAATCTTGTGCGAATTAGCGCATGAATTTTATCCACCCGAGATCACGCGAGAAAAGTGGTTTTCTCGTGCTACGTGTCGTGTTGTAAGGCTAATCGTGTGAAATTTCAAAATACTACTTACAACTTGAAGGGCACGCAAAAAACTACTTACCGCCTTAGAAACCCGCTCCCTCATTTCCACACATTTCTTTTCCTCGCGATATGATCTCCATCATCCATCTCTTGAATTCACCCGCGCGATAAGATCTTAGCCATTCATCGCTCATGTTAGCCTCATCCGTCCATCTCTTGACTTAACCCGCGCGATTAGATCTCGACCATTCATCTCCTGTTAATCTCATTCGTCCATCCACTCACCTAATCCCTTGGGACACGATCTCCGCCGTTCATCTGCTTTGTTCCCTTGTTCATCCATCCATTCACTTAAGCCTTCGCGATAAGATCTCCACTGTTCATCCTGTTAGTTAACCCTGTTCGCCCATCTATCTACGTAACCTTCTATTCTGTGATCCAATCTTCGTCGTTCATTTTCCTTTCACCTGACTAATCCAACGGTTCTTGTGCATTGTTTCTCCCTCATGTCCTCCTTTCACCAATTTCGATCCCCGACTGCTTTTTTTCGCTTGAAACCCGATTTAGCTTAGTTTTCTTTGGTTACACCTTAGTCTATTTTTGATGCTCTTTACTTCTACAACTTAGATAATTAGCATTAGGTTAGTTTTGATTTAGAAATTATGTTTAGACATAGTTGTTTAATTGGTTAGCTAGGGTATGGCATAATTTATCATTACCTACTGTTTTCTTCAATACTGTAGTAGAAGTAGCTCTCCCTTAGTATAGATTTGATCTTCTTCCATCAAAGAGTTAAGCTTCTTCTGACCCTATAAAAGTCTAGCTTGGAACCCCTGGGATCCCTTGCCAGATGAATAATGACAACATGCAGTACCTTCACTTCTACTTGTGCATATAGCACTGTCACCTCCAAGTTTGTACGAACCCCGGGTTGATAAGTAAAGCTGGTAGCCCTGGGAGTTGCAACATTATTGTTGCAATACCTAGGCTCATCACTTTTTGGCATCGTTGTCGGGGAGGTGTCTAAGTAGAAGTAATTACTTCTTTTCTTCTACTTCTAGTCTTCAACTTTCTTTTCTTCTACTTCTTATCCTCAGTTTTCTTCCATTAGTTTATTTCTGCAAAAGTAATCTAGTTTCTTTCTTTATTTCATTTGTCATTATCTTCTTTCCTTTCCATTTTGGATGTACTTTCTAGCTTTAAAAGAAAATCTTACAAAAACCAACCCAAAAACATTTCCTTTCATGCCTTGTAGGAATAGGGACAATTCAGGGAAATTCTTGTCAAATACCCCCACTGCATCCAACAGTCAACCTTCTCTCTTCTTCGGTGACTGTGAAGTGGAAGAACCTTTAGGTGAGCAACCTTACATATTTGAAGAACCTACAAGGGAAGAAGAAGAGGAAGAACCCATTCCTACTGAACCAATGGCTCAAAACCTAAATGAAAAGGGAAATAGAGAGAGAATTGAGAGTGCCTTCCCCATCAGGGAGACCAATGGGAACACTAAGATGAAGAATATAAGCCCCTCTGCTCTACCTCATTTCCATGGCCTGACCACAGAGAACCCTGACACTTTCCTATTTGAGTTTTTTGTTATATGCCAAACCTATGATTATAATGATGATGAACAAAAGTTAAAACTATTCCCATCTACCCTCAAGGAGGTAGCATTGCGCTGGTTCATGGGTTTACCTGGAGATACCATCACAACTTGGGCTCAAATGCAACAAACCTTTAACAACAAATATAGGGACTACTGTAGGTCAAAGGATAGTCAAGAAGAGATTTTAAGGATGACCATAGGCCAGGATGAATCCTTAGAAGACTATGAAGAAAGATTCCAGTTCAGTTACAAAAGGGCCAGGTGCACACTTAACCCTGAGTCACTAAAGCTAATTATGCTTAGAGGAGTAAGGGAAGATCTTTTGGATACCTTACACATGATAACAGGAGGAGATTTCTACCAATTACCCTATGAGGATATTAACACTGTCTTTAGAAACCATTCTAGGGCAGCCAGGAAAAAGGGTAGGGGTAGTCAACCTATGGCCAATATATCATCCTCCAACTTATCCATCAAGGGTGAAATTGGAAATATGCTGGAAGATTTCAAAAGTGATATGTTGCAAACCCTTGCCTTGTAATTGGACACCATGAACATCAAAAGGAAGCAAGAGGAAGTAGAGAGATCCTTGGCCATGTTTTGTCCTAGATGCACCAGGAGACATCCTAGGAACGAATGCCCATTGAACCGTATTAAGATTTTCTCAGTTTGTGAAGAAAATCACTCCACATACAAGTGACCTTCTTTACTTGGATTCAAAGTTGTATATCAAGGAGCTGAAGGTGTCACTGAGCAACTTTGCTACATCATCCAAAGGAGACCTCCTGGGCCTAGGCCATACTAGCAGGGTATGAAAAGGTCATCCCATGCATATTACAACCCCAACCAAGCCACAACTATACTTTCTTGGGGACCCCCTACTCATCCTTCTTGGTCTACACCCCGTCCTTGGTCCTATGCATCTCAGTATCAATCCCAGCTAGCCAACTAGTCACTTCAACCTTATGTTCAGCCACAACATCAGTGGAATACCCCACCCCAGGGGTGGATGCCCAAATTCAACAATGTTCCAGACCTATTGCCTCCACCACCTACCCAACCATAACTCCTGCACTTTGCTCCACCTAAGCAACCTGAGATGCCTGCCCAGCCAAATTCGAACCCAAATAATAGGCAAGATAAACAAGCATACAGTGGAGAGACATCATACCCAACTTATGATGTAGAAATCTGAGAGATCAACCTAAGATTTGGGAGAATTCTCCCTCATAACCAACCTCCCTCTCCACATAGGGAGGTCGAGGAACAAAGAGAGGAAAGAAATTTTAAAGTAAATCCACCATTTCCTGAGAGATTAACCCAACCACTCCAACCTACCCTAGAAGAAACTGAACTTCTGGGAGAATTGAAAAATTTATGTGTAAATATCCCCCTTCTCCAGGTAATCAAAGATGTTCCCATTTACAATAATTTGATTAAGGAGAAGTGCTTCAAGCATCTAGGAAGAAGAAAAAGGGATGCCCCTACCATTAATGTCATTGGGCAGTTGTCTGACTTAATGTTGGGGCAAGTAATATGTCCAAAATATTTAGACCCTGGAAGCCCTGTAGTAGATGTGCACATCAATGGCACCATTGTCCCACACACTCTGATTGATCTTGGGGTTGTCATTAATGTGATGACTAAGGACACCATGCTCAAGCTCAACCTCAAGGGTCATTAAGGAAGACCACAACATTTCTGCAACTCGCAGACAGTTCCACAGTCACCCCTGAGGGAATTGTGGAGGATGTGATGGTCTCCATTGACTCCAGGGAGTACCCTGCAGATTTCCTAGTTCTCTAGCCTAAAACTAAGCTTATTGGTTACCCTCTCATCCTTGGGAGGCCATGGTTGGCCACAACTGATGCTTACATTAGCTCCAGAGCTGGGAATATGACCATCAAGAATGGGCAAATATCCAAACAATTAGTCCTATACCCTCCTGCTCAACCTACCCTAGAGTATGATTTATCTATATGGTTGTGTTAGTGCCTAGATTTACCTTAGGCTGAGGAAGGTAGGATCATGGGCCAACATCAAACCACGCTTAACCTGGTAGCTAGCCCTACCAGGTCAGGAGAGGGCTCTCTTCGGGTCAATCTCAACAAATCATAATCAATAAGGGCTTGAGATGACTGATAGAAATACTGATCTTAGGCTAGGTATATGTGTGAAAAAGTTTGATTGAATAAAATGATGTTTTTGTTGGCTCAGATGGAAAGGTAGATTTTGGGTGCGGGGAATGAGGCTCAGTCTTGCAGAGATCTCAATGGGGCAAGGTAGGCAATTGTTTTTGGCACTTAAAATTGAATGAGATGGAAGGATTAGATAGGTGAGGAGCTGAAGAGGGCAAGAAAGCTCATGGATCCTCTCCAAACAGCATAAAACATCAAGGACTAAAGCAAACCTCAAGTAGAGCACTGCAATTTCAATGGATTCTACTTACACTCTTGCTTGATTTAGCTGAGAAAGTAAGAGAGATAATGGCATACAATCACATAAATAAATTCACAATTACAAAGGAAATCACTGTACCAAGACAAATTGCCACATGGATCCCAAGGAGTGCTGCAAACCCTGGTCTCAATTCCTTAGCCAAAACTCTAATATGAGTGTACAATGAAGCTCAAGGCTTTTTCAAAAGTCCAACCATGCTAATGACTGAAAGATCACAAGATATAGACAAACCATAACTCATCCTAGCCTCTAGGGGTCGCGCTCACAAGTTTAGGAGCTATTCCAACTAATTCTAAACTGAGAACTAGAAATCAGGCAGTGGAACAACTTGCCTCTAAAAACTAGGGAACTGATTCATTCAGTTGCAAACTAACTTTCTATGGATGAATCTACCTCCATGAGTGAAAATTTGACATATTTATATCATGATATATCAATGTACATTAAATTACATTACAAATTTGACATTAAGAAGGTGAAAAGGTCAAACTGGACAAAGCTAGGAGAAAAACAGAGTATACTTGTTCAAACTGGCAAAATTTTCCCTATGCGCCGCGCCTGGTTTCTCTATCCGTAATGCCTGTTTGGAGCCACTTTTGAAGGCCTTCCTAGTGACCAAATTCGCTCCAAGTGTGCTTGTTGGAAAGGTCTTCCTGTCTACTTTCTAATACAAGTGGATTTTTTCAATTTGGCCTCCATTTACCCCTCCAAAAGTCAGTTCTACCAACACTTCTTCCTGTGTGTCAAAATAGGGGCAGTAAAGTCATTTTTTGGAATGTTTTTGACCTTTTTGAGGGCTCAAAACCTGTCCAATTTTCTTGGAAATTGGTAGAAAAGCATATTTTTCCATGCCAAATCCAAAAATGCTGAGTTTTTGTCATTTGGAGGCTCCTATCAAAGGCGAGTACCCGGTGGCGTGGCGCATAAAGCAGAAATTCCTGTTTTTTGAGCAAAAAATTCCAAAAATGCAAAAAGTGCCCCAAATTTTTTGGAATTTGGGCTGAGTCTTCTCCATCAAGCATTGTGTTGGGCCAAGGAAGCCTCAGCCAATATCTGAAGTCTATCATGCTCCTTTCGCTTCCTTGATGCTCTCTTCAATTTTGCCTTCAAGCTCCTGATTCTAGCTTGGCACACCATGTCCCTTGACAAATAATGATATGCCATGTTTCTCAGCATATTCTTCTCATTTATGGCTTTCTCCAACCTCCTCTCCAAGTGGATATTAGTCCTCTCCAACCAGGACTCACGATGCTTGCTAATGTGTGAGTTTTCTTGATGAGTATGAAGAGATTTATGGTGATTTTAGTTTTCTGCCACCAAGGGTAAGAATGTATGAGGGACTGTGGAGGGAGAGGGTAAGAGGGGTTTTAGAAATGTTGCTGACTGGAATTTGGGGAATAGAAGGGTTTTAGGGATAGTTTTTAGATTTTGGGATAACAATTAGGGTTTAGGAATGTGTAGCTAGGGTTTGGGATAGTGGGAGTTAGGAATATGGGGTTAGTGAATTTAGGGATATGGGGATGAAACTAGAAAATGAATGTGGGAAACAAAGAGTGTGGGAGTGAGGGAATGGAATTTGGCAGCAAAAACACAAACTACAAACCCTAAGCACTTGTTTTTGAGCAAAAATTGCAAGGAAGTAGGGTTTGAGTTTTGTCTCACTAAACCACCATAAATTTTAAGAAAAACTCATTCACTAGCAAGGGAAGAAAGCTTGACTTACTTGCACACCATAGGATTGAGCAAATTTGGAAATTTGAGAGAGTTTATGGGTGAAATTGGGCTTACAGCTCTATGCGTCGCGCCACAAACCCAATGCGCTGCGCCACCAAACCCAATGCATCGTGCTTTTTGCAGGAGACTTTTGGAGGCCTTCCCAGTGTCCAAATTGGGCGCGGGATAGTGCGTTGGAAATTTTATTGAGGCTACTTTCCAACCCAACTAGAATATTTCAATTTGGAGTTCATTTTCCTTGTCAAAAATCAAATCTCCCAAGACGGGTCAAAATGTGCCTCTGATTTTATTAAGGCATTGCCCCATGTTGTCTCCCTGCCTTCTAATGTGTTTCTCTCGGGTGAAATTACAGAAGAAGAAGTTTGAAGTGCGATTTCGAATTTGGATCCTAAGAAGGCTCTGGGTCTAGATGGATTCTCTATCAGATTTTATCTCATATTTTGGCGTGTCATCAAAAAACCTCATTAAGATGTTAAACTATAGCAGAGTTAAAAATAAGTTGGGGGATGCACTAACTCATCCTTTCTCACTCCGATTCCAAAAGATGCCAATCCCACCACCTTCTCTAGATTTCACCCCATCTCTCTTTGCAATTCTTCTTATAAAATCTTAATGAAAATCATTACCAATATAATTAAACCCATGTAACCCTCCATTATTTCAGAGAACCAAGGCAGGTTCATGCAACATTGGAGCGTCCTTGATATTATCATCCTAGTACAGGAAGCAATTCATTAAAGCAAATAAGAGGGAGAAGATGGAATGGTCATTAAATTGGATATGGAAAATGCATTTGATTGGGTAAATCACTCCTTCCTCTTCCTCGTCATGGAAAAGTTAGGCTTCAGTAATGATTTCATCTCATGGATTAGCTCTTGTATTATTTCACCCTAGATCACCCCTCTCATCAATGGTCACCATGCCCCCTTCCTCTACCTTTAGATGTCTTTGTCAAGGTTTCCCTCTCTCGCCTCTTCTTTATATAATCATGGCCAAAGCTCTAAGTAGTAAATTAGAAGTTGGGAGGCTGGATGGTTCCCTCCCGCGTCTTAATATTCCAAGAAATAGCAGGGGAATTAATCACTCCTAGTTTGGCGATGATACTCTTCTGATTGGAGTATCCTCCTTGGCAATTGCATCTAGATTGAAAAAAAATCTAGATGGGTTTCTTGTTCTCTATGGGGATTCAATCAACAAACTGAAATGTCAATTAATTGGCTAGAATTTCCAAGTGAAAATGATGAATGCAATTGGCTTTCTGTTGGGCATCCGTGTGGATTTTCATCGAACTTCCTTCAAATATCTTGGGATTCCCATATCCCTAAAACAGGCCTCAGGGGAAGATTGGGAGAATGTACTACAAAAAATAAGGAAAAGGGTGCACTCCTAGGGAATTAGATGGATCAACTTGGTCGAGAGAGTTACCCTCATCAAATCAGTACTATCTTCCCTTCAAGTATATTTGGGTGTTGATCTCTTAGCACCAGGTTACGTCAATCAACAAATAAGCAGGCTCATCTGAAAATTCTTATGGCAAGGAGGGAAGGGAAACGATCAAAAATTCCACCTCGTTAACTGGAATTTGTTTAAGCAACCTAAGAATTTGGGAGAATTAGCAATTAAGGATCCTGAACTAATGAATCTGGTGCTGGGGCCTAAACTAGTTTGGAGGCTTCTCTCAGACTCCAATGGGTTGTGGAAAAAGGCCTTTATAAGGAAATATTTGCACAAAAATAGTCTTATTAGACCAGAGGATGAATCATGGGAAGGGAAAGGATAAAAAATCTAGAAACTGTGCAAAGTCTCATCATTTCTAATTTTGAACCATCTTGGCTGGCTACCTGGGAATGGGAAACACATTCTTCTTGGATCTAATTGCTCGAAAGGCATTGGCTTGGTTTTCTCAATCTGGCTTGTGGAGCATGGGTTCTCCCACCTAGCGGATATCTCCTGTTGGGATGATCAAGATTTGTGGTGTGGGTGGATTCCTTTGGAATTGCCCAATCACCTCCTCTTACATTGGCATCTTTTGATCGAAAATCTTAAAGGGTTCATTCCAATAATCACTAGCAAACTTGACAGACGAATCCAAGAAATATTATGTTAAATATGGTTATGCTCTCTTAATGAAGAACCCCCCCCCTTCCTTCTAAATTATGGCGAAAATTTGGAACGATGATGGACTACCTAAGATTAACATATTCTACTGGGAATTGGCCCACGAGAAAATCCTTACGACAAAGAATTTAAAGAAGAGGAAAATCAGTCGTCCCTCTCGTTGTGTCCTATGTGATAACACGGAGGAAATCGTCAAGCATTTATTTTTTCATTGTTCCTTCATTGTAGATGCCTAGAACTATGCCTTGGTGCCTTTGGCTTGTGTTCCCCAAATTGCAGATGACTAGAGTGACATGTTTATTCACTGGAAACATAAATCTCCTTATTCCCCGAACTCTTTGTTAAGACGTTGTTGGATGGAAATTCCTAAGTATATGCGTTGGTCAATATGACTGTGATGTAATCAGGCTATTTTTCAAAATCAACGCCATAATTATGAAACTGCAGCAATCAAAGGAATGACGTTGCTCTTTGAGGTTATTTCCTCCCGGGGTTTCAATGCTTCGGATATGAAAGAGTTGTCTACCACTGAAAAATATTGGCTCAGGATCTCCAATTGCAACCTCAAAGCTCCTCTTTCAAAGTCTTATGGCCCTCCTTCCTTCTATATCAGACTTAAAGGGGATGAATTTACTGAATGGCAAAGGGAAGTCGGGAACAACCAACTATATTTTGATGAAGCTTCGAAAGGTAACCTTGGGGAGGCTGGAGCGGGAGGGGTAATTGTTAACCTCGAAGAAAAAATAGAAATAAAGTTCACATGGGGACTTGGCATTACGACAAACAATCAAGAGGAATCCATTTCTCTTTGGCAGGATATGAATATCAGTTTGGCTAATGGTATCAAATTATTGTCTATAGTTGGCAACTCCATGATGATTATACAAAAATGTATGAAGCTCCTCGAGAATTTTAACCTTCTCAAAGATGAAACCTCCTCAATCATGGTCAGGATTATTTACCCATTTTTTTTTTTTGAAAAGGTAGATTTGTTCCATGTGTTGTGGGCCAATAACCACTTGGTAGATGGTCAAGCCAACGCGGGGGTGATGCTGGAACAAGGTAGTTTAAGTATCAATCAAGACATAATCACATGTCATATCCCCTAAACTATAGCACCAAGCCGATGTTGTACTGTTGAGGTACAGGTCTTCAGAGAATTAAGTTGGCAGTTAAGATGGTTAGCTCCCCAATGATCCTCTGCAGTGCTTTGGAAGTTGGGATGGTAGGTATCGAGTTAAGGCACAGGTGTGGTAGCATTGGTATGCAGTTCATGTACGAGGACAGGTAGGCGTTAAGGTCTTGGTTACTCACCAGGAGCTGCAATATAGTTATACCCGCAGGGGAAGCTGCTACCATCGCAAAACGATCCTATTTATTTCTAGCGGTGGAAGAAATGGAGTGAAGTTGCCTTGACAAGACTCTGAATCGTCTAACATTTATGAAGGATAAGATTCAGAGGAATGTCGAGGTTGAGCATGCTATTATATATTGTAGCTGACTGCGGTTAGTTAATCAAAGGATAGTTATTGTCCAGAGTCAGATTACTGCAAAGATGGCCTCTACAAGTAACGACATTGGTGGAGGCTTAGGGTTTAGAGGCTCATGGTCTGGTCATGGCAGTGGTGGAAGCATCAATAGTTTGGCAGATAGTTTGTGTAAACAAGTTATAAAGGAAATTGTTAAGGAAATAAACGAAAATAAGACAGTTCTCTATGCTCAGTTATCAAGATTGGGCAAAGATATGTTCTTGCAGAAGACAATGGAAGTCCTATGCATCGATGTGTTGAGCGTGCAACATAAGGTGGAAAGCATCAAAATAAAAGTGGAAACTCCTACAGTCAGGGTTTTAAAGGAAGTATTCAGGGTTGAGAAAGCCACGGTCTTCAACATTGTTGGTGTTGAGGTTGTTGCCACTAAGCGGGTCGTGGATGCTGGAAAGGATGACGTAGAGGATTTGACAACGATAGTGGATGAACCTTCGGGAGAAGAAATCAACCTCGGTAGTAGCTGAAAGATTTTCTTTTGAATATTATATATATTGTGTTGATGTATAAAATATAGTGGTATTTTTAAGTGTTTGCAGTTATAGTTATGTTCAAAGACTCTATGTAAATAAGGTTGGTAGCAAGAAGGTCCCATTAGAATGTAAATCGATGAAAATTGCAGAGAGCACACTCTTAAATTTTGCATAGGACCTGACCCTTTTCGAGTTTATATAATGAAAATTCTACCCGTTTCTTTAAAAAATATATATACAAATTCTTAAGCATCCTATAATAATTAAAAGTCCAAATTCATGCATTAAGAGATACAATGTGATGTATGAAGATATCATCAGCAGAAATAGATATTTATTCAATTTTCCTAAAAATAATGATTATGAATTTGATATGATGGAAAGAAGAAAGGACCAGTATAATATAAATTTTGAAAAAAATTGAAATTCATAATAGCAATATACATGATGTGAGTATGAAGTTATTATTTGCATAAATAAATATTCAAGAAAAAATAATATAAATCATGAAATTAATATAAATACAGAAAAATTCAAAACCTTATTTTCAGAAAATCCAATTCTTTAATATGCAAAAGTAGAAATTATAGAATGAATAGTGATAAACATTATAGAGACAAATAACTATGCACAAATCCAATTAACAATCAAATACGGATTTATTATAAGTTTTCATTTTTAAACCATAATTCTAGAGATTAATCTATATAAGAAAACTTATAATGTTTATCCTATTTAACTTTATACTAAGGATTAATCTATGTAAAAAACACTTATAATATTAATCCTATTTAATTTTTAAATAACAAGTAAAATTATACATGCTTTTTATTTTGGTTGTTTGGTTTTTTTTCTTCAGGGAAACTAGACAAAAGTAATTATCAACATAAACAAAATCTTTCTGCCTTTACAATTTTCTAACACTACACCACCTTATAACAATAATAATGTAGGGGAATAATATTCACACAATTAAATACACAATAAGGATCAATATTTTATATGATGATGGTATCACTACATTTTGTAGAAGCTCGAGGCTTTGTCAATACAAATCTTAATGCCATTACAACAATATACTCATTAAGACCTCAACATGTGACTTGTGAAAATTGAACCTTGGTGGGAAGGATAACACTCATTCTCACCATTGCACAGACTATACCCAATTGACCACCATAACTATCAAGTTCATCTAGAAAAACTAAAGAAATTGGCCCTATAAAAGTTAGGGATATTAGCCCTATAGTATTAGGGATTAATCTACCCAGGAAAAATTAGAAGATGAACCCTATAATAATTGAGTAGGAAACCAAATTATACATTTATATATCACTGGGGCTCATGACCACTATTTTGAAATGAGATTATGTGATTCTAATCATGTGTTTCTAGTAATAATATAAAAAACAAACCAATATTATTTGCATAAATAAAATAATATTAATGTATGTAAATTATAACATAAAAAATACTAACTATACCTTTTTGTATTTGAAATTTGACCTAAAACTTAAAAGTTATAATTATAATTATTATTAGAAATATAAAGATTCACTTACTCCATGCTAGTTCTTGGAATTCGTTGACGCTCTGGCAATTTCGACGGGAGTCTCAAGTTTGAATTGATTCTGGAAAGCTTCCCCAATGGACGATATGGAGGGGCCCCCACCGCCCCTCCCCCTCTGGACTCCTCCGTCGATGCCGCTTTCCAGTCTCTGGTGGCCTCCCTCCCGAAGCGCTTGCGGCCTGCTACTGTTGCTTCCAAGTTTTTCAAGTGGAATATCAAGGTGAAAGACGTCTCCCTACTAGATGGAGTGAGTCGTACCTCCGTTGTTTAAGAGGAGAGAGCGTTAATTGGGAAATTCATAGGTATGTGTCCCTCTCTTAGATCAATGGAATCCTGGATTAAGAAAACCTGGAATCCCATGATGAAGGGTGAGATTTCTCTTTCTGTGGTTGGCAATGGATTTTTCATCTTCTTATTTGAAAACAAGGAGGATAAGGAGGTAATATTTTGTAATGGACCATATTCTTTGGCTCTAGAGGGATGTATTTAAACAAATGGTCCCTCAATTTTAATCCTAATGAGGGAATCCCTACTATGATTCCAGTTTGGGTCAATCTCCCGCGTCTCCCTATCACCTACTGAAGTGATGATTGCTTCCGGGCTATTGGTAATGGAGTGGGGAAATACTTGGATAATTCTTAACCAAAAGGCTCCCAATTTTCCTATGCTAAAATCTGTGTAGAAGTACACTTGGAGAAGGGATTGCCAGTTGAAATTAATCTAAACCTCGGAGAATGGAAGCGCAGACAAGTCTTAGACTATGAACAAATCCCATTTAAATGCAAACACAGTCATGACTATGGTCACTTTTCCAGATACTGCGCCAAAGCTAGGAATGATAAAAGTTGGATGCCTCGACTACTCAGGAGGAGCATTGGAAAAAACCTAAAAGAGCTCCAAAAGGTAAAGGTTCGATGTCAAAATCTCGTGCTATGGTAGGTGAAAAAGCAAAACTCAGCATTAGCCATCCGATGAAGGCATGTGACTAGTATATTATCATCTCATCAGGGTCCGCATAACATCTTATCTTGGCGAACGTGTTGCAATGCTCTTTGTTTTTGTTCACGCTGTAGTTTCCACTTCTGGAAGCAGGGCGCTGAAATTTTCTATAAATTCAATTCCATGATTTCATATCGTCCTTTATACTTACATGGTATGTACTCTGGAATCTGCTACCATAAAATTTCCATCATCTCAGAGATTGTGAATAACATATATATTGTATTCGGCCTCTCTTCTTTCTCTCGTTTCAATGCACATTCCCTATTTTTCCCCTTAGTTACAAATTTTTGCTCAGGACGTTTTGTTTTTTTTGGGTGGTGGTGGCAGCAGATAATGGGGTACGAGTAGTTCCAATCCATGTAGATGAATTAATAAGAAATATTTTTCCGATTATAAGTGTAGGTTGATCTGTATGTCAAAAACGAATCGATTCAAAGAGAGTATCATTTATTTGTAATGTTGGCATCATTTATTTGACATTGGGCTGAATAGGCATTAGAATTTATAGATGTAAATTTTACCAACACTGCATAACTCTGTAGCTTTTATTTATGTTGTTATATGTTAATAAATAATGGTATAGTTCGCTTAACCTCTTAAGCCGTTCGATGTGGGTAGGTGAAAAAGAAAAACTCAGCATTAGCCATCCGATGAAGGCATGTGACTAGTATATTATCAAAAAAACCCCCAAAAATTTGGTCGACCGCTTTCTCTGCATCGCTTGAAAAAGAGGAAACCCATTCCAATGAGATGAAATGAAGTATAAACCTGAAAAGGAAGCGAACTATACCATTATTTATGAACATATAACAACATAAATAAAAGCTTACAGAGTTATGCAGTGTTGGTAAAATTTACATCTATAAATTCTAATGCCTATTCAGCCCAATGTCAAATAAATGATGCCAACATTACAAATAAATGATACTCTCTTTGAATCGATTCGTTTTTGACATACAGATCAACCTACACTTATAATCGGAAAAATATTTCTTATTAATTCATCTACACGGATTGGAACTACTCGTACCCCATTATCTGCTGCCACCACTACCCAAAAAAAACAAAACATCCTGAGCAAAAATTTGTAACTAAGGAGAAAAATAGGGAATGTGCATTGAAACGAGAGAAAGAAGAGAGGCCGAATACAAAATATATGTTATTCACAATCTCTGAGATGATGGAAATTTTATGGTAGCAGACTCCAGAGTACATACCATGTAAGTATAAAGGACGATATGAAATCATGGAATTGAATTTATAGAAAATTTCAGCGCCCTGCTTCCAGAAGTGGAAACTACAACGTGAACAAAAATAAAGAGCATTGCAACACGTTCGCCAAGATAAGATGTTATGCGGACCCTGATGAGATGATAATATACTAGTCACATGCCTTCATCGGATGGCTAATGCTGAGTTTTGCTTTTTCACCTACCCACATCGAACGGCTTAAGCATTCCTCTTTCTTTCCTTCTTTTCAAGACTATAAAAATTCTTGAACTCGAAGTTCTCGAACGTCATACAACTTTGATTGGGACCTCACCCTTCTTCAAATTAAGAAACTGTCCACATCTGAAGCATGCTCTTCAATGTCACACAAGGCTTCCTCGCATACTCATGCTTCGAAATAGGGCTCTGCTTCATCATCAACTCAGTTGTCCTCTGCTGTGCATGTTGCCATGCCATTCATGGTGCTAAGCAAACATTGGTCGATCTAGGGTAGGGTGGTTGCAAAAACAACCCTTCGCTCATACAACAATTCCCGTGCCTCCGGAAAGGTCTTTACATTTGACCTCATTGATTCTACCAATGATGCAATCCATCTCTCTGCCTTTGGTGACTTAGTAGATTCCTTGCATGACCTTGTTCAAATTGGACAGATTTACATGGTTTCAAATAGGACAGTCAAACCAACAAAAAAAAAGATTACAACCATCTCGATAGAAAATGAGAAGTCTTCCTATTTGCAACTTCCATTGTTGAACCTTTCTTGGATAATGTTTTGATAATTCCTTTCCACTGTTTCTGTTTCAAATCCATGTTAGCATCAAAGTCTTTATAGCTAACTACAGTCTTATCACTGCATCTAATCCCTTATGGTTCCCTTTCAGTAAGTATAATTTTGTTTCAATTTCAGTATACGTGCTTTCTTTTACAAATATTTGATACAAAGCTCACTTGAACTTTCAATATTTCTTCCCTTTCTCAAAAAAAAAAAAAAACAACTTGCTCCTCCATACCTTGTTATCCTTGTAGTGTTTTTCCATTTCATCGATGTTTTACACTCTCCTTTAATTATACTAATAATATTATGATTATGCTTCCCACTTATGTCATTCAACTAATTCAACAACTCTTGTTTTCCCCCTTTTGCAGACTATCAAAATGGATAGCAAGTACTTGTCCCTACTATATGGATACTCTAAAGAGATACGTGCCGAACAACTTGTTCTTCTTGACATAAGACCCAGACACCTTCTGAGTCCGTTCTTCATTCTCCATCGTCTATAATCAACTATTAGTCTTCTCAATGAAATAAAGGCCTTCCTGCAATGCATTGTACGTATTCATCAAAGAGATAAAGTAAAAACTTTCTGATGAAATGGCAGTCCAACAATTCTCATCTTGGTATTGTTGTAGATACAAAATGTTGTTTCTTTGTTCACTTCATCATTATACTTCTCTCCTCTATGTTTATACACCTATGTTACATGTTGTAGTTTCCCCTTTAAATAATGTTTCATATTTTTCCTTCAAATATAATATATATGCTCTTTTGTTCTTCCTTCTAAACAAGGTATTCTATTTGCATCCTTTTAAAGTATGCTTTGTGCAATTAAATACAAACACTAACTTGCTAGAAAAGGTTGTTGTTCCTTTACCTTAAATCTATTTGGTCTTCCCTCCCCTTCCATTATGCCAAGAGACATTTTTAAATTAATTAAGTGGCTTTTACTTATACGTGGCAAGAGCTGAGCGGTATGAGAGGTAAACTCATTGAAGAAATCATATAAATATGATACCAGAGATATCAATTAAGAAGATTTAGCTCAGAATATTAATGTACCTGATGTTGATTTTCATGACTTTGGCAAGGACCGAACTGAGAATCATTTTGAAGCAGATCAAGTATATGGTGTTGATTATGAGAGATTGGAAATTTGAGGGATATGCATATCGGAATATTGGTGAGGATTCATATTGGAGTTTTTTAAATGTGTCTCAAAAGGAAATATCTTATATGCATTACCTTTGATAATTGAGACCGGAAACAAGAACGTGGAATGTGGGTCTTCCGACTGGACTTTTAAATTATAGCACCTTTAATATAATGGTCAGACTTTGGTTATATGATATGTTTGTTTTAATACTCTGAAGTTTATAAAAAGGGTTTGCTACATACATATTCTGAATTTAATATGCCCCCCGTGAAACTTATATGGTTTGGATATTATATTCTTTTATTATTATACCCCGAGAGAAAGATAGAGGTTTATGGGCATCGGAATATCGGAGCGGAGACACACTATCGGGAACCGATATAATATCACACGGACAACAAAGCAGGCATGTGATATCGCCATTTTTGCAGAGGTGCATATCGGAGTTTATCCTGATATACATATTAGGGAAACATCTGATATCCGAACCCCAAAGCAATGCAGACAGGTCGCACAAGACGAGCCGCGACATAGCGAACATATGTTTCATGTATTTAAATCAAAGTTTTGGGCGGATAAAGTCTAACAAAGGTAATCAGAACATATCGATCCATAATTTTGTCTTGCGGCCCTCCACGGTCCTTTTTTTCTGATATTCAAAGTCTCATGTTATGCATCTTTTTGAGGGCTACATCTGATCACATTCTGCACTTTTGGGGAACTACATGTATTTTCCCTATCTTTATGATCCTTTTATTTCGACTGAGGTTCCTGTAACTTCCATTGTATATTGATCTTTATATCAACTTAATATAATCTATGTTGCTTTTTTTCTCTGAAAAAAAAAAATGTTAAAACCTTGGTGCGGGCTCTCCCTTATCCCCTATCCACATGGATCATGCCACGTCACACATCGATATATCGGAAGTTTTGGGGGTGCAACCAAATGTAATCTTTTAAAATCCCCAATATGGTTCGTCCCGATATTTTAAAGGGTCGAGGCACATATGGTGTGGTGCCATGTGTTACACATGGGACTGTTTGTGTTATAGACATTTTTGTGCCTCGCGTCAAGGAGCAGGAAATGTCGATAATTACAGGGATCCTCAGTCCCTAAACATGTTGTTCTTACCCCTAAAAGAACAAGGTCATCAATCAACAGCACTTCCAATCAGTTCTCCACCTGAAAACACTTCAGAACAGGCTTATTTTGGATCATGTCAGCTGCTTAACTGAGCTTCTGCGCTGTATTGCAACTGTCCCACTCTGTACCTGCGCTGGAAGTCAAAAACAATGAAGGCTACCTGCGCTGGGCGAGATTGGCCAAGTGGCACAGTCCTCCTGCAAGGTGTCAATTGCCCAGGAAGCTTCCAAACTGACACTTGGGTCATGAGATTCGCCCTGTGATGAGTAAGAGGTACTTGATCACCATGTGTAAGCAAGGATCTCCAAGTGGACACAGGAACTGAAGATTAACTGGAGATGGAGAGGACACAAGGCAGCTTCATGTCAGTCTCAAGCTGACTCATCCTTTTCTCTTCTCTCCTATATATAGAGCTCTTCTATGAGGTCTATAGAGGCGGGAATTTTGGTATAAGCAAGGAGGTGCTGTTGGTATACTGCCAGGATTATTGGGTGATTGTTTTACTAGAGGTGAAGAAGAGAGTTCTTGCTGCCGAGGAGGTGCTGCTGGATTGGGGCCAACATCATTGGTTGTAACTTCCTCTGGAACCCTGTTACTTTCTATCAATAAAGTTTGCATGTTCTTCTATATACTTGTTTTACATAGATGCTTTTGTGTTTACATGTATATTTGATGCAACCTAATCCATGCTTCAATTATGATTGCTTGTATCTCGTAGTTTGCTCCCTTTTGTTGTGCAGATTCTGTGTGTAGCTGGATCGGCTTGGAGAGTAAAGAGCTGGGAACGGGATACAAAGCGAGAAGGATAAGGATCGACTAAGCGCAAGACACCAGGTTGGTTGATCCTCTTTCTATTCTCTCTGTGCTTTCATAAAGATGAACATGAAAACTTTGTCATTCAGTTGTTGCTAAAGTCTGTCACCTTTAGAAAGGGTTAGTGTCATCCGCATCGGATACTTTTCCCCACAACAAACTGGCGACTCCGCTGGGGAGATCCTAGTATCTTGTTGTTGTAGTATTTTGCTATTCATTTCTTGAAGAAAGGAGTACCGAATCGAAAAGCTTTTGACTCTATCAAAAGCGAAGTAGAGGGTTTTTGCTACTCTTGCTCCTTTGCTGAGCAAATTCAAGATTTAAAGAGCTAATCTACAGATGAATCCTTACTCTTTGTGATAGATCTTTATCCTCTTGATCATCCCTTAGCCTGTACTTAACCCATAGCATTTTATTTCAGTCAAAACAGTACATTTTTGAGCTTTTTATGACCCGGAATTCTTAGCAGACGTAACTCTCGTAAGTCAGTGCAGGCTGTCCACAGGCAGTCTGCATTACAGCGCAGGTGCTCCCTTCGGGAACTGCGCTGAGAGTGAAACTGGCAGACCAGTGCCTGCGCTGGTCCAGTTGGCCTTAGTCTAGCTCAGCTCTTCCTTTGTGTCTTGGCCCTGTTTGCACTTGTTTTGACTGATTGCTTGCTGGTTATTGTATTTGCTGTAGACCACTTCTCCTTGACATTATTCCGCCTCAGTTGTGTGATGAAATTGTAAACGTTCTTTCAGTATTTCTTGTTTCAGTTACAATTTCCCATTGTGAAAAGCGAACCTAGTAGCTGTGGCCTCTTAGATTGCGATCTTATGAGTTAGTGTTATTGCTGTTCATAGCTGTTTTGGATTGGTTTGCTTCTCACTTTATGGTTTGAATCTATACTTTTCCTGTATTTAAAACAAGTCTTTCATAAGGTGTTCTTTTGATTGTGGACAAGCTTGTTTATTTCTACTTGAAAGTTGATTCAAAAATCATACAACAGTTTCCTTTTGTTAAGCATCAACATTAAGGATAACGAAAAGAAATACATGCATTGTGCATTTTGCATTTGACTGTATGCTTGACGATTTAGGAAAATGTGCATTTTAGTGTGTGTTCTTTGATCTGTGGAAAAAGTTGTGTCTTGCTCTTTCCTCAAGTATATTAAGGTTTTCAAAGTTGAAAGATTGAAAAGACTTTGCTTCTCATTCTTAGATTGCATATAGGAAGTTGTATATATACATCTCGTGGCGAACCTGAAAGGCAAACTGTTAAGAAAGATCAACATTAAAATAAACTCAATTTACATAACAACGCTTTGGAATTTAATGCAAACATCTAGAGGTCTAGGTAGAGACGTGTTCCGGCGTCGTTAAACATAGTGACTGTCGATCTCTACGAAGGTGGGTGATTCCTCCTGAGAGTCGGTGGCACTAACACGGATTTGAGCTCCCGCGTACCGTCGCGTATATTGGGAGACCCCTATAGGCTTTTATCCTTTATCCTTAGGAAACCGTGTCGGCCGCCCTACTGATCGCGATGCAGTGAACACAGCATTCACGAAGATCGACCACCCGTACCGTAAAACGTATTCTGTGGTTTCGCGAAAGGTTTGGCACACCCTCTGCCTAGATCTCCAGAGCAGTTTCTTTTGGCCCTTTTCAAACTCTATAACTGAAAAGGTCCAACCGAGCATTTGTCACTTCGGGCTCGTTAATACATCGAAGGCGACTAGAGTCATCTTTAGCTTTTTCTCGACTCTTAAAACATGAAAAAGCAAGTTTGTGTCTAAAAGCGTCGTAAATAAAACTTATTTTAAAGCGGAACATAATCACCTGTTATTCCCGCGTTGATCTTTCAGTTGAAAAGTATGGAGCCCACCAACCAAGGAAGTAACCTTGGCGGAAGTCCAAATCCCTTCTCCTCTTGGGGAGATGTTGGTGCGCCTCATATGGCTACATTGTCACTTCCAGGATTGACAATCGGCCTTCCTGTTTGGCTCTTTTCAACTAATGTTGTCCAAATCGCCACTAATCCTGAGCAGTCGAATCAACTGTCAGAACAATCTAGAACTACCCACCAGCCTTCTACCTCTTGTGATACTTCCTCTGATCCTTCATCTTCGCAGGGTAGAGCCGGCAAAAGTCAGCCTCCCAAGGAGAAGAAAGAAAAGAAGAAGAAAGGGAAGAAGCAGAAGGAGCCTCTGGCGAAGGCGACTGGGGGCAAGCAGAAGAAAACTGACAAAAACCCACACACTGCACCGACCGGGCCTAAATCGCCATGTGTCATTTGCAAAGGGATCCATTTCCATCGTGATTGTCCTTGTATTCCCCGGATACTAAGGGACTGGTCCCCGAGGTTGCACAATCCGGTAGCATCAACCTCTGGTTGTCAAGTTGATTGCATTCCCTCAACTAGCGAGAGTGAAGGACGAAGAAGGGGACCAAGATCACCCTGTCTATTGTGTGAAGGTCACCATGCCATCCACAAATGTCCATTCTTAGATGAGGCAAAGAGAGTTTTGGAAGATCGCCCGGTGTCACCGGTGCAACTTCCGCCTGGATACCGAAAACTCGCGCCTAATCCCTCGATAGTTGAAAATCCAGTTGAACCACTCAAGTGGTCAGCTGATGTGTCAGTCATTGAGAATGAACCTACCGAATCTAGACCAGACGAAAATCTAAAGGTCGAAACGGCAGTTGACCCGGTTCTTCCTTCAAAGGTTCTATCGTCCAATGACTCCGTCATTGAAGACCTATCTTCAAATGACACCGTCACCGAAGTGTCGTCTTCATGTGACACCCTCACTGATGAGAACAAGGATGACACCATCCAGGTTCTCTTTATCAGCACCGACTCCGACGAGCATCCGGGCAATGCGCCCATTCCTTTATCGCAGGAAGGAACATCATCTGAGTCGTATCCGGCCGTATATTCGGTCCCACCACCAAGCAACCTGGTTGTATCCTTTGATTGGAATCAACTAGGCAGACCCCGGTTACCAGCCAGTACACCATTTAGAATCATTGTCCAGATCTATAGAATGGTTATGGCTGGTACTATCATTGATGAAGGGGCGTCTGTGAGTATCCTTTCCTCTATTGCTTGGAAAGCACTGGGTTCCCCAGCGCTTTTACCTGAGTTAAGAAATCTCTCAAGTTTTGATAAAGGAACCAGTCGACCATTAGGAATCCTCCCCGATGTACCTGTTACATTGAAGGGGAAGACCGTCAGGATGAACGTGTTGGTAGTTCAAGGACCCTTGGATTATAACCTACTCCTTGGACGCGACTATATTTATTGCATGGGAGCGATAGTCTCCTCACTCTTTAGAGTAATGTGTTTTCCACACGAAGGAAGGGTGGTCAAGCTCGTAGACCAGCTTTCATTTCCGGGATCTCGCATCGCAAATAGTCAAATACCAATCCTAAATGGTCTGTTCACTCAAGATTCGCCTCCGCCCCCAGTCCTCCTTCCCGATGAGCGCGAGTAATTCGGAAAGAAAGACTAGGACCCAGGGGGCATGCACCCTGGTCTGCTTCGGGCAGAAGAAACTCCGGGTACAAGGAAGAATTTCCGCAGGAGAACATGACTAGTCCGTACCCCGTCCGAAGGAAGTGGGGTTGTTCTGGAATAATGATCTTTTGTTAAAGTTATGTGTTTGGGAATCATTCACCTTTGTCTAAAAAAGTGGGCAATGCCCAAGTAGGAATTCCCTTATTGTAACAAGTAGTCACCATCTTTAAATTCAAGCCTCGCCCATCGAAACATATGTTTTGAAGGATAAGCAGGGGCAGTAAACTAAGAAGGAGACCGTATTGTTGTGACAGAGGGTAACCATCTTTGGACAACCCAATGATAGACACCGCCGAAGAAAGAGATTGATTTGCGGCAGCGAATAGAACCACTCTTCGGATAATAAGAAAGAGGCAAGCCTCCCTCGATAATACAAATGTTTTATCTTTGAGTAGTGTTCTTCTATTGTCACAATAGCTGTTTGTTAAAAGTGGGCCGACAGGAAGTCTGAGTACTGCGTAAGACCCCTTAAAATAACGAGAAGACAAGTATCGTTAGCATTAGA
The DNA here is from genome assembly GCA_031772625.1 of Pinus tabuliformis. Classification (NCBI taxonomy): domain Eukaryota; kingdom Viridiplantae; phylum Streptophyta; class Pinopsida; order Pinales; family Pinaceae; genus Pinus; species Pinus tabuliformis. Next base: position 727,533,327 of record CM062808.1, on the reverse strand, counting down.
TTAGCAAGATGACAAATAACTGTGAACACCCAAAGAAAAGCAGAAGTAGGAGAGAGGAGGGGCAACCTCGAAATTCTATCCTATACCTGGGGGCATGCAAACTTTCTGGAGTGCAAGCTAGGGGCGGTTATTTATCTGGTTTTAAGATTAACCGTTTCCAAACTTGCATGAAAGAAAGCCTGTGGGGCAGAAGTAAAATTTGCCAAAATAAGAGCATAGTTGTAGTAAGGCATAAGCTCTATAAAAATTGGTCCTTATAGGAGGCGTTCTTATGACTGGTATATCGAGCAGTTTTAGCATATAGTTCATGCTCGTTAAAAAATAAACGCGAAATTCGAGCAGTTTTAGGCCTGAATTTATGCTCGTTAAAAAATAGAAAAGTGTGAGCAAATGTTTCCCCCAGAGTTCAAGCTCATGGAAAAAATGAACCGGTAAATAACCTTTTGAGATCGTAAATTCATTAGCCATAAGAACCTTGATCGTGTTTTCATCCACCACCTCCACCGTTCATTTGGCCGATCATTCACTTCCATTTGTGTGTTTACCTCTTTTGAGAAACAGCTGCGAAGAGTGATTTCACCTAGCCATCCTTGTGACACTGCCGTGATTGGAAATTCCAACCTGTACCTGGAATCTGTAGCTATCCCTGTTTATCACTCGTTCCTCAAAAGACGAGTCTTCTTTCAGCTCTTTTCACTGACTCGTAAAATATGAAAAGTTTGCCGAGTTTTGGCCTTCCAGCTCGTTAAAATGACCGGAACGCTATCCCTCCTCTAAATTTTAATCTTTTTGGACTTGAGGGATTATTGCACAAAAGGATCGAGCGCTTGCCTGGTTCAGCTCGTTAAAAATACCGAACAGCCATCCCTTCTGTATTGTTTTATACTTTTTCGGACTTAAGGGATTAGCTGACGAAAAAGGAATTATGGAGTTGACTTTCTGTACCCTTTTAGACTCTCTAAAAATGAAAAGGACCGAGTTTTCTTTGTCGTTAGACTCGTTAAAATGATTAAATAGCGACAAACTTGTCTTTAGACGAGAACGAGTTTCCCTATCGCTAGGCTCGTTAAATCTTAGCGATGGGCTTGCCCGAAGGGCAGGTTATAGAACAAGCATATGTTATCCTCCTCAAGCTTGACAAAAATAAAGAGGTACTGGTCAGAAATGACTGGGGAAAAATTGGGAGAACATCAAAGTTTAGAGGTAGCAAGTCACTCTTGAACATGACACTTTTCTTCCGTATCACATCGGGTTGGGTTGTCTCATTCACCGGTTTCATCACCATGGTCCTCGCCACACCATCCATTCGGGGTAATGCTACCGATCCATCACATCAGTGTCGTTATATGTTCAAGAGGGGTCATTCAGAAAGTGTCAACCGTGTCCCATCCACTACCATACATTTTCCTTCATCCATTTCATGATCGCCACCCTGAATCATATGTCACAGTTTGTTTCACCTCCACTAAATCATTAGCTCCGTTCCGTGTCATTGATGTGGGATTCATCAAGGCCCTCCTTTGACGGATCACTTCTTGTCGACTTCAGCTCATTATCCAAGAAGTCGATCTAGGAACACCCCCATCAGTACTTTGAAGCTTGCATGCCTCAATGGCAAGTTTCTCACTTCCGGCGACAGGTATACATCAATGACCTTCGACCAGAAGATTTTGCGTGGCGTTCGACGCCAAGTCCTTTATTCACGCCACGTGAATTGTACTGCCGTACCTTGAGGGTCATCGTCATTATTGGTGATTCCTCTCGCGCTTGTTAACGGTTTTCATTATTGACCGGTAATCAAGCGATGTCTTTCCATGTTCGACTTCAGCGTAATTCTCACATGGATCGACTTGTACTTAGAGTGAAGATCGAACGAGTTTGAAGACCCCGGATCTAGTTTCATCCATCCGGGCTGCGATATATATTCAGGAAATATAAAAACATTTGCCATGTACATCATTGCAGCAGATGATCATCCTCCTCAAAGGATGATAATTTTAGCGGAAGATTATCAGTCTGTCTTCAGACGATTGTCTGTCATATGTACCAAAATGTATTTATAGAAAGCTGAGCATGGGAATACCCGCCTCAGCTAGATCATGAGAATAATGATGAATGAAAGATAATGTATTGTATTGTATTGTATTACAGGGCACTCTCCTCAGCATTGGAACGAACTTCGGACCCTCTAGCTAAAGCATTTCACCCGATTAACGGCCTCATACTTTAGGGGGCAACTGTTATAGACATTTTTGTGCCTCGCGTCAAGGAGCAGGAAATGTCGATAATTACAGGGATCCTCAGTCCCTAAACATGTTGTTCTTACCCCTAAAAGAACAAGGTCATCAATCAACAGCACTTCCAATCAGTTCTCCACCTGAAAACACTTCAGAACAGGCTTATTTTGGATCATGTCAGCTGCTTAACTGAGCTTCTGCGCTGTATTGCAACTGTCCCACTCTGTACCTGCGTTGGAAGTCAAAAACAATGAAGGCTACCTGCGCTGGGCGAGATTGGCCAAGTGGCACAGTCCTCCTGCAAGGTGTCAATTGCCCAGGAAGCTTCCAAACTGACACTTGGGTCATGAGATTCGCCCTGTGATGAGTAAGAGGTACTTGATCACCATGTGTAAGCAAGGATCTCCAAGTGGACACAGGAACTGAAGATTAACTGGAGATGGAGAGGACACAAGGCAGCTTCATGTCAGTCTCAAGCTGACTCATCCTTTTCTCTTCTCTCCTATATATAGAGCTCTTCTATGAGGTCTATAGAGGCGGGAATTTTGGTATAAGCAAGGAGGTGCTGTTGGTATACTGCCAGGATTATTGGGTGATTGTTTTACTAGAGGTGAAGAAGAGAGTTCTTGCTGCCGAGGAGGTGCTGCTGGATTGGGGCCAACATCATTGGTTGTAACTTCCTCTGGAACCCTGTTACTTTCTATCAATAAAGTTTGCATGTTCTTCTATATACTTGTTTTACATAGATGCTTTTGTGTTTACATGTATATTTGATGCAACCTAATCCATGCTTCAATTATGATTGCTTGTATCTCGTAGTTTGCTCCCTTTTGTTGTGCAGATTCTGTGTGTAGCTGGATCGGCTTGGAGAGTAAAGAGCTGGGAACGGGATACAAAGCGAGAAGGACAAGGATCGACTAAGCGCAAGACACCAGGTTGGTTGATCCTCTTTCTATTCTCTCTGTGCTTTCATAAAGATGAACATGAAAACTTTGTCATTCAGTTGTTGCTAAAGTCTGTCACCTTTAGAAAGGGTTAGTGTCATCCGCATCGGATACTTTTCCCCACAACAGTTTGTAATGCGCGAATCAACTTAGAATCCACCCCCTTTCACCAAGCCCCCAAATGGTTCATGATTGTGGTTCTATGGTTCCAAAGGACCATACATTATGCCGATATTTCAAAGAATCGGCCCCGTTCTAGCTAAAGGATTTAGCCCCTAAAAGCGTTGGCCCTACGTCCCAAGGCCCTACTCATGTGGATTCCATCTAAGCCCCCAGGGCTTGGCATATTGGAAATTTTTAGGATTTTACACCATTCATTCTCCCTTATTAGAGTCTCTTCCCTTGCTTCTCAACTCTCTAGAAAAAGTTTCAGTGATGTATTTGTAACAATAAGATTTTCCATTTTTGTAGCCCTATCAGGCTGTCTTTGCGCCCTTCCCGTGCAAATGCTAGTTTAAATTTTGAAGATTATATTTTAGTGTGGTTTTTTCATGATTGCATATAGGGAGTTGAGCCTTGAATGGTTGCTTACTATTCTAGGGTAACAAAAAACGCAACAAGAGAAGTCGGCTCTCATCCAAATTGATTTAAATTTTGAGGATTATGTTTTGGTTTGGATTTTTCATGATGGCATATGGGGAGTTGAGTATTGAACCGTCACTCAGTGTTACTATATTGAGCGGTTATTCACTATTACTATTTATAACAAAAAGCAAAAAATGAGGAGTGGGCAGCTTAAGAAAACAAAAAATCTGTTAACCTAAGCCGTTGGATATGAGTAGGTGAAAAAGCAAAATCCAGCATTAGCCCTTCGATGTAGGCATGTGAGTAGTATATTATCATCTCATCTGGATCTGCATAACATGTTATCTAGGCGAACGTGCTGCAATACTCCGTATTTTTGTTCACGCTGCAGTTTCCACTTCTGCAGCCCTAATAATTGCATTTCTGGAAGTAGGGGGCCTAAATTGTGATTAAATTCGTATCGTCCTTTATACTTATACGGTATGTACTCTGATACCATAAACTTTCAATCATCTCAGAAATTTGGAAGAGCATATAGATATATTCGGCCTCTCTTTTTTCTCTCGTTTCAATGCGCATTCCTTATTTTTTCCTGATTTACAATTTTTTTTTTTTTTTAAGTATTTATGTATTTTCAGGTATCAACATTTAATCAATATTTTTTAAGTTTTTCCTTAATTTGAGTTCACTCAATTTTGCAGGACATAAAATGGTTATGCTACCATCTGTCAAATGCTCAGGACGTTGATTTATTTTTTGGTGGTAGTGGCGGCAGATAATGAGGTACCATTTGTTTTATCCCATGTGGATGAATTAATAAAAGATATTTTTCCGACTATAAGCGTAGGTTGAATCGTTTATTTGTAAGGTTGGCATCTCACCTCTTGCAGTCTGAATAGACATAGACATTAGTAATTTATAGATATAAATTTTATAAACAGTGCAGAACTCTGTAAGGTTTTATTTATGTTATTATATGTTAATAAATAACTGAATAGTTCGCTTCTTTTTCACGTTTATACTTCATTTCATCTCATTGGATTGGCTTTCCTTTCTTGAAGAGATGCAGAGAAAGCTGAAAAACTGGACCAATCGGAGTTTCTAGAGATAGAGAGATTTCACTGTATTAGTTTTGTTAATGTTAGGTTTTGTTCGTATTAGGTCAAAGTCGAAACCTTAATTTTTAATATAAATTTATTTTTTATATTCATGTAAATTTTTTTGGGATATCATTAACGTAACAGGTTAGACTACGCTCATGGAAGACAACATTCCTATTCATGAGTATTAGACTGCACTCATCCATATAACACAACATTAGTATTCAATACCCAAGACTATATATATAAATTTTAAATGTATTTAATATTATAACATATATTAATATGATTTTAATTAATAAAATTAATTTATTTTTAATATTATTATTAAAATTATATACACTCATTTCAAAATAATGGGAATGATTTAAAAAGAATTACATGATTTTTATATTCATAAATTAAATAGGATTAAACTTCTACTTTTTCTTATTTAGATTAATCCCTAATTCCTAGTATTATAGTTAAAAAAAAAAACCATTATATAAAAATTGATACTTGGTTGTTAATTGGATTTAAATATTGTTATTTGTATGGATGAAAGTGTTGCAAGTATTTATCTCTATTTATTTTGTAATTTCCATTTCTGCACACTTAATAAATTTCGATTTTCTGTGAATTTCTTTGTACAATATGTATATTTCTATTATAAATTTCCATTATTTCAGAATTTTTATTGTAATGGCCCTTTCTTATTTTGATGATATCAATTCATAATCATTTTTTTGGAAAATTAAATAAATATTTATTTCTGCACATGATACTTTTATATTTTTACAAATGTTTTAACTAACCAGATAAAATAACTATACTACTATCTATGAAATATTAAGAATATTGATTAAAAAATATTAAAAATATTGATTAAAAAAAATTACAAATAATGAAATACTATACTAGCAACTACATCTCATTTGGATGAATTGATAATAATTATTACTGATTTCAAATAATCAATAATTATTATTCCTTATTTCAATTGCAGTTTAGTTACAAAGAGTTCTGGCCAGACATATTCAGTAATTAGGAGTGTTTACAGTACGCAGAATATGTATGTCACAAAAAGAATGGGTTCAAAATGAGTGAGATTGTTGGCATCATTTATCAAAGTAAACTCATTTCTTCCCATTTAATTAGTAAAATTTTACAAATATGACACAACTTTGTATAGTTTTATTTATGTTATTATATATCACAAGAAAAGATGTTACAGTTTGGCTCATTTTTCCGTTTAAACTTCATTTGATCCGATAAGAATGGGTACACCTTAAACTGGACCTCATGCAATGTAAAGATTGGGTCGGATTTTTGTGGTTTTGAATATTTTGCTTCCGTCAGTTGATTGAACATTTTTAATACGTGGGTGAGAGTTGTGTATGGTAATTTTTTTTCCCGTTTATTTTTATTTTTGTTGTTATATCTTTTACTCCGTTTCGCAGTAATTGCCCTCTTTTATTTGTATGCTTGTTTTTATTACATCTGGAACCATACTTGCGGGGTCCACACCAGTAACAACCAACATCAACACAGAACTCTAATGAGGTTATTATTTGCTTTCCTGAATTTTTAAAATTTAATATAAATATATTTTCCGTATATAGATTTCTCTTAAAATGACTTTCTTCTCATGGCTAGTTTTCAACAACAAAAATTTATCATGGGAAAATTTGAGGAAAAGGTGCTGGCACTGCCCAAGCAGATGCGTGAAGCTGATGAGGAGACAAATTTTCACATGTTCTTCGAGTGCGAGGCCTCCCAAAATCTGGTACAACCTGGCTGTCTCTTTTCATTTTCCTCACCTTCGTTTTATCTCTATCCATGCAGCGTTCGGGTGGGGAAGGCAAGAAGAATCTAAGCTAGTCATCCTTCCCATTACGTTGTGGTGTGTCTGGAAATGGAGGAATCTCAAGATCTTTGAAGACTCAAAGCTCCGGTTCAAGTCTGTTCTGCTCAACATCTCGGCTCTCCATGATGCCATCTCTAGAAGGCTGTTGAAATAAGCTCCGAGTGCCCGCAGGTTTCGGGTTTCAATCTTTTGTTTTTGTCTATGTTTTGTCTTTTCTACTATCTGGACTATCAGACTTCCTTTCAGCAAGCAACAGCGTCCTCTTTGTTGCATTCTGTTTCTATATGGATGGCCCAATGTGTTGTGTTCTTCTTTTGCACCTCTCAAAATCTGTAATATTTGTCCATCTATAATTTCTGCTACATTTTTACTCGACTCGGGAAGCCACAAATTTCCTCTATATACACCTTATCAGGTTTTTCTGCTTATATTGCCTCAATATATATATACTAGCTTACTTTTTCTTCTGCAAAAAAAATATTTTTCGTATATAAATATGGCTCATCTTAAATTGATTCGGGTAGTGCAGCACTATTCGTACTCAATGGTAGCGCAATGCTATTCCTACTGAACGCACAATGTATGAATTAATTGATTTAACAATGAATTCAGTTCGGTGCCGGTCGAACTAATGGATAATTCATTGCGTTTCTTCTGCGCTTTGAGGTAGGCAGTTTGATAGGTTATAATTTTCTATTTTTATGTTAATGTAATTTTCTTTGTTTGAAGTTTAATTACTGTAATTCAGTTTTCTCAAAATATTTGTGAAATTTTTACCAAAATTATATGACAAATTCTATTATTTTCCGAATAATTATTGTGGGCTAGTAAGACTTCTTCCTAAAATTGTAGCCTAGTTAGAATTTTAATATTTTGTTTCTGTTTGTTGAATATTTTGTTTTCACCTGTGGTTGAGTGTTGTGTATGGTAGCCCTGTCTTCGGTTTATTTTTATTTTTTTCGTTGCCGGCAGGCCCTGTTTTCTCTTTTTCTTTTGCTAGGTTTTGCAGTAATTGCCCTGTTTTGCTTGTGTGTTTGTTTTAATTAAACGCTACCTTCTTCGGAACCATACCTGCTACTTCTCTCGAACCATCCCCGCGGGGTGCACGCGAGCGGCAACCAAAGCCAAAACTGAACTCTGCTCAGGTTATCATTTGATTCGTTGAATTGGTTTAAATTTAATATAAATATGTTTTCCCTTCAACATGCTCAATTGATTCGCTACTGCAAATACGATTTGTACTCAATGACAGGGCAGTGCTATATTTGTACTGCACTCACAATGGATGAATGGATGAATTAATCGATTTAATGGCGAATTCAGCTTCCACTTTTATCCCAGCCAAACTAACGGTGAATTCATTTCATTTCTTCCTTGGCTTTGAGGTAGGCAGCTTGACATGTTCTGAGTTTTTATTTTTAATATTCATATCATTTCTTTTGCCATCATTGTAATGTCGATGTCATCTTCTTGTGGGAATTTTTTTGTTTCCTATCTCTAACATGAAGGTATAGTTTTTGAAACCAGGGTAAACTAATAATTATATCACAAAACAAGGCATTCAGGGCGAATACTTAACCATGTTATTAATATTTTATAATATTTATAATTTATAATAATTACAATTAAAATTAGAATATTTTTTAAATTAAATAAAAAATATTATTTTTATATTATTTATATAGATTTATTTTTATATTAATATAATTTTTAATATCATTTACGTAATACATTTAAATTTTATTTATACATTAAAAAAATCAAGTATAGTGTTTTAAGTTAAAATTAATAAAAAAATATAATATATAACATGTGTGTCATACATTAAGATTTATACATAGAATTTAAGTATAATTTTATTTTTTAAATATTGGTATAATGTTTTTAATATCTCTTACACAACACATTAGATTTTACTTGGAGATAGAACCCACGGGCCTCATAGAATTTTGTTTATATTATTTTAATTTAAAATTTATGTGTTTTAAGAGTAATTATGATGACTAAGTTTTAAGTGAAAATCTAAATACAAAAAATATCCCCCAATGTTATATTTTATATTAATATTATTTTAGTTATATAATAATATTAGATTGGTTTTTATTATTACTATATTATTGATATTGTTAATATTATATTAATTATAGAAATAATATTGTATTGTGTTTTCATATGATAATCAGAAATATATGATTATAATCACGTAAAATCATATTAGAATAGTGATGATGTCATTTTTTTATTAACTAAAATTAAAAGTTAAAACATTCAAAGAATTTGTTTCATAAATATTACAAACAAGGCATTTACAACATCTTGTAAAGACTTGAACCTACTAAGATCCTTTAACAATGGTGATTCTTTATTACTTAATCTTTATAAATTTAATTTTCTAAGTTTTCCCTATGGATTAATCTAAATTCTCTAATTTCCATCTTTTTTAATGGAAGAATTGGATTTTTTGGAAATAGGACTCTCGCATTGTCTTTACTTACATTAATTTCATGATATCTGCTCCTACAACTTCATTGAATATTTATCTCTCGAGATAATACTTTCATATTCACACAATATGTACATTGCTACTATGAATTTCCACTGTCTCAGAATTTGAGATAGAATTTATACTATACTCAACTTTTATTCTTTTTCCAGTATCAATACATAATTATTTTTTTTTCCATAATTGTTGACCTAACACATAATCGATTTTTTTCTAATATTTTCTCTCTAAGGGTTGAGTTTACAAATGCTTACAGGAGATAAAATGTCTATGTTATCATTTTTATTTTTATTTTCAGATAATGAAGTAAGAGTAATTACATTCTATATGGATGAATCAATAAGAACTACATCTCTTCCACTTTCATAAGACATTAGAATTTATAGACCTTTTTTACTTCTTTTTTTTCAATATGGTTTATCTTAATTTAGAGAGAATTAAACCCTTCTTCTTAAAAGAAACAGATCAAATTGGACCTGTAAACTCTCAAGAGCAGCAGATCAAATTAGACTTGTAAACTCTAAAAAACAAATAACATATAAAATTGAACCCATAACTTTTTAATAATAAAAATACTTTAACTATTGTAATTCGACCCATTAAACTAAGCCTCGTAACTAAGCCCACTCGACCCATTAAACTAAGCCTCGTAACTAAGCCCACTTATACTTTAAACTTCATTAGAATGGCTTTCAATTCACATAAAACATAAAACCGAAAACCAGAACTCCTCCCATGAACAGATCCGGCGGATTAGTACTTTTTTCAATTTATTTTTATGTTTCCACTGCGGGCAGGCCCTGTTTTCACTTTTGTTAGGTTGTGCACTAATTGCCCTCTTTTTGTTCTCTGTTAGTTTTAATTAAACGCTACTTTCTTTTATTTACATACGGAACCTGTGGGATTTACTCTATCCTCAAACATACGCAACCTATGGGATTTACTCTATCCTCAAATAAGGCCAACACTAAACTCTGATCAGGTTAATATTTGATTTACTGAATTGGTTAAAATTTAATTAAATATATTTTTCGCTGAAGATACTGTACGTTCAAATTGATTCTCAGCACTATTGGTACCCAACGCAGTGATATGGCAAGAGCTAACCAGGCATACATAGGGTATTAAATGCCCCTATGGAGGCTGGCCCATCTATGGATGTCGAGTGGGTCATGGGGGCGCATCCATCTCCATGGATTGTAACTCCGGCGGCCACCTTTGCGTTTCCGGCAACGAACGCGGGACCCACCAACCGCGAGCCCGCCCCGTCTTGCCTTTGACAACAGCGACCTCGCGCCAAAATGGTATTGACTCCCGTTCAAAAATACTCTGCCTCGGCAACCCGCCTGGACGAAACGCAAGAGCACTGTTCAACCGTCGATTGCTTCCCCTCGCAGGCTGGTTCCCGGGCTCCTGGTACATTCCTGGTAAAGATATGCTTATATGTATATGAAGGATATGCACTTGCATTTAGAAGCACTTGCAAAAATGTTTTTAAGAGGCGGAAACTATTTTGCATTCGTTGTCTCAATTTTGTCTAGAACTAATGCTGACAAATGAGCACAGATCATGGTGATACGTTTATGTCAGTCTATAATGCAATTTAAACATTTGTTTGAGATGTGCGATGGAAAAAGTGTTCCAAACTCGAAGCTTTTCTGATAGCATTTCATAAATTTCTTGGTGATTATGAACCAGATGAAAATGTTTGAATTTAATATTCCAGCTACTTTTAAATACAGTAAGGTTTCACCAGTAGAGAGAGATTAATAGTCAAGTCGGATCCTTGTTCTATGGAAACCTGTTTCTATATGCCATTTCCAGGAGCTGTGATCTGTCACTTTAGTTTAATTAGTTGATTTTGACTTTTATTTTGAGCTGGTGAAGCTCAGGGCTAAAATGTAACTTCATGATTATTGTGTTCATGTCATGCATCTGGCTGGTTGGCTGTTGAAAGTTTACATCATTAAGAGTTTGCAAACTGCATCTTTTGAATCTTAAATATTTTGATATATGCAAGCTTTGGTCATCAAGAAACCTTCCTTGCTTTTACATTATGTGAAGAATACTGGCATTTCTACATTTAACATGCATTCATCCCAACATACAAAGTGACAAGTTCCTGCCCCATAGGATTTCTCCATCCATATATAAAATTAAACACATTCGAGTTAAAGTTTGTTCTTTATGCCCAAAGTCTTATCACTGATATTTGATTTTCTGTTATTTTTCAAGGATGTGCATTCAGACTTGAGGTAGCATAAAAATAATCAATTTCAATCAGGATATTTTGTTATGTTAAAGTATTCTAACATGAATCTATTTTGTTGTTGTCACTATGCAGTGCTTCTAAGCTCACGGAATGGTGGAAAAGTGGACACTGTGCATTGAAGTGTCATGCCACCCCAATCTGGGTCCAGCATCTTTAAAATTTGTCCTTCACAATGGGGCAAAAAATCATGTGATTTATAGAATATGGGAAGTGCAGGGAAAGACAACCAATAACGAAGCATACTACATTACACTTGTTGCAGGTTTAAAAGAGGCAAAACACAATGGGGTGAATAACATAACAGTGCTGACAAACTCAGATTTAATCTGTAATCACATGGAAGGCATCTACAATGTTCGCGCAGACAATTTGAAGCCCCTCTACAGAGAGGCAAAAATCTGGAGTGCTCGATTTAATTCTTTTTCGATAAACCACCTTACGGAGATCCATAAAATCTCTACTGATCTAATGGTTGGAGCAATCTCAAGTGTAGATGTAGGTGCCAGAGATGATTTAGGATCATCGTTCATTCCACTGGCAAACATTGATCAGCATCAATATAGGTCTCGACTATGTGTATACACCATGGTTGTCATTTTTCTTGGGATTCTCATACCGTGGTTCTTTCAGTAAAGTACTCGTTAATGTACTTTTTTTTGGTTTTGTAATATCATTCACCTTAGATGTCCAATCATGTTATAACTGAATTCATGTGTCCAATTATGTACATTATATTTGAGGTGAACTAATTATTCTTAACCTACTAGTGGTTCAGCGAATATTATTGTAGCTTCGTATGAATTTAATTTTAATTTCAAGTTTCAGATGCTACCTCTTTAATAGTGTTGATTTCCACCTGGATGGATGCCATGGGAATAAATGAAAGTAACAAAAGAAGGTTATTTACATCTGGTTTGTTGGTTTTCACAACATTTAAGAAGTATAAGTCATTTCTGATGCAAACCCTAGCTATATCCATATCTATATGATGACAGGCCAAAAATAGTTGATGCGTAATCTAATGTGAGATGAAGAATTCCATACCATGAAACCCTCCTAGGAACATTGATGCATAATAATGACAAACTCTAACCTAGTATGAAGTTAATTTTCTTAGGTACATGGTTTGCCCTAGAATGATGCAATGTACGCATATATCAATGAAGCCCTACATGCCCATGATGCCTTTGAAGATGCCATAATCTTAATAAATAAAGTTAATAAATAAAGAACACAAGTGAAGAAACGCTCATCTTTCAAAATTGCCTAAAAGATTAAAAATATGGAGTCCGTAAACTTTGTCAAAATCATAATGATAAATTTTGCTTCAAAAAGCTTAATCCCCCATTTTCTTGACATTTGTTTTTCTTGACATGTCGCTTGTTCATCACACCCACACTAATCTTCCAACTAGGACACCTTTCTTACAAGCACAAGAAATGCTCTAGAGTCTAGTGTCCCATGTTTCTAGCACCAGAACCAAAAACTAAGGCTTTGGAATTTGCAAGAATGACACCAACAATAACAACTACAAATTTAAAGCGTAATGCCCCATAATATTGGCCATCTCGTTACCACAGGTCTAACTCAGCTAATGGCCATAGCTAATCATCTAATCAAGAACACTCACTATTGACTTTACACCAGAATCAACGGTGATGTGCGACCATAAAAAGCATGCCATAAACCATAACAGGGAAGTACATCATCACCATCCATATTCATCAAAGTGTAACGAAGAAAGATGTAACAAAATACCATGCTTATTAACATATACACAGCAACTACAAGAATCCTGATGGAACAGAGTAGGTTATCAAACATTTAGAACAATGCTCCATTCAATATCCACACAATATGGCAAGAACTCTTCAATAGCATGCCAAAACTAAACAATGTTCCCACTTGTAACAACCCAAAACTAGCAACAACCCTAAACTGTTCAGAGCTCAAGTACTTGTACACCACTACCTGCTCAATGGCAATTTAGGTAACCTTTACAGCATTCCGTTACCCTGATGTACATGCATCTTTCACATCCAAACTAGTAAGTAAAGCAAAGTCTTTTACAAAGAAACGTTACAATGAGTTCGAAGCTCTCTTAAAACTTCAAAGTTTAAAATGAATATCACTTTACATTTGACCAAGTGAAATAATATATCTAAAACGGGGATCAAGAAAAGTACATAGTTTTTAAAGTTGAGGTTTTTATAAACTGAGTTACACATATAGTGACATAATGTAATGCATTAACAAATATTTAATTAATGTATCCCCGCCATATAGTGACTCCAAAAAGTGCAAATTTCTTCACAACAAAATTGTGCCTCTCACACAAATATATAAACCCACTCTGTGATATATATATATTTCAATTGCATTGTATTGTAAGTTTTACATCTTTTTGGATGGTATATATACCCTTAAATATATTTTACTGGAATTCATGTTTTCAATGATATCATACTTAGGATCCACTCAGAATGTAACTTACCACACTTGGTAAGAACACAACCAAAGATCAACTCAATCGTGCAAGAACCAATTTACAGTGACAAGTAATAGGCTTTGCTTTTCATTAGAGTGTCAAGTGATGGGTTCTCTATCTTTTGGATAATAAATATTCTCACAGACACGAACATAGAACCATCTATGATGAAAACATAAATCATCATTGTGTAAGAATGATGAAAGCGTGCTCTTTAGAAAACATTATGGACACAATGTTACTCATATATTAATTTTTTTCCCACTTGGATATTGAGGTTCAAGAACTCTCTCACAGACACAAACATAGAACCATCAATGATGAAAGCATAATTCTGATTCTCTTTAAGAATGATGACAGCATTCTCTTTAGAAAGTATTGTCACAGTGCATATATTGTTTTTGCTCCACTTGGACTTTTAGGCTTTAAAAATTCTCTCTTACAGAACCATCTATGATGAAAGCATAATTCTGATTCTGTTTAAGAATGATGAAAGAAGGCTCTTTAGAAATCATTATGGGTACAGTGCCACTCACTATATTGTTTTTCCCCATTTGGATTCTTAGGCTTGAAGAATTCTCTCAGACACAACATAGAACCATGTACGATGAAAGCTGCTTCTGATTTCATTGAAGAATGATGAAAGCATGCTCTTTAGAAAACAGTATGGGCACAGGGCCACTCACTATATTATTCTTCACCACTTGGATTCTTAGGGTTCAAGAATTCTCTCTCATAGACATGATTATAGAACCATCCATGATGAAAGCATAATTCTGATTCTGTTTAAGAACTATGAAATAATGCTCTTTAGAAAACATTATGGGCACAGAGCCACTCACTATATTGTTTTTTCCCACTTGGATTGTTAGGTTTCAAGAATTCTCTCTCACGGAAACTACATAAAACCATCTATGACGAAAGCATAATTCTGATTCTGTTGAAGAATGATGAAAATATGTTTTTTGAAAAACATTATGGACACAGTGCCACTCACTATATTTTTTATACCACTTGGATTCTTAGGCTTCAAGAATTCTTTCTCACAGCCATGAACCTAGAACTATCTATGATGAAAGCATGATTCTGATTCAATTTAAGAATGATAAAAGCATGTCCTTCAGAAAACATTTGGCACAGTGCCACTCACTATATTGTTTTTGCCCACTTGGATTCTTAATGTTAAAGAATTCTCCCTCACAGACATAAACATAGAACCATCTATGTTGAATGCATAATTCTGATTCTGTTTAAGAATGATAAAGGCATGTTCTTTATAAATATTATGGGCACAGAGCCACTCAGTATATTGTTTTTTCCCACATGGATTCTTAGGTTTCAAGAATTCTCTCTCACAGACACCACATAAAACCATCTATGACGAAAGCATAATTCTGATTCTGTTGAAGAATGATGAAAATATGTTTTTTGAAAAACATTATGGACACAGTGCCACTCACTATATTTTTTATACCACTTGGATTCTTAGGCTTCAAGAATTCTTTCTCACAGCCATGAACATAGAACTATCTATAATGAAACCATGATTCTGATTCCATTTATGAATGATAAAAGCATGCCCTTTAAAAAACATTTGGCACAGTGCCACTCACTATACTGTTTTTGCCCTCTTGGATTCTTAAGGTTAAAGAATTCTCTCTCACAGACACAAACATGGAACCATCTATGTTGAAAGCATAATTCTGATTCTGTTTAAGAATGATAAAAGCATGTTCTTTATAAAATATTATGGGCACAGTGCCACTCAATATATCGGTTTTTCCCACATGGATCCTTAGGCTTCAAGAATGTTGATATCAAACGTTCACATATTCATGTTACGGATCATGTAAAGATGCACTTAATAATTTTTTTGTGTTTATGCTTGACGCACAATTAATTGTCTGTGTTTATGCTTTTTTTTAAAGCCTTTAGAACCACCTTGATGGGACCTTTTGATTGAAAATGTTGGTCTTTTAAGATTTTGTTATGATTGTGATTTTTTCAATCTTAGGAGAAATTCATTGTCAATATTTTTGCAATTTCTTGAACCAGACTTTGATTCTTGACACCATTTGCATTCCTAGAGCCTGTTTTGGTACACTGTTTTGAGACTGTAACTTTGATGCTTTGCAATATCTTAAACCAAACTTCGATTACCAGCACACTATTTGTAACTTACAACCTGCTGTGTTACAATACATTGAAATGGCTATTATCCATCAAACTGCACATTAACAAGAATTATCTGCTTACACCCATGCACCAAGTATACTTGAAAATTCATATATAAGAGGGTTTGTAGTCCTCAGACAATGCTTCATCAAATATCAAGAGAAGTTACAATTAAAGGTCATTACTAATTTCTCCGTATTCTCTTTTAGTGCAAAGAGTTCCAATTCCTTTTCTGATTGAACTTAGGTTGTATGTTGCTATAATTATTGCATAATCTGCTTGTTTTATGCTAATATAGTCTGCACAAAATCTATCTCATCCTTTGTTGGGCATTTAGTTGCCCAACATTTCCACTGGTTACTCTGGGTATTGTTATCCTGACGATTACGTTGTTATAATTGCAGTTGATTCATTGCATAATCTGCTTGTTTCTGCTAATAGCCTGCAGAAAATCCATCTCATCCTTTGTTGGGTGGGCCTCAGTATTATTAATCTGAAAATTTATTGCAACCAACAATTGGATCTGTCACTAGACTTCAACTAAGATAATATAATGAATAGCCAAACATAAAGCTTATATACAATTTACAAGGCCATAAAAATATGCTGCAACCAAGAAGAGCCTAGTGTAGTTGAAAATTGATACAAATCATAGGAAAGTTGGGTGATCAGCCTTTTGTCCTGATAATGGTGATGGTTCCTTTGCCCTCTGTGTGAATTTTAGTGAGAGCAACTACTGCCTTGCCGGAGAGTCCAGATCCTGAGGATGCTGCCGATGGAGGTTTTGCATGATCACCCACAGGGTGTTGAATAGGCCTTGCTGGGGGCATCGAAATCCTTTGGTTGATATCATTGAGAGTCACATCCCCTTCTACTCCACTGGGCTTCACAACTGCAAATGGGTATGCCACTGGAGTAGCCAGCTTAGGCTTACCTTCATGTGGAGCTAATGGAATGCAACATATAATAGCAAGTACATCAGAACTTCTCATTGCTTTATCACAAAAAATGGAAAGAATTGAGTGCTAACATAGGTGTTTGAATCATAAAGGTTTACTGACCCAACAGTGGAGATATTCTGGTAGATGTGGAAAAATTGGGCACTGCAATTTCCTTTTCTACATTAACCCACATCAACTATATCAAGCATGTTCATATGATTTCCTCAATGACAGAAAAGAACACTCAAAAACCTAATATCATTGAATATATTTTGATAAAATTATGCCTTTGTTTCTGGGACAATAGTTTCTATAGACCAAGTTTGGCCACAAAGGCCCTTTAAAAGATAAGAACTAGACAGAAGCATACCAATGGAGTTTCAAGCCTTTGATTTTATTTTGATTAAATTTGGCTTTCTATTCTGAGAGAATAGGTTTTATGACCAAGTTCTGTCACAAAGGACTTTAAAGGATGAGCATAAACATAAGAATACCAAAGGAGTTTCTAATTCTATAGTTTATAGAACCACCATACCTGGAATTTGCGTCAGTGGTAGAAGGGCATTCCTACATCAAGTAGAACATAAATTTGTCAGGATTGAAGGCATCCTTAACAAGAAAATTTAATGTTTGGCCTTTCGAAGGTCAGATTTGTACCCTTTGATCTTTGAGGCCACTTCAGTAAGACTCTAGTGAGAATTTGGTTTCTACTGACTGAGCAAGCTACAAAAATATTGGTGTTTACCTGGCCTCAATCTTAGTGAAAGGTTACTATGTAGTTAGGCCACGTTATTCAAATATGCAGCTGTAACAGAAAATGCATATTGTTTATTTAAGCCTGCCCCTGAAGAACTTTTAGGCTTCTTTCCAAAACCAAAATGTAATAATGTTTCATTTGGTATATCATTTTTGTGCACTTGAAGTTTAATTTTCGGCAAATTTATAGTATGAATTATATGGAATGACAACAATGGTTGAAGCAGTTCAATTCCTTTTATCACTTGAAGATTAGGTTTAGCCTTTAGGAGACTTCCTATTAGGGTTTGCATGGATCCTCTAAAAAATACAAGGATATTGAAGCAAAAAGGGCAACTGCAAATGGGTAGAAATGGAAATGTAAACAGTAAGTCAGCAAGCATGGATCCTTGGGCCTGTTATCTGTAACTCCCAATGTTTAAGCAAGCAATATCATTATGGAGGCCTAAGAAGTGATGAAAAATGGTCAAACTGAAAAAAAAAAAAAATTAAAAAAAAAAAAAAATAAATAATAATAATAATAATAATAATAATAATCAAAAGAAATATGGGGAAACTCACCCTGTGGTAATTGATAACGAGATGAACTGTGGTTTGAAGAGCATTTGGAAGGCTTGTGAGGCTGTTAAGATTTTTCTTTCCTAGAAGGATTAGTTTCTTAGATATGGCATGTCATTTCATGATCACCAGCTGTGGTGGTCCCCTCTTGTGAAGTTTGAGGGCAAGCTGCTATTCGAACTCCACAATTTTCAATCATTTCCAGACACCAAAGGACTGACTTTGAGCATGTCAATAATTTTCACCAATTTTCATTGAAATTCATTTTGTATTGAAGCAACATGCCAAAATAACATCTACAATAATGAGCCAGCCTGATATATAAGAGTTCCAATTCTGCCTTTATGTACAATACACTATACTGTTATCCAAAAAGGATGTATCAAGCTTATAGTAGCAAAAAGGCAAATAACCTTTTCCTGGAGTTTGTTAGAGTTCAGCCAACATTTACACTGAGATTTTATATGCTTTGAGTTCAACAAAAAGATTTCAATAGCTCAATACAATAACCATACAAAATTGAAATTAGATAATGTTGTACATATCCAAAAACATTTTCAACCCATCATGCACACAACATGTTCTTGGATTAGGAGATCCCTTTATAGGGTTATGCCCATATTATATCCATGAGTACTCATTAGCTCGAATATATGTCATCTTGCCCTTGAATTCTGGCACTTTGATTGTTCTCTTCACCCGCTATTTCCTGTATAGAGTGCAAGCGGCAATACAATCCGACTAGTTGTACAATAGGGGGCATCACCCTAGGGTGTGGAACCAAAATGTTATGGGTTGAAGTAGGCTGCCCAATGAATGAATTTGGTGCCATTGGTGGAAACAACCAGGGGGTTCGATGATCAAACGGGAGAGGTGGACGTGGTGAATGAAATGGAAAATGAATCAATGAACCCCCCATATTTGGATCCACATTATTCTCATGAAATAAACGAACTTGGCAACTTGAAGTATTATGAGATGTGGATTCTTCAGCTGTAACAAAAAAGAAAAAAACACGTTGTTATGCAATCGCATTGAAGGCAATGAAGATATTGATATTTTGAATTTCACATTAAATGGTACATCAATTAATATTTCCATACTAGTGATTTGCAAAATAGAACCTTGTACCCTTCTAGATGTGTGGTCCAGATTGATTTCTTTTGTAGAAGAAATCTCCAATTGTTCATTCATGCTTATTTTCCTTCCACGACACCGTCCAACCTTTAGAAACTGCGGTCCATATTTTCTTGATTTCAACGCAGGAACACTTTGTCCCCCTTTTTTTGTTGGGCTCAAGAAACTATGTCGCCTCTTGGTAGTGACCTTGGATGGAGTTACAACATCAAATTTCTTATTATTGTACTCTTGGCTTACATTTTTTACCAATTGATTTAGTGCATATGCCTGCTCCAAAGATGTGGGTGTTATTTGTAATAAACCCCTCAATCTCTTATGAGTTGATGACATCACAAGTTTAATTTCCTCATCGATTGTTAGGGCGCTATCTTGCCTTACAATGGTTGAATCAGTGGAAGGAGAAGCTGGAAGGTTCATTTCAATTTCTGGGCTCATTACAAACGATTCATTTAAATCAAGTAAATATCCAGGTCTTTCTGTAATAGACCTACAGACATTAGGCAATTCATTGCCCCTTGAAACCTTGCTAGTCACTACCATCTCAACTTTTAGAATATGCTTACAAATATTGCCATTTAGGGCCCATTTGCAATTACAAAAGTTTAGGTTCAACCCTTTATAGATGACATGATACCATGTATCACGAGTTGCCGTAGTTTGGCTACGAACCAAATACTCACTTTCATTGTTTCCATCAGCCATACAATCTTCATCTGGGATATTCTTTGCTTTGCACTTACTTAAATTTATTTGTTGCTCAATTTTTGAAGCTCGAACAAAACCAACATTTTTTAGACGTTGCATGTGAATGTAATACAACTCAACCTTTTTTAATAATAGGTGCAACAACCAATCCACCCTTCTATGGGACGCATTATTCTTCTCACAGAGGTACCTTTGCTTTAGATACTGGTGATAAGATTCGATAGCATTATTAGTATCCTGGTTGGAATGTGGGAAGTCTCTATATGCTTTTGCCCACATATCTGGAAAAAAAACATATATTAGATGCGAAAAAACAATAGAAAATGGTCAATTACAAAATAAATTGATAAAATGCAACCTTAGGAAACTTACATAGCTTGTTGTTGTTTAACCAACTGGTTGCAAAATAATCCAAAAACACAGTTTCTTCTTTGAATTCATCAAAGAAACTTTGAATTTCATGTTGCACAGATGCATCATCTTCACACGAATGCATGATTAATCCCAGAGCACGGAAGATACGGACTTTATTTTCCTTTCCCCTGACTTTCGTTCCAACATTTTTCAACCAGGCTCTATGGACATGCCATACACACAATAATAGTGTACAGTTTGTGCAAGTCCTGAAATAATATAACATTATAAGAGAATATCCTTGAACATTATTGCTTTTTATCTCTTCTAAAAAGAAAAAACTGGTTCACCTTAATGCCTCGATTTCCGCTGCTGCATCATATGTGATGACAGCTCGGACATGCCAATCTGGGTTTTCCTTTTTCCCATTTGCAAATAATTGCGACATCCATTTACAAATATCAGGAGTACCATTCCGTGATGATATTACCCATGCCACTGGAATCCCATTGTGATGATCATCAAAAGCCATTATAGTGTACAGTTGATACTGCATTACAATAAGAAAACAAGATTATAAGCATATAAGATGACGACATTGAAATAAAGTAGAATAAATGAATTTTTGGTAAATATGTTTACCCCATATTTGTTAGAGCTAAAAGTGGAGTCCATTGATAACATGTTGTTGTGTGAGTATCTCACCATCATTGAAAGCATCCACTTAGTTTGTATGCCTATAATGAAAGGAATGTTTTTAACAACATCTTGTTGTTGGTAGAAGAAAAAGCTCTCTGGGCACTCACTAACCCAACAATCCACACTCATTGGATCACTTTCATGCTTCACATACTCTAGCCTCTTGATATTATTGTACATGTTTGACACATCCTTTCTTGTCATGAAAGAATCTCGAGGTGCCCCTGTGAAAAACTCAGCAGATCCATACCTTAAATCAAAGATAAATTTTTCCCAGATCATCGTAGCATTAAAACCATCACGAACCAAATCTTCAACAATAGTTCGTATATGCTCTGTTAAATGCGACGCAAAATTGAATTTCTTGGGCATGTCATTTGACTCATTTCCATGACAAACCACATTTTTGTCATCAATATGTCTGCATGCTGTATATATTAGAACGACATCATTTGGTCTAAGAGCAAGTCGTCGCATAATAAAGTGACACTGACAACCAACTTTGATGCTGTGACGTGGAAGACGTTTCTTAGTTGTGGATCCAGGTTCAGCCACATTGCTGGATTGTACATGATTTGGACCATAGGCACACTTATATCTGTGATCAAGAATTCACCAAAAATTAAATAAAATATTTATGCATGTTTGACATAGTGAACTTAAAATCAAAATTATATATATATATATATAGAGAGAGAGAGAGAGAGAGAGACTCACACAACATATTCTAGATATGTTGAAGAATTTGTCCTCTTGATATCCTTCACATCTTTAATTCGTCGAATTTTAGCAACAAATTGAGTAGGTGCACTTTCCCTCATTTGCTCTCCCCTTATAAAATCCTCAAGTCGACAATATGGAATAATCGCGACTTGGTCTCCTGCTACTTCTGTCCATGTCAAATCTTCCGCTGAAAACTCTATCATCCCTTCTGGGTCCTCAACCTCCAACTCATTGATCAATTCCCACTTCCTCATTCTTCAAATCCCTATACAAATGAGGGAACACGAATATTGACTAAACATATGAGCAACAGTTCATACTATGAATATTGAACACCACTTGAAATGCAATTTTTTGTAGTGTGTAGAATTTACACTGAAGACCCCACCAGATATAAACACATTTACAGCATAATTCCCTATCTCCCCTTCAATATTTCCTACCCATGCACAAAACAATATTATAAACTTTCAAATGCTTCATCTTGGTATAATCAATACATTGCTGAAAGAAACATAATAACATGCAAAATCTGTTGCAAAGAAAAAACTGTTATACAACTTTAATCAGTTTGTTCCACTTTGTTATGCTCAGATGAAGTCCAAAACAATTACATAACAAAGTGTCCATATGATATGCATGTTATTTTTTTAGAAGCTTATGATTGAATATCCTAGGGGAGATTACTCTTTAACTGGCATTGCATTCAAGGGCTGGCAGTTAAGATTACAGCTGGGCTTGGCATTTTTGGGAAAGATGTAGAATCTTTCAAAATTGTAGCCAAAGTGGTTAAGCTGGCTATTTTTGCCTACACAAGGTGGGACAACTTGTATATTTCTTGATATATATTTGTTCAGTAGTGAAATATAAGATACATCATCTAAAAAACAGAAAACGTTTATATTGATGGTCAGAAAATTGTTATCCAAAAAGTTTTGATTGCATGGCTGAAACTCACTTTACTTCTGTATATATGATCAATGGAAGAAAGACAACTTGCATCATGAATAATATTGACTGGAGACAATTTCTTCACTCTGAATAGACCAAGGTCACCTTTCTTCTTTGAAAAATGTGGCTCTGGGCTGAGCAGAGGTGGAATAGCCTGGGACTAAACAATAGGTGGAACTAGAAACTAATCCACGTTTTAATCTTCTGTCTATGCAAAGAAGGCATATATCTGAGCATCAGGACAATGGGAGCGGAGACCTTCTCAATGAAAAGAGTATTTTGTCTATCACTAACCCAGGACATTAATCTCTAACTCTTCTTCCACTAGAATGGGGTGAGGCTTTCCATCCAGCGCTTACACAAGTAGTCTCTTCTGATTAAACTCCAAAGAATAATGGTGTAAACCAAGTCAGCTGAACAAGAGTCTTGATTTCTGATGAATCTACCACAATGACGATCCATTACAAATAATAGAGTTCCTTGCACGAAAATAAAACTTCCATCATATGAATCTCTGTTTGCTGCTATGTGGTTCTTCAAGGTTTCATATTCAAATTCATACTAGTAATTTACAAATGTTCAGAACAGCGTAAATAGTAGAACAAATGAGATGCATTATAGAACAAACTTTAACTCGAATGTGTTTAATTTTATATATGGATGGAGAAATCCTATGGGGCAGGAACTTGTCACTTTGTATGTTGGGATGAATGCATGTTAAATGTAGAAATGCCAGTATTCTTCACATAATGTAAAAGCAAGGAAGGTTTCTTAATGACCAAAGCCTGCATATATCAAAATATTTAAGATTCAAAAGATGCAGTTTGCAAACTCTTAATGATGTAAACTTTCAACAGCCAACCAGCCAGATGCATGACATGAACACAATAATCATGAAGTTACATTTTAGCCCTGAGCTTCACCAGCTCAAAATAAAAGTCAAAATCAACTAATTAAACTAAAGTGACAGATCACAGCTCCTGGAAATGGCATATAGAAATAGGTTTCCGTAGAACAAGGATCCGACTTGACTATTAATCTCTCTCTACTGGTGAAACCTTACTGTATTTAAAAGTAGCTGGAATATTAAATTCAAACATTTTCATCTGGTTCATAATCACCAAGAAATTTATGAAATGCTATCAGAAAAGCTTCGAGTTTGGAACACTTTTTCCATCGCACATCTCAAACAAATGTTTAAATTGCATTATAGACTGACATAAACGTATCACCATGATCTGTGCTCATTTGTCAGCATTAGTTCTAGACAAAATTGAGACAACGAATGCAAAATAGTTTCCGCCTCTTAAAAACATTTTTGCAAGTGCTTCTAAACGCAAGTGCATATCCTTCATATACATATAAGCATATCTTTACCAGGAATGTACCAGGAGCCCGGGAACCAGCCTGCGAGGGGAAGCAATCGGCGGTTGAACAGAGCTCTTGCGTTTCGTCCAGGCGGGTTGCAGAGGCAGAGTATTTTCGAACGGGAGTCAATACCATTTTGGCGCGAGGTCGATGTTGTCAAAGGCAAGATGGGGCGGGCTCGCGGTTGGTGGGTCCCGCGTTCGTTGCCGGAAACGCAAAGGTGGCCGCCGGAGTTACAATCCATGGAGATGGATGCGCCCCCATGACCCGCTCGACATCCATAGATGGGCCAACCTCCATAGGGGCATTTAATACCCTATGTATGGCTGGTTAGCTCTTGCCCAGTGATATTGGTAGTAGACGTACAATAGATGAATTAATTGAGTTGCGGGTACTCCTGTCGCAGCTGAAGACAAATTCATTTGACAGCATTCGTGTAATTATTCGTGCAGCGCTATTGGTACTTGACGCAGTGATATTCGTACTGCACGCACAATGGATAAATTAATTTAACTTCCACTCCTGTAGCAGCCGAACACAAAATCATTTAACAGCATTCCTGTAATTCTTTGCATATCGTTTAGATAAACATGGTAGAATTCAAATCATTCAGGATGCATGCTTCACGAATCGGAGTGTCAAGAGATAAAGAGCGTTGACGGTGTTAGTTTAAGTTAATGTTAGGTTTTGTTAGTACTCTGCCTTCTATAATTTATAACAACTATAATTTGGAGGATCTTAGGTCGAAGTCGAAACACTAGGGGTAAATTTAGTATATTTTTATTTTTTATATTCATGTATTTTTTTTAAATTTTATTAGCATAACACTTTAGACTCCATACATGGGATATAACATTTTTATTCAATATTCATGAACGTGGCCTTTAAGGTTTTTAATTTATTATATATATATATATATATATATGTTTATTGTTTCGTGGGCTTTAAGGAGGTTTGATTATATTATTTTATTTTAATTTTTTTATCATGTTTATTGTTTCTATAAATAATTACAGTATATAAATTTTAAATATTATTATAATTATATAAATAAAATTGAATTATTTTTTAAATTTATTATCACAATATATAATTAATAAAATAAGTAATATAAATTTATTTCAAAATAATGATAATGATTTAAATAAATAAAAAATAAAAAATAAAAAATCAAACAAAAAAAGCATGTATAATCTCACTCGCTGTTTAAAAGTTAAATAGAATTAATATTATAAGTTTTCTTATATAGATTAATCCTTAGTATAAGGTTAAATAGGATTTATATTATAAGTTTGTTTTACATAGATTAATCCTTAGTATTGTGATTTAAAAATGAAAACTTATAATAAATTGGTACTTCATTGTTCATTGGATTTGTGTATCCTTATTTGTCTCTATAATGTTAATCATTATTCATTTTATAATTTTTACTTTTTTATATTGATGAATTGGATTTTCTAAAAATAGGGTTTTGAATTTTTCTGTATTTATATTAATTTCATGATTTATATTATTTTTTCTTGAATATTTATTTGTGCAAATAATACCTTCATACTCACATCATGTATATTTCTATTATGAATTTCAATTTTTTCAAAATTTATATTATCCTCGGCCTCTCTTCTTTCCATCATATCAAATTCCTAATCATTATTTTTAGGAAAATTGAATAAATATCTATTTCTGCTCATGCTATATTCATACATCGCATTGTATCTCTTAATGCATGAATTTGGACTTTTAATTATTATAGTATGTTTAAGAATATATAGATATATGAACAGGGTAGCATTTTCATTATGTAAACTGGAGAAGGGTCAGATCTTGTACAAAATTTAAGTGTTCTCTCTGCAATTTTCATCAATTTACATTGAAATGAGACCTTCTTGCTACCAGCCTTATTTACATAGAGTCTTTGAACATAACTATAACTACAAACTCTTCAAAAAATACCACTATATTTTATACATCAACATAACATATACATAATATTAAAACAAAAATCTTTCAGCTGCTACCGGGATCGATTTCTTCTCCCGAAGGTTCATCCAATGTCATTGTCAATTCCTCTGCGTCATCCTTTCCAGTATCCAAGACCCGCTCAGCAGCAACAACCTCAGCACCAACAACGTTGAAGACCGTGGCTTTCCTAACCCTGAATACTTCCTTTATAACCCTTACTGTAGCAGTTTCCACTTTTATTTTGATGCTTTCCACCTTCTACTGCACGCTCAACACATCAATGCATAAGCCTTTCATTGTCTTTTGCAACAACTCCATATCTTTGCCCAATCCTGATATCTGAGCATAAAGAAATGCCATATTTTCGTTTATTTCCTTAACAATTTCCTTTATAACTTGTTTACACGAATTATCTACCAAACTCTCAATGCTTCCACTACTTCCATGACGAGACCCTGAGCCTCCACCACTGTCGTTGCTCGCAAAGGCCATCTTTGTAGTAATACGACTCTGGACAATAACTATCCTTTGATTAACTGACCGCAGTCAGTTATAATATATAATAGCATGTTCAACCTCGACATTCCTCCCAGTCTTATCCTTCATAAATGCTAGAAGATTCAGAGTCTTGTCAAGGCAACTTCCCTCCATTTCTTCCACCTCCAGAAATAACCAGGAACGTTTTGCGATGGAACCAGCCTCCCCTGCGGGTATAACTATATTGAAACTCCTGGTGAGTAACCAAGACCTCGACGCCCACATGTCCTCATATAGGAATTGCATACCAATGCTACGAAAATTGTGCCTTAACTCGACACCTACCATCCCAGCTTCCAAAGCACTGTAGAGGATCATCAGGGAGCTAACCGTCTAATTGTCGAATTAATTCTCTAAAAACCTATACCCCAACAATATAACGTTGGCCTAGTGCTATAGTTTACGGGATATGACATGTGATTATGTATTGAGTGACATTTAAACTACCCTGTTCCAGCATCACCCTTGCATTGGCCTGACCATTTGCCAAGTGGTTATTGGCCCACAACACATGGAACCTACCTTTTCAAAAAAATTTAATAAGTAAATAATCCTGACCATGACTGAGGAGGTTTCATCTTTGAGAAGGTTGATGTTCTCGAGAAGCTTCATGTATTTTTGTATAATCATCATGGAGTCGCCAACTATAGACAATATTTTGATACCATTAGCCAAATTGATATTCATACCCTACCAAACAGAAATGGATTCTGCTTGATTGTTTGTCACGATGCCAAGTCCCCATGCGAACTTTATTTCTTCATTTTCTTCAAGGTTAACAATTACACCTCCCGCTCCAGCCTCCCCAGAGTTACCTTTCGATGCTCCATCAAAATATAGTTGGTTGTTCCCAACTTTCCTTTTCCATTCAGTAAATTCATCCCCTTTCAGTCTGATACAGAAGGACGGAGGGCCATAAGACTTTGAAAGAGGAGCTTTGAGGTTGCAATTAGAGATCCTGAGCCAATCTTTTTCAGTTCTAGACAACTCTTTCATATCTGAAGCATCGAAACCCCAGGAAGAAATAACCTCAAAGAGTAGCATCATTCCTTTGATTGCTGCAGTTTCAGAGTTATGGCATTGATTTTGGAAAATAGCCTAATTACGACATAGCCATATTGACCAACACATATACTTAGGAATTTACATCCAACAACATCTTAACAAAGAGTTCGGGGAACAAGTAGATTTATGCTTCTAGTGAATAAACTTGTCACTTCAGTGATCTGCAATTTGTGGGGAAGAAGCCAAAGGTGCTAAGGCATAATTTAAGGCATACACAATAAATGAACATTGGAAAAATAAATGCTTGATGGTTTCCTCCGCGTTACCACATAGCACACAACGAGAGGGACCACTAATTGTCCTCTTCTTTAAATTCTCTACCGTAAGGATTTTCTCGTGGGCCAACTCCCAGTAGAAAATGTTAATCTTAGGTAGTCCATCGTCGTTCCAAATTTTTCCCCATAATCTAGAAGGAAAGGGGGAAGGGGTTCTTGATTAAGAGAGAATTACCATATTTAACATAATATTTATTCGATTTACCTCCCAACTGGGCTCGTTTGTCAAGTTTCCCAGTGATTATTGGAGTGAGCCCTATAAGATTTTCGATCAAAGGATGTTAGTGTAAGAGGAGGTGATTGGGCAATTCCAAAGGAATCCACCCGCACCCCAAACCCTGATCATACCAACAGGAGATATCTGCTAGGTGGGAGAACAATCAGATCCAAGAAGAATGTGTTCCCATTCCCAGGTAGCCAACTAAGATGGTTCAAAATGAGAAATGATCAGGCTTTGCAAAGTCTCTATATTTTTTATCCTTTCCCTTCCCATGATTCGTCCTCCAGTCTATTGAGGTGATTTTTGTGGAAATATTTCCTTATAAAGGCTTTTTTCCACCACTCATTGGAGTCCGAGAGGAGCCTCCAAACCAGTTTAGGCCCCAACACTAGATTCATTAGTTCATGATCCTTAATTACTAATCCTCCCAAATTCTTAGGTTTCATAACCAAATTCCAGTTAACGAGGTGGAATCTATGATCGGTTCCCTTGCCTCCTTGCCATAAGAATTTTCGGATGAGCCTGCTTATTTGTTGATTGATGTAACCTGGTGCTAAGAGACCAACACCCAAACATACCAGAAGAGAATATATTACTGATTTGATGAGGGTAACTCTCTCGGCCAAGTTGATCCATCTAACTCCCTAGGAGTGCACCCTTTTCCTTATTTTTTGTAGTACATTCTCCCAATCTTCCCTTGAGGCATGTTTTAAGGATATGGGAATCCCAAGATATTTGAAGTAAGTTAGATGAAAATCCACAAGGATGCCCAACAACTGGACAATTGAATTCATTGTTTCCACTTGGCAATTCCAACCAATTAATTAACATTTCAGTTTCTTGATCAAATCCCTAGAGAGAACAAGAAACCCATCTAGAGTTTTTTTTCAATCTAGATGCAATTGCCAAGGGGGCTCCTCCAATCATAAGAGTATCATTGCCAAACTAAGAGTGATTAATTCCCCTGACATTTCTTGCAATATTAAGACCCGGGAGGGAACCATCCAACCTCCCAAATTCTAATTTACTACTTAGAGTTTCGTCCATGATTATATAAAGAAGAGGCGAGAGAGGGAAACCTTGACGAAGACCTCTAGAGGCAACGAAGAAGGGGGCACGCCGACCATTGATGAGAGGGGTGATCTAGGGTGAACTAATAGAATCTTTAATACATGAGATGAAATCATTACGAAAGCCTAACTTTTCCATGACGAGGAAGAGGAAGGAGTGATTTACCTGGTCAAATGCATTTTCCATATCAAATTTGATGACCATTCCAACTTCTCCTTCTTATTTGCTTGAATGAATTTCTTCCTGTACCAGGATGATAATATCAAGGATGTTCCAGTGTTGCATGAGCCCACCTTGGTTCTCTGAAATAATGGAGGGGTGCCTGGGTTTAATTCTATTGGCAATGATTTTCATCAAGATTTTATAAGAAGAATTGAAAATCGAGATAGGGTGAAATCTAGAGAAGGTGGCGGGATTGGCATATTTTGGAATCAGAGCGAGAAAGGATGAGTTAGTGCATCCCCCCAACTTATTTTTAACTCTGTTATAGTTCAACATCTAAATGATGTGTTTTTTTATGACACTCCAAAATATACGATAAAAATTGATAGAGAATCCATCTAGATCTGGAGCCTTCTTAAGATCTAAATTCCAAGTCGCACTTCGAACTTCTTCTTCTATAATTTCACCAGAGAGAAACACATTAGAAGGCTGGGAGACAACATTGGGCAATGCTTGAATAAAATCAGGGGTGCCTTCTAAAGGAATTGAATCCTTATTGAGAAGAGATTTAAAATGATTATATGCCTCCAATTTAATTTATGATGAGGTGTTGACTGTTTGCCCACCCATAACCTTTATTTCCCTGATTTTATTCCTTTTCTCTCAAGCCATTGCTTGTTTGTGGAAGAAGGAAGTAGTAAAGTCCCCAACTTTCAACCAAAGACAGTGAGATTTAGGCCTCCACAAATTTTCCTCTTGCCTGCTAAGATTGAATATATGAGTGGAGAGGTCTTTTTCCTTTTGAATGTGTGATTCTTTGATATGGATTTTTTCCATCATATTGTAATGTTCTTCTAATTCTTGGGCTTTCTCTCTTCTTTATTTCCCTGGGGGTTGATAATTCTCTTTAAGCCATTTCCTCAATTCTTTTTTGACCTTTTTTAGCTAAGATTCCCAAACATAGTTAGGGGAGCCTTGGACATGGAAAATCCAAGATCGCTTTACCATATTCTCAACCTCTTCATATTGGAAACAATCTAGATTGGATTTAAAAAGCAATGGCCCAAGGTTTAAAATCTTCTCCGTTGAGATCATGATAGGGTGATGATTTGAGTCTCCTTGATATTCAATGGACAAATAGCAGCCCAAACCATTGAGAAGTCAGTTGTTATGCAACAAAATCCTATCCATGTCAGCAAATATATAATGATCTTCCGACCGTCTATTAGACCAAGTGTATTTCTCGATCTTAGGTTTGATATCAATTAGGTCCCATTGTTCCATTATTTCCTCCATTCTATCACTAAAATGATCCCTGATCGAAGACCCGCCTCTTTTTCGTGTTGTATTTAGGACTGTGTTAAAATCCCCTCCCATTATATAGTTGATGTGGTAATTCCTTTCCTTTATCACCTCTAATGAGGCCCAAAATTCTGCCTTGTCGCTATATAGTACTGGACCATAGATATTTATGAAGGGAATTCTTTCCCCTGTATCCTTTTCCTATAGAAGAACCATATTCCAAGATTTTGTCTTAATTTCTTCAACCAGAGTAAAGTTCTTGTTCAACCAAAATATGCCTAGCCCTCTTGAAGCTCTCCTTGAGTACTGTGTTGACCCCAAGCTCTCTCTCCAAAAAATTCTAGCTGCTTTCATAATCTTCACCTCTTCTAACTTTGTTTCTTGAAGAAATACTACTAATGGAGATTCTTGTTTGATTATATCTCTAATTTCTAGGGTTTTAGCAGGGTTTCCTAGCCCCCTTATGTTCCAGGAAATTACTTTCATTACTTGTGAGTGGAGGGGGAGCGACCGCCATCCTTTCCTTATTTGTTTATCTTTTTCCCTTTCAGAATTTCTGAGATGATTGATTGGTTCCCTAGTTTTTTATTTAATTCTACTTCTCTTTCTCTATGTGTCCTCTTGTTTGGTCTCCCTATTTTCTTAGTGGGGTCGATTTCTTGACTATGGAAATCATCAACCAATGATATATTCTGGGATAAATTCTGAGTGATAGCACGATCCAAACCTTTGAGAAGGCTACCCGGTGGGCATTAGTGACAGGAACATACTTCGGCAGAGTGACTTCACCTCCACCCTCCTTGGGGCTACTTTCCGCTACTAGTTCTCCTTCTTCTATTTCTGAATTTTCCTCAACATTTATTTGAGGGGCAGCCTCCATCTCCATATCCTCACCACTTAGCACTTTGAACAAATTCAAGGATGTCGAAGTCATATTGTTAACCACCATACCACGAGGTTTTAACATTAAAACTTTACCTTTTGGAGCTCTTATAGGTTTTTTCCAATGCTCCTCTTAAGTAATCGGGGCATCCAAACTTTTATCATTCCCAGCTTTGGTGCAGTATCTGGAAAAGTGACCATAGTCATGACCGTGTCTGCATTTAAATGGGATTTTTTCATAGTCCAAGACTTTTCTGTGCTTCCATTCTCCCAAGTTTAGATTAATTTCAACCGACAGTCCCCTAGCCAAGTGTACTTCTACACAAATTTTAGCACATGAAAATTGGGAGCCTTTTGGTTCAAAATTATCCAAGTATTTTCCCACTCTATTACCAATAGCCTGAAGGCAATCGTCGCTCCAGCAGGAGATAGGGAGACGCGAGATATTGACCCAAACTGGAATAGAAATAGGGATTTCCTCATCAGGATTAAAATCGAGGGACCATTTGTTTAAATACATCCCTCTAGAGCCAAAGAAATATGGTCCATTACAAAATACTACCTCCTTATCCTCCTTGTTTTGAAATAAGAAGATGAAAAATCCATTGCCAACCACAAAAAGAGAAATATCACCCTTTATCATGGGATTCTAGTATTTCTCAATGTAGGCTTCCATCGATCTAGGAGAGGGCCACATATATGTGAATTTCCCAATTAACGCTCTCTCAACGTAAGAAAGGGAGATACGACATGCTCAGTCCAGTAGGGAGACGTCTTTCACCTCGATATTCAGCTTGAAAAACTTGGAAGCAATAGCAGCAGGCCGCACACACTTTGGTAGGGAGGCCACCAGAAACTGGAAAGCGACATCGACGGAGAAGTTCAGAGGGGGAGGGGGCGGGGGGGGGGCTCCCAACATCCATTGGGGAAGCTTGCTATAATCAATTCAAACTAGAGACTCCTGTCGAAATCACCAGAGCATCAACGAATTCCAAAAACTAGCATGGAGCAAGTGAATTTGTATATTTATAATAATAATAATAATTATAACTTTTAAGTTTTAGATCAAAGTTCAAATACAAAAATGTATAGTTAGTATTTTTAATGTTATAATTTACATACATTAATAATATTTTATTTATGCAAATAATATTGGTTTGTTTTTTATATTATTACTAGAAACACATTATTAGAATCACATAATATCATTTCAAAATAGTGGTCATGAGCCCTAATGATATATAAATGTATATTTTGGTTTCCTACTCAATTATTATAAGGTTCATCTTCTATTTTTTTCTTAGGTAGATTAATCCCTAACACTATAGGGCTAATATCCCTATATTTTATAGGGCCAATTTCTTTAGTTTTCTAGATGAACTTGGTACTTATGGTTGTCAATTAGGTATAGTTTGTGCAATGGTGAGAATGAGTGTTATCCCTCCTACCCAGGTTCAATTTTCACAAGTCACATGTTGAGGTCTTAATGAGTATATTGTTGTAATGGCCTTAAGATTTGTATTGACAAAGCCTTGAGCTTCTACAAAATGTAGTGATACCATCATCGTATAAAAGATTGATACTTATTGTGTATTTACTTGTGTGAATATTATTCCCCTACATTATTATTGTTATAAGGTGGTGTAGTGTTAGAAAATCAGAAAGGAAGAAAGATTTTGTTTATGTTGATAATTACTTTTGGTGCATGCAACCAGAGTATCGTTGACACACCTACAAGCCAAGGTAATGTTTTCTCCCACAAGAAAATGAAATTTTTCTCCTTGTTACAACGACATTGCAACCATTTATTTTTATAAGGAGAACCCGAAAGATGTATAGATAGGGTATTATAGGAATTTATTTTGGATACTTAGTGTACAAGAGAACTCTGCATAAGTAATTAGGTTGACGATGTATGCAGGAACCCCCACTATAGGTGTGATTATGGGCCAAACGCCATGCTAATGATCAACTTGAATTATGATTCTAGCCACCTACCTGATAACATGCACATCCCAATGAATAGGTACAATATGATAACTCCTCACACACCATGAAAATAAACAGATTCAATGGGTAGGTACACTCACTCACCTCTGGATTACATCGAAATGATGGCCAACTATAAAGGCATGGAATGACACCTTGAGTTGCGATAAAAAGTTTGACACAAAGCATGGTAGCTTCCATATTTAAATCAATAGTGGTTACACCAAATTTATATTGGTTATCCCTCTCTTTTGCAGGATATGTTGACCCTTAATTATCACGTCATCAATTTTCATTGCAACTATGTTTACATCCACTAGCCGCTCCTTAGGCATTTTTTGGTTTCTCCAGGTTGGAATGTTTTCATCTCACTACACATCTTATTTAGTCTCTAGCACACTAGACTGCATCTGCATGGGCATTGTGGGGATCAGGATGTTCAGTTAGGTTCAACTTAGTGGTTTGTCTTTTACCCAAGATCTTCTATCTCCTTTTCATTTATCAGACACGACAGGTGGCGGTCTCAAAATAACAAGGGAATTCACTCTTTGCAGGTAAATGACCTCACATTGGAAGTTTACTTGCTCCACTAGTGGCTAAACAGTGATGGGTTCAGGTTGGGGTCAAGAATTCTAACACCCTGGAGTAGTTGGCACAACAGTGTACCATTTGCATGGTTCAATTATTATCAGTTCTTTGGCTTGCAGATCTCAGTTACACAGGGAGGGGCATCGTAGCAAATGATACAAAATTGAAACACATGGTCGTCGTGACGCTCGCGGTCAAGGTGCTTGTGGCCAAGTGCTCATGTTTGGGATGCTCATTGTATGGTCACGTTGATCATGATCAGGGTTCTCGTGGTCACGGTGCTCATGGTTTGGATGCTCATTGTTGTGGTCACGTTGATCATGATCGGGGTGCTCATGGCCAAAGCTATACTCTAGGTCGGGATGTTCATGGTTGAGGATATGGTCAAGGAAAACATAGTTTAAGGTCAATGTTGTGCACTACTTTTGCTTCTCTTGTTTTTCACGGGATGCTTCTTCTAGCTAAGTGCTATCTTGTGCTATTTCTGAAGGACGCATCTTTTATTTCTCGCAAATGAAGTCTTTAAACAGTTCCAAGCTCAATTTTGTTATTTTGTATGTCACAAGTCAGTTGGCGAAGCCAATGTATTTTGGGAACTTCTTTTTTCTATCTGATAATCTGGTTAAGCGAGTTCTCCACGACCTCAAGATCATTTACTTTGTCCTACTAGTCTGGTTTCTCTATGGGCAGAACAATAGGGAAAAAAACATTATTTTGTAACATCTCTTTGAACTAATGAAATGTCGATCTTTAAACAAAAAAAATGGTGTATCCAGGAAACAACTCAAAGTATTAGAAACAATATTGAGCATAACGATCTTTGTAGGTTCTCATAGAGACACTACAACAGTTTAGTTATACATATGTGCTAAATACATGTTTTTGTTAAGTATTTGAAATCATGTAATTGTTGTAATGGTGACTTGGTGAGTTTCCTAATGGGTGAAGTGATAAGAAATTACCAATGAATCATTGCAAGGTCAAATTTATGTTAAAATTCACTGGTAATTTCTTGTTGGTTCACCCGTTGTGGTAACTAGTTGGTTCATCATTGCAACAACTCACTAGGTCACTATTGTGGAAACTAGCTAGTTCACTGTTGTGGCAACTTGTTGGGTCATTGTTGCAAAAACTCACAAATTTTTAGTTCATGGGTATCCATATTTCTAGCACATAGTTTAATTATCTCATCAAAACATAATGGGAATTAACCATAGTTTTGCTTACATTTTTTTGTTTAGTTCTTAATTACTTGTTGAAAACCATAGTTAACTTACAACTCATAAAACTAATTTATATAAAAAACCTAATTAATTTAGTGACCTTTCTCTCTGCTTTTCTCATTTCTCTCTTCCTCTTCCTTGGGGTTTCTCCATCTTTCCTTAAAACTAAGTGGTGACTCTACTCTCTCATTTCTATTTTTCTAGTGGTGATTGTACTAGGATGGTTTCCCACCCTATGATATAAGACATGTTTATTACTCCCCCAAGGAGTTTGTATCAACATTTTCCATCATCAAGCTTGGGGCTTCTTACTTATTCCCTCTCTCTAAAACAATTGGAAAGAGAAGGGTTAATTACCAACATACCATTTGATCAGTCTTTGATTCATAGGATGCTAACCCTCAACTTGCCCTACAATTAGGGTGTTTCCATACCTTTAACCTATTAATGGAATCTGAAGGTGATTGAGGTGTGATTGTTGTGTACCCTTCCTTCATTCTCCCCAAATGAGACATATTAAATCTATCTATCAGAGGCACACCCTATCCTTTCACCTCTTGAACCCTTACCTAGGCTATGCTCAAACACATTCATCTAGTTCCTTAATAGGGGGTCATGGAGATGGCCACCTTAATTAAAGTATGCATTCAATAACCCCCTTTTTTCAAACTTGAGAATTCATTTTCCATTGTATCCACATCACATGATCTTATTTTGGCATTCTAAAGCAAAGTACATATATCAACTAAAAAAAAAAGCAATCTCAAAAATAATCCTTGTAAATGGTGCAAGTACCATAAGATATCGTCCCATAACACCATAACTTTTAAATGATTGAAGCATGAGTGCACATTTTGACTATAACTTAATAGTGACGCTTATTCACTTGGTGGCATGAGTCAAGTTCACACAATTTCAATAACTATACCTAGTTGAAGCTATGGTCTTCTTAATTTAATCAACCTTTATGTTGAGTTACTAGTCCACAGATGATAAAGCCACTTTAGAATCCCTTGGCTATTAATATGTCTTTACATATCCACTTTAGAATCCCTTGGCTATTAATATGTCTTTACATATCCACTTTCGAATCCCTTGGCTATTAATATGTCTTTACATATGTGAAGATAATCCTTATTGGTTGCATGAACTTATTATTATTGTCAATGAATATTATATCTTTTAATTTTTTTAATCATTAATTTAATAACAATTTTATAAAAAGTTATAAATTATTTTCTATTATTTATGTTTATTCACAAATTTTAAATAGTTAGCATTCAAATAAAAAATTATATGTGTGTGTGTGAGAGATTTATTTTATTTTATTTTAATGTTAATCATAAATATTTATTTTATTTTATTTGAATGTTATATGGGGCTTGGGAAATTGAATAAAAGACTTCATCACTCATATACTTCACATAACACAAACTTGCCAAGTAAACCACGCTAAGGACTAATATTCAAATAGAATTTTGATGTATGTGAGAGAGAGAATTATGAAGTATTTTATTCATTAATTTTTTTGGTTAATAATATTTTTAAATATCACATGTCAATTCTAAGTTTGAATGGAATTCTCTCCTTCACACAAGTAACTATTGAAATTCTAAATTGAGCATGGAAGGAATTACACATTTTCCTTATATTAAATTGTAAAAGAGATCTCTCAAAATATTAATTTTATTAATAACGTAAACATCATATAAGAACCAAAATCCACTTGCATATAGACAAAATAACATTGTTTTCTCTAGAAAAGATTGTGTCAGTTGTGCACCGGAGACAATATATTATTCAACCCAGAGACAATATGTTGTTGAACCTAGAGATCTTGCCATGTGAGAGAATATAATCCTCTTTTTTTTTATATATGTTGAATCATTTTGAAGATTTTATAGTCATAAAATTTATTCCAATACATTACAAGATAAACATATTTCATTGTTGTTTCTCTCTTATACATGCATAAGATGTTTTATAAAGGAAGTAGAAAAAATCAAACAACATAAAGCAATCATTAAAAAACTTTAATAAACAATAAACAATAAAAATAGAAATATTACTTAATTATCATAAAAATGTTAAAAAATAAATATTTTTTAATTAAATGATAACTTTAAATTTATTTAATTTTTTCATATATATATATAAAATAATGTTTTATATAATATTTTAGAAATAATTTTATTTTAGAATTAACGCTGTAACGCTGTATTCCATCGCTAGATCCAACCCTCCCACCATCATTTAAAATTGCAAATCGAATTAGAGAAATCTGGCGTTGCAAATTAATGACTCGACTACCTAAAATGTATCATATTAAATACATCTCTTTCAAATTTAATGATTCGACTACCTAAACTGGATCATTTTAAATACATCGCTTTCAAATTGATTTAAATTTTGAGGACTATATTTTGGCGTGGTTTTTTCATGATTGCATTTGGGGAGTTGAGTTGAGCCTTGAACGGTTACTTCTTTTCTTTTCTTTTTTTTCAGGGTAACCAAAAAGCAAAAAGCGGAGTGGGCCCTCATTCAAATTAATTTAAATTTTGAGGATTATATTTTGGTTTGGTTTTTTCATGATCGTACAAGGGGACTTGGGTATTGAGCTGTTACGCACTATGACTATTATTGAGTGGTTATTCACTATTACTATTTCAGGGTAACAAAACTATTATTATTTTAGGATAACAAAAAGCAAAAAATGAAGGTTGATGTATTTAAGAAAACAAAAAAGCTGTTAATATAAGCCATTCGATGTAGGCATGTGACTAGTATATTATCATGTCATCAGGGTCTGCGTAACATTTTATCTGGCCGAACGGGCTGCAATGCTTTGTATTTTTGTTCAAGCTGTAGTTTCCACTTCTGCAGCCTAATAATTCGATTTTCTGGAAGCAGGGCGCTGAAATTGTCTGTGAATTCAATTCCATGATTTCATATCGTCTTTTATACTTACCCGGTATGTACTCTGCTACATGCATTTCCATCATCCCAGAAATTGCGAACAGCATATATTATATTGTATGCGGCCTCTCTTCTTTCTCTCGTTTCAATGCACATTCCTTAGTATTTTCCGGTATCAACACTCAATCAATGTTTTTAAAGTTTTCCCATAATGTGAGTAGTATATTATCATCTCATCAGGGTCTGCAATGCTTTGTATTTTTGTTCAAGCGGTAGTTTCCACGTCTGCAGCCCTAATAATTGGATTTTCTAGAAGCAGGGCGCTGAAATTGTCTGTAAATTCAATTCTTTGATTTCATATCGTCCTTTATACTTACACGGTATGTACTGTGCTACATGAATTTCCATCATCTCAGAAATTGCGAACACCATATATATTGTATCCGGCCTTTATTCTTTTCCTTCAGTTACAATTTTTTGTATTTTCAGGTATCAACATTTAATCAATGTTTTTTAAGTTTTCCCTTAATTTGAGTTTACATATTTTTGCAGGGCATAAAATGGTTATGCTACCATCTGTGAAATGCTCAGGACGTTTTGTTTTTTTGGGTGGTGGTGGCGGCAGATAATGGGGTACCAGTAGTTCCATCCCGTGTGGATGAATGAATAAAAAATATTTTTCTGATTGTAAGTGTAGGGTGATCTGTATGTCCAAAAAAGAATCGATTCAAAGAGAGTATCATTTATTTATAATGTTGGCATCTCACCTCTTCCTGTCTGAATAGGCCTAGACATTGTGCTGAATAGAGATTAGAAGTTATAGATGTAAATTTTACAAAGACTGCAGAACTCTGTAAGGTTTTATTTATGTTGTTAATAAGTAATGCTATAGTTCGCTTCTTTTTCAGGTTTATACTTCATTTGATGTCATTGGAATGGGTTTCCTCTTAAAAACTGGACTGGATTTTTGCTGGTTTTTTGAATATTTTGTTTCTGTTAGTTGAATATTTTGTTTTGAAGTGTTGTAGATGGTAGTCCTCTCTTCCGTTTATTTTTATGGTTTTTCATTGCCGGCCGGCCCTGTTTTCTCTTTTGCTCTGTTTCTCATTAATTGTTCTTTTTAGCTTCTCTGTTTGTTTTAATTCAGTGCTACCTTCTTCAGAACCATACCTGCGGGGTCCACTCCAGCGGCAAAACACTGAACTCTACTAAGGTTATTGTTTGATTTATTGAACTGGTTTAAGTTTAATATAAATGTGTTTTTCCTCTGATATGCATATGGGTTTGTTCCAAATTGATACTGCACTACCATTTGTACTCATGACAGCGCAGTGCTATTCGTACTTAATGGAGTTAGTGGCGAGTTCAGATTCCACTTTTATGGCAGCCATAACTTGTGTGGAGAGTTAAAAGAGTTATGAGTTAGGTTAAATCAAAATCTAATTACAAAAAGTATAATTAAGATAGATTAGATTTATTTATTTTTTATATTAGTATAACTCTTTTAATACTATATTTGCAGAACACATTTAGACGTCACGGATTATAGCTTTCTTTCTTTATATTGTTGCAATGTTTTTTTAATCATTTACCTAAAGCATTAGATTCCACTTAGAGATGGAATGCAACCTTCAGAATTTTATTTATATTATTTTATGTGGCTTTGATAATAATTATGATAGGTGAGTTTTAAGTGAAATTGCAAATAAAAAAGATATGATTAATATTATCGTTTATATTAATATTATTTTAATTATATAAAAAATATATAATATAATTAATAGAGTTAACTGTATATTCTATTTTCTATATTAATATAGTTAATTGTATATTCTATTTTTTTTAATTTAGGGTGGAACTAAAATTTCTAAATAATATATTTTATAAATATTATAAACATCTAGTTAGAATATATTTTAAAGGCTTGAACCTACTAAAATCTTTTGACAATAATGGTGGTTTGTTACTCAATCTTTATAAAGTTCTTTCTCTAAATTTTCTATATAAATGAATATATCATGCTACAAGTGTCTCTATCTTATTCATTCTATAATTTCCACATCTCTTAAAGGAAGAATTGGATTTTTTTGATAATAAGACTTTGAAATTGTCTTTACCTATATTAATTTAATTTTATGATATTGGCTGCTACAACTTAATTGAATATTTACGTGTACATACAATAGTTTCATGCACACACAATATGTACACTGCTACTATGAATTTCCATTCTCAAAATTTGCAACAGAATTATGCTCACACAATATCTACAAAATGTCTATATTATCATTTTTGTTTTTTTCTCACTAATAAAATGAGCTAAATTCTATACAATTTTATTTAAGCTTTAATTAAACTCTATACGATTTTATTTAAGCTTTAATTAAATCCATTTTTATATGACATTTTATCAGAAAGAATTAAACTCTTAATCTAAAATAATAAAATTAAATTAAACACTTAACCTCTTGATAAAAAATGAAATTGAACCTATAACCTCTCTTTAACACACCAATTAAATTAACCATCAAAACTAAACCCATTTTTATTTCTATACTTCGTTGGAATGTCTTTCGATCAAGAGAAAGCTGAAAACCGGAGATCCAGCAATGAAAAGAATGGTGATTATGGAGATACAACACTATTCGTACTCAACCCAGTGATATTCGTACTAGGCACACACTGGATGAAGCAATATTGACTTGAGAATTAATCCGACTTCCCTCGAAGAGAAATTCATTTCCGTCTTCTTTTGGTG
Source organism: Pinus tabuliformis (assembly GCA_031772625.1). Classification (NCBI taxonomy): domain Eukaryota; kingdom Viridiplantae; phylum Streptophyta; class Pinopsida; order Pinales; family Pinaceae; genus Pinus; species Pinus tabuliformis. Next base: position 727,492,032 of record CM062808.1, on the reverse strand, counting down.
GACTGTTTCAAACTCTTCTTTTGTTTCCGGGTTTAGATCAATAATTTTTTTAAAATATTATTATTAGAATATATATAAAATCATTTCAAAATAATGAGATTGATTTAAAAATAATAATACAGAATTTATTATATTTAAATTTTTAAATTTTTCTAATCCTTAATATTATGGTTTAAAAAAAAAATATTGTACATAAATTGATATTTGGTTGTTAATTGGATTTAGGTATTGTTATTTGTATGGATGAAAGTGTTGCAAGTGTTTATCTCTACTCATTCTGTAATTTCTATTTATGCACATTTAAGAATTGAATTTTCTGTAAAATTCTCTTTACAATATATATATCGCTATTGTGAATTTCCATTATCTCAAAATTTATATTGCATCGGTTCTTTTTCTTTCAATCATATCAAATTCATAATCATTTTTAGAAAATTGAATAAATATTTATATGTTTATATGATAACTTCATACTCACATCATGTATGTATGTGTATATATATATATAATGATTTTTTATCATTTCAAAATTTATATATTGTACTAGTCTTCTCTTCTTTGGATCATATCAATTCATAATTATTATCTTTTCTAATAATGGAATTTCAAATTTTTGCATTTCCTAATATCAACACATAATTTTTTATTTTTATTTTTCCTTTTAGTGGTTGAGTTTACAAACCGATAATAACATCTCATTTCAATGAATAATAATAATTCTTAGTTTCAAATGAATCAATAATACATATTCCTGATTTCAATAGCATTTTAGTTTCAGAGAGTTCTAGTTAGTCATATTCACTAATTAGAAGTGTTTAGAGGATGAATATGTATGTCACAAAAAAAATTGGTTTAAAAAGAATGAAATTGTTGGTCTCATTTATCCACAACCTTAACATTTCATTTCTTTTGGTTTGATTAATATAATTTTACAAATATAATTACAACTCTGTATAATTTTATTTATGTTATTTATATATTAATAAATAATATTACAATTGGCTTATTTTTACTTTTATATACCATTGGATCCGATGAGAATGTATTCCTCTTTTACAAACTGGACCTCATGCAATGTAAAGATGGGCCTGATTTTTGTTGTTTTGAATATTTTACTTCTGTCACTTGATTGAACTTTTTAATTCGTGGATGAGAATTGTGTATGGTAATTTTTTCTCCAGTTTATTTTTAATTTTGTCAAATTGATTGTTTTCTCTTTTCCTCTGTTTTGTAGTAATTATCTCTGCTTTCTCTTTTCTTCTGTTTTGCAGTAATTGCTCTTTGTTTTGCTGGTATGATTTTTTTATTACATCCGGAACCATACCTGCGGAGTCCACACAAGCAACAACCAACACCAACACAAAACTCTAATCAGGTTATTATTTGCTTTCTTGAGTTGTTTAAATTTAATATAAATATATTTTTCGCTGAATATACATATGGCTCACCTTTTTATTTTCAATGTAATTTCTTTGCTTTCATTTAGCTGACATGTGAGATCCCATTCATACACGGAATACAACATAATTGTATGCATATGGGAGTTGACTTCTGATTAAATTTTTTTTTTTTATAATTATAGAAATGATACAACATAATTGTATGCATATGGGAGTTGACTTCTGACTAATTCTTTTTCTTTTTTATAATTATATAAATGGTGCCTGGAGCAGTTCTTAAGTATATATAGGTTTTTTTTGGGATTAGACTACATATTGTTATAGAAATGGTGCCTGGAGTAGTTCTTAAGTATATATAGCTTTTTTTGGGATTGGACTACATACATTGAATACAACATTCCGTATGTATATGGGAGTTGAGTTTTGAGTGGGTTTTTTTCTTAATTAAGAAAATGATACAACATTTTGTATGTATATGGGAGTTTAGATTTGAGTGTTTTTTTTAATTAAAAAAATGGTGTAGAGTAGTTTTCAAGTATATATATATTTTTCGGGATTGGATCACAAATATATAGTTTTTTTCGGGATTAGAATACAAATATATATAGTCTTTTTCGGGATTAGAACGCAAAACCTGTGAGACCAAAACTGTCCACGAACCATTGAATCGCATCTTAAAGACTTAATCTTAAGTGGTACTTACTATTTCAGTATAACAAAAAGAAAAAAGAGGAGTGGAGTGGTTGATTTTTTTAAGAAAACATCAGAATATTAATATAAGCCGTTCGATGTAGGCATGTGATTAGTATATTATCATCTCATCTGTCAGCTGGGTCTGCATAACATCTTATCTCGTGGAACTAGCTGCAATTTCTGTATTTTTGTTCACCCTGTAATTTCCATTTCTGCAGCCCTAGTAATTGCATTTTCTGAAAGTAAGGCGCTGAAATTGTCTATAAATTCAATCTAGTGATTAGATATCTTCCTTTATAATACTTACATGGCACAATCTAATGATTAGATATCTTCCTTTATAATACTTACACAGCAGGTACTCTACTGCCATAAAATATCTGGAAGTAGGGCGCTGAAATTGCCTGTAAATTCAATTCCATGATTGCATATCATCCTTTGTCGTTACACGGTATGTACTCTGCTACCATGAATTTGTTGGTAATTTCTGTTTATTTCAAACACAAAAGAAATAGCACAGAGAACAACGCTCTGTTTCTAATACAAGATCTTTATTAGAAAACAATAAGAATAAAATTGTTACAAAGTAGTCTTCCTCTTCTGAGGGATTACATCAGGAACGCTCCAGTTCCAGAATCTGTTTTCAACTATCTTAGCACTGTTGTGCGTTTACAGATAATTAAAAAAAACTCTCAGATTCTTCGACAACTTCTCTTACTCACATATCTTTAGAACTGCTGTTCATTACACATTATATAAGTTAAAATCATATCTGATTCTGAGTGATAAGATAGAAGAAAAATATCCTACCTGCATTTACCAACCGCAGTAAATATCATTGATTACTCGGCTGAAAATACCCTATCTATATTTAATGCAGGCTTATCACAATATTGCACTATCGCATAGCGAAATGCCGATTTACGACCCGTCGATGCGATATGCAGCGATGTGATGCATTTTAACTTAAGCTTAAAAAAAACATTAAAAACATGAGAAAGTTGGCCGCAGGCGGAACTTTGAAATATTATACAGCACAATGCTATATGCCCGTCGAGTCCGGCTATCGGATCGCAAACATATCTGTGCAAAGGGCCTGCCACATTTTGAAAGCACCGATGCGATATCGCAATGCTACTGCTGATACGTTTGATGCTCCATCCCGCTGATACGTCGACTCGCCGATATGCCCATCGGTGATTGCTGATCGGCAATGTCCCATATCGCTGCCGCTGCACAGTAGTTGGAATTAATATTCCAACACTCCCCTTTAATTTCAACTGCTGTGCATTCAATCATACCCAGACATTTCCTGAAATGATCAAAGATTTTCTTTCCCAATGGTTTTGTCAAGATGTCAACTAACTGATCCTCTGTTCTGCAGTGCTGCAAAATAATCTCACCATTGTTAACCAATTCACGTATGAAGTGAAATTTGGTGTCTATGTGCTTTGTCCTTTTATGAAAAACAAAGTTTTGAGACAATGCTATTGCTGAGCTATTGTCACAGTAAATGGTTGTGCCTTTTTCTTGTTCATAACACAAATCTCTGAGAACTCTTCTCAGCCATACTGCTTGGCATGTTGTCGCTGTTGCTACCACGTACTCTGCCTTTGCTATTGACAAAGACACAACTGGTTGCGTCTTGGAAGCCCATGAGATGGCTCCCGATCCCATATGGAACACATATCCTGATGTGTTTTTCCTATCATCAACACTTCCAGCCCAATCACTGTCAGTGTAGCCTGTCAAAATGAAACTTTCAGAAGAGGAGTATAAAATACCAAACCCCTTCGTTCCATTCACATACCTTAGAATCCTCTTGGCTGCCTGCCAATGAGTCTCTTTCGGTCTTTCCATAAATCTGGAAATTAAACTCACAGCGTGCATAATGTCCGGCCTAGTTGCAGTCAAGTACATAAGGCTGCCAACTATGCTCTTGTACAGTTTTGGATCAAAATATTTGCTGTTGTCTTCTTTGGTCAATTTCAACCCTACTACAGTTGGAGTCACAGCTGCTTTGTTGTTCTGCATGTTAAATCTCTTCAACACTACTTCTACATATTTATCTTGAGAAATGAAAACACCATTTTCACTTTGGTCTACTTCAATTCCAAGAAAATATCTTAAGAAACCCAAGTCAGTCATTTCAAATTCACTTTTCATGACTCTTTAAAAACAACAATGAGAGAAACATCATTGCTAGTAAAAATCACATCATCTACATATAAAACAACAATAATAATCTTATCGTCATTTTGTTTTATGTAGAGTGTGGGTTCACCATCACACTTATCAAACCCATTCTCAATCAAATAAGCATCAATTCTGCTGTACCATGCTCTTGGAGCTTGCTTCAGCCCATAAAGAGCCTTCTTCAGTTTAAAAACTTTATGCTCTTGGCCTTCAACTCCATAGCCCGAAGGTTGATCAACATAAACCTCTTCTTTTAATACTCCATTTAGGAATGCAGATTTAACATCCATCTGATAAATCTTACATTTGTGTTGTGCTGCAATAGACAACACTGTTCTGATTGTTTCCATCCGTGCTACTGGTGTAAGGGTTTCATCATAGTCTTTGCCTTGTTGCTGCTTGTAGCCTTTCACAACAAGTCTTGCTTTGTGCCTGTCAATCTTGCCTTCAGCATTGCTTTTGGTCTTATAGACCCACTTAACTCCAATGGCCCTTCAGGGAGATCCACTAACTCCCATGTTTTACTCTTCTCAATTGCACCAATTTCTTCATTCATTGCTTTAATCCATTTATCTTCATTTACAGCATCTTCAAAATGAACTGGGTCATCAACATGACAATACAAAGCGAATAATGAATTCAGACCGGTATTGTTACTTACCTCTCCTTGTTCATAAATCTCATTCAGATCTCTGAATCTTGGTCTTCTTGGTGTGCTAGGAGTTCCATCCGAACTTGAGGGTATTTCTGATCCCTGTGATGTGCTTGGAGAAGCACTTCCTTGACTTCTCAAGGCTGTTCGAATTCCAGCTTGTGGTGTGGTTTGTTGTACTTGCTGTGGTGGAGGAGGAGCCACCAATGAAGGATTATTTGCTGCTGTCCCTTCCTCTTCTTCTTCGTGAGACACAATTGTCTTCACATTCACTGTCTTCTCTAAGCTTCCATCCCAAGCTTCATCTTCAATGAACTACACATCTCTGCTTACTATCAATTTCTTGGTGGATGGATTATAGAGTTTGTATGCTTTTGACTCATCACAATAGCCAATAAAGACACACTTCTCCCCCTTACTGTCAAGCTTCTTTCTTAGCTGATCCGGTACATGTGCATATGCCACACAACCGAATACTCTCATGTGAGTGACAGTTTGCTTTTGACCACTCCATGCTTCTTCTGGTATTTTGTTCATGACAGCTTTGGTTGGGCATCTATTCAAGATGTAAACTGCGCAAGTGACAGCTTCTGCCCAATACTCATGCGGCAAGTGCTTTGCCTTTAGCATACTTCTGACCATGTCAAGAATGGTCCTATTCTTCCTTTCGGCAACACCGTTTTGCTGAGGTGTATACCTCGCGGTGAACTGCTTTTGTATGCCATTCTCTCTGCAAAAACGCAGAAAGTCTTTGGAGATGTACTCTCCTCCTCTATCTGTTCTGAGCACTTTGATATAATGCCCACACTGCTTTTCAACAAGAGTTTTGAAGTGGCGGAATTTCTCAAACACTTCACTCTTCTGTTTCAGCATATACACCCATGTTTTTCTGGTGTAATCATTAATAAAAGTCAAAACATATTTATTTCCGGAAAATGATTGTATTTCCATCGGTCCACACACATCAGAGTGAACAATTTCCAAGGGTGCTTTTGCCCTTATACTCTTTCCTGCTGGAAAGCTTTCTTTGTGTTGCTTGCCCAAGATGCAGTCTTCACAAAGGCTGTCCGGTTTCTCGATCAACGACAATCCCTTTACCATTGCCTTTCTATGCAACAGATTCAAGCCTCCGAAATTGAGATGTCCAAATCTCAAATGCCACAACCAATTCACATCTTTCACTTGTTCCTGAAAGACTTCTTGTGTTACAGCCGCAATAGTTCTGCCTTGCTTCAAATATGCCCTGAGTTTGAGAGGAAACATTCTATTGCTGGTCATCTGCACCTGTGCAATGATCTTCTTACTTGGAGGTATGTCTCTGATAGTACACAAATCATCTTTGAAGAACACGTTGTAACCTTTGTCTATGAGCTGTCCAATGCTCAAAAGATTACATTTCAGACCGGGTACATAGTATACCTCTGGCACAATCATCTGTTCTCCATTTTTTGCTCGAATACTGACTCTGCCCTTACCCTTGACAGATATCTTATCATCAGTCCCTGTTGTTACCTCAGATTTCACATTTTCATCCAGATTGGAAAACATTGCAATATTTCCAGTCATGTGATTACTACAACCTGAGTCTAAGAACAAAAAATCTTCTTGTTTGTCTTGTGCTATGTTACATGTTAACAGCACGTTCTTTGGGTTCTTATCTTCTTCATTTGCAAAATTAGCATTCTGCCTATTATTCATGTCACTTTGCTTTTTCCTACATTCATTGGCATAGTGCCCATATTTCTTACAATAATGACATTGGACTTGGGATTTGTCATACCTTTGTCCATGAGCTTGATGTTTGCTTGAACCTTCAGCGTGGTTTTGATTGCAGCTCCTTCCACTTGTGCTAGCAGGATAATTTCTGCCTCTGTTTTGGCTTATTCCACGACCTCTGTTATCTGCTCTGCCTCGACCTCTTCTTTTGCCAAAAGACATCTGAGTCTTGAATGCTTGCTCAAAAGAGGAATTTGTTCCTCTACTCAGTCTGTGTTCCTGGGACAAAAGTGAAGCACTGAGCTCATCTACCGTGAACTGTGAGAGATCTTTTGTTTCTTCTATTGCTACCACAATAGATTCAAACCTTGAGGGTAAACATCTCAAGATTTTCTCTACAATCCTTCTATCTTCAAGAATCTCATCATGAGATCTTATCTGGGTTATCAAACCAATAACCTGAGTGAAGAATGAATCTATTGTATCAGAATCCTTCATGCTGAGATTTTCAAAGTCTCTCCTCAACATCTGCAACTTTGCAGTCTTCACCTTCTCCATGCCTTGATAGGCAGTTTTGAGAATATCCCATGCCTCCTTAGATTTTATTGTTGCTGCAATCTGCGGAAAAACACTTTCATGTACTGATTGGAAGAGGAAAAAGAAGGCTTTGGCATCCTTCTTTCTGTCACCCTTCAACTGGTCTCTTTCTACTACTGTCAAAGCAGCCAGTGCTGTTGCATCTGCAGGTTCAACATAGCCAGTTTCAACCAGCTCCCATAGTCCTTAAGAAGCAAACAATGCTTTTATTGTTATGGACCAATAACTGTGATTTTTCCCATTAAACTGTGGCAGTTGGGAATTTGTTAAACCTGTTCCAGCATCTGCCATCTTAACCTGTATTGGTAAAGAAGAGATACTGTTTGTATAATAAAAAGCAAGGAAAACTTTCTCTGTTTGATAAGCTTCTTACAGCTCCTACAGTGAAAAAACAAACTCTGTTTTTTTACTCACTGAGTGCCTAGATTAGCTCTGATACCATGTTGGTAATTTCTGTTTATTTCAAACACAAAAGAAATAGCACAGAAAACAACGCTCTGTTTCTAATACAAGATCTTTATTAGAAAACAACAAGAATAAAATTGTTGCAAAGTAGTCTTCCTCTTCTGAGGGATTACATCAGAAACGCTCCAGTTCCAGAATCTGTTTTCAACTATCTTAGCACTGCTGTGCGTTTACAAATAATTAAAAAAAAACTCTCAGATTCTTCGACTACTTCTCTTACATATCTTTAGAACTGCTGTTCATTACACATTATATAAGTTAAAATCATATCTGATTCTGAGTGATAAGATAGAAGAAAAATATCCTACCTGCATTTACCAACCACAGTAAATAGCATTGATTACTCGACTGAAAATATCCTATCTATATTTAATGCAGGTTTATCACAATATTGCACTATCGCATAGCGAAATGCCGATTTACGACCCGCCGATGCGATATGCAGCGATGTGATGCATTTTAACTTAAGCTTAAAAAAAAACATTAAAAACATGAGAAAGTTGGCCGCATGCGGAACTTTGAAATATTATACAGCACAATGCTATCTGCCCGTCGGGTCCGGCTATCGGATCGCAAACATATCTGTGCAAAGGGCCTGCCACCTTTTGAAAGCGCCGATGCGATATCGCAATGCTACCGCTGATACGTTCGATGCTCCATCCCATCGATACGCCGACTCGCTGATATGCCCATCGGCAATTGCTGATCAGAAATGTCCCGTATCGCTACCACTGCACAGTAGTTGGAATTAATATTCCAACAGAATTTCCATCATCTTAGAAATTCCGAACAACATATATTATATTGTATGCGGCCTCTCTTCTTTCTCTCGTTTCAATGCACATTCCTTAGTATTTTCTAGTATCGACACTCAATCAATGTTTTTTAAGTTTTTCCGTAATGTTTGAGTTTGCAAATTTTTGGAGTACATAAAATGGTTACACTACCATCTATGAAATGCGTAGGACGTTGATATCTCTTTTGGTGGTGGCGGCCGCAGATAATGAGGTACGAGTAGTTCCATCCCATTTGGATCAATTAATAAAAAATGTTTTTCCTGATTTTAAGTACAGTTTGATCTGTATGTCACGATAGAATCGATTCAGGAGAGTATCATTAATTTGTCGGTATCATTCATTTGCAATATTGGCATCTCACTTCTTCCCGTCTGAATAGACATAATCGCTGAATAGACATTACAATTTATAGATGTAAATTTTACAAACGCTGTAGAACTACGCAGAATTATGTAATGGTTTTATAGAAAGTCATTTTGGTAGGAGTTGGTTTTTTTTTGGGAAAAAATTGATTAGGATTGTTTGAATTATTTTTAAGGTGAAAATGGATTTAGTATTATAAAAAATTATGATACACACAATTTTGAAGTTTAACTGCTTTAACTTAAATTTCTCAAAATATCTAAAATTTCAACTATTTTCCAAACAAAATTGTAATATAATTAAATATATTTAGACTTTTTTTAAGCTTAAACTTCATTTGATCTGATTGGAATGGGTTTCCTCTTTTTAAGTGAGAGAGCCGAAAAACTGAAACTGGAGCTCATGCAATGAAAAGAAGGGACTGGTTTTCTGTGGGGTTTTTTAACTATTTTGTTCTGTTTATGGAATATTTTGTGTTTACTTGTCGCTGAGTGTTGTGGATGGTAGCCTTCCGGTTTATTTTTATTCTTTTTCGTTGCCGCCAGGCCTTGTTTTCTCTTTTTCTTTTGCTCGGTTTTGAAGTAAAAGCCCTGTTTTGCTTGTATGTTTGTTTTAATTACAAGCTACCTTCTTCTTCGGAACCTTACCTGCTACCTTCTCTCGATCCATACCTGCGGGGCTCACTCCAGCGGCAACCAACGCCAACATTGAACTCTACTCCGCCAACATTGAACTCTACTCAGGTTATCATTTGATTTATTGAATTGGTTTAAATTTAATATAAATATGTTTTCCCTTCAATATACTAAATTAATTCGGTACTGCAATACCATTTGTGACAGCGCAGTGCTATTTGTATTAAATTCACAATGAGTGAATTAATTAACTTGATGGCGAATTTAGCTTCCACTTCTATACTAGCCGAGCTAACAGTGAACTCATTGCATTTTTCCTCCGCCTTGGCTTTGAGGCAGGCAACCCGATATGTTTTAAGTTTTTATTTTGAATATTCTTATAATTTCTTTGCATATCATTTTTAATATAAGTATATTATATTACAAACACAACATTCAGGGGGCATGCTTCATGCTATCATGATGGATGTCGAGGGTTGAGTTATGAATATGTCAGGTAGGTTTTGTTATAGGTTTATTTTTATATTAGTATAATTTGTTTTAAAATATTTTGTATATTTATAATATATAATAATAGAGTTAGGATGAGAGTGATTGAAGTTAATATTAAATATAAAAATATTATTAATATATATTTATTTTTTATTCTTATATATTATTTGTATAATATATTTAGGTTTTATTTATACATAAAATCAAGTATAGTGTTTTTAGTGAAAATTAAATACAAAAATATAATCATCATAGATTTATTTTTATATTAATATAATTTTTTTTATACCATTTACATAATTTATTTAGACTTTTCTTATATATAGTAGTACTATTTATTTATTTATTTATACTTTTCTTATATATACTAGTATTATTTATTTATTTATTATTATTATAAATATTGGTATAATGTTTTTAGTATTACTGGCATAATACATTAGATTTCAGTTAGAGATGGGAATCAATATTTATGATGAGCTTTCAAGAATTTGCTTATATTATCCTATTTTAAAGTTAAAGTGTTTCCAGAGTAATTATAATGTGTAAGTTTTAAGTGAAAGTCTAGATACGAAAGATATTATCTTTTTAAAGTTAACATGTTTCGTGAGTAATTATTTTGTGTAAGTTTTAAGTCAAAATCTAGATATTAAAGATGAGAGGGATATAGTTAATATTATATTTTATATTAATATTATTTTAATTATATAAATAATATTAGATTGTTTTTTTATTTTTATTATATTATTGATATTAATATTATTTAGTTATATAAATAATATTGGATTGGTTTTTATTATTACTATATTATTAATATTGTTAGTATTATAGTTTATATTAATATTATTTTAGTTATAGAAATAATATTGTATTGTGTTTTCATATAAAAATTAGAAATATATAATTATAATTATGTAATCACTTTCTGAAAGTATTTGATTTGGAAATTGTCTTTAATAGACCATGGGTGTATGGCAGAAGCTTTCTATCATTATCTCGATGGTTCATGGGTTTTGACCCTCTTAATAATACGACATCAAATTGCATGATATGGGTAAAACTTCCTAACTTACCTCTGGAATTATGGTCGATAGAAACCCTTACTGAGATTGGTAATTCCGTTGGCAAATTTATTTATGTGGATCCCTGGGTCAGAGGAGAGAAGGATAAAAGGATCGCATGGATTCTGATTGAAAAACCTTATGAAGGTGGTTATCCGGACCATATCGAGATAACCTGGGAGGGTGTCAAAATATGCCAAAGACTTGACTTTTGGGGCATCCCCTTTCGATGTTCTCTCTGTCATCGAACTGGACACCTCATCAAAAGCTGCAGTCTTCGTTTTAATCGCAGGCCAAAGAGGCATTCTATTTATCAAGGCAGAAATACCGGATCTGATTCTCCTTCTGAAGATGCAAGCAATCAAGAGAATCAATTTAATATTCAGGCCTCGGATCTCCGCCACCCTCAACAAAATCCTCAAGAACAGTCAGAAGCTCAAAATACGACGATATTTGAATGTCCTCCTATTCCCTAGCCTTTTGAGGAGAATGCGGTGCCCTCTCCTCCTGCCATGAATCAAGGGGATTTTGTCGTGGGATCCCATCCCATCCTGATAGCCTCTTCGTCGCCCTCTTCTGCAAATCCTTCAACTGGCTTGTCAAAAGGAAAGGAACTTATGCTCTCGCCGACCCCTTTCAACTCCCCTACTGAATCTCCTGTGAATAAATCCGATAGTGACTTAGATCTTTTCCTACAGAGGAACCCCTCGGTTCTTGAACCATTAACCATTCATAAACCCTCTTTCCCTCTCTATCCTTCTATCAGTCCTAATTCCGCAAAAAATATTACCGTCAGAAAAAAGCAAAGGGGCGGCAGTCGTCACTTCAGAGGTAGATCAACTGTTTCTGATCTTGGTGTCACAAACCTGTCCCTTGTAGATGTACCAATCCTGGACTCAACAGATTCTCAGCCTCTTAGAGCATGTATGGCTGGACAGTCTTCAAAATGACATTCTTAATATCAATGAATATCAGGGGATTGGGCGCCCTCCCAAAATTTTTGGCGCTAAAAGAGATCTTTTTTCCAGCTCGTCCTCAAATTATCTTCATTCAGGAAACTATGCATTCAAGCATAGTTTCCTTGGCTTTCTTTAGAAGAATGTTTCCGACCTGGCATATGGTTGCCACTGAAGCAGACGGTATGTCTGGTGGTCTGGTAGTACTGTGGGATCCAGCATGGATAAAAGCAAAAGCTTTTAAATGCTGTGCTGGGATTCTTATCTCGGCTTCAATCAGAGGCCGGCCTTTGATCCTCAACATCCTGAATGTTTATGCTCCCTACAGGAACAGATCCTCTTTTTGGGATAATTTGTTTGCCTCGGAAATCCTAGATATTGAGTCGTTATTGATAGCAGGTGATCTAAACGTGACTTTAAAATCTGATGAGTGTTGGGGTAATTGCAGGAAGAAAGACCCATTGGCTGACAGACTCCGACAGGAATTTCTGAATAGGAATCTTGTTGATATCATTCCTGAAAAAATGATTCCAACTTGGGATAACAACAGGTCGGGTCATGCCTTCATTGCAAAAAGAATTGATCGTTTTATTATAAATGCCAGCATCATTGCAAAATGGGGGATGCCTGTTGCAAGTACTGGGAATGATTTTACCTCGGACCACAGACCTATCTTTCTTGAATGGAAGGAAAAGGACTTCAGGCTGGGTTATTCCTTTAAATTTAACAGAATCTTTTTAGAAGACAAATCCTTTAATGATGTCATAACAAAAAAGTGGAAGGATCTTCAAGAATCTGAAATGGCTCTCTTTTCTACCTTTCGGGAAAAGATTCAATCTCTAAGGGATGTTGCAAAGGATTGGCAAATTCAAAGGAGGAAGAGGGATAAACAGGAGCTGAATGACATTAAAAAGGAGATAGCCATCTTTGCAAACACAGCAAATTTTGATTGCTTGACTTTTGAACAAAAACATTTCATCAGAATTTTGGAAGAAAAAAAACAAACGTTGCTGCAAAAGGAAGAAGCATCCTGGAGGCTTAAAAGCAGAATGACCTGGCACAGGGAGGGGGATTAGAACTCAAAGTTTTTTCATAATTTCGCAAATGCTAGAAGGAGGAAAAACTCTATCTGGAAGATTGAAGATGGTAATGGGGGTTTCTATTTCTCTCAGCATGACATATCTGCTGAAGCCACAAGGTTCTTTCAGAATCAATATATGAGGCAACAGGGCGACATAAATGACATCTTATGGGCTGTGGATTTAGTGCCTGTTATGTTTGACGAGGCTGCAAATGATGAGTTTTTTAAGCCTATTTCGGAAGAGGAACTCCAAGCTTTTATCAAGACCTTCAAAAAGGACAAAAGTCCTGGGCCAGATGGTTGGCCAATTGAGTTATTTTCTCATTTCTATGATATGTTCAAGGTTGACATGCTGCGGATGGTGGAGGCTTCCCGTATATCTGGGAACATAAACAGTGCTTTAACTTCCACATTCTTAGCTCTTATTCCGAAAAAGGACCAATCAGATTCATTTAAGGACTACAGGCCTATTGCCTTATGCAATATTCTATTTAAAATCATCTCCAAAATTATAGCGGAAAGAATGAAGCCTGTTCTAAACTCTTTCATCACAAGGGACCAGCATGCGTGTTTAAAAGATAGGAACATACTGGATGTGGTTACTATGACTCAGGAATGCTTGTTTTCAATATTATCAAATAATATTGATGCGGCCATTCTAAAGATAGATTTGAAAAAAGTGTATGATTGTGTGGATTGGGGCTTCCTCAGAATCCTGCTGGCCAAAATTGGGTTGAGGTCTCAAGGTATTAACTGGATAATGGCGTGTGTCGAAAACGTTAAATATTCAGTTATTATAAATGGTATCCCATCATCTTTTTTCCAAGCGGAGAGGGGTCTTCGCCAGGGCTGCCCCCTCTCCCCTCTGCTCTTTATTCTAGTGATGAACTCTCTCAGCACTCAGATCAATAAAGCTGTGACTGATCGAAGATGCAGGCCGATAAAGATCTGCAAGGATATATTCCTATCCCATAATCTTTTTGTTGATGATATTCTCATTTTCGCCATGCTATGTAAGTCAACATGGTACTGCCTAAACGAGATCTTTCAAAAGTTTCAGTCTGCATCCGGCATGGTCATAAACAGGGACAAATCTATGCTGTATCACAATGAGTCCAATCTGGAGATAGTTCAATGGATTGCAGCACTGTTCGGCATCAACCAGGCAATGATTAAGGAGGGCTTTAAATATTTGGGTTTCATCCTGAAAGCAAAAGGAAATCGCAAACAGGACTGGCAATGGCTGATAGATCGCTTCTATAAAAAAATATCAAGCTGGGAGATGAGATTCCTATCTTTGGCGGGCAGGTTCATCTTGGTTCAGGCGGTTCTATCTCAACTGGCGGTTTATTGGGCCCACCTATATCTTCTTCCTGCTTCTGTTATAAGCAAAATGGTTTCTTTAGCTGCCAATTTTTTATGGGGTGGAAGATCTTATCAGTCCAAGTTCCATTTAGTAAAGATGGATTCTATCTCAAGATCGAAGAAGGCGGGCGGATGGGGCCTTATGCACATGAGAACTTTTGGCAAAGCCCTTCTATGCAAATCTCTTCATAGAGGCATCTATGGTGAGGGTAAGTGGAGCAAAGTCATCAATCGAAAATATCTAAAAGGCAGGAGCATGGTTTTCTGGTACAGAAGAAAATCTCTGGGCATTAAAAGAGGATCAGCCATCTGGCAAAGTTTTAGGAAAATTCAGTTTTTCTTCATGGGAAACTTAAGGTGGAGAATTTTTTTGGGCTCAAGCATCTATATCGGTATTGACTCAACAGTGAATGGTTTGGAATCATTGCTCCCTCCTGGACTGATCTCCTTTTTCCACTCAAAGGGCATTTTTACGTGGAACAAGTTGATAAAATCTTGGTCTTTATCTTCTCCAGTATGGATGGACGGGGATGACTTAGCGTTGCCGCTTTCTTTGAGACCCATATGGTTGTCGGTTGTTCAAAATCTTACCGGCAAAGGAATCAAGCGATCGGGTTCAAGGGATGTGTTGGCGTGGTCTCTGCAGAATTCTTCTCAGCCCATTCGTGTCAAGGACTTATATTCAGCAATGTCAACTAGCCTTCCGTCTCTCTCCGTTCCGATCTTTCCTCCCAAGCTTTGGAAAGCGTCTTGTCCGCTCAAAATGATATTATTTTCATGGTTGGTTTTTTCAAACAGGAATCTTACATGGGAGGTCCTCCAAAGGAGGGGATGGCAGGGTCCGGGCAGATGTCCTATGTGTTAATTTGCGGCTGAAACAAATGCTCATATGTTCTTTCAATGCGCTTCAACTACTCAAATCTGGTATGAACTGTCTTTGTCTTATGGTTTTCCTCACCGGTTTTTCTCATCTGTACAGGAAGGTTTCAAATGGTGGAGCGAACAGCGTCCATCTTGGCGATCTTTATTTATCCTTACATGCTGGTTTTTGTGGAAATGGAGGAATGCTCATATCTTTCAAGATTCCAGGGTACCCCTTGCCTCCATCCTGTCTCACATATCGGCATATCTCGAGCCTTCTGGATAACTCTGGCCTATGGTTCCCTTAATGCTGTTTATCTGGCCTTCATCGGTTTTCTTGGTTTTTTGTGGGAGTCTTCATTTTTGATACTATCTCTATGCATTATGGATGATGTTATAATTTTGCTTCTAAAAATGGAATATCTGTAAGCTATCTGGACTGTCATAGTTTTTGTGGAGTATCTGTATAATCTGCTGCTCGACTTTTTCTGATTTTTGTTCCAGGATGGGACGGTCATTTTGTATGTATTCAGAACTTTATATTCTCTTAATATAATCCATGATGATTTTCTCTCTGAAAAATAATTATAATGTAAAATCATTCTAAAATAATGATGTTGTGATTATGGTTTTTTTTTTAATTTAGAATTAGAACTTTTAAAAAAAATCGTTAAAAACTTATTTCATAAATATCACAGACCTGTCATATACAACATGTTTTAAAAACTTGAACCTACAAAGGGAAATGCTACGATAAAAATTATAAATTATAAATTTTTAAAAATTTAATAAAAAAAATCCCAAAAATATGACAATAACTAAATAGAAAATCTTAATAATTATGAGATGCACATTTAAAGACTAAATATGATCATCATTACATATTAGATTATTATCATTTATGAATTATCATTTGTCATTTCTGCATTGTAAATCTAAAAGTAAATTACTAAATTGAATCCATCATTTGACATTATGCAATGTTTTAAATTTATCATTTGGCATGATGCAAGGCACATCTAAATTAAATTAATAAATTCATCATTTCACAATTGAAATTATGCAATGCACATCAAATTTTCAAAAACCATACAATATAAATTCATCACATGACAATGACATTGACATTATGCTGAAGTCTAAAATAGTTATAGAATACTAAACTAAAATAAACAGAGAAATGAAATACTTGTAAATTTCTCAAAAAATACTAAATAATATTAATAAATACTAAGTCTTAAGTTTTAATATACGTTAAGTTTTTTATTTCTGTTATTGTTTCTACTTTATTTTTAAGTTCTAAATTTTAATATAATATAATGTATTTAAAAAAAACTAAGTTTTAACAAGTTTTAATATAATTTCATTTTTTTTATTTTTTCATATATTTAAATTTGTAATGTTTCATAAAAATTATTAGACAACAAAATGGGGGGATGCTTATGTGTCTCCCCGACATCCCCCCATCCCCCCTTCTCAAGTGCAAAATAAAATAAGTGTCTGAGTGTGATGAACTCTGCAAAGTTATTTGTACCCTCTCTAAGACCCATCTGTATTTTGTAATAATGAATGTCTGATAAATGTAATAGGACACCCTCCCACAACCTTTGTTGTTGTGTTGAACCATAAAAGTAAGGCCAGGGGATGATCCTGTCAATGTCCTCTGCAGTAATGTTACAGCCATTTTGGGCGCGATTGTCATCAAGTATGTTGTTGTATATATAAATGTTATGTGCAATTGCATGAGGCCAATGTGGGGTATGATTGCAGAAAATATATCTATTTCTTAGTAACCAAATGCACCAACAAATAAACCGAGGGATATTACTAGCCTTGATGGGTTGTGCAACAAACCACCACAATTGCCAAGCTTCTAAGAGATTGTTACCTTTCCAACGCAAGGGAAGTTGGAGGGATGTAAAAACATTGTGCCAAATGGAAATGGTGCATGGACATTGAAAAAAGAGGTGATCTATGGATCCAAATGCTAGCTTGAAGAGGATACACCAAGTGGGACCATGAAATGTTCACTTCTGAAGATTATCCCGTGTAGGAGAAATGTTGCGAAGGATACACCACATGAATAGTCTGGCTCTCGGAGGAGCCTTTAGCTTCCAAAGAGATTTCCACCACCAATCTGTGATCTAGAGCTTTTGTGCTGCAAAGATAAGGGGATATCCATCCTTAGGAGAGTATTGTCCATGCTACGAATGTGCCCAAATAAGTACATCTTCACCCTCAATAATCCTGACATGTGATTTAGAGAGCATTTATTTAGGATTTCCACTCATTATGCGAGATATTCAATTGTTCAGCAGATTTCCATGCTTTTCGAAATATGGAGGCATTGTCTGGATCAACAATGTGTGCAAGACGAGTGTGACCAGATGTCGAGAGGAGATGTAAGAGCTCAGGTGGGAGATGATAAGCATTCCCACAACTAGACCAAGGACCTATTCCCAATCATACAAGGGATCCAGATCCAATCCTCTAAGTAAGCCCTTCCCGAATATATGAGAGAGAGTTTAGAACAACTCTCCAAATGGTTGAGATATGACCCTTGTTCTAAGAGGATAGCTTGATCCAGTCCAGAGGGTGTAGGAGACTTATGTATTTTTGTATGACCACCTCAGTCCATAGATTCTTGGTCGTCATGATGTGCCATGCCATTTTGGCAATGAATGCTTTGGCAAATGCAGCGAGATTTTTCATGCCCCAACCACCCCATTTCTTAGGAAGAGCAATGCGTTCCCATCTAACCCAAGCATATAACTTCTCTTCATGTTGCCCCTTCCAAAGGAATCTGCAACATAACCATTGTATCATGTTCAAGATGCCCCTTGGAATCCAAGCCAAAGACATCCAGTACACTGGAATGGCTTCTAGAACCAATTTCATGAGAATGAGTCGACCAGCCTAGGACAACCATCTATGGTGCCAAATATTCAATCGCCTTTCAATTTTGGCTATTAGCAAACTCCAATATGCTATCTTATATTGTATAGGCTTGAGTCAAAATCTAAGGTATCTATGCCCTTCTTCAAAAGGGAGAATAGTAAAAGGAAATTGTTGGCTGACATAGTGAACTTCATGAAGTGAACAACTAGCCGTGGTCGCAGTCAATTTCTGACTATTACATTCCATACCAGTTGCCAAGCAGAAAATTATGAAAATCAATGAAAGTGTTGTAGTATCACCAATAGAACCATTTAGGAAGATTAGTACATCATCAACAAAAAGTAAATGAGTAAGTATGCATCCATTGGTAATTTTGATACCTTGTAATCTACCCAGCTTTTTCTCCTCAAATATAAGGCGATTAGACCTCCCATGATCAATAAGAAAAGAAGTGGGGAGAGAGGACATCCTTGTCTAAGTTCTCGCTTGACATGGAAGAAGGGTGATGTAGAACCATTAATAAGAACACCATAAAAAACATAAGATATGCAACACATTATCCATTATATGAAACCAATGGGGAACCCCAAATGTGTCAAAAGCATTCTCAGGTAAAGCCAACTTGTACGATCAAATACTGTAGTATACCTAAGGGGGATACTATGGGGTACAAAGGGAGGCACCCAAGGGAATAATGTAATAATGGGATGGGCCATAGTAATAAATAAGGTGGTTAACCCGTATCATGTAAAGGACCACAAGTAGTTAGCAATAATGCAATAATACCATGGTATTAGATAGATGGTATTGAAGGAACCATGGTAATGACCCATAGCGTTGTATGTATAAGGCCTATATAGAGGCTAGAGACTCCCCATTGAGAGGTATCAAGGATTATTGAATGAACATGCATATTGCTTGTGGAGTGTTCTCCTTCCTTAAGGAGTGAATGTACGGTGTTGCCCTACCTTAAGGGTTTGATATCAATAAAGAAGCATTTCTATCTATATTCATATTTTGTTATTTCTTGGGTTTATTTATATTATCATATATTTATGGGTCAAATCTATTTATGAGAATACAAATAAACCCAATAAATAACAAGATCTGAATATAGATAGAAATGTTTATTTATTGATCAAACCCTTAAGGTAGGGCAACACCATACATTCACTCCTTAAGGAAGGAGAACACTCCACAAGCCATATGCATGTTCATACAATATTCCTTGACATCTCTCAATGGTGAGTCTCTAGCCTCTATATAGGCCTCATACATACAATACCATGGGTCATTACCATGGTTCCTTTAATACCATCTATCTAATACCATGGGCTTATTACATTATTGCTAACTACTTGTGGTCCTTTACATGATACGAGTTAACCACCTTATTTATTACTATAGCCCATCCCATTATTACATTATTCCCTTGGGTACCTCCCTTTTTACCGCATATTATTCCCTTGGGTACCTCCCTTTGTACCTCCATGTTTATTAGTGGGCCCACTCCTTCACCTTTGACCTCATTTTTTACATTTTTTAGTTTTTTCGTCCTTTGTTTCAATTGATATTTTTGAATTTGTAAATCTTTCTACCCTATTTTGCTCCTCTCTTTTTTTTTAATTTGTAAATGTTCTACACTCGCTGCTCATTCATTAGTTTATATCACATTAATTTGTGATAGTTTATTGGTTTCTCATGGTGCATAAAATTGGTTTTTCTTATTTTTAAAACTAGCTCAGATCCGAACAAGTCACAGGTTCAAATCTCCTCCGCTGCTTTTCCTGCCTCCACTGGACAATCCAAAGTGAAAATCACGTGAGCACAAGCTACAATTGCCTTGATATTGGCCCACACTATGAAATCCTCATTTGCATTACTCAATCCATGCATGTGCAAATCTCATGCACAACTGATAGTCACAACTCACCCTTTCACTTACCTCTAACACCTGTCTCTGTTGAACTGTCCATGCACTGAGTTAACTGATGTATTCTTTAGTTGCTTTATGAGTTAATAATTAGTGAATTAATTAACAATCAATTCACACAACTCATCACTAGTGTATTCTTTAGTTAGACTAAATACAACTAGTTCAACTAATTCAAACTGAACACAACTCCATCAACCCCTCAATCAACTCCACCAAACTCAATCACTTGAGTTCTAACTGAAGTTCTTCATGTAATAGCTCAACTAACCCATAAGAAAAGTGTATTTCCTTCTGGCAGTTGCATGTGCCACATCCGTAGCTTGAACTGAAGTGCTGCAAGAGAATAAGATAATGTTTAGAGTCCAAATATTACTAAGGGATAATAATATTTGATTGTTTCTATTTTTAGCCTGGAAGTTCTTAAGTATATATAGCTTTTTTTGGGGTTGGACTACATACATTGAATACAACATTCCGTATGTATATGGGAGTTGAGTTTTGAGTGGGTTTTTTTCTTAATTAAAAAAATGATACAACATTCTGTATGTATATGGGAGTTGAGATTTGAGTAGTTTTTTTTTAATTAAAAAAATGGTGTAGAGTAGTTTTCAAGTATATATATATTTTTTCGGGATTGGACCACAAATATATATAGTCTTTTTCGGGATTAGAACGCAAAACCCGTGAGACCAAAACTGTCCACGAACCATTGAATCGCATCTTAAAGACTTAATCTTAAGTGGTACTTACTATTTCAGTATAACAAAAAGAAAAAAGAGGAGTGGAGCGGTTGATGTTTTTAAGAAAACACCAGAATATTAATATAAGCCGTTCGATGTGGGTAAGTGAGAAAGCAAAACCCAGCATTAGCTGTTCGATGTAGGCATGCGATTAGTATATTACCATCTCATCTGTCATCTAGGTCTGCATAACATCTTATCTCGTGGAACTAGCTGCAATTTATGTATTTTTGTTCACCCTGTAATTTCCACTTCTGCAGCCCTAGTAATTGCATTTTCTGAAAGTAAGGCGCTGAAATTGTCTGTAAATTCAATCTAATGATTAGATATCTTCCTTTATAATACTTACACGGCAGGTACTCTACTGCGATAAAATATCTGGAAGTAGGGCGCTGAAATTGCCTGTAAATTCAATTCCATGATTGCATATCATCCTTTGTCGTTACACGATATGTACTCTGCTACCATGAATTTCCATCATCTCAGAAATTCCGAATAGCGTATATTATATTGTATGCGGCCTCTCTTCTTTCTCTCGTTTCAATGCACATTCCTTAGTATTTTATGGTATCGACACTCAATCAATGTTTTTAAAGTTTTCCCGTAATGTTTGAGTTTACATATTTTTGGAGTACATAAAATGGTTACGCTACCATCTATGAAATGCGTAGGATGTTGATATGTCTTTTGGTGGTGGCGGCCGCAGATAATGAGGTACGAGTAGTTCCATCCCATTCAGATGAATTAATAAAAAATGTTTTTCCTGATTTTAAGTACAGTTTGATCTGTATGTCACAATAGAATCGATTCAGGAGAGTATCATTAATTTGTCGGTATCATTCATTTGCAATATTGGCATCTCACTTCTTCCCGTCTGAATAGACATAATCGCTGAATAGACATTAGAATTTATAGATGTAAATTTTACAAATGCTGTAGAACTATGCAGAATTATGTAATGGTTTTATAGAAAGTCATTGATGCAGGAGCATCCAGCTCCGAGGAGACAGAAGATCGATGACTGGCTCGCGAAGAAACAGGACACGACTTCAAGAGTGGTTGGACAGGTCATCAAAAGAAAAACTGGTTGTTGTCTTTTGTTAATCATTGTTCATTTCTTTTCTTTTATTTATTTTCAGAACAAGTTAAGTTACTGGTTGTTAGCTTAGGTAACCAACAACTGTTTAGTTAATTTATTGTTTAAAGAAACAGGTAACAGTTATAGAATTTAGTTTCTAGACGGTTATATTCAGTGTAGCTAAAAATGAAAAAGACGAATGTAAGAGGGACTTTTTTTTGGTTTACCTCAGAACGAGTTAAGAAGAGATAGCAAGACAGTGTTCAAGCAGTATTAAAACACCCTCTGTAACTGAAGCATTGTTTCCTTTTTCTGAATATAAACTACTGTTAATTACTTTTCCATATTGTACATCTGAGTATTACAAAGCATTTGTTATTTTGGAAATGAATTGAGATAGAACGAAGTTAACATACTGTAACTAGAAATTCTGGAGCATTACAGGCATCGAGCCAAAAACCATAAATTATATTATCAGAACTAACACACAGCAAGGTAGCGTAAGGCGGTCAAACAGCATATGCATACAAGTATTGCGAGAATAAAGGAACGACACAGGCATCGTAGCAAGCCAGGTTGCGGCCATAACCGAACAGAACCCGCAAGCAAACGCAAAGAGTCACACGGCCATTTACAAATCAAATACAACGACTATTAAAGAGAGGTAACAGTTCAAACCACACTGATTCCATTAATAGAGCATTTCATAAGTCTTTATAAACAACAGTTCGACAAATAACACAGAATCATATATCAAATCCGGCACCGCCGTAACAGTATAAAGTCCAAAACCTTGTTGCATGGAGGTCATATAATGACACAAAGGAACGAAACCCTGAGATTGTAAATGCCAGCAAAGGGGCACGGCTAACCCTACAAAATCTAACCAACAGAAACCTATGGCAAATTCCACATTGTATAACCTATAGAAACGCTGGAATAGGAGTAGACCCTACCCGGTCACAAAGGGTACCAGGGTTGGAGAAAGTTGAAGACTGCAAGTTTGAAACCCTCGCGAGCAGAGCTCCCAACCAACCTGCACAGAACAACGATATGAGTTAGTGCGTTTCTATAACCAGAACAAATATCAGAGTGAGAGAAGTAAAGACAGCAAGGTGCGAGAAGAAGAGAATAGCGGACCTACCCAAGGGTCGACGGAGACTGCCGAGCCATAAACCAGTTCCACAAGCTGAAAGGCACAAAAACCCTGTAAGCATCGACAACAGGTGACAGAGGATGATAAAACATAGCACGAGAGTTTACCTCGAGGCCAGGTTGCGTTCGGAGGAGTGATAGTCTCGTGGTTGTGAACACCTGCACAGAACTGGAGCTCAGAAATCGAAAACCAAAAGGATTACTTCGCCAAATTCATGAAAATATAAAACCCTTACCACAGACTTCCGAACCAGACCATTGAAGACAGCAGCTAAGGTGAAGGATTCGCATCTCAAACAGGACCATAACCAGTGACGGAGCAAAGGATTCGGTGGGTTAGCGCACAGAGAGCATCGCCACAACAACGCGGAGCGTGTAACAGTAGAAAGACAGAGTGTAAATGAGCCGAGGATAACCCTTAAGGGTTTAACATAGGCGGGAAGCCTTTTCAACGGGACGAGCCGGTGACCATACCCAAAACCGGCAGATAGGTGTTGTAAATGCGCCTCGGATTGGGGGCAGATATTTGTCCGCGCACAAGTGACCACGTGGGACTGAGGTGAGTCACGTGGCTGTGTCCACGTCACCAGGGCTGGGCCATCATAAGTGGTATCAGAGCTAGTTTCTTGAGTTAGAACCAATGGAACAGGGAGAAGGTGAAGGTGAAGGAAGAGGAAGAGGAAGAGGAAGAGGAAGAGGAAGGGGAAGAGTAGTCCGGAGGGTAGTAGATGATGGACTTCGAGAGGAGATTCGAGTTTTGCGTGAAAGATTGGCAGTGGTGGAAGCTGGGGGAAGAAGAAACCCAGCAGATGACAGTGATGAAGAAGAAGTTGAACCAGAGGAGGAATTAGAGGGGGTGACACCAGAATTTAGATTGTTGAAGTCGGTCTTGCTGTCAAGTCATAAGCCAAAACATGAGTTGTCGACTTATGACGGAAGTCTGTCCGCAGACGTGTTGTTGGATTGGTTAAGTGAAGTCAACAAGTATTTTGAATTTGAGGAAACCAGCGAAGATAAGCAGGTGAAGTTCGCCGCCACCAAGCTGAAAGGACATGCGTCCTTGTGGTGGGACAGCATTCAGGCGGAACGGAGGAGGCTTAACAAACAGCCTATAAAGAAATGGTCTAGAATGGAGGCCAAACTGAAAGAGAAATTCTTACCACAGGATTATCAGATTATGCTGTACAGGCAGGTACAGAACTTGAAGCAGAGGGGAATGACTGTGAAAGAATTTACAGAAGAGTTCTACAAGTTAAATTTGCGAGCAGGATATGTGGAGGACACCCCGGAGAAAACAGCCAGATTTGTGAATGGCTTAAGGGGGGAAATCTTAGATGAAATTGGTATCCTTTCACCCCGGACAATGGAAGAAGCCTATCAGTTTGCACTGAAGGCAGAAGAAAAGATTAACCGGAAGCAGAATGCCAGGAGAGGAGGTGGAACTGGCAGGGGAAAGGGTAAAGTGTTTGGAAGAGGCCGAGGTACAGGCCCCAGTGAAGAAAGCAGCAGTTCTAAAACTGCTGGAGCGACAGAAAAAGACAATAGCACGAGAGGAGGACGACCACCTCAGCGAGGGCGAGGAAATGGTCGAGGCAGAGGAGCTGTCCAGTGCTATCGCTGCCACAAATGGGGGCACAAGTCTTATGAATGTCCTGAAGCTGAACCAGCAGGCGGAAGAGGGACTTATGTTGTTCAGACTGAGGATGTTGAGGCAACACCTCAGGAAGCAGAAAATGCACCAGAGACAGGTGAAGCTTTGGTGTTGAACAAAGTGTTGTTGAAACCAGCAAAGGAGGTTGCAGAACCAGATCAGCGTAAAGCTTTATTCCGCACTGTCTGCAAGTCGCGGGGCAAGTGCTGTAAATTGATTATTGATAGTGGGAGTACAGACAACCTTGTGGCGGTGGAGATGGTAGAAAAGTTGGGATTGAAGAAATTAAAGCACCCTACACCCTACAAAGTGTCATGGCTGCAGAAAGGACATCAGCTGTTAGTCGACGAACAATGTGAAGTAGAATTTCAGATTGGTAAGTACAAGGATAAGATCCTTTGTGATGTCATGCCAATGGATGTCTGTCACTTACTGTTGGGACGACCTTGGCAGTTCGATAGAGGTGCAGTTCATGACGGGAAAAAGAATTGCTACAAGTTTGTTAAAGATGGGATAAAGCACACGCTTGTACCCATCAAGGAGGAAAATACAGCAGAAGCCAGTGGAGTGAAGGCATTGCTGTTGGGAGGAAAGGAGTTCGTGAAACAGATTGGGGACAGCGAAATCAATTTTGCTGTCATAAGGAGACCAAAGGCAGTAGTATTACACACACAGCTATCAGATTTGCCAGAGGAAGTTCAGCAGTTACTGCAAGAATTTGGGGACATCGTGGTGGATGATCTTCCAAATGAGTTACCACCAAGGAGGGGCATTAGTCATTGTATTGACTTTATACCAGGTGCAAGCTTACCAAATAAGGCTGCTTACCGTATGAGTCCCAAGGATCATGAGGAAATTAGGAAGCAGGTTCAGGAGCTACTTGATAAAGGGTTGATTCGAGAGAGTATGAGCCCTTGTGCAGTACCGACTGTTTTGGCTCCAAAGAAGGGAGGAGAATGGCGAATGTGCACAGACTCCAGAGCCATAAACAAAATTACTGTCAGGTACAGGTTTCCCTTACCGAGGATGGACGATATGATGGATTGTTTGAGTGGGGCAGCCTATTTCTCAAAAATTGACCTGAAGAGTGGATATCACCAGATTCGAATACGAGAAGGCGATGAGTGGAAGACAGCTTTCAAGACAAACGAAGGCTTATATGAGTGGCTGGTGATGCCATTTGGATTGAGTAACGCTCCCAGCACATTCATGCGTTTGATGAATGAGGTATTGAAAGAGTTTAATGGGAAATTCGTGATAGTTTACCTGGATGATATTTTGATTTTTAGCAGGACTAAAGAGGATCATTTCAGGCATTTACAGAGTGTGTTGAGAAAGCTGCAGCAAAACAAGCTGCTGATTAATCTGAAAAAGTGTACTTTTTTTCAGCGAGAACTAGTGTATTTGGGGTTTGTTATTGCAGAGAATGAACTAAAAATGGATCCGGAAAAGGTGGCAGCTATAGTTAGCTGGCCGTCACCAAGGAGTTTATTTGAAGTCCGGAGTTTCCATGGACTAGCCAGTTTTTACAGGAAATTTATCAGAAATTTCAGCGAGATTTGCGCACCTATGTTGGACACGATCAAGAAGGCAAATCAGCCTTTTCACTGGACTGAAGCGGCAGAAAGTAGTTTTCAAACTTTGAAGAAGAAGATTACTGAAAGACCAATATTGAGACTGCCAGATTTCAACAAACTTTTCCAAGTTCGTTGTGATGCCAGTGGGACAGCCATTGGAGCAGTCCTCAGTCAAGAGGACAGACCGGTCGCTTTCTTCAGTGAAAAGCTAAATGAGAGCAGGCAGAAGTACTCAACCTACGACAAAGAATTTTATGCAATCATACAAGCGTTGAAGCATTGGCGGCATTATCTACTGGGAGATGAGTTTGTTTTGTTTACAGATAATTCTGCCTTGCAGTATATTATGCAACAGCATAAATTGAACCACAAACATGCAGCTTGGGTGGAGTATCTGCAGAATTTTACATTCGTATTAAAGCACATTAGTGGCCAAGCGAATAAGGTGGCAGATGCACTGAGCAGAAGAACCTTGCTTCTGCAGGAAAGCACAATGCAAGTTTTGGGTTTTGAGCATTTGAAGGAGCTGTATCAAACTGATACCGAATTTGGGGAGGCATATGAAGCCTGTCAAAACCCTTTGTTAAGGAATGATAGCATGTGGCTAGATTATAATTTGCAGGAAGGACTGCTGTTTAAAGGAGGACAACTGTGCATACCCAACTGTTCCATGCGGGAAAATATAATACAGGAGAAGCACAGTGGAGGACTGGCTGGACACTTTGGTATCGACAAGACGGTTGCTCAAGTACAGCACTTTTATTTTTGGCCGAAATTGCAGCGAGATGTGCAGAGGTACGTGAGCAGATGCAGAGTTTGTCAACTAGCAAAGGGTCATAGTCAAAACACTGGTCTATACTCACCATTACCGATTCCGAGTCGACCATGGGATTCAGTGAGCATGGACTTCGTTTTGGGTCTACCAAAGACACAGCGGGGCTTCGATTCAGTCATGGTTGTAGTTGACCGATTCTCAAAAATGGCACATTTTGTACCTTGCAGGAAAACCAGCGACGCTACCTACATTGCACACCTATTCTTTACTAAAGTCGTTCGGTTACATGGACTCCCGAAATCCATCGTCTCTGATCGGGATGTAAAGTTTACAGGTCACTTTTGGAGAACTCTGTGGAAAAAGTTAAATACACAATTGCAGTTCAGCTCTGCTTATCATCCGCAGACTGATGGTCAGATGGAAGTCGTAAACAGAAGCCTAGGGAACTTACTTCGCAGTTTGACAGGAGGAAATTCCCGGACATGGGACCGTGTACTTGCTCAAGCAGAGTTCGCGTACAACGATTCACCTAACCGCAGCACCGGTTACAGTCCGTTCCAGATTTTGTACGGTATGCATCCGCGAGGAGTGCATGAGTTACGGGATTTGGGGAAACTCGAGAAACGGAGTGCTGATGGGGAAGAATTCGCTCAAGCAATGAGCAATTTACACGAACAAGTCAAGCTGAAATTACAGGACAGCAGTCTGAAATACAAGCAGCGAGCTGACACAAAGCGTCGGGAAGTTCAGTTTAACGTTGGGGATGAAGTCCTTGCGTATTTACGTAAGGAGAGGTTTCCGAAGCGGGAGTATAACAAGCTAAAATTTAAGAAGATCGGCCCTTGCAAAATCATCCGCAAATTTTCTGCGAACGCTTACGAAATACAGTTGCCACCCGAGATTGGAATTTCTCCCATTTTTAACGTGGCAGATCTGTTTCCCTATGTAGCCAACTCAGAGAACGATACAGCAACTACAGTGCCACAGAAAGACAGCTATGAGGAAGGTTCTTGGACAAGACAATTACCAAAGGCACCACCCCTTGAAATCGAAGGAATTCTGGATACACAGGTAGCTAGACGCACGCGCAGGAAGGAGTATCTGCGATATTTGGTCAAGTGGCGGAACCGTCCAATAGAGGACAGTTCTTGGCTCGACGCAGCGCAGATAACTAAAGCAGGCTATTCTGTTGACGACCTCATGGAACGGAGCCATGACTTTTTGCCACCCCGGGAGCCTGATGCAGGAGCATCCAGCTCCGAGGAGACAGAAGATCGATGACTGGCTCGCGAAGAAACAGGACACGACTTCAAGAGTGGTTGGACAGGTCATCAAAAGAAAAACTGGTTGTTGTCTTTTGTTAATCATTGTTCATTTCTTTTCTTTTATTTATTTTCAGAACAAGTTAAGTTACTGGTTGTTAGCTTAGGTAACCAACAACTGTTTAGTTAATTTATTGTTTAAAGAAACAGGTAACAGTTATAGAATTTAGTTTCTAGACGGTTATATTCAGTGTAGCTAAAAATGAAAAAGACGAATGTAAGAGGGACTTTTTTTTGGTTCACCTCAGAACGAGTTAAGAAGAGATAGCAAGACAGTATTCAAGCAGTATTAAAACACCCTCTGTAACTGAAGCATTGTTTCCTTTTTCTGAATATAAACTACTGTTCATTACTTTTCCATATTGTACATCTGAGTATTACAAAGCATTTGTTATTTTGAAAACGAATTGAGATAGAACGAAGTTCACATACTGTAACTAGAATTACTGAAGCATTACAGGCATCAAGCCAAAACCATAAGTTATGTTATCAGAACTAACACACAGCAAGGTAGCGTAAGGCGGCCAAACAGCATATGCATACAAGTATTGCGAGGATAAAGGAATGACACAGGCATCGTAGCAAGCCAAGTTGCGGCCATAACCGAACAGAACCCGCAAGCAAACGCAAAGAGTCACACGGCCATTTGCAAATCAAATACAACGACTATTAAAAGAGGTAACAGTTCAAGACCCACTGATTCCATTAATATAACATTTCATAAGTCTTTATAAACAACAGTTCGACAAATAACAACAGAGTCATATATCAAATCCGGCACCGCCGTAACAGTATAAAGTCCAAAACCTTGTTGCATGGAGGTCATATAATGATACAAAGGAACGAAACCCTGAGATTGTAAATGCCAGCAAAGGGGCACGGCTAACCCTACAAAATCTAACCAACAGAAACCTATGGCAAATTCCACATTGTATAACCTATAGAAACGCTGGAATAGGAGTAGACCTTACCCGGTCACAAAGGGTACCAGGGTTGGAGAAAGTTGAAGACTGCAAGTTTGAAACCCTCGCGAGCAGAGCTCCCAACCAACCTGCACAGAACAACGATATGAGTTAGTGCGTTTCTATAACCAGAACAAATATCAGAGTGAGAGAAGTAAAGACAGCAAGGTGCGAGAAGAAGAGAATAGCGGACCTACCCAAGGGTCGACGGAGACTGCCGAGCCATAAACCAGTTCCACAAGCTGAAAGGCACAAAAACCCTGTAAGCATCGACAACAGGTGACAGAGGATGATAAAACATAGCACGAGAGTTTACCTCGAGGCCAGGTTGCGTTCGGAGGAGTGATAGTCTCGTGGTTGTGAACACCTGCACAGAACTGGAGCTCAGAAATCGAAAACCAAAAGGATTACTTCGCCAAATTCATGAAAATATAAAACCCTTACCACAGACTTCCGAACCAGACCATTGAAGACAGCAGCTACAGTGAAGGATTCGCATCTCAAACAGGGCCATAGTCAGTGACAGAGCGAAGGATACGGTGGGTTAGCGCACAGAGAGCATCGCCATAACAACGCGGAGCAGGTAACAGTAGAAAGACAGAGTGTAAATGAGCCGAGGATAACCCTTAAGGGTTTAACATAGGCGGGAAGCCTTTTCAACGGGAGGAACCGGTGACCATACCCAATAACCAGCAGATAGGTGTTGTAAATGCGCCTCGGTATTGGGGGCAGATATTTGTCCGCGCCCAAGTGTGACCACGTGGGACTGAGGTGAGTCACGTGGCTGTGACCACGTCACCAGGGCTGGGCCATCAGTCATTTTGGTAGGAGTTGGTTTTTTTTTGGGAAAAAAATGATTAGGATTGTTTGAATTGTTTTTAAGGTGAAAATGGATTTAGTATTATAAAAAATTATGGTACACACAATTTTGAAGTTTAACTGCTTTAACTTAAATTTCTCAAAATATCTAAAATTTCAACTATTTTCCAAACAAAATTGTAATCTAATTAAATATATTTAGAAAGGAGCTCCAAGGGTGACCTTAACCCCTTGGTCAACATTGATACTGAGTGCAAGAGGTAGAGATGGGTATCAAGAAGTTGGGTGTTGAAAAAGCATTTATGGCACTGGAAAACCACTCAAACTCTTTTTGGGTTTCTAGTGAATCTGGTGATTCTCTATGGTTGTGAACTATGGGCCAACAGTACATCCTACATGCACTGGAGACAAATTGAGAAAATTCAGAAGCCTTTGATTACAAGCAAATTCAAGATTAAAAGTGCAGTTCCTTATGCTATATTGTTAAGTGAAACAAAGACTACTCCTATTGAAGCAATTGCTATGGTGCGATTCATAAGGTATTTAAAAAAAATTGAACAAATGGAATAGGGTAGATGGCCTAAGGTTGTCTTTAATGATGGATTGTGCAACAGAAAAAATACTTGAATGAAGCGAAATAACAAATGGTTTAGTAAATGGGGTATTTGCTTGAATGTGTGTCCCATAAACAACAAAGAGATAAAAGCTTTTGTTATGAAAAAGTTCCACAAGTGTATTTGGGGTAAGGAGCTAGGAAGAAAGAAAAAGTACTATATTGAAGTGTTTAATCTCATTCATAGTCATCAACCAAAATCATACATAGAGGCCAATATCTCTTGGAGAGCCAAAATTCTTATTGCTCAGTTAATGACTAATTCTCATCAACTCACTTGTGAAAGATGGCATTGGAAAAGTCCAAAAGAAGTGTGGGAGGAAAGAATATGCATTTTTTGTTCTTATGGAAAAGTGGAAACAGAAAAACATTTCATTTTAGAGTGTGAGGCATTCAAAGACATGGAAAATTATGTAGATATGCTAGCATCTAGCTCTTGGAATAATCTATTTAGAGAGGGGTTTGTCGAGAAGCTGAGAGCATTTATTTTGAAGCTTCACAGAAAAAAAAGCTAGATGAAGAAGCAATTTGTTCCATAGACTATCTTTAGCCTCATAAAAATTAAAATATTTTATTTCTTTCTTTCTCAACAACAAGTAAAAAACAAAATATTCAATAAACATAAACAAAATATTAAAAAAAACCCACAAAAATTCAAAAAACAAATTCCTGCGAAAAATAAGTTTCTATAAAACCATAAATAACTCTACAGCATTTGTAAAATTTACGTCTATAAGTTCTAATGTCTATTCAACCTAATGTGTATTCAGAGGGGAAGAAGTGAGATGAATTGAGATGCCAATATTGCTAATGAATGATACCAACAAATTAATGATACTCTCCTTGAATCGATTCTATTGTGACATACAGATCAACCTCTATTTAAAATCAGGGAAAACATTTTCTATTAATTCATCCAAATGGGATGGAACTATTCGTACCTCATTATCTGCAGCCGCCGCCACCAAAGCAAACATCAACGTCCTGAACATTTCATAGATGGTAGCGTAACGATTTTATGTAGATTTGTAAACTCAAACATGAGAGGAAAACTTAAAAAACATTGATCGAGTGTTGATACCAGAAAATACCAAGGAATATGCATTCAAACGAGAGAAAGAAGAGAGGCCAAATACAATATAATATATGCTCTTCGGAATTTCTGAGATGTTGGAAATTCATGGTAGCAGAGTACGTACCGTGTAACTACAAAAGTCGACATGAAATCATGGAATTTAATTTACAGGTAATTTCAGTGCGCTGCTTCCAGATATTTTATGGCAGTAGATTACCTACCGTGTGAGTATTATAAAGAAAGATATGTAATCATGAAATTGAATTTACAGACAATTTCAGCGCCCTACTTCCAGAAAATGCAATTATTAGGGCTGCAGAGGTGGAAATTACAGCATGAACAAAAATACAGAGCATTGCAGCCAGTTCTAGGAGATAAGCCAGTTCCACGAGATAAGATGTTATGAAGACCCAAATGAGATGATAATATACTGGTCAGGTGCCGACATCGAACGGCTAATGCTGGGTTTTGCTTTTTCACTTACCCACATCGAATGACTTATATTAATATTTTTTTGCTTTCTTAAATACATCAATCGCTCCACTTCTCTTTTTGCTTTTTGTTATACTGAAATAGTAAATAGCACTCAAGATTAAGTCTTTAGGATATGATTCAACGGTGGTCTTACAGGTTTTGTGGTACAATTCAAACAAAATTACATATACTTGAAAACTACACCAAACACTATTTCTTTAATTAAAAGAAAAACTGTGGAAACTCAACTCTCATATGCCTACGGAATACATGTTGTATTCAGTGTATGTGGACCAATCCCAAAAAATACTATATATACTAAAAACTACTCCAGCACCATTTCTTTAATTATATATAAAAAAAAACCACTCAGAACTCAACTCCCATATGCATACAATTATGTTGTATTCCGTGTATGAATGGTATCTAACATGTTAGGTAAATGAAAGCAAAGAAATTACATTAATATTGAAAATAAAAGGCTTAACCATATGTATATTCAACGAAAAATATATTTATATTAAATTTAAACAACTCAAGAAAGCAAATAATAACCTTATTAGAGTTCTATGTTGCTGCTGGTGTGGACACCGTACCCGCAGGTATGATTCGGGATATAATAAAAACAAGCATACAAGCAAAAGAGGACCATTACTGCAAAACAAAAGAAAAGAGAAAACAAGTGCAATTACTGCAAAACAGAGGAGGAAAAGACAAAACAATCAGGTCGGCCACAACAAAAATAAAAATACGCTGAATAAACGATTACCATACACAACTCTCACTTACAAATTAAAAAGTTTAATCAACTGACAGAAGCAAAATATTCAAAACAACAAAATCCAGTCCATTTTTTTACATTGCATGAGGTCTAGTTTGTAAAAGAGGAACCATTCTCATCGGATCCAATGAAATATAAAAGTAAAAATCAGCAAATTTTAATATTATTGGTTAACATAACCATATAAATAAAATTATGCAAAGTTATTTATATTTGTCAAATTTTACCTATCAGACCGAAAGTGAAATATCAACGTCGAGGGCACAGTCTCACTCTCTTTGAACTAATTCTTTTGGTGATATGTACTCTCTTTGAACTAATTCTTTTGGTGACATACATATCCATCCTCTAAACACTCTTAATTATTAAATATGACTGGTCAGAACTCTTTCAAACTAAAATGTTATTGAAATTAGGAATATTTATTATTATTTATTGAAATGAGATGCTATTACTAATATTTTATTATCAGTTTGTAAACTCAACTATTAGAGAGAAAAAATATAAAAGAATTATGTGTTGATACGAGGAAATGCAAAAATTTGAAATTCCATTATTAAATAAAGATAATAATTATGAATTGATATGATACAAAGAAGAGAGGACGTGCACAATATAAATTTTGAGATGATAAAAATTCTATATATATATATGATGTCAGTATGGAAGTACCATATGTACCAATTTGTAAATTCAACTATTAGAGAAAAATAAAAAATAAAAAATTATGTGTTATTAGGAGGAAATGCAAAAATTTGAAATTCCATTATTAAAAAAAGATAATTATTATGAATTGATATGATACAAAGAAGAGAGGACTAGTACAATATAAATTTTGAGATGATAAAAATTCATAATATATATATATATATATATATATGATGTGAGTATGAAAGTACCATATGTACATATAAATATTTATTCAATTTTTTAAAAATAATGATTATGAATTTGATATGATCGGAAGAAAAAAAGAAGGCTGGTACAATATAAATTTTAAAATAATGAAAATTTATAATAGTAATATACATGTTGTAAAGAGAATTTCACAGAAAATCCAATTCTTAAATGTACAGAAATGGAAATTATAAAGTGAGTAAAGATAGACACTTGCAACACTTTTATCCATACAAATAACAATGCCTAAATCCAATTAACAACCAAGCATCAATTTATATATAATGTATCTTTTTTAAACCATAATACTACTAGGAATTAGAGGTTAATCTACATAAGCAAATGTAAAAAATTAATCTTATTTATTCTTTGAATATATTAAGTCATATACTTTTTTTTAAAATCACTCTCATTATTTTAAAATGAGTTTATATGACTTTAATATATATTTTAATAATAATAATAATAAAATTAATAGCCTATACCCAAAAACAAAATAAGAGTTTGAAATAGTCCACCAAACGAAGACTGTGAATTGAATTTGTTTTCCATGGAAGTGGAATTCACATTGAATTTGTTTTTGATGGAAGTAGAATTCACTCTCAACTCAATTACTTCATCCTTTGTGGGTACGAATATCACTGACTTGAGTATGAATAGTGTTGTATTAACAAATTGTTTTTTTTTGGAAAATTATAATAATTTTGGTAAGATTTTGATAAAATCTAGGGATTTATATAAATCCAAGTTACAGTTGTTAAACTTTAAGATTTTGAGTGCTTTGGTGCTGAATTCATTTCCACCATCAAAAACATGATTCAAACACTGCTACTGCAAATTTTTTTAATTTTTTTACCTAGATTCTAGCCACTTTTAACTCTTCCACCTCAATATCCTTCTTCATTTAAATATGCTACATATATATTCAACAAAAAATAAATATATATATATATATATGTTAAATTTTAACCAATTCATTAAATCAAAGAGTAACCTTATCAAAGTTTAGTGTTGACCTTGATTGGGGCTGGAGAGGATCCCACTGGTTCCCTATGTAAACATAAGAAAATAGCGTTTCATTGAAACAAACAGAGAACAAAAAGACAGCAATCACTGCACAACAGAACAAAAGAGAAAACAGGGTCGGCCCCCAATAGAAAAACAAAAAAAAATTAAAAATACTAATCGGGACCATTCTTTGGGATCTTCGGTTTTCAGTTTTCTCTTGATCGAAAGGCATTTCAATAAAGTATAAAAGTAAAAATGAGTTTAGTTTTGATGTTAATTTGATTGGTTCGGTTATAGGTTTAATTCTATTTATTATTAGGAGGTTAAGTGTTTAATTCAATTTCTCATTTTAAATCCAGAGTTTAATTTTTTTTAATAAAATGTCATAAAAATACATTTAGATCAAGAGTTTAATTCTCTTTGATAAAATGTCTTATAAAAATAGATTTAATTAAAACTTAAATAAAATTGTATAAAGTTTAGCCCACTTCATTACTGGAAAAAACAAAAATGATAACATAGACATTTTATCTAGGGTAAGAATTTGTAAGCTCAACAATGCAAAAATGATTATCGGTTGATACTAGAAAAAAACTAAAGACTGCCAACAATATAAATTCTGTTGCAAAAAGAGGAAACACTGCCTACAATATAAATTTCGTTGCAAAAAGAAGAAAGACTGCCCACAATATAAATTATGTTGTAAAAAGAAGAAAGACCACCTACAATATAAATTCTGTTGCAAATTCTGAGAGAATGGAAATTATATCCACAAATGAATATTCAATTACGCTGTAAGCAACCAATATCATAAAATTAAATTAATATAGTTAAAGACAATTTCAAAGTCTTATTATCAAAAAATCGAATTCTTCTTTAAGAGATGTGGAAATTATAGACTAATAAGATATAAACACTTGTAGCATGGTAGATTCATTTATAGGAAGAATTTAGAGAATAAACTTTATAAGGATCGAGTAATAAACCACCATTATTGTGAAAGAATTTTAGTAAGTTCAAGTCTTAAAAGATATGTTGTAATTGAATGTTTATGATATTTATAAAATCTATTATATAAAAATTTTAATTCCATTTTAAGTAAAAATAAAATACCCCACAATCAAATCACCATTATTTTAAAATAATTTTACATAATTATAATCAAATATTTTTAATTATAATATGAAAACCAATACAATATTATTTATATAATTAAAATAATATTAATGTAAACGATAATATTAATCATATTTTTAATTTAAAATTTCACTTAAAACTTACCCATTATAACTATTATTAAAAACACATCAAATAATATAAATGAAATTCTGGAAAACTCATCATAACTATTAGGTTCCATCCCTAAGTAGAATCTAATGCTTTAGGTAAATGATAAAAAAAAAACATTGCAGCAATATAAAGAAGGAAAGCTATATTCCGTAACGCGTAAATGTGTTCTGCAAATGATATTAAAAGAATTATACTAATATAAAAAATAAATAAATCAAATCTATCCTACTGTATTCAGATTTTGATTTAACCTAACTCATAACTCTTTTGACTCTTCAAGCAACTTATGGCTGCGTGAAATTATAAGAATATTTATGTAAAATTATAAGAATATTTATGTAAAAATGAGAAGAAATTATAAGAATATTTCAAAAAAAATATTTGAAACATATCGCGCTGCCTACCTCAAAGCCAAGGCAGAGAAGAAATGCAATGAATTCACAGTTGGGCTGCCATAAAAGTGGAATCTGAACTCGCTATTAACTCAATTAAGTCATCCGTTGTGAGAGCAGTACGAATAGCACTGCGCTGTCATTGAGTCGAAATGCGAGTGTAGTATCAATCTAGAAAATAACATTTATATTAAATATAAACCAATTCAATAAATCAAATAATAATCTTAGTGGAAAGAGAAGGGTTAATTACCAACATACCATTTGATCAGTCTTCGATTCATAGGATGCTAACTCTCAACTTTTCTTACAATTAGGGTGTTTCCATTCCTTTAACCTATTAGTGGTCTCTGAAGGTGATTGAGGTGTAAATGTTGTGTACCCTTTCTTCCTGCTCTCCAAATGAGATATCTTAAATCTGTAAGGTGTTATTTATGTTGTTATATGTTAATAAATAATGGTATAGTTCGCTTCTTTTTCAGGTTTATACTTCATATCATCTCATTGGAATGGGTTTCCTCTTTTTCAAGCGATGCATAGAAAGCGGAAAACCTTGTCCGCAAAAAGCGGAATAGACATTAGAAGTTATAGATGTAAATTTTACAAAGACTGCAGAACTCTGTAAGGTGTTATTTATGTTGTTATATGTTAATAAATAATAGTATAGTTCGCTTCTTTTTCAGGTTTATACTTCATTTCATCTCATTGGAATGAGTTTCCTCTTTTTCAAGCGATGCAGAGAAAGCGGAAAAACTGGACCGCATTTTTGCGGGTTTTTTTTTTAATATTTTGTTTCTGTTGGTTGAATATTTTGTTTTTAGTGTGGTTGAGTGTTGTGTATGGTAATCCTCTCTTCGGTTTATTTTTATGCGTTTTCATTGCCGGTCGGCTCTGTTTTTTCTTTTGCTTTGTTTTTCAGTAATTGCCCTTTTTTGCTCGTATGTCTGTTTTAATCAAACGCTACTTCTTCTGAACAATACCTGCGGGGTTCCACTCAAGTGGCAAAACACTGAACTCTAGTAAGGTTATTATTTGATTTATTGAATTGGTTTAAATTTACTATGAATGTGTTTTAAATTTAATATAAATGTGTTTAAATATAATATGAATGTGTTTTAAATTTAAAATAAATGGGTTTGTTCCAGATTGACACTGCTATTCGTACGCCTCTCGCAACGATTGAATTAATTAACTTCATGGCGAGTTCAAATTGGCAGCCGAGCTAATGGTGAATTCATTGCATTTCTTCTGCGCCTTGGCTTTGAGGTAGGCAGCCCCATATGTTTTAAGCATTTATTTGGAATATTCTTATAATTTCTTCGCATATCATTTTTACATAAATATATTACGCTAGAAAACACAACATTCAGGGCGCATGCTTCACGTTGTCATAAGGCGTGTGGAGAGTTAAAGAGTTATGACTGTGTTAGCTTTTGTTAATATTTTGCAATAATAATGATTCCAGTGATTTAGGTTAAATCAAAATCCGGATACAAAATTATAATTAGGATAGACTTATTTATTTATTTTTTATGTTAATATATTTTTGTATATCATCTGCATAACACATTTAGACTTGAAGGAGTATAGTTTTCTTTTTTACTGGGTTCTAATGTTTTTTTTTTATCATTTACTTAACACATTAGATTTTACTAAAAAATGGAATCCAATATTTATGATGAGATTTTAAGAATTTTTTTTTATATTATCTTATATGTTTTTAAAAATAATTCTGATTAGTATTTTTTAAAGTGAATTTTAAATACAAAAAATATAATTAATGTTATCATTTATATTAATATTATTTTAGTTAGATAAATAATATGAATATTGTTTTAATTAGATAAATAACATTAAATTGGTTTTCTTGACATAATTAATATTGTTAATAGTATATTTTATATTAATATTGTTTTATTATATGAATAATATTATATTGTTTTTTCATATTATAATTAAAAATACATGATTTTAATTATTTAAAGTCATTTAAAAATAATGGTGATGTGATTGTGGTTGGTTTATTTTTTTATCTAAACTGGAACTAAAATTTCTAGAGAATAGATTTCATAAATATCACAAACATCTAATTACATCATATTTTTAAAGACTTGAATCTACTCACATCCTTGGACAATAATGGTGGTTTTTACTCAATCCTTATAAAATTCATTCTCTAAGTTCCCCATAAATTAATCTACCATGCTACAAGTGTCTCTATATTATATATTTTATAATATCCACGTTTCTTAAAAGTAACTCTGAATTTGTCTTTACCTATATTAATTTAATTTCATGATATAGCTGTTATAGCTTAATTGAATATTTATTTGTGCATAATATAGTTTCAGGCTCACACAATATGTACACTGCTGCTACGAATTTATGTCTCAGAATTTATTTATTATTAAAATTATTTTATATTTAGTATAAAATTTAAAAAATTTATTTTGATAATTTGTTTTAGGAAATATAATGACAATTTTTTATTGTATGATATTCTCATTTTCTATCAGCAATTTCTTATAAATTTAGAAGAAACTTCTGGCCATTTCCCACAATAATATCTAAGTTCCCAACATTCCCATCTTCTGGTATAACATAGTTTTTTTTTTACAAATAATAAAATACTAATAATTACATCTTATGATCAAGAAAGCCGAAAAAGTGAAACGGGAGCTCATGCCATGAAAAAGAGGACCGGATTTTTGGTGGTTTTTGTTTTTTTTTAATATTTTGTTTCTGTTTGTTGAATATTTTGTTTTTACTTGTGGTTGAGTGTGGTCGATGGTAGCCCTCTCTTCGGTTTATTGCTGGCGAGCCCTGTTTTCTATTTTTCTTTTACTCTCTTTTGCAGTGATAGCCCTGTTTTGCTTGTGTTCGTTTTAATAGGCGACCATCTTCAGAACCATACCTTCAACCTTCTCTCGAACCATACCTGCGGGGTCCACTACAGCGACAAC
Organism: Pinus tabuliformis; assembly: GCA_031772625.1. NCBI lineage: Eukaryota > Viridiplantae > Streptophyta > Pinopsida > Pinales > Pinaceae > Pinus > Pinus tabuliformis. Next base: position 727,452,296 of record CM062808.1, on the reverse strand, counting down.
CAAAGTCAACATTGAACTCGGCCAGCCATAAATCCCATGCTATAGGGATTTTAATGCCTTATAGTACGCCCTTTTATGTATGACCATAGCCATTTCATATCCCATGCTATAGGGATTTTAATGCCTTATAGTACGCCCTTTTATGTATGACCATAGCCATTTCATGCCATGGTTACGGCATCTGCACATCACTGGTTTCGTGCGATGGGTTGGTACGGTATATTGGTGTATTTTCCTGTGTACAGTGGGACCCTGTTACGACCCTTGTCAGATTGCAGCTTCAGGTTCCGAGGCTTATGCGCTGACGTATTTTCGGGCGTCGGACTAACTCGACTAACTCCCAGAACCACGTTTTTAATCCCAGAACCACGTTTTTAATCGACTAACTCGGAATTCTTCGGATATAATTTCTTATAATCAAATTCAAATTGTTACTAATGTATTAATGCATAAATGCAATGTAGGTTTGTTTATTATTTACTCTGTCGTTGAAAATAAATGATAAGTTATTGGTTTAACATTTTTTTATTTAATTTTTATTGAAAATAAATAATATAATAAGGTATGTTTCTAAGATTAATTTTTTTTGTTAATATTATTAATATATTAAAACAATAACGAATGTTTATATTATAATATTTATTTCGACATAAAGCATAGAGGATAATAAAATATGATTTGTGAATTTGTAATTTGAAATAAACATCAATTTCGAAATAATTTTTATAATATATATATAATATTTATTTTAACATAAAGCGTAGAGGATAAAAAAATATGATTTGTGAATTTGTAATTTGAAATAAACATCGATTTCGAAATAATTTATAATATATATATATATATATATATATATATATATAATTGGTTAAAAATGTTAATAGAATAAAATAGATTAAAACAGTGATAGAATTATTTTCAATTAAATTTGAACATAATAATAATATATTAAAATTTTATTTTTATTTTTTTATAAGGAAATTAAGTATATATATATATATATATATATATATATATATATATATATATATATATATATCTGTTATGAGTGGTTCATGGACACCCTGATCAACGGTCAACGGGTGGCCTTACGTATGACCATAGCCATTCCATGCCATGGTAATCGGCCACAATAAATGTGGTTACGGCATCTACACATCACTGGTTTCGTGGGATGAGATCAACCGAAACGGCAAGAACATCATACGGAAATGTTGTTCGATACGACCATTATATTACATTGAATGCAATAGCATTAAATATTACATTCCGATCGTACGTGTCAATTCAATCGGAATCTGGTTTTTGTTTGTATCATATTTGTTAAACTTTTATGTTTTTAAAAATAATATGTTATAAAATATAATTTATATTTAATAAAAAATAATTATTTTTACAATTACTTAAAATATTTTAAAATACATATTTATGAATTAAAGATTATAAGTTAATTAAAATGTTATAATAATTTAAATTTTTATTTTTTTTTATAAATAATAATTATTGACATATGGATATGATATAATTTTATATAAAAAAATTTATATATAATTTATAAAAAAATTGACAAAATTCAACATAGACATCAAACTTATTATTTAAATCTCATTTATTATTATCATTTTTTTTATAAAGAAGAAATACATTGAATATAAAAAATTGATTTTAATCATGGAAATAATGGTATCTATATTAATACCAATAATAATGTTTATGTTAATGTGATTATAATAATGATAATTCATGTTTATTGAGATCGAAATTAGTTTATCTCATTTTTTAAAACCAAGATTATTTAAATTTTTAAAAAATTTTGTTTTTAAAAGGGAAAGTTTATTTAAATTCATTGAAATCTTGTTTTTATGCTTTAAAAGTTGTAAGAGAAGCATTCCAAGATTATCATAGTTTTTTAGATTTGGGAGGTTAGAAAGGTAAATGAGTTTTAATTTGAGAAATTGATTTTCATCTTCAACCATCACAAATGTGACAAATTTTTACATCCCACGGTTTTAGGAATTTTCCCAATGACCATTGTAGTTATGTAGTTCATGGGAGTTGGTTCTTGTTTTAGTAATGTTGATTTCTTTTTTATACTAGTTAGAACTAAAAGATATTTTTGATCTTTTAGACTCCGAGTTACTCCCTCGTAATATCTTGGCTTCCTTTTAATGTCTAACTCTTCTTTGCACCACAAATCCTCTTTAAATTTAGATACAATTATATTTTTAATATTGTCCGTATGGGTAGGATGACATCCTGCTATATTCCCTAATGATTTAACCAACACATCATCTTGATGCCATCTTTGCTTAAGGTGTTGATAGTAATCGATAGAGTTCAAATTTTTTTTGGGGATTCTCTTATCATCCATGTTGTTTATCTTGTTCATGTACATTAGGTCCTTAACCATAGTTGATCTATAAACTATCATGGATATTCCACTAGATAGTCCATCAAAACATATATGTTACTTAAATATAAATATATACTATGAAGGGTTAATTCCTTTAGATTCGAGATCCCTTATTACCAATTTTGTTGTTTATGTATGCAATAAATTAAATGTGAAAAATAAAGAAAAGTATTCACAATCACTCACAAACCACAATGAATGCCAATTATTTTCTGGAAAACCCTTTCAAAAGAAAATTCATTCGAAAGGTGAATCTACTATGTCCTCTTTTATCTCGAATTGAAATAATGCAAGTGCAAAGGAGAAGACATTATCTATGTAGTTACCTGAGACATGTGGTCCATGGGCTATTACAAAATGTAAACCCTCTCAATTGTGCTCTCTTTGTCTCTATCCACTCTGAGCTACCTAAACTTGACATGTGGCACATATTCTATAAGGTATTGTAAAGTTCAATAGGATACTTAATTTGATCTACCTAATGGAATTTACGTAAGACATTATGTTGCATTGAGTTGTGTACATTATGTTACAGGGCTCCAAAGATAAATAAAGGAATTGTTAATATATATATATATATATATATATAATAATAAAACTTAAATAATACTACACCACTTATCAATAAAGTTTTCATCTTTAAATGTTAGTAGTTAAGTGGTAAAGGCTCAAATCATTATCTATTTTTGCAGATTTTCTTATGTGGCATGTATAGTGTACTTTTCTTTTTCATAAATTCAACTTTAGTTTTCTTTTTCATAAACAAAAATTAAAATAAATCTAAATCCATATATATGCTCTCTTCATGTACATGATACATCTATTATTATAACTAAGCAAAGTTCCTTGGTAATGATATGTTTTTTCATGCGTGCAACATTGAGTAAGATATAAATATAAAAGTAACTTAACTTGCAAACTTGATAACTTGTAAATGAAACAAATAAATCCATTCTAACTACATTCCTCAAAACTAATGTAACATTGATAGAATATAACATCAAATCCACATCATGAATTTATAAGTCAATTAAGACATTGTCATACACACAAGTTCAAATTCATGTATTTGTATTCCAAATTTGTCTAGTTATACATTTTTCTTTTCTACAAAATGAAACTTCATTCCCAACATAGATAATGGAAGTTCATGCCCATGAATGACATTATGGAAATGCCGCCTCACAACTGATCTAGAAATTGGGTGTATAAGTCACCATCGCCACTCTTGGCACTCCCAAGTGCATTTCCAAAGTGTTATTGCTGCAAAAATTCAATAACCAATTAGTTGTAAAATCCAAAATGCATATAATCAATTTCGTTAATTAATGATAAGTTTTTGATCAACTACTCATTCTCACCATGAAGATCTAAGGCAATGGAGAAGACTGCTCTTCCTGGGTAGATGGTGGAGCACTTGGTGATGGATATAGGCATGGTTCAGGGGTGATGGATAAAGGCATGGTGGGAGAAAAATTGGAAAAATGTAGTGGGTTGGGGCGATGATACATACCCATTAGTTGTACGATAGTGGGAATAACCCTAGGGCGAGCGATCACCCTAGGGGGGGGAATTGGAATGTTAAGGGTGGATGATTGGAACAATGAGAAGGGCGGATGGTTAAAGGGGAGGGGTGGGAATTGGGAAGGGTTTGGGGAGTCGGTTATAGGCATGGGAGAATTTATGAAGGAAAAAGGTGGTGGGTGTGGCCGACAATACATCCCCATTGGTTGTACAATAGGGGGAAGCACCCTCGGGGAGGGAATTGGGATAGTACTGATTGGAGAAGTGCTCCCAATGCTATAATTTCTTTCATCGACATGCTCATCAAATAATTGGAGTCGACAAGTTGGCCCGTCAACTGTAACAACAAAAAAGGTTCATATAGTTATGCCTATGCATTGCAAATGATAGTATATCATATTTCACATGAAAAAATGCATAACATCAGATTTACCATTTTTGTGTATAATAGAATGTTGCACTAACTCAGGCATGTGGTCCACAGTTCTTTGTCGTTGAGAAGACAACTCCAGCTGTTCATTCATGCTCTTTTTTTTTGCACGAACTCGTCCAACCCTTTCAAATTGTAGTTTATCTTTCCCTGCATTTGACTTGTGACCACAACACCTTTTCTTATTGACTGGGCTCAAGAAACTATGTTTTCTCTTGGTAGTGATCTTGGATGGAGTTATAGTATTGAAAAACATTTTGTTGTATTCTTGACATACTTTGTCTACCAAGTTGTTTAATGCATATGCCTGTTCCAAATTTGTAGGTATTATGGATCTCAATTTCTCATGAGTTGATGAGTTAACACGTTTCATCTCATCATCTTCAAATAATGCACTATCTGGTCGTACTTTGGTCGTTTCAACATTATATGAGAAATTATCTAAATCATCATTGCTTGTTTCATTATGATAATTTAGAATGGGAGGAGAATCAAAGCATGGTAGGAGCTCTGTTTGTATTTCTGGGCCCAATATAGGTGACTCATTCAAATCAAATAAAATTCTAGGAATTTCTGTAGTAGGATTAGTGACATTAGGGAATACATTTTCACCCAAGCTAATGTTACTTGCCAACATCTCAACTTTCAATACATGTTTACAGATGTTTCCATTTAAGGCCCACTTGCAATTACAAAAGTGTAGATTGGAATCTTTATATATGACATTGTACCAAATATCACGAGTATTGTTATTTTGGCTACGAACCCAATAATCGTTGTTACTCTTTTCATCAGGCACACAATCTTCATTTGGGATTTGGTTAGCTCTACACCTGGATGAATTCAACTGTTCCTCAATTTTTCTGGGTCGTACAAAACCAACTTCTTTTAAACGTTGCATATGATTGTAATATAATACAACCTTTGTCAACAACACATAAATCAACCAATCAACCCGCCTATGGCATGCATTGTTTTTCTCACTTAGGTACCTCTGCTTGATATACCGATGGTAAGACTCAATTGCATTATTTGTATTTTGATTGGAATGTGGAAAATTTCTGTACGCTTTTGCCCACATATCTGTAGAAAGAAATTTATTGGTTATGAATTAATAACTATACATATGACATGAAAAATAGAGTCATTAAAGCCACTTATAAGAAACTTACATATTTTGTTGTTGGCTAACCAAGTTGTTTTAAAATATTCCAAAAACTTTGCATGGTCGCTGAATCCCTCAAATAAATTTTCAACTGCCTTTTTTACAGATTCATCATCTGCACGTGTGCATGATTTCTCCTAAAGCATGGAAAATTCGGATTTGGTTTTCCCTTCCTTGGACTTTGTTTCCAACATTCTTCAACCATGCACGACGAACATGCCACACACATAATAATATTGTACAGTTGATTGAAGACCTGGAATAACATAATTTTTAGAGAGAATATACATTAAGAATATTTTTATGTCTCTTATAAAAAGAATAAACACATCACCTTAATGCTTAAATTTCAGTTGTAGCATCATCTGTAATGAAGGCTTTAACATGCCAATCTGGTTGCTCTTTCTTCCCAATGGCAAAGAGAGTTGACATCCATTTACAAATATCAGCTATAGTATTGCGTGATGATATCACCCAAGCTACTGGAACCCCATTGTGATGTTTGTCGAAGACCATTAAAGTGTAAAGTTGATACTACATTACAAAGTACATAATTATATTTATATAAGATACAAGCATTAAAATGGTGTTGAATAAATGAATTAGATTTAGGGTAATTTTGTACTCACCCCGTACTTATTTGTACTAAATGTTGAATCCATTGAGATTATATTGTTGTGAGAATATTTTAGCATCATTGAACGCATCCACTTTGTTTGTATGCCTATGATAAAAGGGATGTTTTCAGCAAGATCTTGTTTCTGGTAGAAGAAAAAGCTCTCAGCGTGTTCCTTATACCAACATTCTACACTGATTGGATCACTTTGATCTTTGGATGGAGTTGCCGATTGATTTAGAAATGCCCATCTCCCAAAAATCATTTGGAAGAGAATATAGTCAAAACTAGATAGGGGAAGCTAAAAAATGATTCCTCTCTAGGTTATCGCAGGGTTCCCAGTGCCTCATAAATAGACCAGCACTATTCATGAAATTAGGGCCATTATCCAGGATTTTCTTTCAGTCATCCAAATCTTTGAAGATTACTATGAAAGGACCCTTGGCATGTAGGCAAAGATCAAAGGGGGCTTTTGGTTTCCATTTGATCTGGATCCATCACAGGATATCGCAGGATATCTCAAACCATCATTACTCATAATTACCCAAGCAAGTGTTTTACAAAATACACCCCCTTCTGCAAAATTTCAGTTGATCATTATTAAACAAAGCCCTGACTCTTTATATACACAAATAAACCAATTTTCAAAGTCCTAGGATGGGGATGTCCTTAGATATAACCCAATGTTAAAAGTCAATTGTAATTGATGGCTTTCCTATCCTATTCCCAGTTTTAATTTTATGGTGAATTGCAACTCACTTGCAAGAGACATTCAGGGACAAATTGTGAATTTGGTCTTAGGGTCTAAAAATTAAACCAAGTTGCGCAAATGAGTTCTATAAGATCCAAAATTTATGTTTGCCAAAGTCCCATGTGAGCACACTACTCATAATTTCTCAAGCCAATGTTTCAAAAAATCCAGCTCCTTTTGTAGAATTTGCATTGATATTTATTAAACAAAATCGTAGCTCTGACGGTCCTCAAATAAACCAATTTTTAATGCATGGAGTCATAGGAATGGGGTGTTCATATTTTTCACTTGGTGCCAAGAGTTCAATATCAGTGGTTTTCTCATCTGAGCCCTATTTTGAATTTTATGGCGAGTTGCAACTCACTTCCAAGAGCCATTCAAGGACACATTTTGAATTTGGTCTAGGGGTATGAAAATCAAATTGAGGAGTAGAAATGAATTTCGTAAACTCTAGCATTTTTTCTTGGCCAAGGTTCATACAAGCATGTTACCCACAATCACTCATGATAATGCTTTTGAAAATGCACCCCCTTACGTAAAATTTTTATTGATATTTACTAAACAAAATCCTAGCTCCGAGTATCCTTATATAAACCATTTTCTGTCCTATGGAATCCTAGGAGGAGGGGTTACTTTACCTCTAATCAAGTGGTAGGAGTCCAATGAAATAAACTTTTTTCCTATTTGAGACTCAGTTTGAATTTTATGGTGAGTTGCAACTTTTTCTTGGATCCATTTAGGGACATATTGTGAATTTGGTTGAAGAGTATAAAAACAAAAGACAAAAAAAACAATAAAGAGAGAATTAATTAAAATTAAAGGACATAATTGAGGTTCTACAAGGACATTAATTTAGATGTTAAATGACTAGTGAAGACACTAATAAATCAAACATCCATCAACTAAAATGATACATAAGAAATCGAAAGAGTGACTACTAATCGAAACTAAGATACATCGTTTCTCTTCAAGCCTCTCTTGTTTATTTGTCTTCTAACAAATTATTTGTATTAGTTATTTGGATTCTAACATCCATTTCTTGATTCCAAAAGAGATAAAAGTGAAACTAAAATAGTAAGAGAAAAACTGTGTATGTATATATAACGTTCAATCAACATTTTTGTACTTATACTTTTGAATTCTACTTTGCATGGGGCTAGTTTTGAGAATCGAAATTTAAAATAAGTGTGGGGATTTTCCATAAAAGTAGAAAATTCATTTGTGTATGACTTGTATAATGCATATGGATGGAATTGTTGTTTAGACAACTTTTTCATAGTTAATTCAAATTTGAGCACACAATTATAAAATGTAAGTAAACGTACTATAATGACCTTGCATCACGAATTGGAAATGTTTGTTGATGTATATATCAGTGGAATTTGCAAAAACTTAGTTCTATGCAATTTGAAAACCCTAGTTGTATGGAATGTGAAAACCTTAGTGATGTGGAATTTGATAACCCTAGCTTTGTGGAACTTACAAATCCAAGTGTGTGGCTAAGGTTTCTTATTTTGGTGGATGCCCTATGAAGCATTCAAAGAGTCTCACTTGTTCCATCTTGTACTATAGTATGATGGTTAAGGCTAAGTGTGAAAATCCTTCTTAATGACTAAAGAGAAGTGTGGATAATGTCATTTGTTTCTAAGAGGCCAACACAAGTTTTCTCTTTATGAACTTTCCCTAGAATGTTATCTTTGTTCATTAAATTTATGAATTTTATGAGCTAATAAAACATTATAGGGATGGAATTGTTGTTTAGACCCTTGTGACTAATTTATACCAAGCACACCATAATAGACTCCCTTAAGTGACAAATTTAAGCAGCACACGTAATTAATTGATGCCCCATAAGCAATATACATACTTGTTACACTTAAAAATGAAACAAATAGTCAAACTACCATAAGTGACCTAGTTAAACATCAATGTACTAAAACACACTCTCGGGATGATACACAGATCCAAAGTGACATATTTATATTCAATTTCGTCCCATTAAATATTTTCATACAACATGAAATCTTGTTTCCACATACCTAATGGGAGCTCGTGCCCAAACCATGAGAGAATGATAACTAATGCCCTAGATACAAAATGACATATCATGTTGCAACTGCGACATCATGGCTAATGTACATAATGCATCTCTCAATCACCGTCTCAGATTCGTTTAGGGCCGAATGAAATGCATGCGAAGATTCAATTCTCAGTACCCAATCAGATAAATACCCAAGCAGATAAATACGATTAAATACGGTGATCAGGCTTCCACGTTGCTTCAGTATCTGTCCAAGTCTGCGCCATACCGCCGTGGCACGCAATGGACCAGCAGGAACGAGCGACTCTTACCGCGGCCGCCTTCTCAAAGTTTACATTCCGCCTTTGAAGAAGGAGATATGATGAGTTTAAACGTTCAACAATTTGGTATTTTTGGATAATTTTATTGGAACTGAGTTATTAAAAAAATTGGAATTGCAATGTTCTGTATTTTTATTGGAAAATAGGTTTAACACTTTTAAAAATTCAAAATCGGCGTATTTACAGTTCCACGCGTTCAAAGTTATAATTTGTCAAAAAAATATTAGAAAAATAAATCACCGGAATCGAAATCGTTGAATATTTAGAATACTCTGGAGGCGATAGAGTGCCGTGTCACACAAGAACACACCGGAAATATTCTATATTGATGATTCATTATATATCAATTGTAACAGAGGGATAGAATAGATTAGCATAATTTCAGTTTGCTCAAACAAGATTTTGCAGACATTTACAATTGCTCAATAAAGGTCCGACCGCTATCTTGCCCAATGAAATCACAGGTTAGAGATGCTGGTCTTGTTACAGACAGGAATGACGAAGCAGAATTGTTGAGCGTCCGACTAGATATATCGGCTACATCACTGCGCGGGCGTAAAGGTCGCAAACTGGTCTCTCCATTCGAACCACACAGTGAGATAATTGAAGCTCGAGAGTCCCGGTGTCGCAGTGATAAGGTCACAGCTCCCGAGAAGAAAATTACTCTGTTTGCCCTCAGGCTTGCAATTCTGGAGAAGGCCACCAGCGGGCTTGGCAGCTTGGCCTTCGTCTGGGCCACCGTCGTCCTCCTCGGAGGGTTCGCAGCAACCTTAAAAAAGGTAGACTTCTGGTTCGTGAGCATAATATTGTTGACAGAAGGCGCTCGCATCTTCAGCCGAAGCCACGAGCTGGAATGGCAACATGAGACAACAATAATATCTGTGGCCACGCTCAGAAACGACGCCAAACGGCTGAGTCGCAGGTTCTCTATTAATGGGAACAACTTTATCTTAAGACGAATCTGTGGGTGCTCTAAACACAAGAAAAACCAGAACCGGAAGATCAACATCCGGGAAGTAAATTCTGCTGTCGAGAATCATGATTTATTGAAGAGAACTTGGTCCTCGTCTAGGATTCAATTGATGCCTTATACCGGGTGGCTCTCCATATCCAGAAATGCTAGTCAGATGCTTTTCTGGCTTCAATTGGTGTCGGCTTTGACATGCGTTGCCTTGTCCCTCTCTCGGCTAGCCAGGCAAGACTTCGGCGTTGATTCAGGTAGCGACAACATGAATCAGAAAGCATCTCTCATTATTTTGGGGGATGCAGAGCCCTTGTAACATGTTGGTTTTCGACTTGGCTACTACAACCTCTTGTGGCCGACCCTCAAGGTTTTCCGGAGGAAGATGAGGATTGGATTCCTAGGATGCCAGAAAAACACCGCGCAAAACCCTGAAGGCGGGAAGATAACATTTGAAATTTGAAATTTTCAGCACGAATTTGGGCATTGAATGGAGGTAGGGAGATGATTTACTGCCAGAGAATGCCCATGGCGATACCATGGGGGCGAGGTATGGTGCTACATAAGATGGCATAAAATGGGGGTAAGCATTAATGACCCAATAGCATGGGATCTATTGGTTGCCATTGAACTCTACTCAGGTTATCTATGCCACCCGAACTAACGGTGAATTCATTTCATTTCTTCCCTGGCTTCGAGGTAGCCAACACGATATTGTTTTAATGTTTCAAGGTTTTTTCTTTTTTTAATATTCATATAATTTCTTTTGCACATCATTATAAATATAACTTTTTTTTCTCCCTTTTAACATGAGGTACCTAGTTTTTGAAACCAACATAAACTAATAATTATATTAGAAACACAGCATTCAAGACAATATTATTATAAAATTTAATATTTATAATATTTACAATTTATAATAATTAGGATTAAAATTAAGATTAAAGTGTTTTAGATCAAACTTAAATAAAAAAATATTATTAATATTATTTTTAATATTATTTAAATAACATATTTAGATTCACTTATTCAGAAAACCAAATATAATGACATAGAACCAAATATAATGTTTTAAATGAAAATTAAATACAATAGTTTATTTTTTATATTAATATAATTTTTATATCATTTGCATAGCACATTAAGACTTTATTTGTACATATAATTCAAGTATAGTTTTTTTTTTTAATAAATATTCGTATAATTTTTTTGGTATTGCTGGCATAATACATTAGATTCCACTGTTTTTGGTATCACTTGTATAATACATTAGATTCCATTTAGAGATGGAACCTAATATTTATGATGGACTTTTAAAAATTTTGTTTGTATTATTTTAGGTTAAAGTTTGTGTTTTAAGAGTAACTATGATGTGTAAGTTTTAAGTGAAAGTTTAAATATAAAAAGTAAGATGGATATGGTTAATATTGTATGTGATATTAATAATATTTTAGTTATATAAATAATATTGTATTGGCTTTTATTATTATTATATTATTGATATTGTTAATATTATAGTTTATAATAATGTTATTTTAGTTATACAAATCATATTGTATTGTATTGTGTTTTTATATGAAAATTAGAAATATATGATTATAATTATGTAATATTATTTAAAAAAAAATAATGATGTGGTTTTTATTTTTTATTTTTTTAACTGAATTAAAATTTTTAAAGAATCTGTTTTATAAATATCACAAATAGGTCATTAACAATATCTCTTAAAGACTTAACCTACTAAAATCTTTTGACAATGACGATGATGGTTCCTTACTCTTTTTATAAAGTTGATTTTCTAAGTTTTTCTGATACATTAATTTAAATTCTCTAATTCCATCTATTTTGAAAGACAATTAGATTTTTTTGAAATAGGACTTTAACACTATCTTTACTTATATTAATTTCATGATGTTTGTTGCTACAGCTTCATTGAATATTTATCTTTGCAGATAATACCTTGATATTCACACAATATATACATTGCTATTATGAATTTCCATTGTCTCAGAATTTGAGATAGAATTTATATCGTACTTAACTTTTCTTTTCTTTTTTAACACATTTTTTTTTTCCATAATGATTAAGCTAACACATAATCAATGTTTTAGTCATATTTTTTCTCTAATAGTTGAGTTTACATATTCTTAGAGAAGATAAAATGTCTATGCTATCATTTTTTTCTTTTTTCTTTTTTCAGATAATAAAAAGTAATTACATTGTATTTGGATGAATCAATAAAAATTACATCTCTTCTACTCTTATTACACATTAGAATTTGTAGTTGTAATTTAAAAAAAAATTGAATCTATCTTTTCAATAACAGATCAAATTAAACCTGTAAAATCTGAATAACAACTAATATATAAAATTGAGCCCATAATTTTTTAATAACAAAATTACTTTAACTGTAACTTAACCAATTAAATTAACTTTCATAACTAAACCTATTTATACTTCATTAATTAAATTAACTTTGATAACTAAACCCATCCATACTTCATTTTGTAAATTATACTTCACTGGAATAACTTATGCCTTTCAAAAAAGTATACTTCACTGGAATGCCTTTCAGAAAGCACAAAACCGGAGCTCCTGCAATGAAAAGAACGGGACGGATTATGCATATTTGCTTCTTTTAGTTGATTAAATGTTGTATATACTATAGGGTAGTTCTTTTTCAATTTTTTTTTTCCTATAGGGTAGTTTTTTTTTTCAATTTTTTTTTGCCCTGTTTTCACTTTTGTTATGTTGTGCAGTAATTGCTCTCATTTTGTACTCTAATTAAACGCTACTTTTGTTCACCAAGGCCAACACTAAACTCTGATCAGGCCAAAATAACCAACACTAAACTCTGATGAGGCCAAAATTTGATTTACTGAAATGGTTAAAATTTAATATAAATATACTTTTCGTTGAATATACGTTTTGTACGTTCAAATTGATTATGTTAGTGCAGCACTATTGGTACTCAACGCAGTGATATTTGTACCGGACGCACAATGGATAGTGTAGTGAATACTATTGTGGCAGTGCAGCACTATTCGTACTCGTGGTAACGCAATGCTATTCTTACTGGACGCACAATGTATGAATTAGTTGATTTAACAATGAATTCAGTTTCCCCTTGTGTGCCATTCGAACTAATGGGGAATTCATTCCGTTTCTTCTGTTATCTTAGGTAGGCAGCTCGATCTTTTATTACCTTTTATTTTCCATATTCATGTAATTTCTTTGCTTTCATTTATATGACATATTGGACACCATTCATACATGGAATACAACATTCTGTATGCATGTTTCACAAATTGCCATAAGCAGTTTTCATTGCGTTAGACTTTGTTAGATTTTCATGGGTATCTAATACTTATGATTTGAGGATTTCAGTGTTTTAAAGTGAAAGTTTAAATATGAAACGTATCATAAATATAGTTTTGGTTTTTATATTTCAAAAAAATCGTATTATTTGCATAATACATTAGATTCGATTCAGACTCTAATACACTGAACACAACATTTTGGTGCACGAATGACTTTTAATTATCTTAATATCTTTAAGAATTTGTATATTTTTAATGATAATGATAATAATAATTATTATTTTTATGTTTTAATTCAAATACAAAAAGTAGGTATAATTAGTATTTTTGATGTTATAATTTAGATATATTAATATTATTTTATTTATACCAATAATAGTGGTTTGGTTTTTTTTTATATTATTGTTAGAAACACATGATTAGAATCATATAATCTCATTTCAAAAGAGTGGTTATGAGCCCTAATGATATATAAATGTATAATTTGGTTTGCTATTCAAATATTATAGGGTTCATTTTCTAATTTTCCCTAGATAGATTAATCCCTAATGCTATACGGCCAATATCTAACTTTTATAGGGCCAATTTCTTTAGTTTTTCTAGATGAACTTGATACTTATGGTTGTCAATTGGGTATATTTTGTGCAATGGTGAGAATGAGTGTTATCCTCCCCACCCAAGTTCAATTTTCACAAGTCACATGTTGAGGTCTTAATGAGTATATTGTTGTAATTGCCTTAAGCTTTGCGTTGACAAAGCCTTCAACTTCTACAAAATGTAGTGATACCATGATCATATAAAAGATTGATACTTACTATGTAATTAACTGTGTGAATATTGTCCCCCGACATTATAATTGTTATAGGGTGGTGTAGTGTTAGAAAATCGGAAAGGTAGAAATATTTTTTTTATGTTGATCATTACTTGTGATATCTTTGTGGTCTTATTAACTTTCTTATGTTCTTCTTTTATCTTTGTTTAATCAAGAAATATCCAAAATAAAACATGAAGATCACCGACACCATATGTAGGCTCTCAACTAGGGCTAAAACCCCTCTATAGGGGAAAACCCGGTCAAACTCTTCCACTAGTAAATCAAATTGAGATAGGCCAAGACCTTAGACCAAAAAGACTTTCCTCCTCCACCAAGTCAGCCTTTCAATATGATTCAACAAACTTCGACAGTCCCCTCTTGTTAAACAACTACAACCCAACAACAATCTAGAACTTCGACTTCTAGTAACTTGAGAATTTCAGTCCTCAAGCTTCAATACTTCAACTTGTCATGCAACTTCAATTTCCTGCCATTATATGCAAATTCCTGTAGTCATGAATTCCTGAAATCATATGCAAATTCCTGTAATGGTGAATTCCTACAATCACACCGAAATTCATATAGTTGTGAATTCCTCTAATCACACCCAAATTCATGTAATCATGAATTCCTATTATCACACCTGAATTTCTATAGGCGCAAATTTATGTAATCACATCTGAATTCTTGTAGTCGAGAATTCTTGTTATCACACCAAAATTCCTGTAGTCGGACTTGAGTGTCTTTTCCTCCAAATGAGGTTGAATTGTTTCCTTTATATAGTAGATTATGCCCCTCAATTAGGCCAACTTGTTCAGGTTGACGTTGACTTGGTGGAGGAGGCCTAGATGACCTATTTTACATAAAACTAAATTTATTTCTTGATAGATGAAGCCCAAGAAGGGTCTTTTACATTATGACAAAGACAAGAACACTTGACATAAACACTAGAAGCCTACAATGGAGACTTTGACATATAAACTGTTGACCCGAGCATGAAACCTATGCTTTAATAAGTCAATTTCTTTTTAATAATTAAATTTCTTTATTCTTCCTTTTTACATATACATTACATTATGACTCAAATACAATTATGAAGACCAAAACTAGTTATATTTTCAACACTCCCTCTTAGCTATGGAACCTTGACAAAACATTATTATTAAAGTTAAGGGGTCAATAAAGCGATGTTTAATAAATTAAACATTAAACTTTGGTTAATATGGATGTTAAAGGCTCATGAAAAGTGGATGTATATAGTGAATGGTGAATGGTTAGATGGTATGAAAGGGCAATGTTTTATTCCAGATATATTTTTAGGCAATGGTAACTTATCTTGAGGCGATGCACATAAAGTTATTGCAGAACTAAACTACTAATTGATGGAGAAAGGTGGTTTAAGAAAAGGATGGTGCATGGACTAAACCTAAATTATTTTTTAAAAGATGATTTCCATGACCCATGTTGGAGAATTGGAATTCACTACAATATTTTGAAGCCAGAGTGGGTTCAGGTTATGAGGATGGTTCAGTTGTTTTTGATGGCAGATTCTCCAAAATTTTCTTGTATCATATGAGATTTCTTGTGCACCTGGCCGGTTTTAACAAAATGAACTTGCCCTTCAACCTACGTCAAATTCTAATTAAAATGATCACAAGTGCTAGGAAGAGAAATATTTTTCATCCACATGATGTCTATCACCACAGTTTTATCTGGATAATATATATACAAGAATTGAGCAGGGATTTGAATGAAACCAGCCAATAAGTTATTGAAAAATACGCAGAAAATCTTAACCAAGAAACAAACCCTAGGCTTTATAAAAGGAGGGATAAAAAATGTCAGTAAGAAGATCAAGAAACAAAATAAGTTGAGAGAAAGGACCATGAAGAATCGAGCTGGAGAACAGAGTATTTGAGAAGGCCACAGACCAAGTTCACAAATAAGTTGAGGTTAAAGATTAAAGATAGGTTGACTCCTAGATTAAAGGAACCAATTTTTATTCATGATGGGGAGGGACCTGCTAGAACTGAAGAGAAAAGGCTTGAAACCCTAGAAATTGTTAAAACCCCATAGAATCAGAGTAGGAGGATTACTAGAGTAATGGAAAGATAGGACAAGTTGCATTTGCTAGCTAAAGGAGTAGAGGCCATGGACAACTGAACAATCTTGAAGATGTATTTGTAGACAAGGCAACAATTTTGAAAACAAGGGAAGCTAACAGTTTTGCAAGCCCTCATATTTGGATGATGCTCAAGCCAAGGGAAAATTTATGGTGATTCTATGAATGCCTAAGAAGAGGCCTTAGTCATATGAGTGAATTTTTGCAGCTCTAGCCTTCAAAGATGGAAGAAGTTTGATTAAGAGGTTGAGGCAGTTTTGCAGATTTAGTGCATATCAGAAAATGGAGGGATAAGTACCTACAATCCAGCAGGCAATTTCCATATCCAGGTTTTTTTGTGATTTTCTCCAGAATTCTTTCCAAATAAGAAACATCCATATCGAGATTAGTTTTCAAAAGACCTTTTCATTTTATGTCTAGATTCAAGGATGGACTTTTCTTTGTAAATATCATCACAAAAATATTGTAATATTTTATTATATTTTTTTCCGGATATTATGGATCTTAAAGTGTAATACATTTTGCTATATAATGTATGAAAAGGAAAGGAAAAGGGTTCGGATTTCTATGAAAAAACCTTGTGCATTGTGAAAATTTGGAGATATTATGCCATAAGAAGAAGTTGCGAACATTACCAAAGATTCATGCATTATTGGTTTTTTGTTTGTGTTTCATGTATGTTTGTGTTCTTATCAATTATTCAAATGATCATTTCCCTTAGTGTTTGAATAAAGGGTTTATGGATTAGAATTCAAGTTGAATGCTCTAGCTAATATTATTTAAATACCTATTTGTTTTCTTCATCCAAAGGAAATACAAGAATCAGTCAGGTGATTTGTTTTTTTTAGGTTTTTTCTACTTTGCATCTATCACACCCTAATTTTTCAATTTGTTAGAAAAGTCAATATCCATCTTTCCTTTGATTGTATTTTTCATGTGACCTATGGCTGGCATACATAATTATGTTAGAATCCATTCCTAATGGTATTTTTTCTTATACTCAAACCAAACCTAGCATTGTTTTACAATATGGCTACATAGCATATTCCATATATGTTGTTATTGTGCCTTAAGGTAACAAAATTGGGAGAGATCCCTCTCCAACTAGAAAGGCAAATTTTCAATCCCAAAATAGTTTGAAGTTACATATATATTCTTGAGTGAGTTCCCTTCCACAACCAAAGGTTTTCTCTAAGTGAGAACACTTTAAAACTATTTTAAATATTTTAGAAAATTATAAATAAAAAATCAATCTATATTTAATCTTTACATAATAAAATTAATATTAAGGATTCCAAAAAAAAATTAATTAAAAATAAATTTATATTTTATCTTAATATAATAAAATTACTGACTTAATTTGACACTGCGCTTCCAGAACACTCAAAAGTGAGCAACGCAATTATGTTTCTTTGAGTACTAAGATCTATTCATGACATACCTAATGGTCATCATATTCTTAGGTTTCCGGAAAATTTAGCAGAAGATCATCCAATGTGGGTGAACCTCCAATCTCTAGTTTCTTTTTTATTATATTAAAGCCTGGTAACTTCATACATGAAACATATTTAAAATTTGAATCAAACATTAATTTCAACATCATTATTATTAAATTCAAATTTCCAAAAAAAAATTAGAATTAATTAGGTGTATCCTAAAATCTATTGATTCTGTAAAAACTAATTTAGATTTATATCATAAATTCTATTGATTCTATAAAAACTAATTTAGATTTATATCATAAATTTTATTGATTCTATAAAAAAAAATAGATTATAGACTATTAGAGAAATTTTAAAATAGTATTCTTATAGATTTTAAATTATAATTAAATAAGATTAAAATAAATATCAATTATATCTAAAATTAAAAATTTAATTATTTTAATAAAATTATTAATTATAAATTAATGTCAAAATTATTATTTATAAATTTCTAAGAATTTTAATTATATTATAATAATTAGTTATAAAAAAAAATTGGATTAAATAATAATATTAATATTATATAAATTTATTAGAACGGAGGGAGAAGAATGGCCGCCGCTGCAGCAAACCCTATCTCGTCGACGAAGATCCCTGAAGACGCACAGACGCGGCCGCCATTGTCAAACGCGGATTCTGTACAGGTGAAGGCTGTAAAGGCCGCAATATGGAAGCAGGTTTTGAATAAAACTGAGGAAGCAGGAGCGAAATCTGGCGCCGACTCAGAGGCCGGAACAGGGGAATCACCTCGGAAAACATATGTGAACCAGGACCTGACGCGTCTCCCTGCATGCATGCAACAGGGGAAGATCCTCGCAGCGGCTGAAGAGTTAAACTCGGATCCGTCTTTTTATTGTGAAAAGAAAACTAATATGAATGCAAATTTTGGGATGCATATGAGACCCATTCCGAAGGGAGCCTCGGTCTGCGTCCGGGGTTCTATTGTCAGGTTTTCTGGCAATTTCGCCATCAATGACTGCGGCATCGACATTTACCCTCGGAGTTCTGTGGACAACAGAAAGGAGTCCGCAGGAGAACCTGAACCTAAATCGCTGGTGAATAACCCTCCCTATCCTTGCCATGGGTCTAAGATGTCCTAGACCCGTTGGAGCCGAGTAGCAAGGGCCAGATCTGAACCAGATCTACATAAAGAGTTACATGTTTTCCAGATCCAGGTCAACCTCTCGGGCAAGACAACAATGCAATGGGCACGCGCAACGGATCTTGTGCAGGACCTCTTGCAAAATCTTGAAGGCCGGCTAGGGATCCCCTCATCTTGCCTCAGACTAATATACAAGGGTAAGCAACTTCTGAATACCCTTCCTCTCTCTTATTACAGCATTCAGAGGGATGCCTCTATTGCAGCTACTTTTGGTTTGAGAGGGGGTTCCTTCAGGCAGACCTCCTATGCCCCTTCTTTCTCTTATAAAGAGGTTGTCCGCAAAGATGCTACACATACACAGCCCTCTTCAACAGTAGGCCATCCATTTGAGGCTCCAAAGCCTTTTCTGGTAGACAAATCAGAGGACATTCCTTCCATCAACCTCTCCCATCCTAGAATTGATTATCGATATCAACTTTTTGCAGAATCCGCACTTGTATGTAGATTTAATGGGCTATGGCCTCGCACATCAGATCTATACCAATGGATTCATACCAACTGGACTAAAAAAAGCCAGATATACTTATGTTCAAAAGGATTCTTCATTGTGGTTTTTGACCTAAATGAAGATTACCAGAAGGCCTTAATGGGAGGCCCTTGGTTCTGGGGCTCGGCTGGGCTTTTTCTTACTCCTTGGTTTCCAGACTTCGACCCTTCTATAGCTGTTATCACCAAGATTCCCATTTGGGTCAGGCTCCCGAACCTTCCAGCGCATCTATGGCACGTCTCGGTCTTCATAGCCATTGCAGAAACTTTAGGACACTACCTGGCTGTAGATTCTTCTCGGAAGCAAAATGGGCTCTACACCTATGGTAGAATCTGTGCAGAAATAGATATTAGCAGAGGATTGCCGGATCAGATTAATCTCAAGTATGGAGATTTCCATTGGACTCAAACCTTGGACTACGAGAATACAGCCTTCCGTTGCCGCCATTGTCATCAGACAGGACACCTCCAAAGTTCCTGTCCCCAGTATCTCGACAAAAAGAAGAATCTGAAGCACAAGCCCAAGTCTAAAAGTTGGAACCACTGTGCGCCTCCTCCCCCTGTGGACGACTCAGAGTCCTCCAGTTCGGATGAGGAGGAAATTACTGCAGATGGGCAGAACGTTGAGATTCCGCTGGAAGCTCCCTTGGACGATCCGGTAAACCCTTCCGTTTCTCAGATATCCCAGAAACGTTCTCATCTCACTTCGTCCTCAGACTCTGAGAAGGATTTTCCGCCGCCTGGGCAGAATAGTCTCCAACTTGTTTCAGCTCAGCCAAACTCCTCTGAATGGGTCAAAGTTAGCAAGAAAAAAGGGAAAAAAAGTCGGGTAATAGTAACAGCCCCCTCAGGGTAGTTCTCTCTGCTCAGTTCCAGTTCTTTGTTATTCCATGTTCTCTTTAGCCCTCTCCTGGTTCTTCGCCATGGAGCAAGGTGGAGCCTATCTTCTTGGGCTCCCTTGCTTTTCTGCTTCGCTTGCATGCAAGCCTGATTGTACAATACTCTTCTTATTTTAATAGAATTAGTCTTTACTCAAAAATATATATATATATATATATATATATATATATATATAATTATAATAAAATTCTATATTATAAATACATAAAATTAAAATTGATATTAATTAAAACTAAAATCATTTCAATCTTGATTTATAATCCAAATATTCTTATAAAATTATTAATTGTAATAATTATTAAGTATTATTAATTATTAATTAACCTATCCTAAAACATGTCCCCTACCATCATCATTCTCGTTCCATCACTCTCTCACGCTTCTATTTATTCATTCCGTTGAGATCTAGCTTATATATTTTTTGATCTATCATGATAATGAGCCACTATGGATGACTCGAAAGGTTGATTTAAATAATTATGGATGCGATAATCCCAAAAGAAAATGAAACACATGGATAAGAACATTAGATGATTTGAAAAAATGATTAGTGAAGCATGAGGGGTGGACTTTAAGAATAAAAAAGAGCATAGAAAGGGTACAAAAAAACTCCTAAACATTTGCTTCTTACAGATATGATCTTTAATTATTTTTGAAATCTATTATGGACATTTCTATATCTTTGTCCCAAATCCATAATCTCCATCCAATTCATTCATTCAGATGTCTATTCTTACACCATTGATACAAATTCTCAAATTAGCATATGATAATAATTATTAGAATCACGTTAAGCTTTACATGTGTAAATTTTCCCAATTTAATCACTCTCTTTCATGTGTAATACATCCATGGCCACAAACATGTGTTGTTATCTTTTGGAGACCAAGAAATGATTGATATCTCTCATTCAAGAATTTTTTCATTTTCTTTTGAAACAGAAGTTTTACCAACCAAGGGACAATGAAAGAATCTTATTTTCTTTTTTTGGTTGAAGCAAGAGTCATACCTTCAAATTCATTCAATCAGACAATTATTTACATAGAATACAACCATCCACAAGGAAACATGGATCTTAAACCAACACTACTCACTAAAAGATCATGGATCACGAGTTAAGTGTTAAAACTCCGACCCAAACCCACAAAACTACACCACCCAAAATAGTAAAAAGTAACAAGGCCACTTAATCAACTCGACAAATCTGGAAAAGGGGACCAAGCTCCCACTCACAGCATAGGAGGACCTTGTTGAGCCAAGGCTCCCGCCAATTAACTGTTTGGACCCCCCAGTAAGTACACATATTTCTGACCATCGATCCTCCCAATTTGATCCAACGGTAGAGGTGAATGTCGTGCCTCCTAAAAGCTCGCCCTTTAACCTTATGGCCCCACTGACAAGCTCGTTAAATCACAGCAGTAGATTCACCGAACTTGATCCTACGATAGAGGAACATATCGTGCCGAGCAAAAGAGTTGTTGGTTAAAGTGCGAAGAGAGTGGAAAACAAAACTGCACCTCGGCCACATATAACCTAAGGAGTGTGATCGCTCCCAAATTTTGAAAACCACTTCCCACCGAAGAGACCCCCGATATCTCGCATCTCCCTATTCTCCAGCAGGAGATAGGGAGATGCGAGATATTGACCCAAACTGGAATATCAATAGGGATGTCCTCATACGGATTAAAATGGAGGGACCATTTGTTTAAATACATCCCTCTAGAGCCAAAGAAATATGGTCCATTACAAAATACTACCTCCTTATCCTCCTTGTTTTCAAATAAGAAGATGAAAAATCCATTGCCAACCACAAAAAGAGAAATATCACCCTTTATTATGGGATTCCAGGTTTTCTCAATGTAGGCTTCCATCGATCTAGGAGAGGGCCACATATATGTGAATTTCCCAATTAACTCTCTCTCAACATAAGAAAGGGAGATACGACATGCTTAATCTGGTAGGGAGACGTCTTTCACCTCGATATTCAGCTTGAAAAACTTGGAAGCAACAACAACAGGCCGCACACACTTTGGTAGGGAGGCCACCAGAAACTAGAAAGCGACATCGACGAAGGAGTTCAGAGGGGTAGGGGGTGGGGGGGGGATGCTCCCAACATCCATTGGGGAAGCTTGCTATAATCAATTGAAACCAGAGACTCTCGTCGAAATCACGAGAGCATCAACGAATTCCAAAAACTAGCATGGAGCAAGTGAATTTGTATATTTCTAATAATAATAATAATTATAACTTTTAAGTTTTAGATCAAAGTTCAAATACAAAAATGTATAGTTAGTATTTTTAACGTTATAATTTACATACGTTAATATTATTTTATTTATGCAAATAATATTGGTTTGTTTTTTATATTATTACTAGAAACACATTATTAGAATCACATAATATCATTTCAAAATAGTGGTCATGAGCCCTAATGATATATAAATGTATATTTTGGTTTCCTACTCAATTATTATAGGGTTCATCTTCTATTTTTTTCCTAGGTAGATTAATCCCTAACACTATAGGGCTAATATCCCTATATTTTATAGGGCCAATTTCTTTAGTTTTCTAGATGAACTTGATACTTATCGTCGTCAATTAGGTATAGTTTGTGAAATGGTGAGAATGAGTGTTATCCCTCCTACCGAGGTTCAATTTTCACAAGTCACATGTTGAGGTCTTAATGAGTATATTGTTGTAATGGCCTTAAGATTTGTATTGACAAAGCCTTGAGCTTCTACAAAATGTAGTGATACCATCATCGTATAAAAGATTGATACTTATTGTGTATTTAATTGTGTGAATATTATTCCCCTACATTATTACTGTTATAAGGTGGTGTAGTGTTAGAAAATCAGAAAGGAAGAAAGATTTTGTTTATGTTGATAATTACTTTTGGTGCATTCAACCAGAGTATCGTTGACACACCTACAAGCCAAGTTAATGTTTTCTCCCACAAGAAAAGGAAATTTTTCTCCTTGTTACAACGACATTGCAACCATTTCTTTTTGTAAGGAGAACCCGAAAGACGTGTAGATAGGGTATTATAGGAATTTATTTTGGATACTTAGTGTACAAGAGAACTCTGCATAAGTAATTAGGTTGACGATGTATGCAGGAAACCCCCACTATAGGTGTGAGTATGGGCCAAACGCCTTGCCAATGATCAACTTGAATTACGATTCTAGCCACCTACCTGATAACATGCACATCCCAATGCATAGGTACAATATGATAACTCCTCACACACCATGGAAATTAACAGATTCAATGGGTAGGTACACTCACTCGGCTCTGGATTACAGGGAAATGATGGCCAACTATAAAGGCATGGAATGACACCTTGAATTGCGATAAAATTTTTGACACAAAGCATGGTAGCTTCCATATTTAAATCAATAGTGGTTACACCAAATTTATATTGGTTATCCCTCTCTTTTGCAGGATATGTCGACCCTTAATTATCACGTCGTCAATTTTCATTGCAACTATGTTTACATCCACTAGCCCCTCCTTAGGAATTTTCTGGTTTCTCTAGGTTGGAATGTTTTCATCTCATTACACATCTTATTTAGTCTCTAGCACACTAGACTGCATCTTCATGGGCACTATGGGGATCAGGATGTTCAGTTAGGCTCAACTTAGTGGTTTTTCTTTTACCAAGGATCTTCTATCTCCTTTTCATTTGTCGGACACGACAGGTGGCAGTCTCAAAATAACAAGGGAATTCACTCTCTGCGGGTAAATGACCTCACATTGGAAGTTTACTTGCTCCACTAGTGGCTAAACAGTGATGGGTTCAGGTTGGTGTCAAGAATTCTGACACCCTGGAGTAGTCAGCACAATAGTGTACCATTTGCATGGTTCAATTATTATCAGTTCTTTGGCTTGCAGATTTCAGTTACACAGGGAGAGGCATTGTAGCAAATGATACAAAATTGAAACACATGGTCGTCGTGACGCTCGCGGTCAAGGTGCTTGTGACCAGGTGCTCATGGTTGGGATGCTCATTGTTGTTGTCATGTTGATCATGATCAGGGTTCTCATGGTCATGGTGGTCATGGTTTGGATGCTCATTGTTGTGGTCACGTTGATCATGATCGGGGTGCTCGTGGCCAAAGCTATACTCGAGGTCGGGATGTTCGTGGTCGAGGATATGGTCAAGGAAAACACAGTTTAAGGTCAATGTTGTGCACTACTTTTGCTTCTCCTGTTTTTCACGGGATGCTTCTTCTAGCTAAGTGCTATCTTGTGCTATTTCTGAAGGACGCATCTTTTATTTCTCGCAAATGAAGTCTTTAAAGTCACATGTGAGTCGGCGAAGCCAATGTATTTTGGGAACTTCTTTTTTCTATCTGATAATCTGGTTAACCAAGTTCTCCACGACCTCAAGATCATTTACTTTGTCCTACTAGTCTGGTTTCCCTATGGGCAGGACAATAGGGAAAAAACACTCTTTTGTAACATCTCTTTGAACTTATGAAATGTCGATCTTTAAACAAAAAAATGGTGTATCCAGGAAACAAATCAAAGTATTAGAAACAATATTGAGCATAACAATCTTTGTAGGTTCTCATAGAGACACTACAATAGTTTAGTTATACATATGTGCTAAATACATGTTTTTGTTAAGTATTTGAAATCATGTAATTGTTGTAATGGTGACTTGGTGAGTTTCCGTAATGGGTGAAGCAATAACAAATTACCAATGAATCATTCCGAGGTCAAATTTATGTTAAAATTCACTGGTAATTTCTTGTTGGTTCACTTGTTGTGGTAATTAGTTGGTTCATCATTGCAACAACTCACTAGGTCACTATTGCAGAAACTAGCTAGTTCACTGGTGTGGCAACTTGTTGGGTCATTGTTGCAAAAACTCACTAATTTTTAGTTCATGGGTATCCATATTTCTAGCACATAGTTTAATTAGCTCATCAAAACATAATGGGAATTAACCATAGTTTTGCTTACATTTTTCTTGTTTAGTTCTTAATTACTTGTTGAAAACCATAGTTAACTTAAAACTCATAAAACTAATTTATATAAAAAACCTAATTAATTTAGTGACCTTTCTCTCTGCTTTTCTCATTCCTCTCTTCCTCTTCCTTGGGGTTTCTCGATCTTTCCTTAAAACCGAGTGGTGACTCGACTCCCTCATTTCTTTTTTTCTAGTGGTGATTGTACTAGGATGGTTTCCCACCCTATGATATACGACATGTTTATTACTCCCCCAAGGAGTTTGTATCAACATTTTCCATCATCAAGCTTGGGGCTTCTTCCTTATTCCCTCTCTCTAAAACAATTGGAAAGAGAAGGGTTAATTACCAACATACCATTTGATCAGTCTTCGATTCATAAGATGCTAACCCTCAACTTGCCCTACAATTAGGGTGTTTCCATACCTTTAACCTATTAATGGTCTCTGAAGGTGATTGAGGTGTGATTGTTGTGCACCCTTCCTTCATTCTCCCCAAATGAGACATATTAAATCTATCTATCAGAGGCACACCCTATCCTTTCACCTCTTGAACCCTTACCTAGGCTATGCTCAAACACATTCATCTAGTTCCTTAATAGGGGGTCATGGAGATGGCCACCTTATTAAAGTATGCATTCAATAACCCCCTTTTTTCAAACTTGAGAATTCATTTTCCATTGTAGCCACATCACATGATCTTATTTTGGCATTCTAAAGCAAAGTACATATATCAACTAACATTAAAAAAAAAAAAAATGCAATCTCAAAAATAATCCTTGTAAATGGTGCAAGTACCATAAGATATTGTCCCATAACACCATAACTTCTAAATGATTGAATCATGAGTGCACATTTTGACTATAACTTAATAGTGACGCTTATTCACTTGGTGGCATGAGTCAAGTTCACACAATTTCAATAACTATACCTAGTTGAAGCTATGGTCTTTTTAATTTAATCAACCTTTATGTTGAGTTACTAGTCCACAGATGATAAAGCCACTTTAGAATCCCTTAGCTATTAATATGTATTTACATATCCACTTTAGAATCCCTTGGCTATTAATATGTCTTTACATATGTCAAGATAATCCTTATTCGCTGCATGAACTTATTATTATTGTCAATGAATATTATATCTTTTAATTTCTTTAATCATAAATTTAATAACAATTTTATAAAAAGTTATAAATTATTTTGTATTATTTATGCTTATTCACAAATTTTAAATAGTTAGTATTCAAATAAAAAAATTATGTGTGTGTGAGAGAGATTTATTTTATTTTATTCTAATGTTAATCATAAATATTTATTTTATTTTATTTTGTTTTAATGTTATATGGGGCTTGGGAAATTGAATAAAAGACTTCATCACTCATATACTTTACATAACACAAACTTGCCAAGTAAACCACGCTAAGGACTAATATTCAAATAGAATTTTGATATATGTGAGAGAGAGAATTATGAAGTATTTTATTCATTAATTTTTTTGGTTAATAATATTTTTAAATATCACATGTCAATTCTAAGTTTGAATGGAATTCTCTGCTTCACACAAGTAACTATATATATATATATATATATATATATATATATATATATATATATATTAATTTTAAAGAGATACTTTGGAATTGTAAATTGAACATGGAAGGAATTACACATTTCCCTTATATTAAATTGTAAAAGGGATCTCTCAAAATATTAAGTTTATTAATAATGTAAACATCGTATAAAAACGAAAATCCACTTGCATATAGACAAAATAACATTGTTTTCTCTAGAAAAGATTGTCACTTGTGCACCAAAGACAATATGTTATTGAAACTAGAGACAATATGCTGTTGAACCTAGAGATCTTGCCATGTGAGAGAATATAATCCTCTTTTTTATATATATATATTGAATCATTTTGAAGATTTTATAGTCATAAAATTTATTCCAATACATTACAAGATAAACATATTTGATTGTTGTTTCTCTCTTATACATGCATAAGATGTTTTATAAAGGAAGTGGAAAAAGTCAAACAAAAATAAAGCAATCACAAAATCTTTTTTTAGTAAAAAATAAAAATAAAAATATTACTTAATTATCATAAAAATGTTAAATATTTTTTAGTTAAATTATAACTTTAAATTTATCTAAGTTTTTCATATATATATAAAATGATGTTTTATATAATATTTTAAAAATAATTTTATTTTAGGATTAACGCTGTAACGCTGTATTCCATCGCTAGATCCGACCCTCCCACCGTCATTTAAAATTGCAAATCGAATTAGAGAAATCTGGCGTTGCAAATTAATGACTCGACTACCTAAAATGTATCATATTAAATACATCTCTTTCAAATTTAATGATTCGAGTACCTAAACTGGATCATTTTAAATACATCGCTTTCAAATTGATTTAAATTCTGAGGACTATATTTTGGCGTGGTTTTTTCATGATTGCATTTGGGGAGTTGAGTTGAGCCTTGAACGGTTACTTCTTTTCTTTTCTTTTTTTTCCAGGGTAACCAAAAAGCAAAAAGCGGAGTGGGCCCTCATTCAAATTAATTTAAATTTTGAGGATTATATTTTGGTTTGGCTTTTTCATGATCGTACAAGGGGACTTGAGTATTCGGCGCTTACGCACTATGACTATTATTGAGTGGTTATTCACTATTATTATTTGGCGAGCCATATTTCCCAGATTATCGGGTCATAAATGAACGGCAGGTGTATATGCCCACCGTTCGATTTCGGCCTTAGCAAAATCGAACGGTGTGGGCATATACACCCGTTGTTCATTTATGGCCCAATAGCATGGGATTTATTGGTCTTACTATTTCAGGGTAACAAAAGGCAAAAAAGAACTATTACTTTTTTTTTTTTTTTTTAAACTGCTTCTGCTTGGCTAAGAGCTCGTCTTCCTCGGACTTAAGGAAACAGGTTAACGGCCCAAAACCCAGAGGCATCTGGCAGGAGTGAAAGTCTGCTCCCTTACGGACCACCAGCGGGTTATTTCAGGTGGCGTGGTTTTCCTTGATAATAGTGATGTGTCAACTGACATTCGCGGATAGCAGCCAGAGATGGCTGTCCTCACTGTTGGTTTGACAAACTGAGTTTGATAGGTTTTTCCACCTTTTGAAAAAAAAAAAAAACAGAAAAAAAAGAACTATTTACTATTTCAACATAACAAAAAGCTAAAAAGAAGGTTGATGTATTTAATAAAACAAAAAAGCTGTTAATATAAGCGGTTCGATGTGGGTAGGTGAAAAAGCAAAACCCAGCATGAGCCATTTGATGTAGTCATGTGACTAGTATATTATCATCTCATCATCAGGGTCTGCATAACATTTTATCTGGCCGAACGTGCTGCAATGCTTTGTATTTTTGTTCAAGCTGTAGTTTCCACTTCTGCAGCCCTAATAATTGGATTTTCTAGAAGCAGGGCTTTGAAATTCTCTGTAAATTCAATTCCTTGATTTCATATCGTCCTTTATACTTACACGGTATGTACTTGCTACATGAATTTCCATCATCTCAGAAATTTCCAACACCATATATATTGTATCCGGCCTCTATTCTTTTCCTTCAGTTACAATTTTTTGTATTTTTGTATTTTCAGGTATCAACATTTAATCATTGTTTTTTAAGTTTTCCCTTAATTTGAGTTTACAAATTTTTGCAGGGCATAAAATTGTTATGCTACCATCTGTGAAATGCTCAGGACGTTTTGTTCTTTTGGGTGGTGGTGGCGGCAGATAATGGGGTACCAGTAGTTCCATCCCGTGTGGATGAATGAATAAAAAATATTTTTCTGATTGTAAGTGTAGGGTGATCTGTATGTCAAAAAAAGAATCGATACAAAGAGAGTATCATTTATTTATAATGTTGGCATCTCACCTCTTCCCGTCTGAATAGGCCTAGACATTGTGCTGAATAGAGATTAGAAGTTATAGATGTAAATTTTACAAAGACTGCAAAACTCTGTAAGGTTTTATTTATGTTGTTAATAAGTAATGCTTCATTTTTCAGGTTTATACTTCATTTGATGTCATTGGAATGGGTTTCCTCTTTTTCAAGCGATGCAGAGAAATCGGAAAAACTGGACCGGATTTTTGCTGGTTTTTTGAATATTTTGTTCTGTTGGTTGAATATTTTGTTTTGAAGTGTTGTAGATGGTAGTCCTCTCTTCCGTTTATTTTTATGGGTTTTCATTGCCGGCCGGCCCTGTTTTCTCTTTTGCTCTGTTTCTCATTAATTGTTCTTTTTAGCTTCTCTGTTTGTTTTAATTCAATGCTACCTTCTTCAGAACCATACCTGCGGGGTCCACTCCAGCGGCAAAACACTGAACTCTACTAAGGTTATTGTTTGATTTATTGAATTGGTTTAAGTTTAATATAAATGTGTTTTTCCTCTGATATGCATATGGGTTTGTTCCAAATTGATACTACACTACCATTTTTACTCATGACAGCGCAGTGCTATTCGTACTCCTGTCACAACGGATGAATTAATGGAGTTAGTGGCGAGTTCAGATTCCACTTTTATGGCAGCCGAACGGCGAATTCATTGTATTTCTTCTCCGCCTTGGCTTTGAGGTAGGTAGATCGGTATGTTTAAATTTTTATTTTTTTTGTGAATATTCTTATAATTTCTTCTCATTTTTACATAAATATTGTTATAATTTCACGCAGCCATAACTTGTGTGGAGAGTTAAAAGAGTTATGAGTTAGGTTAAATCAAAATCTGAATACAAAAAGTATAATTAGGATAGATTAGATTTATTTATTTTTTATGTTAGTATAATTCTTTTAATACTATCTGCAGAACACATTTAGACCTCACGGATTATAGCTTTCTTTCTTTATATTGTTGCAATGTTTTTTTAATCATTGACCTAAAGCATTAGATTCCACTTAGAGATGGAATACAACATTCAGAATTTTATTTATATTATTTTATGTGGCTTTGATAATAATTATGATAGGTGAGTTTTAAGTGAAATTGCAAATAAAAAAGATATGATTAATTTATCGTTTATATTAATATTATTTTAATTATATAAAAAATAATTAATATAGTTAACTGTATATTCTATATTAATATTATTAATTGTATATTTTATATTCTATATTAATATAGTTAACTGTATATTTTTATTTTTTTTAATTTAGGGTGGAACTAAAATTTCTAAATAATATATTTTATAAATATTATAAACATCTAGTTAGAATATATTTTTAAAGGCTTGAACCTACTAAAATCTTCAATGGTGGTTTGTTACTCAATCTTTATAAAGTTCTTTCTCTAAATTTGGTTTGTTATTCAATTTTTATAAAATTCTTTCTCTAAATTTTCCATATAAATGAATCTATCATGCTACAAGTTTTTATATCTTATTCATTTTATAATTTCCACATCTCTTAAAGGAAGAATTGGATTTTTTGATAATAAGACTTTGAAATTGTCTTTACCTATATTAATTTAATTTTATGATATTGGCTGCTACAACTTAATTGAATATTCATTTGTACATATAATAGTTTCATGCACACACAATATGTACACTGCTACTATGAATTTCCATTCTCAAAATTTGCAACAGAATTATGCTCACACAATATCTACAAAATGTCTATATTATCATTTTTGTTTTTTTCTCATTAATGAAATGAGCTAAACTCTATACAATTTTATTTAAGCTTTAATTAAACTCTATACGATTTTATTTAAACTTTAATTAAATCTATTTTTATGTGACATTTTATCAGAGAGAATTAAACTCTTATTCTAAAATAATAAAATTAAATTAAACATTTAACCTCTTGATAAGAAATGAAATTGAACCTATAACCTCTCTTTAACAAACCAATTAAATTAACCATCAAAACTAAACCCATTTTTACTTCTATACTTCGTTGGAATGTCTTTCGATCAAGAGAAAGCTGAAAACCAGAGATTCAACAATGAAAAGAATGGTCACGATTATGCATTTTTGCTTCTTAGTTGATTAAATGTTGTATATCGGAGTCGTTTTTCAATTTATTTTTGTTTTTCCATTGCTAACCGGCTTTTTTTTTCAAAGAAAAAAAAACATCATGGATTTATATTAAGGAAATATAAAGATCTGCAATACATTACATTTTTCGGGGGGCTATGAGATGCCCAAAACCAGGTACTATATAGTGGAACAGCCCTGAAGCAAAACCTTACCCATATCTTCTTAACAGATTAGATTCAGTACATTCAACAGCAGAAGTAAAAAGACACTAAGAAAAACGTTTTCTCTTGTTTTGTTGTGCAGTACTTGCCTATTTTTTGTTCTCTATTTGTTTCAATTAAACGCTACTTTCTTCTATTTACATAGGGAACCACGGGGATCCTCTCTTGCCCAATCAGGGCCAACACTAAACTCTGATAAGGGTTATTATTTGATTTACTTAATTCGTTAAAATTTAAAGTAATTTTAATTTTAATTTATTTATTTATTTATTCTGGTTGAATATATATGTGGTACATTTAAATAAAGAAGGATATTTAAGTGGAGGAATTAAAAGTGGTTGGAATTTGGTTAAAAAAAAAAAATTAAAAATTTGTAGTAGATCATCCAAAACTTATAGAACACTAAAAATATTGAAATTGGGGTGGTGCTCAACATAGAGGCTCGGACAGAACCATTTCCTAGTGAAAGGTACGCTAAGGGGTCTCGAGCGGACTATGCAATTGGCATTCGGGTCCTTATGCGAGCAAGTGTTTCGCCGTCGTATTCTTTCAATGTGCCCCCCACCTTGCGTTTATCCTCCCCATATAACGCCCTCGCAATTGACGACATACCCCGTTGTGGGTGGGAATAGAGAAATAAGTGGTAGAATAGAGCAAGCTCGTCTCCTCGCTTCGTCGTTCATCAATTCTCAATTACCAGTCTATACAAGGCCACCTTATCACTCTGAAATTGACCAAGGCCTGAGGGGCTCTAGTGTGTATAATTGATAAGTACCTTGATCTAAGAAGGTGGAAATGCCTCCTGCCGTGGCTTGTACAACTACATACATTAGGGGGAAGAATTATCCCTCCGCGCTGGTACGGGAGGCAGAGAAAAGTAGGAGGTCCTGGCTGGAATATATGGGGCGAAACTCCGAAGACTTTCTATTGGTAGCTCTGAAGATTATCCGAAGCACTTCCTCGCTATCTAGCTTCTTTACACCCGCGGGGGCCAGATTGAGATTGAGTTCGTTCCCCCGTTGCAGATCGATATTTAGACCCCTTTGATTCCGAAAGTGGGGGGCATTGACAAAGGCATAGACTAAAGGCATATATGGCAGCTTTTACAACAGCGGAGGAGAAGGTGACAGCAGAAGTGGAGTTCAAAAAGAAATCCACCAGTTTGAGTTTGAGCGGCGGTCCCACCAGTTGCAGATCGAGTAGCAGTACCAGCTTCCCTTCGCCTGGTTCCAATTGCAGTAGATCCTGCTGCCCTATTATAAGAAAGGTGAAAGGGGGATAATGGATTTCACCTTCTAGGAGGATAAGATCAATAACCTCCCCAGAAAGAAAACCTTTCATTTCAAGAAAACCTTGATTGAGGTGGAAGCATAAGCCTATGGATTCCCTTGTTTTGGAAAAAGGTGGAGGTGGGACACCTTTGGAATCCCTTGATACACTGATTGACAAGACAAGAGGTATGATTTACATCATTACAATTTTTTTATGATGAGTCTCATGAGAGATTGTATGCCATGTTACAAAAAAGCATGGGAATTCCCAGTCTGGGTTAATGGAGTTAACTATAGGACAAACAATTAGCAGCTTGAATATATCAAGTGTTCAACAAAAACACTAGGCAAACTACAAAGAGCTACAAAAAGTTGTTGATCCAAGGAAAATATTTCATGTCTATTTAGTTGTTGAGAAATGTTGCATTATAAATCTCATAGTGATTTATGATGTGACTAAGCATGTTTTGCATTGTGTTTAGAATTAAAATGATGAGGACGATGTTTTTTCACGGGGGAGGACTTTGTGATAGTTAAGGAATTTGATATTGTGAGCAAAATATTAAGATCCCTTCCCTTAAGGTTTAATCCTAAAGTTTCAACTATTGACAAGTTATTAAACATTCAAAATTTGAATATGGATACTCTTCATGAAACTCTTACTACATACAAACTAAGAACAAAAAAAGAGAAGGTATGATCCAGGGAAGCCATGCTTAAAGTAGCCAAGGAAAGGAACAAGAATAAGCTTTAGGAAGACTCTAGTCATGAAGCAAATGAAGAGATAGTCAAATTTGTGTGTTGTGTCTCCACAACATTAGATTTTATCAAAATCTTACTAAAATTTCTATAATTTTCCGAAAAACCAATCTGTTTAAACTACAGCCATTCGAATTCATTCTATCAATACAACACTATTCGTACTCAACCCAGTGATATTCGTACTAGGCACACACTGGATGAAGTAATATTGACTTGAGAATTAATCCGACTTCCCTCCAAGAGAAATTCATTTCCGTCTTCTTTTGGTGGATTGTTTCAAACTCTTCTTTTGTTTCCGGGTTAAGATTTAATAGTTTTTTTAAAATATTATTATTAAAATATATATAAAATCATTTCAAAATAATTAGATTGATTTAAAAAAAATACAAAATTTATTATATTTAAATATTTATTATATTTAAATTTTTAGATTTTTCTTATCCTTAGTATTATGGTTTAAAAAATAAATATTATACATAAATTGATATTTGGTTGTTAATTGGACTTAGGTATTGTTATTTGTATGGATGAAAGTGTTGAAGTGTCTATGTCTACTTATTTTGTAATTTCCATTTCTGCACATTTAAGAATTGGATTTTCTGTAAAATTCTCTTTACAATATATATATTGCTATTGTGAATTTTCATTATGTCAAAATTTATATTTTATCAGTTCTTTTTTTTAATCATATCAAATGCATAATCATTTTTAGAAAATTGAACAAATATTTATATGTTTATATGGTACCTTCATACTCACATCATATATATATATATTATGATGTGAGTATATATATATATATATATATATATGAAATGATTTTTTAACATCTCAAAATTTATATATTATACTGGTACTCTCTTCTTTGAATCATATCAATTCATAATTATTATCTTTTCTAATAATGGAATTTCAACTTTTTGCATTTTTTAATATCAACACATAATATTATTTTATTTTTCCTCTTAATGGTTGAGTTTACAAAGGGATAATGAAAGATTGGTAATAAAATCTCATGTCAATGAATAATAATAATTATTCTTAGTTTCAAATGAATCAATAATACATATTCCTGATTTCAATAGCATTTTAGTTTCGGAGAGTTGTAGCTAGTCATATTCACTAATTAGGACTGTTTAAAGGATGAATATGTATGTAAAAAAAATTGGTTCAAAAAGAGTGAAATTGTTCGTCTCATTTATCCACAACCTTAACATTTCATTTTTTTTGATTTGATTAGTAAAATTTTACAAATATAAATACAACTCTGTATAATTCTATTTATGTTTTTATATATTAATAAATAATATTACAATGGGCTTATTTTTACTTTTATATACCATTGGATCCACAACCTTAACATTTCATTTTTTTTTATTTGATTAGTAAAATTTTACAAATATAAATACAACTCTGTATAATTCTATTTATGTTTTTATATATTAATAAATAATATTACAATGGGCTTATTTTTACTTTTATATACCATTGGATCCGATGAGAATGGTTTTTTCTTTTACAAACGGGTCCTCAAGCAATGTAAAGAATGGGCCGGATTTTTGTGGTTTGGATAAATAATATTACAATTGGCTTATTTTTACTTTTATATATCATTGGATCCGATGAGAATGGGTTCTTCTTTTACAAACTGGTCCTCATGCAATGTAAAGAATGGGTTGGATTTTTGTGGTTTTGAATATTTTAGTTTTGTTACTTGATTGAACATTTTAATTTGTGGGTGAGAGTTGGGTATGCTAATCTTTTCTCCTGTTTATTTTTATTTTTATTTTTGTTGTTATCAACTTAATTGTTTTTTTTTTACTCTGTTTTGTAGTAATTATCCTTGTTTTCTCTTTTCTTCTGTTTTGCAGTAATTTCTCTTTGTTTTGCTTGTATGTTTTTTTTTTTTTACATCCGGAACCATACCTGCGGAGTCCACACAAGCAACAACCAACACCGACACAAAACTCTAATTAGGTTATTATTTGCTTTCTTGAGTTGTTTAAACTTAATGTAAATATATTTTTCGCTGAATATACATATGCTCACTTTTTAATTTTCAATATTAATGTAATTTCTTTGCTTTCATTTAGCTGACATGTGAGATACCATTCATACACGGAATACAACATAATTGTATGTATATGGGAGTTGACTTCTGACTATTCTTTTTTGATAATTATAGAAATGGCGTCTGGAGTAGTACTCAAGTATATATAGTTTTTTTCGGGATTAGACTACATATTGTTATGGAAATGGTGCCTGGAGTAATTCTGAAGTATCTATAGTTTTTTTCGGGAATGGACTACATACATTGAATACAACATTCTGTATGTCTATGGGAGTTGAGTTTTGAGTGGGTTTTTTAATTAAAAAATAAATACAACATTCTGTATGTATATGGGAGTTGAGTTTTGAGTGGTTTTTTTTTTTAATTAAAAAAATTGTGTAAAGTAGTTTTCAAGTATATATACACAAATATATAGTCTTTTTCGGGATTAGAAAGCAAAACGCGTGAGACCAAAACTCTCCACGAACCATTGAATCGCATCTTAAAGACTTAATCTTAAGTGGTACTTACCATTTCAGTGTAACAAAAAGAAAAAAGAGGAGTGGAGCGGTTGATGTTTTTAAGAAAACACCAAAATATTAATATAAGCCGTTCGATGTGGGTAAGTGAAAAAGCAAAACCCAGCATTAGCCGTTCGATGTAGGCATGCGACTAGTATATTATCATGACTGCATAACATCTCATCTCGTGGAACTGCCTGCATTTTCTGTAATTTTGTTCACCCTGTAATTTCCACTTCTGCAGCCCTAGTAATTGCATTTTCTGAAAGTAAGGCGCTGAAATTGCCTGTAAATTCAATTCCATGATTGATATCGTCCTTTGTCGTTACACGGTATGTACTCTGCTTCCATGAATTTCCATCATCTCAGAAATTCCGAACACCATATATTATATTGTATTCGGCCTCTCTTCTTTCTTTCGTTTCAATGCACATTCCTTAGTATTTTCTGGTATCAACACTCAATCAATGTTTTTTAAGTTTTCCCGTAATGTTTGAATTTACGAATTTTTGGAGGACATAAAATGGTTACGCTACCATCTATGAAATGCTCAGAACGTTGATATGTCCTTTGGTGGTGGCGGCCGCAGATAATGTGGTACGAGTAGTTCCATCCCATTTGGATGAATTAATAAAAAATGTTTTTCCTGATTTTAAGTAGAGGTTGATCTGTATGCCACAATAGAATCGATTCAGTAGAGTATCATTAATTTGTCGGTATCATTCATTTGCAATATTGGCATCTCACTTCTTCCCGTCTGAATGGA
This sequence comes from Pinus tabuliformis, assembly GCA_031772625.1. NCBI lineage: Eukaryota > Viridiplantae > Streptophyta > Pinopsida > Pinales > Pinaceae > Pinus > Pinus tabuliformis. The sequence continues at coordinate 727,415,222 of CM062808.1, read as the reverse complement.
CCTAATGGCTGAATAGAAATTAGAATTTATAGATGTAAATTTTACAAATGCTGTAGAACTATGCAGAATTATGTATGGTTTTATAGAAAGTAATTTTGGTAGGTGTTGGTTTTTTTTTAAAGAATTTGATTAGGAGTATTTGAATTGTTTTTTAAAGTGAAAATAGATTAGTATTATAACAAACCACTACACACAAATCCTTAACGTTTAACCACTATAACCCAAATTTCTCAAAATATCTACGAATTTCAATATTTTCCAAAACAAAATTTAACCTAATTAAATATATTTAAGCTTTTTTTAGCTTAAACTTCATTTGATCTGATTGGAATGGGTTTCCTCTTTTTCAAGTGATAGAAAGCTGGAGCTCATGCAATGAAAAGAAGGGACTGGATTTTTGTGGGTTTTTTTAAATATTTTGCTTCTGTTTAATGAATATTTTGTTTTTACTTGTGGCTGAGTGTTGTGGATGGTCGCCTTCCGGTTTATTTTTATTCTTTTTCGTTGCCGGCAGGCCTTGTTTTCTCTTTTTCTTTTGCTCGGTTTTGCAGTAAAAGCCCTGTTTTGCTCGTATGTTTGATTTAATTAAATGCTACCTTCTTCGGAACCTTACCTGCTACATTCTCTCGATCCATACCTGCGGGGCTCACTCCAGCGGCAACCAACGCCAACATTGAACTCTACTCAGGTTATCATTTGATTTATTGAATTGGTTTAAATTTAATATAAATATGTTTTCCCTTCAATATACTCAATTGATTTGGTACTGCAATACCATTTGTGACACCGCAGTGCTATTTGTATTAAATTCACAATGAGTGAATTAATTAACTTGATGGCGAATTCAGCTTCCACTTCTATACCAGCCGAAATGACAGTGAATTCATTGCATTTTTCTCCGCCTTGGCTTTGAGGCAGGCAACCCGATATGTTTCAAGTTTTTATTTTGAATATTCTTATAATTTCTTTGCATATCATTTTTAATATAAATATATTATATTACAAACACAACAATCAGGGCGCATGCTTCACGCTATCATAATGGATGTCGAGAGTTGAGTTATGACTGTGTTAGGTAGGTTTTGTTATAGATTTATTTTTATATTAGTATAATTTGTTTTAAAATATTTTGTATATTTATAATCTATAATAATAGAGTCAGGATGAGAGTGCTTGAGGTTAATGTTAAATATAATAATATATTTATTTTTTATATTATTTATATAGTATATTTAAGTTTTATTTATGCATAAAATCAAGTATAGTGTTTTTAGTGAAAATTAAATAAAAAATATAATTATTATAGATTTATTTTTATATTTATATAAATTTTTTTATATCATTTTGCATAATTTATTTAGACTTTTCTTATGAATAGAAGTATTTTTTTTTTTTATTATTATAAATATTGGTATAATGTTTTCAATATCACATGCATAATACATTAGATTTCAGTTAGAGATGGAAACCAATATTTATGATGAGCTTTCAATAATTTGTTTATATTATGTTATTTTAAAGTTAATGTGTTTCCAGAGTAATTATAATGTGTAAGATTTAAGTGAAAGTCTAGATACGAAAGATATTATCCTATTTTAAAGTTAATGTGTTTGTAGAGTAATTATAATGTGTAAGTTTTAAGTGAAAGTCTGTATACAAAAGATAAGATGGATATGGTTAATACTATATTTTATATTAATATTATTTTAATTATAGAATGGTTTTTATTATTACTATATTATTGATATTAATATTATTTTAATTATATAAATAAGATTGGATTGGTTTTTATTATTACTATATTTTTAATATGGTTAGTGTTAATATTAATGTTTATATTAATATTAATATATTGTTGGTATTATAGTTTATATTAATATTATTTCGTTTAGTGATAGAAATAATATTGTATTGTGTTTTCATATGAAAACTAGAAATATATAATTATAATCATGTAAAATCATTTTAAAATAATGATGTTGTGATTTTGTTTTTTTTTTTTTTACCTAGAATCATAACTTTTAAAAATCTTTAAAAACTTATTTCATAAATATCACAGACATGTCATATACAACATGTTTTAAAAACTTGAACCTACAAAGGTACAATGATGATTGGTTTGTTACCCAATCTTTATAAATTTCATTTTCAATGTTCTCGGGCGGGGAAATGCTAGAGCAGGGATGCGCACAAGGGAGACTTATATAAGCAACTCCAAATTTTAGGGATTAGGTCGTAGTCATAAAATTTATAAATTATTTTAAAAAATTCCAAAAATATGTTAATAACTAAATAGAAAATATTGATAATTATGAAATGTACATTTAAATACTAAATATGATCATCATTACATATTAGACTATTATCATTTGACATTTTTGCATTGTAAATCTAAAAGTAAATTACTAAATTTAGTCCATTAAATTCATCATTGGGCATGATGCAAGGCACATCTAAATTAAATTAATAAATTCATCATTTGACAATTGAAATTATGCAATGCACATCAAATTTTCAAAAACGATAAAAAATAAATTCATCATATGACAATGACATTGACATTATGTTGAAGTCTAAAATAGTCATAGATTACTAAACTAAAATAAACATAGAAAGCACTGAGCAATGAAATACTAGTAAATTTCTCAAAAAATACTAAATAATATTAATAAATACTAAGTCTTAAGTTTTAATATACTTTAATTTTTTTATTTTTGTTATTGTTTTTATTTTATTTTTAAGTTTTAAATTTTAATATAATATAATTTATTTATTTATTTTAAAAAAAATAAGCTTTAACAAGTTTTAAGTTTTAATATAGTGTTATTTTTTTATTTTTTATTTTTTCATATATTTAAATTTGTAATGTGCTATAAATATTATTAGACAAAAAATTGGGGGGACGCATATGCGTCTCCCTGACATCCCCCCGTCCCCCTTGTGTCCCCCTGTCCCCCCTTCTCAAGTGAAAAATAAAGTAAGTTTCTGAGTGTGATGAGCTCTACAAATTTATTTGTACCCTCTCTCAGACCCATCCGTATTTTGTAATAGTGAATATCTGATAAATGCAATAGGGCACCCCCCCACAACCTTCTTGTTGTGTTGAATGATCAAAGTAAGCCCAAGGGATGATCCTGTCAATGTTCTCTGCAGTAATGATACGAGCATTTTGGGCGCGATTGTCATCAAGTATGTTGTTGTATATATAAATGATATGTGCAGTCGCATGACGCCAATGTGGGGTATGATTGGAGAAAATATATCTATTTCTTAGTAAGCAAATGCACCAACAGATCAACCGAGATATATTACTAGCCTTGACGGGTTGTCCAACAAACCACCACAATTCCCAAGCTTCTAAGAGATTGTTACCTTGCCAGTGCAAGAGAAGTTGGAGGGATGTAAGAACATTGTGCCAAATGGAAATGGAAATGGACATTGCAAAAAGAGGTGTTCTATGGATCCAAATACTAGCTTGCAGAGGATACACCAAGTGGGACCATGAAAGGTTCACTTTTGAGATTATCCCCTATAGGAGAAATGTTGCAAAGGATACACCACATGAATAGTCTGGCTTTGGGAGGAGCCTTCAGCTTCCAAAGAGACGTCCACCACCAATCTGTGATCTACGACTTTTGTGCTGCAAAGATAAGGGGATATCCATCCTTAGGAGAGTATTGTCGATGCTGCGAATGTGCCCAAATAAGTACATCTTCACCCTCAGTAATCCTAACATGTGATTCAGAGAGAGCATTTATGTAGGATTGCCACTCATTATGCCAGTTGTGAGGGATATTCAATTGTTCAGCAGATTTCCAGGCTTTTCGAAATATGGAGGTATTGTCTGGATCAGTAATGTGTGCAAGACAAGTGTGACCAGATGTCGAGAGGAGATGTAAGAGCTCAGGTGGGAGATGATAAGCATTCCCACACCCAAACCAAGGATCTATTCCCAATCAGACAAGGGATCTAGATGCAATCCTCCAAGTAAGCCCATCCCGAATATATGAGAGAGTTTAGAACAACTCTCCAAATGGTTGAGATATGACCCTTGTTCCAAGAGGGTAGCCTGATCCAGTCCAAAGGGTGTAGGGAACTTATGTATTTCTATATGACCACCTCAGTCCATAGATTCTTGGTCATCATGACGTGCCATGCCATTTTGGCAACGAATGATTTGGCAAATGCAACAAGATTTTTCATGCCCCAACCACCCCATTTCTTAGGAAGGGCAATGCATTCCCATCTGACCCAAGCATATAACTTCTCTTCATGTTGCCCCTTCCAAAGGAATCTGCAACATAACTATTGTATCATGTTGAAGATGCCCCTTGGAATCTAAGCCAAAGACATCCAGTTTACTGGAGTGGCTTCAAGAACCGATTTGATGAGAATGAGTCGACTAGCCAGGGAAAACCATCTATGGTGCCAAATATTCAGTCGCCTTTCAATTTTGGCTACTAGACAGCTCCAATCTACGATCTTATATTGTATAGGCTTGAGTTGAAATCCAAGGTATTTGAGCCCTTCTTCAAAGGGGAGAACAGTAAAAGGAAATCGCTAGCTGACATAGTGAACTTCTTGAGGTGAACAATCAGCTGCAGTCACAGTCGATTTCTGACTATTACATTCCATTCCAGTTACCAAACAGAAAGTTTTGAAAATCAATTAAAGGGTTGTAGTATCACCAATAGAACCATTTAGGAATATTAGTACATTATCAACAAAAAATAAATGAGTAAGTGTGCATCCATTGGTAATTTTGATACCCTGTAATCTACCCAGCCTTTTCTCCTCACATATAAGGCGACTTAGACCTTCCATGATCAAAAAGAAAAGAAGTGGGGAGAGAGGACATCCTTGTCTAAGTTCTTGCTTGGCATGGAAGAAGGGTGATGCAGATCCATTAATAAGAACACTATAAGAAACATAAGATACACAACATATGATCCATTGTATGAAACCAATGGGGAACCCCAAATGCGTTAAGAGCATTCTCAGGTAAATCCAACTTGTACGATCAAATGCCTTTGCAAGGTCAATCTTAAGTATCATACCCTTGAGCTTCTTCATATTAATGGAATGAAGAACCTCTTGGGCAGTATCAATTGGTTCATGAATTTGACGATGATTGAGGAAAGCAAATTGTTCTAGAGAGATATGTTCGGATAATATAAGCTTAAGGCAGTCGGTGATGATCTTGTATATGTAGTTGCAGAGGGAGATGGGCCTGAAATCATTGAAGGTCAAAGGGGAGTCTAATTTGGGAATTAGGGCAATGAAAGTAAAGTTGAAGGCATCATACATGTGTCCAGAAGTTTGACATTGTTCAATAACTTGTAGCAAGTTATTTCCCAATATTTCAAAAAATGCTAGATAAAATTCGATCGGCCAACCATTCGGAACAAGACTCTTATCTTTCTTCAACCATTTGAGAGTACGTTCCAGTTCTCCCATAGTGACAAGTTTGGTGAGATCCTTGGCTATTTTTCTTGATCAACAAACCTGGAAAAAAACCAACCACTTAAAAAATTTCAGCAAGTATAACTTCTAAGAGCACTTTAAAAAGTCTACTGAGAGGAACCGAGGGTAGCAAGATGATTAAATAATTAAATTGTCCTCTGGAAAAAAAGGAATTCATTTGACAGCGTTTGTGTAACTGTTTTGCATATCGTTTACATAAACCTATTATAATTCACTCATACACGGAACACACCATTCACTCTCATTCATGTAATTCTCTGCATATCGTTTACATAAACATAGAAGAATTCAAATCATTCCGGATGCATGCTTCACGAGTGGGAGTGTCTAGAGATAAAGAGCTTTGACGGTGTTAGCTTTGGTTAATGTTAGTAGTCTGCCTTTATAATTTAAAACAATTGTAATTTGGCAGATTTTATGTGAAAGTCGAAACACTAATGGCAAAATTATTATAGTTTTTATTTTTTATATTCATGCATTTTTTTAAAATATTATTAGCATATTATTAGCATAACACATTAGACTCCACTCATACATGGGACACTGCATTCCTATTCAATACTCAGGAACGTGAGCTATTATTTTATTATAAATTTTGTTTTCATCTGTTTTGATTACATTATTTTATTATAAAAAACAATTTATTATAAAAAATTTTATTAGGTTTATTGAAATAATTATAGTATATAAATTAGAATATAACAATTTTAAACCCAATTAATATTATTTTTATTATACAAATAAGATTGATATATTTTTTTAATAATATTATTATAATATATGATTAAAATAATATAAATTTATTTCAAAGTAATGATAATGATTTTAAAAAAATATATTAATAAATTTATTTGCTATTTAAAAGTTAAATAGGATTATTATTCAAAATATTTTCTTTATCTAATCAATTTCTACTAGTATGGTTTAAAAAAGAAAAATTATACATAAATTGATACTTTGTTTTTAATTGGATTTGTGTACTGTTATTTGTGTGGATAATGTATATAATTATTTATTCTATAATTTCTTTTTGCATACTGAAGAATTTGATTGTATGAAAATAGGGTTTCAAATTTTTTTATATTTATATTAATTTCATGATTCTCGTTATTGTAACTTCTTGAATATTTATTTGTGCAAATGATACCTTCATACTCACATTACATATATTGCGCTTTTGAATTTCCTTTTTCTCAAAACTTATATTGTATTGGGCTTCCTCTCTTCTTTTGATCATATCAATTTATAATCATTATTTTTTGCCTTGATAATTAAATTTCAAATTTTTACATTATCAACACATAATTAACATTTTTTTAAATTTTACTTTGCATTTACAATTTTTTTGGGACAAAAAAATACTATACTACTATCTATGAAATGCTAAGGACTGATAAAAAAATTTAGGAACAATGAAGTGCTAGTAATTTCATCCCATTTGGATGAACCAATAATAATTATGAAGTACTAGTAATTTCATCCCATCCGTGATTTTAAGTGCAATTTCGTTTAAGTGAGTTATGGCTTCAATATTCATTGATTAGGAGTGTTTAGAGGATATGTATGTCACAAAAAATCAATTCAAAGAGAGTGAGATTGTTGGCATCATTTATCAACAACGTCGGCATCTTATTTCTTAAATTTTTACAAATATGAGCACAACTCTGTATAAATTTGGCCTTAGCCTCTGCCCAATTTCGCCCCAGGAAATGGAAGAGGTTTCATCTGGCACCATGGTCGTGAAAAGTTGGATCTGTTTTTAGACCACCTTAATTCCCGATCTGAGTCCATCAAGTTCATCATGGAAGTTGAGTTTGACGGTTGTCTTCCTTTCTTGGATAGTCTCCTCACTATAATGGATGATGGTTCCATTTCTCACCAAGTCTTTCGTAAAAAAAACTCATACGGAATAATATCTTCGTGCTAGTTCTCATCATTTTCCTGCTCAAAAATTTGGTGTTCTCAATTCCCTTGCTACTCGTGCTCTGAGAATCTCTAATGAAAACCACCTGGAGTAGGAAAAATCTCATCTCCTGGAGGTTTTTATAAATAATGGTAGAACTCAAAGCCTCAAGGCCTTCCAAAAGGCCCGTAAATAATCTAGAGTTAAAACTGTTCATTTCGATCCTATCTCGAAGGTTCATCTCTTGTTCATTCAAGGGACCACTGATAGGATTGCCCATATCCTTAGGCAGAATAATGTTTCCTCTTCGTTCAAACCTCTAAGGACCATTAGAAATGCTCTTGGTTCGGTTAAAGACCCCATCGTCCCAAAGGACATGAAAGGCGTTTACCTGATTCCATGTTCCTGTGGTATTCTGTATATTGGGAAACAGGTCGATCTATAAACTAGAGGATCCGTGAACATGCTACAGATGTAAGACACAATTGTTCCCGCTCGTCAGCTCTAGCTGAACATGCGAAGAAATCCAAACACCATGTCTGTATCGAGGAATCCAAAGTCATTGCCAGGGTGGATCATTTCCACCATAGGAAGCTTAGGGAGGCTATTGAGATTGAGAAGCACGCTAGAAATCTCAACAGAGATGATGGCTGGAAACTAAGTAAAAGTTGGATTCTGACACTCTCTTTATGATCTTCTTATCCTTCTTTCCCCTCCTTTTTTCTTTTTTTTTTTGTGCCCCCTTTTTATTATTATTTTAACATATTTTGATTCTTTCTCTTTCTCCTTGATTCTTCCCTCTCTTTTCTAATGCTTTTTAATTAACATCAAGTTGTATTCATTAATATTTATAATATAACATTTTAATTGAGTTTCCTTATTATTTTTAACCCCCTTATGATTTTATGTCTACAAATCTATAATACTTATTAATTCCTATCCCTTTGAGATTAGTTTGGCCCCTTTTTTCACCTTTTTCATTATGTTAGGGGTTATGTTGAAACTATTATTATTTTAACATATTTTAAGTATTATTGTTTTAACTTTATTATTTTTAAATATCCCTATTTCTATTAACGGATTAATATTACTCATTACTTAGAGCTTTATTATTATAAACACTATTATTCTTACCCTTCTTTTCAATATATTTACATCTCATAACACCTATTTTTCAACATTTAGTTTATTTAATAATTTTTAATTAAATTAAATCTATAAATAAATAGATTATTTACTTATGTAACTAATTTCCAACGCTTAGTTTTTCATCTTATAGCATCATTACTATTATTAGTATTCTTAACATTTATTTTTATTAAAAAAACAAAAACAAAAACAAAAAACAAAAAACAAAAAAAACAAAACCAAAAAAAGATAAAAAAATTTGTCTAACTAATTTCCAACTCCTTGTTTACAAGGGCTAGTTTTTATCAGCTGACCTTGGACCATGATGCATCCCTGCTATTTATACTTGAAGATTGCATGATTTCCTCACCTTGTCCTGAGGAACCACATTAGTTGGTTCGAAACCTCGACCAAATCCTAATGATGTGATTAATCCGAAAGACATTTATCTACAATATGGATCACAAAAGTCTGAGATCTAACATTCTTAAATTTTTATTTATCTTGGTATAATTTTTAGGTTTAAACTTCAACCGAAGCTTATGGAATATAAAGAATTGGCCGGATTTTTGTACTTTCGAATATTTTTTTGTTCTTTTGAATTTGCTACGGTCAGTTGATTAAACTTTTTAAATTTTTGAGACAAAAAAATAGTTTATGACACCACCAATTTCTAAATGGCATCACATTCCAAAATGAAATGTTTTTCTAATTCTAGTTTCACACCGAAGTTGATGCCAGTTAGTTCTTAATTGAGCAACTCCAATGTACTCTTTTTGTTAGAGATAGCAATTAATGTTGAATTCCTCAACATAGTACTTTTTCTTTCTACCCAACTCTTTTCCCTTTATACTCATGCAGAACTTCTCCATAACAAGATTCTTTAACTACTTGCTATTTGTGGGATGGGTATTAAGGTAGATATTCCATTTATCCATACATTTATTATTTTGTCTCATCCATGTTTTCTTTCTTTCACTTATACTTTCATTGGGAAAACTTTAGGCCATCTACCTACCTCAACAGAGTAATTTTTCTTTCTACCCAACTCTTTTCCCTTTATACTCATGCAAAACTTCTCCATAACAAGATTCTCTAACTCCTTGCTATTTGTGGGATAGGTATTAAGGTAGATATTCCATTTATGCATACATTTGTTATTTTGTCTCATCCATGTTTTCTTTCTTTCACTTATGCTTTCATTGGGAAAACTTTAGGCCATCTACCTACTCCCATTTTCTCAATTCTTTTTCGATATCTTATGAGCCACACCATAGCAATTTCTTAGATGAGAGTTTCCTTCGTTTCACTCAACATTATCTCATAAGAAACCAAACTTTTTATTTTGAACTTTCTCATGCTCATGTATGTTTGTTTTTATTAAACACTACTTTCTTTGGTTTACATCTAAAACTATACCTAGTGCCTCCACTCCAACAACAACCAATTAGGCTATTATTTGCTTTCTTGAGTTATTTAAATTTAAATTTAATATAAATATATTTTTCGTTGAATATACATATGGCTCATCTTAAATTGATTATGGTAGTGCAACACTATTTGTACACAATGTTAGTGCAATGCTATTCTTACTAGACGCACAGTGGATAAATTAATTTATTTAGCAATGAATTCAATTTCTACTTCTGTCATGTCCATTGTTTGTTTCTCCACCATTACTTAACATCATGTCCATTATTTGTTTCCTTAATGAAGAGAACCTTTTATTTATGGAGGTTTAATTAGGATTTCTCACTCTCATCCCCTTGTTCATCATTTGAAACCTTATCCCCTAGTCTTAGTCTCCATGGCTTAGAGGTTAAAGCAACATGGGATAAGAACTTAGAAGAGAGCATTTCCATTGAGAAACCAAAGGAGGAAGACTAGTGCACTAAAACCTAACATCCTTGCACCATTTCTATGCTCATATTACCCCCCTCCCTACTTTAGGTTGCATCTCCTCTTGCCTACGCATCTACTTCATTCACTTTTTCCCATTTCATTTTCCATCTCTGTGTCTTTTTTCAATGGCTTGGAGGTTAGAGAAACATGGAATGAGAGGACTACATTTTCATCAAGCATCCTAGAAAAGAGGATTAATGCATTACAAGTTGGGGCATCCACAATATTCAATTGTAAGGGAACTTTATGGATATCTTCTCTTTTTTTCTTGATCTTAAATCTAGGTTTTTATTTATACTATTTTACTTTTCATAACATATCATTTCACTTTATTTGCAATATTATGGAATTTGGGGAGACTCACCCTTGTTTTCCCTCTCCGTGACAAATGCAAGTGCACAATAGGTCCCTACCCCTTTTGTTTATTTTGTTCATTATGTGTCGATGTTTGGATTACTTACTACTTGTTACAAGCTAGATTCTTATCCAACTCATAGCCAACCATAGCTTCCTTACTCCTCATAGCTTAGTCATTTTTATTTTGAAAATGGAAATCAATGAAATTGCAGGATACACGGCCATCTATCTCATTAGAGACAATGAGTTGAAGAACCATTTTTTTTGTGGGGGAAATATCATTCTTTTAATTTCATGTAGTAGTCCAAACAAGCTAAAGGAACCATTTTCTTTTATTTTGTAATGGAACATGGAAAGCATATGAAGCATGAAGCTAACTCCTTTCAATCAAGCATAAATCCATCAATATAGATTAACAAACCCTCTTATCTATATATATATATATATATATATATATATATATATATATATATATATATTCTCTTTCCCATGCTTAATCTTAGATCTTATGGGACTCAAACTAGCTCTTGGTCATTTCATTGATTTGAGGTGTGTGACAAGCAATTTGGCTCCCAAAATATTTGTTACTTTTATGAGTTTTGGTGACTTCACCATGGCCCAACACTAAGTCCCAAGCTAGTTCATACCTTTGATGGTTTCTTGTGGTTTGAACCCACAATTCATGAGTTGTATTTACATTTCTATAGAAAGGATCCCTTCTTACCCCACTTCTTTGAGTGCAAGTATTCTTTTCCCCACCTCCCTCCTCTTTCCCTTCCTAGTTCCTTCACTTTCCATTTTCATCATTGGCCCCCTCCTTATCTCCTAGCTAGGTTTTTTCCATGAACCCTCATTTATCTCCCTTAGCCTCTCTTGATTCTCTCTCAAGTATATGGTGAATTATCTCGGAAAATAGTCCTTGTTGTTCCTTGTGTTTTGAGACATCTCTCTCCCCCAAACCTCCCTTAGGTGTTCCAAATTTCTTGTGGCAACCAAGTTCTTGTAGTTAGCATTGTCATTGCCTAAATAATTTTCATGGGTTGATCTCACCTTTGATTTTATTTTTTTATCTATTCCTTTTTCGTGGGTTGATACACACATATATCAGAAAATATGAAATGTTTCTCAAAGACATGAATCCAAATATAGATCTGAGTCAGCATGAAGAATTTGAAGAGACTTATGCAATATTAAAGTGGTTATTGTGAGTGTTGCCAATTTTCTCAAGTAAAATGGATGGATTTCTTGGTTCAATAAATTTATGGCAATTTGTTCAAGGAATTCGATAAATGCACTTGATAAAAGTAGAGGTGTAGTAGCATTGCTTCTCATCATATCTCTAGATGATTTTTTTTTGTCTAGTATTTTGTATGAATTTGGTGAAATATGTGATGCAAAAATGTTTTGCGATGTTCTTGAAATGAAGTACAGTATGAAGGGGAGTGAGAAAGCTGAAGATGATGAAAGTAGTGTTGTTGAAAATGATGATTGTGCTTTTAGCCTCATAATTGATCGTGAAACTGAAGATGGCAACATTGAGGTTGCAATGATGGATAATGAATGTGTGATTGTAATTGACATTGAAACATGTGTGGATGAAGAAACAACCATTGATACAAAATCTAAATATTTTTATGAAGAAAGTCTCTTCGATGCAGAGACATATGAAGTCAAATTTGATGAGAATTATGTATCTCATGAAGAGTGGTTCAATCTGATGCAAGAAAAAAATCTTATTGATGAGTTGTTGTTTGGTGAGAATAGATTCCCACCTCCATACACAAATCAAATGAAGGACAACATGTTTGCAACAACAAAGGTGATTAAAGAGGTTGAAGACATGAAACAACCAACTATGATAGCATAGAAAGATGAAGGAAGCAAATATCTCTTCAAAGAGTATGATGACAAGAACCAATATGGTTCTTTTTATGATCATTTATATAAATCTAACATTTCTTTTAAGTGTGCAGATATTGACAGTGAGGAAGAAGCAACAAAACTTGAAGAAATTGCAAGCATTAAGGACAAGTATAAGTCTAAAGAACCTGCAACAATGTTGAATACAAAGAGTGTTAGCCCGCAATCAAGAAAGGAGAATCTCCATCACTATCTTATGGCAAGAAAGGTGAAGATGAAACTACACCAAAAAATGAACAAGCATGGGCCCTTTAGCAAGAAGGAAAAAATGAAATGTTTTGTTGTAAGCTTAGCTGAGACGGTCGTGATTAAGGGGAGGTGGTAGAATAATAATCACAAGTCGTATGTCCTGATCATATGACGGCAAGTAGTTTGTGTTAGTTGGCAGGGAGTCGGCGATAGTCGATGGACTTAGATATGAAGTAAATGGAAGTCGGTGAATCCTTGTACATTCTTTGGCTAGATTTTGTATAAATTTCAATGTTTAGTAATGCAATAGACAAGATCTTTGATAGAGTCTTCATATTTCTATCATGTTGACTTTCGATGCATGCAACCATTGTATCGCTGAGACACCTACAAGAAAAGGTAACATTTTCTCCTTGTTACATTGCTACTGAGAGCATATCTAAATACAAAATTGCAAACATTTCCTTTTGTGAGGATAACTTGAACTAAATATGTATAGATAGGGTATTATAGGAGGATACTTAGTGTACAAGAGAACTCTGCATAAGTAATTAGGTTGATGTTGTATGCATGAAACCTCCACGATAGGTGCGAGTACGAGCCAACGTCATGCCAATGATCAACTTGAATGGTGATTATGGCCACCTGCCTAGTCGCATGCACATCCCAATGCATATGTACAATATGATAACTCCTCACACACCATGGGCATTAACAGATTTAGTGGATAGGTACACTCAGTCGACTCTAAATTACAAGGAAATGATGGAAAACTATAATGACATGGATTGACACCTTGAGTTGTGAGCAGAAGGCTACAACAAGGCATGGCAACTTCTATATTTAGATCAATAGTGGTTACACCAAAGTAGTATTGTTTATCGCTCCCTTTTGCAGGATATGTCAGCCCTTAATTATCATGTTGTCGATTTTCATTGTAACTATGTTTACATCCACTGGCCCCTCCTTGGGCATTCTCTGGTTTCTTAAGGTTGGGGTGTCTGCATCCCACTACACCTCTTATTTTGTCTCCAACACACTCGTGAATTTTCATGGGCACTGTGGGGATTAGGACAGCTGGTCAACCTCAACCTATTGGTTTTTCTGTCACCCAGGATCTTCTATCTCCTTTTCAGTCATCGGAGACAACAGGTGGCAATCTCAAAAGCACAGGGAAATTCACTCTATGCGAGTAGAGGACCTCACATTGGAAGTTTACTTGCTCCACTAGTGGCCAAACAGTGATGGGTTCAAGCTGGTGTCAAGAATTTTGGCATGCTAGAGTAGTTGGCACACCAGTGTCCCATCTACATGGTTCATTTATCATCATTTCTTTGGATCATGACTCTTAGTTACATATGGAGGGGCATCGTAACAGAGGATACAAAATTGAAACATATGGTCGTTGTGACGCACGTGGTAAAGGCGATTGTGGCCAAGGTGCTCATGGTCTGGATGCTCGTTGTTGTGGTCACGATGATCGTGGTCGAGGTGCTCATGGTCACAGTGCTCATGTCCGAAGTTATACTCGAGGTCGAGATGTTTGTGGCTGGGGATATGGTTAAGGCACACATTGTATAAGGTCAAGGTTTTACACTAATCTTGCTTCTCATGTTTGCCATTGGATGCCTCTTCTAGATAAGTGCAACCTTGTGCTATTTTTGAATGACGCTTCTTTTATTTCTTGCAAACAAAGTCTTTAAACATTGGCAAGCTCAGTTTTGTTGTTTTTTTATTTTGGGAACTTCTTTTTTCTATTTGATAATTTGGATAAGCGAGGTCTCCACAACCTCAAGGTCATTTATTTTGTCCTAGTAGTCTGTTTTCCCTATGGGCAGACCAGTAGGGAAGAAAACACTCTTTTGTAATATCTCTTTGAACTAATAAAATGTCGAGTTTTGAACAAAAAAATATGGTGTATGTAGGAAACAACTCAAAGTAATTGAAACAATATTGAGCATAAAGGTCTTTGTAGGTTCTCATGGAGACATTGGAATAGTTTAGATATACATATGTGCAACAAAAACTTGTTGGGTCATTGATGCAATAACTCACTAATTTGCAGTTCATGGGTATCTATATTTCTATCACATAGTTTAATTAACTCATCAAAACAAAATGGGAATTAACCATAGTTTTTCTTATGTTTGTTTAGTTCTTAATTACTTCTGAAAACCATAATTAACTTACAACTTAGAAAACTAATTAATATTAAAACCCTAATTAATTTAGTGGCCTTTCTCTCTCCCTTTTTTATTCCTCTGTTCCTCTTCCTTGGCGTTTCTCGATCTTTCCTTGAAACCAAGTGGTGACTCCACTCTCTCATTTCTATTATCTAGTGGTGATTTTACTAGGATGGTTTCCCACCCTACTGATACACTACATGTTTAGTACTCCACCAAGGAGTCTCTATCAACATTTTCCATCATCAATATTGGGGATTATTCCTTATTCCCTCACTCTCTAAAACCATTGAAAAGAGAAGGGATAATTACCAACATACCATTTTATCAGTCTTGGATTCATAGGATGTTAATCCTCAACTTTCCCTACAATTAGGGTGTTTCCATTCCTCTAACCTATTAATGGTCTCTGAAGGTGATTGAGGTGTGGTTGTTGTGTACCCTTCCTTCGTTCTCCCCAAATGAGATATCCTAAATCTATCCATCAGAGGTACACCCTAACCTTTCACCTCTTGAACCCTTACCCGGGCTAGGCTTGAACACATTCATCTAGTTCCTTAATAGGCGTCATGGAGATGACCACCTTAATTAAAGTATGCATTTAGTTACCCTCTTTTTCAAACTTGAGAATTCATTTTCCAGTGTCTCCACAACACGTGATATTATTGGCATTCTAAAGAAAAATATAGATATCAACCAACATCAAACAAAAATAATCAAATGCAATCTAAAAAGAAATCTTGTCTATGGTGCAAGTACCATAAGGTATCGTCCCATAACACCATAGATTTTACATGATTGAAGCATGAGTTCACATTTGGACTATAACTTAATAGTGATGCTTATTCACTTAGAGACATGGGCCAAGTTCACACAATTTCAATAACTATACCTAGTTGTAGCTATGATATTCCTAATCCAATCACCTTTATGTTGAGTTACTAGTCCATAGATGATAAAACCACTTTAAAATCACTTAGCTATTAATGTGTCTTTACATATGTCAATATAGTCCTTATTGGAGGCACGAAATTATTGTCAATGAATATTATATATTTTAATTTTTAATCATAAATTTTATAAAATGTTATAAATTATTTTGTATTATTTATGTTTATTCATAAATTTTAAATTGTTAGCATTCAAATAAAAATATTATATAATTTATTTTATTTTATTTTAATGTTAATCATATAAGGGCTTGGAAAATTGAACAAAGTTGAACAAAAGACTCCATCACTCATATACTTATATACTTTACATAATACAAACTTGCCAAGTGAACCACCCTAAGGACTAATATTGCCATATATTAAATAACATAAATATTCAAATAGAATTTCGAATGTGTGTGTGAGTGAGAGAGAGAGAATTATGAAGTACTTTATTCATTAATTTTTTTTGCTATTAATATTTTTTTAAATATCACATGTCAATTTTAAATTTGAATGAAATTATCTCTTTCATAAGAGCGTGTAATATTAACAATTTATTAATGTTTATTAAATATGTCTATTTTTCACCTGATCGGGGTGTGGTAGGGGCGAAGTGGCGACAGAAGCCAAGGTGGGCCAGAGGGTATGGGGGGTTGAGGTGATAGAAGCCACCCAGCTGGCCCAAAGGACAGAGGGGGTATTGGAAGGTGGGAGGACACGAAGGCAGGTGGGGCAGCATGTAGGACAGGATAGGGCAACAGACAGTACAGAGTTAATGCAGTTGTGGTCGAGGATGGAGGAGAGAGACAGAGTTTCAGGGTCAAGCGCGAGGGCGGGCAGATAAGTGATGGCAAGTGGTAAGGTGAAAGAAGGAAACACATGGCAGGAGAAGCTAATGATACGAGTGGAGTGATGAAAGGCAATAATGGAAGGGTCAGGGAAACCTCATCCCGAGTAAATCGAATGAGGGAATGGGTGACAGAAAGAGGACGAGGGCACATGGGGGACCTTATGGACGCTAGGCGGGGCAGCTGGACAAAGAAATAAGAAGCTAAGGCAGCCAGGAGAGAAGGCATTTGCATGTAGAGGGAGAAGGAGAAAGAACGTGCAACGGAAGGTGGTGGAAGCGGGTTGGAGGACGTCGAGCAGAAAAAGGGTTTCGTCGGCAAGAATTGGTATGTTACTTCGGTCCCCTTTCTCGATTGCATAGAAAAAATGAATTCTACAGTGGAAGATGGGTTGAGGGCTGAGGGAAGTCAAGACTCAGAACGAGTCGAGACCTGTTCTGCCTGGGAAACTAGCCTGATCGATTGGAGTGTTTTCGCCTGGAATGCTATCAGGGTGAGGGGGCTCAGGAAAACTGTAATGCATCTCTGGGTAGATAGGGACTGAGGGAATGTGGCCTGCTGGGATGCCCAATGGGGCTTCTACAATGGCGAGAGTAGGAAACCTCTCGCTCCGGCAAGGTGGAGCCTATGGCATGTGAGGGAAGAAGTTATTCTCATGGGAGGGGAGCTTGTAACTGTCATGGACCAAGCAGCAAGGTTGTGGTTCGTCCGACTCGATCTGAGCCCAAACCCGGCTGAAGGTTGCAATCATAAGGGAAAATCAAGGGTAGAAATCGGGAGAGGGAAACAGAGAGGAGAGAATCTTGGTCCAAATCCTCAAATGCAATCCAAAATACCTATAAATAGACTCAGAATCAGGACACATGCAAAACTGCTAATTCTGCTACACATTATCATGTTTGTTGGGGTGGGGATAAGCAGAGAGGGGAGGAAACTGAAGTAGGGAGGGGCAATAGAGAGACCGCACGGGAATTGGGAAGCTGGGATATACAAACTATAGAGAATCACTGGACCAAAGTGAAAGGCAAAAGCATGTTCGTCTCTGAAAAGGAAGGGGGGAACTCAGGGGATAAAGAGGGCAACAACAATTCTGTAAGCCAAGAGCGGGGGCACAAGCTCGGGCTGGAGACACTTAAGTCCACTCTGTTTAAAATAATTTTGACTTATAAAGACTTTTCATTTGTTAATGTTCTAGGTAATATAAATACCAGTGTGCAGTGACGCCTAGTGTTCCGGAACCCTTATAGTGTTCCAGCCCAGGAACAGTTAAGCAAGTCGGAACTGGTGAGTCGCCCGGGAAAAAATACTAAGCAAGAAAGAGGACCAAATGGCAAAGGAGGGAAACAAGGTGGGCAAGAGAGGAACCATAGGAACAGGTAAGGCATGGAAAAGGAACAAGGGGGTGGAAGCAACCTCCAGCAGAGATCCAAACAAAAGAGGAAGAAAGACTGGGAAAGAAAACATGCAAACCCTCATAAACATGTATATGGCTAGCATTCTGTTGGAGGTGAAAGCTCAAATATTAGATTGGGAGAGGGAGCTCAACGACAGTATAACCAATAAGGAAATAGAGAGAGAAGAATGGAAGCTATGGTGAAAGATTCAGAGAACACCAGAGGTCGCCACACGTTGTTTCGACAAACAATTCAGTAGTATTGGGTTATGAAGAACATAGTGCTCGAGCAATGACACTATATAAGGAGCGAGAGGAACGGGAGGAGGCTAGACCAACATAGCCTAGCATGAAGGATCTACACAGAGAAATTGCTGCAGTCCAGATACAAGTGTACGGAAACAATCTCACACTGAACAGGATCGAGTAAAGCATAGAGGACATGAAGAATAGCGAAATCTCGGGGTCTAGTGCGAAAGCCTCAGCCCCAGTGGACTTATCTAATGAGTGAAACAGGTCCTTAAACATAATTTTGATAATATGTCGGTTAGTCTTTACTTTTTTAAGTTGAAATTTATAGTAGATAAAAATGCAAATGTAGCCTGGATGGTTTTGAAAACTTTATTTAAATTTTGGACAAGATTTAGACATGTGGCCAACAGACCTGGTTTCCTGTGGGTAGGTTGAGGCCACTTGCAAATTTTGTTAAAGACATACTCATGTTCAGAAAATATTAATAGAGAAAGTACTACCAAGCTTACACAAAAAAACAAATGTTTATTTTTTTAATTATAATCTACATTGTTTTTTATTTTATTGATTATTTTATTTTTATTTTAAAGAGATAGGTTGGAATTCTAAGTTGGTCATGGAAAGAATTACACATTTCTCTTATATTGATTGTAAAAAGGATCTCTCAAAATAATAATTTTATTAATAATCTAAGCACTATATAAAAACCAAAAGCCACTTGCATATAGACAAATAGCATTGTTTTCTCTACAAAAAAGTTATGTCACTTGTGCACTAAAGACCATATGTTGTTGAACCTAGAGATCTTGCCATGTGAAAAAATATACTCTTTTTTTTTATTTATGTTGAATAGTTTTAGAAATTTTATAGTCATAAAATTTAGTCTAATACATATAGAATGGGCATATACAAAATGGGCATATTCAATGGTAACACATATATAACCTGTTTTATAATTCTATGTCATACATACATAACATGTTTTATAAAAGAGATGGAAAAAGTGAAACAATATAAGACAATCTTCTCCAGGCAATAAAACCTTTAATAAACCATAAAAAGTAAATAGATATTACTTATTAAAAAATAAATATTATATATCATTTTTTAAATAATACTTAAAATATAATTTAAATTATAAATATAAAATTCTAATTCTAATAAATTAAAGATGTATTTCATCGCTAATTCCAACCCCAACATCATTTAAAATTGCAAATCGATTTATTTAAATATCTGGTTGCAAAATAATGATTAGAGTAAAATGGATCATTTTAATATACATCTCATTTAAATTTTGAGCATTATATTTTGGTGTGGGTTTTTCATGATTGCATATGGCGAGTTGAGTCTTGAACGGTTACTTACTATTTCAGGGTAACACAAAAGCAAAATGAGGCCATCATTCAAATTGATTTAAATTTTGAGGATTATATTTTGGTTTGGTTTTTTCATGATGGGATATGGGCACTTGAGTATTGAGCGGTCACACACTTACTATATTGAGCGGTTATTACTATTACTATTTCAGGATAACAAAAAGCAAAAAGGGAGTGGGCAGGTTGATGCATTAAAGAAAACAGAAAAGCTATTAATGTAAGCCGTTCGATGTAGGTAGGTGAAAAAGCAAAACCCAGCGTTAGCCGTTCGATGTAGGCATGTGACTAATATATTGTCAAGTCATCTGAGTCTGCATAACATTTTATCTCGGCGAACGTGCTGCAATGCTCTGTATTTTTGTTCACGCTGTAATTTCCGCTTCTGCAGCCCTAATAATTGCATTTTCTGGAAGTAGGGTGCTGTAAATTTAATTCCATGATTTCATATCGTCTCTTTATAATAATTTCCTGATTTCTATGTCTGCATAACATCTTATCTTGGCGAACGTGCTGCGATGCTCTGTTTTTTTGTTGACGCTGTAATTTCCACTTGTGTAGCCCTAATAATTAGATTTACTGGAAGCAGGGCGCTGATCTACATATCTTTATAATACTTACACGGTAGGTTCTCTACTGCCATAAAATAAATATCTGGAAGTAGGGCGCTGAAATTGCCTGTAAATTCAATTCCATGATTTCATATCGTCCTTAATACTTACACGGTATGTACTCTGCTACTATGAATTTCCATCATCTCAGAAATTGCGACCAGCATGTCTTCTTTCTCTCATTTCAATGCGCATTCCTTATTTTTCCCCGAGTTCCAATTTTTTGTATTTTCATATATCAACATTTAATCAATGTTTTTTAAGTTTTTCCTTAATTTGAGTTCACTCAATTTTGCAGGACATAAAATGGTTATGCTACCATCTGTGAAATGCTCAGGACTTTGATTTATTTTTGGGCGGTGGTAGCGCCAGATAATGAGGTACGCGTAGTTCCATCCCTTGTGAATGAATTAATAAAAAATATTTATTAATTCAAAGAGAGTATCATTTATTTGTAATGTTGGGATCTCACCTCTTCCGGTCTCAATAGACATCGACATTAGGGTGAATAGACATTAGAATTTATAGATGTAAATTTTACAAACACTGCAGAACTCTATGGCTTTATTTATGTTGTTATATGTTAATAAATAACGGTATCGTTAGCTTCTTTTTCACGTTTATACTTCATTATGGGTTTCTTTTTTTGGAAGCGATGCAGAGAAAGCGGGAAAAACTGGACCGGAATTTTGCGGGTTCTTTTGAATATTTTGTTTCTGTTTGTTGAATATTTTGTGTTCACTTGTGGTTGAGTGTTGTGGATGGTAGTCATCTTTTCGGTTTATTTTCATGGGTTTTCGTTGCCGCGCGGCAGTCTTCTCTCTTTTGCTCTGTTTTTCAGTAATTGCCTTTTTTGGCTTGTCTATCTGTTTTCATGAAACGCTACCTTTTTTTCTTTTCTTTTTTTCCGAAGGTGGCAAAACCTATCAAACTCAGGTGTCAAACCAACAGTGAGGACAGCCATCTCTGGCTGCTATCCGCGAATGTTGGTTTGACTCATCACTGTTATCAAGGAAAACCACGCCACCTGTAATAACCCGCTGGTGGTCCGTAAGGGAGCAGGCTTTCACTCCTGCCAGATGCCTCTGGGTCTTGGGCCGTTAACCTGTTTCCTTACGTCCGAGGAAGACGAGCTCTTAGCCAAGCAGAAGCAGTTTTACGGCATACTCTAGGCCGTGAAACGCTACCTTCTTCGGAACCATACTAAAATTATTATTTGATTTATTGAATTAGTTTAAATTTAATATAAATGTGTTTTTCCTTCCATATATTTTTGAATTTGTTCCAAATGGAGACTGCAGTACCATTTGTACTCAATGCCAGCGCAGTGCTATCCGTACCGCTCTCACGACGGATGAATTAATTGATTCCAGTGCTATGATTTATTGAATTAATTGAATTAATGGCTAGTTCCGATTCCACTTCTCTGAGGGCCCATGCTTCACGCTGCCATAAGGCGTGTCGAGAGTTCAAGGGTTATGACTGTGTTAGCTTTTGTTAATATTTTGTGTACTTATATTCTATAATAATAATGATTCGAGCGATTTAGGTTTAATCAAAATCAGAATACAAAACTATAATTAAGATAAATTTATTTATCTTTTATATCATTTTGCATGACACAAGTATAGTTTTCCTTTTTTTTTAATTGGTGTGATTTTTTTTAATCATTTATATAACACATTAAATTCCACTTTAGAATTTAATATTCATAATGAACTTTCCAGAATTTTGTTTGTTTATATTATCTTATAGGTTTTTAATAATAATTATGAAAGATAATTTTAAGTGAAATTCTAAATAAAAAATATGATTAATGTTATTGTATTATATAAATATTATTATTATTTTAATTATATAAATAATATTAAATTGGGTTTTAATATTTTGAGTTAATTAATATATTAATAGTATATTTTATATTAAATTGTTTTAATTATATAAATAATATTGTATTGTTTTTTTTATATTATAATTGAAAATATATGATTATAATCAAAGTGATGTTGATGTGATTGTGGTTGGTTGATTTGTTTTCTGTTAAAACTGGAACTAAAATTTTTAAAAAGTGGATTTCATAAATATCACAAACATCCAATTACAATATTTCTTTAAAAACTTGAATCTACTAAAAATCTTTTACTAATAATGTTGGTTTGTTACTCAATTTTTATAAAAATTCATTTTCTAAATTTTTCTATATCAACAAGTCTCTATATCTTAATTCATTCTATAATTTACACATATTTTAAAGGAAGAATTGGATTTTTTTTATAATAAAGCTATAACATTGTCTTTACCCAATAATTTTAGTTTTATGACTCGATCTTTAAAAAAAAAAAATTATTTTCTAAATTGTCCCTATAAATCAATCTACCATACTATAAGTGTATATCTTATTCATACTATAATTTACACACATATTTAAAAAAAAATGTAAGTTTCTTTTTATAAAAAAACTCTGAAATTATCTTTATTTATATTAATTTAATTTCATAATGTCTATTGCTAAAACTTAATTAAATATTTATTTGTATAAATAATACTTTCATTCTTAACCAATATGTACACCGTCCTAATTAATTCCTTGGGGAGAAAAAGAATTAATTTCATAGCATTCGTCTAATCTCTTTAGATATAGTTTAAATAAACCTATTAGAATTCACTAATACACATCATTCAGATGCATGCTTCACCAATCACAATGTCGAGAGATAAAGAGATTTGACCGTGTAATCTCAGGTTTTGTTACTAGTCTATGTTTATAATTTACAACAATTATAATTTGGAGCATTTTAGGTCAAAGTCGAAACAGTAATGACAAAATTAGTATACATTATTTTTTTTTATATTCATTTAATTTTTTTGGGATATCATTAGCATAACACGTTAGATTGCACTTACACTTGGAACACAACATTTTTATTCAATACCCATGATGGCTTTCAGGGATATATATATATATATATATTTTGTTTAAATTTATTGTTTTTATAAATAATTATAATAGGTAAATTTTAAATATATTTAATATTAATATTTATATTAATATTATTTTAATTAATAATATTGATTTTTTTAATATTATTATTAAAATTATATAAATTCATTTAAAAATAATATGTGTGATTTTAAAAAGTTTATATCTGTTAATTTTGTAGTTGTCATTTCTGCATACTTAAGAATTAGATTTTTGGTGAAATTTTTTGTACAACATGTATTTCCATTATCTCAGAATTTATATTGTAGTAATTCTCTCTTCTTTTGATCATATCAATTCATAATCATTATTTTTAGAAAATTGCATAAGTATTTATTTGTGTAAATGATACCTTCATACTCAAATCATATATATTACTATTATGAATTTCTATTATCTCAAAATTTTTACTGTAATATTCTTCTCTTCTTTGGATCATATCAATTCATAATCATTATTTTTTTTAATAATTGAATTTCAATTTTTTCCATTCCCTAGTATCAACACAATTAATGTTTTTTTTTAATTTTCTCCTAATGATTGAGTTTACAATTTTCTTAAAGATATAAAATGACTATAATAATATCTATAAAATGCTAAGGATGTTGATAATATTTTTTTACAAATATGGACACAACTCTATAAAATTTTACAAATATGGACACAACTCTGTATAATTTTATTTATGTTATTATATGTTAATAAATAATGTTACAATTTGTGCTCGTAGAGGTTTGGTGTCTTGGCTAGCGGACGATCTGCTAAGTCGTGCCGCTGTGAAGGTCACGAGTTCGAGTCTCGTCCTAACCAAGGGTGGTTCTTGCAGGCTGGGCAGTTCCTCCTAGAGGTTATAATGGCAGCGGGTAGGATTTTTCGTTCGATCCAATTTTGAATATTTTGCTTTTGTTAGTTGATTGAAATTTTTTAATTTGTGGGTGAGAGTTGTGTATAGTAATTTTTTTTTCAGCTGTTTTTGTCTGAGGAAATTGTGTTTGGAGTTGCTCTCAGACATATATAGTCGTGTTAGGAATTGGACCACAAAATTTGTGGGGAACCAAAATTACCCACCAAACCATTGGACCACATTCTGGGGACTTAGTCTTGAGAGATATTTGGATAGCAAAAAGCAAAAAGAGGAGTAGAGGGGTTGATGTATTTAAGAAAACAAAAAATATATTAATATAAGCCCTTGGCTGTGGCTGGGTAAAAAAGCAAAACCCAGTATTAGTGGTAAAGACACCGAAATCTTGAAATTTAATAACTATAATCCACATTTTCCAAAATATCTACCAAATTTTTACCAAAATTATATTAAAATTTCTACTATTTATCAAGCAAATTTGTAGCCTAATTAAACTTTTCTCTAAATAGTGATATAGGTTTATGTTTATCCTTCATTTGATCTGATTGGAATGGGTTTCCTCTTTTTCAAGTGATGCAGAGAAAGCCGAAAAACTGAAACTGGAGTTCATGCAATGAAAAGAAGGGACCGGATTTTTGTGGGATTTTTTTTTGAATATTTTGTTTCTGTTTGTTGAATATTTTGTTTTTACTTGTGGTTGAGAGTTGTGGATGGTAGCCCTCTATTCAGTTTATTTTTATTTTTCTCGTTGCCGAAAGGCCCTGTTTTCTCTGTCTTTTGCTAGGTTTGGCAGTAATGGCCCTGTTTTGCTGGTGTGTTTGTTTTAATTAAACGCCACCTTCTTCGGAACCATACCTGCGGGGTCCACTCCAGCAGCAACCAAAGCCAACACTGAACTCTAGTCAGGTTATCATTTGATTCATTGAATTGGTTTATATTTAATATAAATATGTTTTCCCTTCAATATACTCAATTGATTCGTTACTGCAATACCATTTGTACTCATACTGCACTCAGAACGGATGAATTAATCGATTTAATGGCGAATTCAGCTTCCACTTTTATCCCACCCAAACTAACGTGAATCCATTTCATTTCTTCTCCGCCTTGCTTTGGGGTAGGCAGCACTATATGTTTTAATGTTTTAAGTTTTTATTTTGAATATTCATATATTTTCTTTTGCAGATCCTCATTGTAATGTTTCGGAATGATATCATCTTTTTACAGAAAAACATCAATTTTTTTCCCATCTTGAACACGAGGTACCTGGTTTTTGAAACTAGGGTAAACTAATAATTATATTAGAAAACCCAACATTCAAGGCGCATGCTTCACGCTACCATAATGGGTGTCGAGAGTTGAGTTATGAATGTGTCAGGTTTTGCTATAAATTTATTTTTTAAATTAATATAATTTTTATAAATTTATTTTTTAAATTAATATAATTTTTTTATATTTTTTATAGTTATAATCTATAATAATTAGGATTGAGATTCAGATGAGAGTGTTTTAGATCAAAATTAAAAGCACAAATATTATTAATATAGATTTATTTTTATATTAATATAATTTGTAATATTTTTTGCCTATCATATTTAAGCTTCACTTATACATATTTTAAGTAAAAATTAAATAAAAAAATATAATTAATATAAATTATTTTTTTTATTAATATAATTTTTATATTATTTAATATCATATTTAGAGTTTACTTATACATAGAATCCAAGTACTTTTTTCCAATAAATATTGGTATAATATTTTTAGTATCACTTGCGTAACACATTAGATTCCACTTAAAGATGGAACCTAACATTTATGATAAACTTTCAACAATTTTGTTTATATTGTTTTATTTTAAAGTTTATATGTTTGAAGAATAACTATGATGTATAAGCTTTAAGTGAAAATCTAAATACAAAGAATAAAATGGATATAGTTAATATTATATTTAATATTAATATTATTTTAGTTATATAAATAATATTACATTGGTTTTTCTCGGATGCGGGTGGTTTTATTGTATAGCAGGTCCGTGGCTCGTCATAAGGGTATGTGTCCGCCCGGACGAGCCACGTATACCAGGACGATTAGTATATGGTGTAGCAGCGTGAAGCATTTAAGTTCGCAGGTGATGGTTTATGGCAGTCGAGTCCTTTCGGCATTTACTGCCCTTCTCGGTAACTGGAAAATGGCGCTTCAAAGCCATAGCTTCTCTGTCATTCTCCCGCAGTTTGTGTTGGCTCATGCTCTGGTCCTGAGGGAGGTTGTGGAGGCTCATTGTGTTGGCTCTTGCTCTGGTTCTGAGGGAGGTTGTGGTGGTTCTGAGGTTGCGAGGGGGCATTCCTACAATTCGAACAATTCGGGGATGTATGGCATCTCTGTCATTCTCCCGCAGTCTGGCATAAGGATTGGGTGCTCGGAGGTGGTGCGGGCTCATTCTCTGGTTCCGAGGGAGGCTGCGAGAGAGTATACCTGCTACTCGCCCAATTCAAGGATGCAGCGAGAGCGCCAACGAGGGATAAGTCGGCGCGGGAGTTACAGAGGCCGGGCTTCGTCTCAGAGGCAAGCCCCCTCCCCCTCCTCCTCAATCGAGGTTTCTTCCGACCGCAGACGATCCAGGGGACGGGCAGTTGGCAGAGGAAGAGCAGCGGAACTCCAAGAAAGGATGGAATGTGGGCACTCTGCGCATCCCATGGTGAGATATCGTATTCCATGCACTCTGTCAAATTCTACTTTCTTTGTAACGGTTTCGGTGGAGCACTGCAGCAATCCTCGAGGTCAAGATGAGGCTCTTCAAGCCAGCCCTCCGCGGATTCCTGAGTTGGCTCCCACAGTAGATATGCAAGTTCCCGCCTTTGATATGCTGCGCCCTGTTCAAGACAGCTTCTCCCCAGATCCTGGGGCAGGCCCAAGTGAACCTGTGCAGCGCAACATTCTCACCGAACCGGACATCCACCAGCCTCCCAGATGCAAAACGGAGGAAGACCCGCACACCACTGATGATGACTAGTTCGCTCTGCAACTCGCCTCAGGTTTCTGAGCAAGGAATTTTTTCACTGTCTGCTCTCACCGCTATCTTATATGTGTCAGGTCTTTGTCATTATGTAATTCTGTCCTTCTCTGTTACAGTGACGGCTATCCATAGTTGTTCCAGTCTCCATGTGTTTCAGTCTCAGCTAATCATGTATGTTCAGTGTCGGTCTCATGAATGTCGATTTGGTTCAAGTGTCGGTCTTATGTAATTTTGGAGATGATTATTCCTGAGCTTACTGTCAGTCCTTCGACAGGAATCACAGGGCTTCGGCTCTGTTGTACCAATGATGATGTAATTTTTGCCTTTTTGTAATATAATAGCATAGTCTTATTCAGAAAAAAAAATAAATATTACATTGGTTTTATTATTAGTATATTATTAACATCACAGTTTATAATAATATTATTTTAATTATAAAAATAATATTGTATTATATTTTCATATGAAAATTAGAAATATATAATTATAATTATGTAAAATCATTTTAAAATAGTGATGATGTGATATGTTTATGTTTTTTAATTGAATTAAATTTTTTAAAGAATTTGTCTTATAAATATCATAAGTCATTTTACAACATTTTTTAAAGACTTAAACCTATTAAGATCTTTTGACAATGATGATGGTTTGTTACTCAATCTTTAAAAAGTTAAATTTTAAAGTTTTTTTCTATAGATTAATCTAAATTCTCTAATTTTCTTTTTTTTAAAGGAAGAATTGGATTTTTTGGAAATAGAACTCTGACGTTGTCTTTACTTATATTAATTTTATGATGTTTGTTGCTAATACTTTCATATTCATGCAATATGTACATTACTACTATGAATTTCCATTATCTCAGAATTTGAGATAGAATTTATATTACTTATATTAATTTTATGATCTTTGTTGCTAATACTTTCATATTCACGCAAGATGTACATTACTACTATGAATTTCCATTATCTAAGAATTTGAGATAGAATTTATATTGTACTCAATTTTTTTTCTTTTTCCAGTTTCAACACATAATTATTATTTTTTCTCCATAATGATTGAGTTCACATATAATCAATGTTTTTTAAATATTTTTTCTTTAATGGTTGAGTTTACAAATTCTTAGGAGAGATAACAGGTCTATGCTATCATTTTTTTGTTTTTTTCCCAGATAATGAAGTAAGAGTAGTTACATTTTATTTGGATGAATCAATAAGAATTAATGTCGTCCCCTCTCATTAGACATTAGTATTTATAGTTGTAAATTTAATGAACCAAGACCATTTTTTTTTCAATATGGTTTATTGTAATTTCTAGAGAATTGAACCTGTAAACCCTCAATAGTAAATAGCATATAGAATTGAACCCATTGGTAAATAGCATATAGAATTGAACCCATAATTTTTCAATAGCAAAAATACTTTAACTACTATAATTTGACTAATTAAACTAACTCATTTATATTTTATTTTATAAGTTATATTTCACTAAAATGCTTTTCAATCCACATAAAACAGAAAAACGGAAGCTCCTGCCATGAAAAGAATGGGCCCGAATATGCATATTTCCTTCTCTTAATTGATTAAATGTTGTATATGGCATTTATTTTGAATTTATTTTTATTTTTCCATTGGGAGCCTGCCCTGTTTTCTCTTTTGTTCTGTTGTGCAGTAATTTCCCTCTTACTGTTCTTCTGTTTATTTTAATTAAACGCTACTTTCTTTTATTTACATAGGGAACATGTTTCTCTTTTGTTCTGTTCTGCAGTAATTGCCCTCTTACTGTTCCTCTTTTTATTTTAATTAAACGCACCTTTCTTTTATTTACATAGGGAACCTGTGGGATCCACTCTATCCTCAAACAAGGCCAACACTAAACTCTGATGAGGTTAATATTTGATTTACTGAATTGGTTAAAATTTAATATTAATATATTTTTAGTTGTGCCATGAAAAAAATGGGCCCGAATATGCATTAATTGATTAAATGTTGTATATGGCATTTTTTTTAATTTATTTTTATTTTTCAATGCCGGCCTGCCCTGTTTTCTCTTTTGTTCTGTTGTGTTGTAATTGCCCTTTACTGTTCTCTGTTTATTTTAATTAAACGCTACTTTCTTTTATTTAAATAGGGAACCTGTGGGATCCACTCTATCCTCAGACAAGGCCAACATTAAACTCTGATAAGGTTAATATTTGATTTACTGAATTGGTTAAAATTTAATATTAATATATTTTTAGTTGAATATACATATTGTACGTTCAAATTGATACTGTTAGTGCAGCACTATTGGTACTCAACGCAGTGATATTCGTAGTGGACGGA
Organism: Pinus tabuliformis; assembly: GCA_031772625.1. Classification (NCBI taxonomy): domain Eukaryota; kingdom Viridiplantae; phylum Streptophyta; class Pinopsida; order Pinales; family Pinaceae; genus Pinus; species Pinus tabuliformis. The sequence goes on along the minus strand of CM062808.1, from coordinate 727,385,562 downwards.
CGTTGGATGAATTAATTGAGTTGAGGGTACTCCTGTAGCAGCGGAACACAAATTCATTTGACAGCGTTCGTATAATTCTTTGCACATCGTTTACATAAATATAGTAGAATTCAAATAATGTAGGATGCATGCTTCACGAATTGAAGTGTTTGAGAGATAAAGAGTTAGGCGAGGAAATCGTTGTTGAGGTCGTGAGAGCGTGAAAGTTCTGAGTAGGTTCACAGTGAGTTTATCATTGGTTCACCAGAAGTTGGCTATCAGAGATAATCGAAGAGACGCAGCAAGTAGCAAGCTTGTGATAGAAGCCCCTGCTTAAATTTGGTATCAAAGCCAGTAACGTCTGGTTTTTGAGGTCGGTATTCTATTCATTAACTCATACAGAATGGATTCATTCCGGAAATATGTTTCTTTCCGTGAATTAGAAGAGAGAGAATTTATGGCTGAAGAAAACCCTTTGAGAGATATGTTTGCATCTAGTTCAAGTCGTGTCTTAAACCAAGCCGAGCTTGAATATGAAGAAACCCAGCCATCTGCCCGATGGGAATTACTTGTTATAGCTCCCTCAAAAATATATAGTAATATATCTGTATTTCATTTGAAAGTTGTTACTAGAATTAGCATCAAAGAGTTTGTGAGCTAAATCTAAGAAAATTCCGATGTAATCTAGACTATTCCCCTGTTAAACCCCAAAGCTTTGCAAGCAGAGGCAAAGAAACTGAATACGAAATATTTGCATCTAGGATGCATAAGAGTAGGAATCAGTCCCCTAGTCCACAAAGGACTAAATACTTTTGTGTTAGCAGCAGTTCGTGATCTAACACACAACAGATATGCTGATTCTTTGATTGGCGGGATTGTTGCTCCACTGTCAAATGGCCTAGTCTACTTTGATTGTTTTCCAAATTTCTCTATCTATGTCTTTGATGAAATCATTGACCAGATCCTCTAGCTTTAGATCCAAACCACTGGTTTCAAAATGCATCAAAAGAGAAATAATATAGCCATTCATACCAAAGGTTGTTTTCGCCATACAAACACCTTATGGCCAGCTATCCGCCATACTCCTAGTCGTGATTCAAAGTCAAGTGTTGTAGTTATGACTGATGCCAAAAACCAAAAGATTGACCATCAAAAAATCAAATGGGAAGACTTGACTTTTCCTGAACATTGGGGAGTACAAAATCCTAAACCTCTAATTCCCAGAGGAATTACCTCAGCTAATATTACAGAAAATCAATCTTCTGCAGTGTTATCCTTCCCCAAAAGATCTACTATAGACCGCCGAGGTATAGAACAAGCCTATAAAAGCTCTAAATATTACAGGGTCTTTCTACTGTAGATACTGCATGTTCCAGTAATTCTCTTTGTAAACATATTTCCCTTTTTGAGTTAGCCCAACTTGTTAATTTTTCTTCTTTGGAAGTTAAATGTCCAGAATGTCAAAGTATTGTAAATCTGCTGATGCTTGTTGAAATTGTAATCCATGAAAATCATAACCCCAGATCTGGCATAGCTCCTCCATCAACTTCTGTAAATCCATGCCCAAATCCTAAATGCTCAAACATCTTGTTTCCCCATGAACAAGAGTCTGACCATGTGCTCATGATGCATGAGATCACTACTTTGGAAGATGAAGATCCAAGATTCATTGAGATGATGAGTCTCATGAGACCAGCTAAGCCTAGATATGGTCTAGGATATCTGGAGCAAGCAAAAAGCCTTATACCACCATGTAGGTTTGGTCCAGTACCTGATGATTGTAAAAAGCCCGCTGTTATGGAAATGCATAAGTTCTTTTCTCTGATGGATGGATGTTTTAAGTCTGAAATTAGTGCCAAATGGATGAAAGCAATGCTTAATTGGGATTAATTCACTAATCCCCAAACAGAAGAGTTTGATCAAACTTATTCTCCTCAAGAGAAACAGAAATTAGCTGAAGATTGGAAAAGATATATGGAAGTAAATAATACATGGATATCCTTTTATTCTTGGAAGGATAATATTGCTCCCATAAATGTTTTAATTGGTTCATCATCGTCTTCAGTTAATAAACATGCTTGGACTGCTTTGGATGGAAGCAAATTAGAAACTTCAACGACAATTCCTCCATTTAAAGGAATTGTTATTGGAGAAAATCAACATGCAGCCAAAGCTATTCCTATGGTCTAGAAAGATGAAAATGCCTTAGGCATTGATGGCAGAATACAGAAGGCTTGTGAGCAGATAAACTAGACAAATACAGCAATCAAAGGCTTAGAAATGAACATAGCCAAAGCAGCAGAAGTCAAAGACCAGATTGATACTATTCAAGTGTCAATTAATGATTTAAATAAATGTTTGAATAATGTACAGTTTGATTCTTCTATTATTAAAACATATACAAGAGAATCCTTGTCCAAGATAGGAGTAGAAGAAAAATTGGTTGGTCATTTGGATTCAACTAAAAGTCTTATAACTGGTTTGACAAACAAAGTAGAAAAGATGAATCTGTCAAAAGTTGAAAAACTAGTTCCTAACTCCTTTCTGTTTAAAAGAAATATAAAGATGCAGGATCCTGTCAAGCCTGTCAACAAGTTTCCAGCACTCTTTCCAAAAGAAGTAGCCAGCTCTTCAGAAGCTGAAGCTACTGAGAAAATAACAATTGCATCCTTATTTAAGGGTGAGGAAGAAGAGAAGAAGGAAGAGAAAGATTCTGACACACAGATCTTTCCTATTTATGAACCTTTGGAGCATAGGTTCAACAAATATCCAGCACCTGATATTGAAGGTAAAGGTAAGCTTTCTGAATCTCACACCTTTTTCCCAAACTCCCACAGAGAGTGGAATATTGACAGCATGAGTGTTGGACAAATCAGACAACTGATAGATATGATGTATACTGAATATAAACTCATGTTTAAGGGGAAAAAGCGAAATTGATGCTTGCAGGACCATCATACAGTGCTTTACAGGCACACTTCTCAGGTGGTGGGAAACAGAGTCATCTCTAGATCTTATATCAAAAATGGAAGCAGAAGTATTAAAAGATGAAAATGGAGATGTCATACACAATTCAGATGGCACCACTACTAGTAACATGATAGGAGCGTTGACATCAATGATCCTTGAACATTGGTGTGGAAGTGAGACAGAGATTGCAAATAAAAATGAGGTTATCCTGATGAACCTCAAATGCTATAAAATGTCTCAATTTGAAGATTTCCATAGAGATTGGATGCAGAGAATTTATGAAGTCAAAGATTCAAAGAACTTGTTATGGAAACAAGTTTATCTTGCAGCCCTGCCATCCAGGTTCGTTGATTATATCCGATTACAAGAAGTCTTCCAGTTGCCATTTGAGTCCTACACATGGGGAGAGATATATGCACATATCACAAAGACCCTGGTTAGTCTTTGTACCAGTTCAAAAGTGAACAAATCTCTGGAAAAACTTTCCAAATTTCCAGACCAAAAGTCCATCTGTAGCAAATATGGACTTACAGCAGATGATCCTTTAGTAAAAAGGAGAAAAGCAAAGAAGAGGACAAAAAGAGAATTCAAAGAAAGATACTACAAGGACCGCAGAAAGTATCCCAAAGATACAAGAAGAAATTCTAAACAAGCTCGAGGCCAGACCTCCAGAGAAAAAAAGGGATATTACAAATATATTCCTAAAACACATTATTATCGTCCCTCTGATATTCATCTGCACACCACAAAGAAAGAGAAATGGAATAACATTACTTGTTGGCTATGTGGTCAGAATGGACATACTGCCTCTAGATGCCCAGTAGGAGAAGAGTCAAAAAGAAACAGAGGCAAGAAAACACAAGCCTTTGCTCAAAAAGCAAAGCAAGTCAAACAAGAGAGAAGGGGGCCAATGCAATGTATGAAATGTGGTTCCCATACTCATCAGACAGAACGCTGCCCCAATGTTGTGATCAGAGAAATAGCTCAGCAGCATCAGATTGAAGAATCATCTTATGATTCTTTCAGTTCTTCTTCCGCAGAAGAAATACATGCCCATATGCAGCAATGCTCAGAGTCTGATTCTTCAGAATGCCTTTGTTCTGATTCTGAAGAATGTGCCTGCCAAGTTCACTATGATTCTGATTCAGAATTCTTTAGTGAATCCAGTGAAGAAGAAACTCCTAAGCCACAAAAAGAAAAAGTCCTAATGGCTGCTACTGAAGAAGACGAGCTGAAGATTTTAGCTCAAATCCACAACATGGAAGAAGGAGAGATGAAGAACCGCCTGACTGAAGCATTCATGGACCAGCTCAAGTCCAGAACTGCAAAAGATTCAGGTAAGAAATCTTTATTTATTGATGCCTCTTTTGAAAAGAATACTAAGTCATATCAAAGGCATCAACAAAAACCTGGCAGAGTGAGATCTCTCACTTTGGGAGAAGTGAGTCAAGAGATTCACATTTTAAAATCAGAAATTTCTGCAATGAAGTCTCAAATTGCAGAATTGAAGAAAGGAAAACAAGTGGCTGGTAAAGAAAAAGAAGAAGAAGAAGATCAGCCTTGGAATACTGCTCAGTACAACAGTAATAATCAGATTGAAGTTGCTGAAGGATTTAAAGATCCAAATTTTGGCTTCAAAGAAATGAGACTCATGACCATCTCATATCAGCAACACCATGTTAAAGTAAATATCTGCATTAGAGGTGAAATGTTTGAATTAATTGCACTAATTGATTCAGGAGCAGATATTAATATTCTTAATATCAAGACCATTCCTGCAAAGTATTGGATTGCAGCAAAAAGAAAAGTGGTGGGATTAGGAAATAAAAAGCTTAATTATGAAGTACCCAAGGCATCCTTATGCTTTGAACACCACTGTATCAATTTAAAATTTGCAGTTGTTGACATTCCCGTTCACTGTATTCTTGGCAATGTTTTCTTAGAAGCAGTAGAACCTCATGGCTCAGTGAGGTTAAGGAATGGAAACGCCGAATATTTTATATCAGTTCCCACATCAAAAGGAACTCGATGAAAGATTGAATTTCCATATGTATCTAACCAGAGAATATCCACAATGGTTCAGACTGTACAGAATTTGGAGAGAGATGAAGAAAGACTATCAGATCTAAAAGATCTGAAATCTTCTCTCAGGATAGAAGAACAATTCAAACAACCTCAGGTCAAAAGGAGGATTGAAGATTTGAGAAAGGAAATTGAAGAAGAATGCTGCTCTGAGGAACCTAATGCATTTTGGCACTAATTTCAGACTTAAAACATCCATCCATCAGAGAAAAGAACTTATGCATTTCCATAACAGCAGGCTTTTTACAATCATCAGGTACTGGACCAAACCTACATGGTGGTATAAGGCCTTTTACTTGCTCCATATATATCTAGGCTTAGCTGGTCTCATGAGACTCATCATCTCAATGAATCTTGGATCTTCATCTTCCAAAGTAGTGATCTCATGCATCATGAGCACATGGTTAGACTCTTGTTCATGGGGAAACAGGATGTCTGAGCATTTAGGATTTGGGCATGGATTTACAGAGGTTGATGGAGGAGCTATGCCAGATCTGGGGTTATGATTTTCATGGATTACAATTTCAGCAAGCGTCAGCAGATTTACAATACTTTGACATTCTAGACATTTAACTTCCAGAGAGGAAAAATTAACAAGCTGGGCTAACTCAAAAAGGGAAATATGTTTACAAAGAGAATTACTGGAACATGCAGTATCTACAGTAGAAGGATCCCTGTAATATTTAGAGCTTTTACAGGCTTGTTCTATACCTCGGCGGTCTATAGTAGATCTTCTGGGGAAGGATAAGACTGCAGAAGATTGATTTTCTGTAATATCGGCTGAGGTAATTCTTCTGGGAATTAGAGGTTTAGGATTTTGTACAACCCAATGTTTAGGAAAAGTCAAGTCTTCCCATTTGATTTTTTGATGCTCAATCTTTTGGTTTTTGGCATCAGTCATAACTACAACACTTGACTTTGAATCACGACTGCGAGTATGGCGGATAGCTGGCTATAAGGTGTTTGTATGGCGAAAATAGCCTTTGGTATGAATGGCTATATTATTTCTCTTTTGATGCATTTTGAAACCAGTGGTTTGGATCTGAAGCTGGAGGATCTGGTCAATGGTTTCATCAAAGACATAGATAGAGAAATTTGGAAAACAGTGAAAGTAGACTGGGCCATTTGACAGTGGAGCAACAATCCCGCCAACTAAAGAATCAGTATATCTGTTGTGTGTTAGATCACGAACTGCTGCTAACACAAAAGTATTTAGTCGTCGGTGGACTAGGGGACTGATTCCTACTCTTATGCATCCTAGATGCAAATATTTCGTATTTAGTTTCTTCGCTTTTGCTTGCAAAGCTTTGGGGTTTAACAGGGGAATAGTCTGGATTACATCGGAATTTTCTTGGATTTGGCTCACAGACTCTTTGATGCTAATTCTAGTAACAACTTTCAAATGAAATACAGATATATCACTATATATTTATGAGGGAGCTATAACAGGTAATTCCCATCGGGCAGATGGCTGGGTTTCTTCATATTCAAGCTCGACTTGGTTTAAGACACGACTTGAACTAGATGCAAACATATCTCTCAAAGGGTTTTCTTCAGCCATAGATTCTCTCTTTTTTAATTCACAGAAAGAAACAGATTTCCGGAATGAATCCATTCTGTATGAGTTAAGGAATAGAATACCGACCTCAAGAACCAGACGTTACTGGCTTTGATACCAAATGTAAGCAAGGGCTTCTGTCACAAGCGTGCTACTTGCTACGTCTCTTCGATTATCTCTGATAGCCAACCCCTGGTGAACCAGTGGTAAACTCAGCACAACCCTACTCAGAACTTTCACGCTCTCACGGCCTCAACAACAGCTTCCTCGCCTAACAATGGCCTTGGCGTCCCTTCATCCCTTTGGCGAACCTCTGATGAATTTCCTGCGAACTTCGGATGAAAGCTCAAAGATAACTACTACCACAGTAGACAATAAAAATGCGCAAGGTATTCTTATGCGGAAACTGGTGTACTCATATTATTTCGGAATGGATTTTAGAATTACAGAGAGATTCTTTATCAAAGATTTACTATCTTCGCATTTGTCGGACTTTATGTTGTTCACAAGGAACAAGCAATACCAAAGGCTACCTGGTGAAAGATAGGCTCTGCCTCAGAATATGACTGGACTCATATACAGACTCAAAAGACTCTCTAAAATGATTCGGCCACTTTAGGTTCTCACCAGTGTCGAGCACACTGATGCGCAGGCTCCCAAATCACACTAACTCTCTAGGACTCGTTAAGACTCGATCTCTTCTTGTGATGCAAGCATATCAGACTGAATGTTCATAGCTGCAGAGTAGGTGAGTCTCTCGAATCTCAGACACAATAACTCAATGACTCTAAATTCTGATGCATGAACAATGAGCCTTACCCTCAATATATAGAATTGAGAGGGGACAAACATTACTGTAGGCCATTAGTCGATTGACCTAAAGGTGGATGGAATCATTGCTTTCGGGTAACGCCAGGGTGACATCCGCACAAAGATTCGAATCCAAAAAAACAAATCTTACGGAAAGAGATTCCGACAAAACAAAGTGGATGCTTTTCTATCAAAGACCACGAGAAATGACTTTAAAGTAAGATACCTGAATTATTTACACATTGGAGGCATTAGTACAACAAAGCCCACGGGAAATCTGGCCACAATTAAGTCCTTGTGACTGGACATCATGAATACACAATGGATGCTTTTTATAGAAAGCCAATGTGAACCGTCAAAATATTGTCATATGAGGGAATCTATTTCTTTTATACAACATTTCGTCCCAGGCTTTTGTGTATATCCTACGGATAATCATAGGTTTCCTCAAAATAATCTAATATTTTACTTTGGTCAATACTAGCCACTCTAAATGTTCTCTCATGTATTCTTCGAGTGTATAGTTCACATTATGGGATGGTGACCATTCTTTTTCTGTCATTTCTTTAACAGTTTTGTAGGTAGGGTGAAAGCATTCTTCAAGAGCTTGTTCAATACATAAATCACAATGGTTTTTGCAATATTGTTTGTGCCATACAGGGTCCATTGCAGTTCTGCTAACACCATAGTCATTCCACCAGTGTATACAATTCTAGGCTGCTTTTACCTCTTTTTGTATTGTGGAATAATTTTGTTCTGCTGGATTCCACACTCCTGAAGCAAACTGGACAATCTATTTATCCTTTCAATTCTTCTGCTTTAATATTCCTCCCCATCCTATGTTGTTAGCATCTGTTTCCACAATCTTAAAAGTAAGATCATCAACAACATATAGAATTGACAGTTTTTTTACTTTAGCTTTAATGTTTTGTACTGCCTTAGTATGGACATCTGTCCATTCTGGAGGATTTTTCTTCAATCTTCTATTCAGTATCCTTCTATCACTTGCACAATCTTGATAGAAGTTACTGACGTAGTTTAGGCATCCCAAAAACCTTTGCAACTTGTTTTTGTTTATCATGACATCAGGGAACTTATCCACAAACTCTAGTGCATGTTTTTGTAAAGAGATTTGTCCATTTGAGATGGTATGCCCCAAAAATTTGACAGTGGTCTGAAAGACCTCTATCTTCTTCTTGCTAAGCACAAGACCATTATGCTTAACCAAGTTCTTGAAAATATTTACATGTTTGAAATGGTCTTGAAGATTTTTGGAAAATATTAATACATCATCTATGTACACAATAAGCCAGTCAAAATAAGGCTTAAAAATATTATCCATTACCTTTTGGAATTTTGATGGCGCATTCTTCAGTCCAAAAGGCATCACGTTCCACTCGTAGTGGTCGGCTGGTATACTGAAAGCAGTTTTGAATTTATCCTTTTCTGATATGGCAACCTGCCAAAATCCTGCCTTTAAATCAAATTTGGAGAAGATCTTGGCTCCTGCTATCCTTCTAATCAAATCTCCTTTATGAGGTATAGGATAGGTGTCATCAGCGAAGACTGAATTCAGGGCTTATAATTTATGACCAATCTTAGTATTCCTCTGATCTGTTCAGCTCTCTTATTTACATAGAAACCATAACAGTTCCAAGGACTGTCAGATTTCCTGATAAGTTTTCGGTCAAGGGGCTGCTGGATCTCTTTCTCACAGAGATCTCTGTACTCTTTATTCATTGGAATGGCTCGACTCTTACAAGGCTTACCAGCATAGCCTTCTTTGTAAGGGAGTTCAATTGTATGCTGCTTTCTATGATATTTATAATTTGGAAGATTTTAGGTCAAACTCGAAACACTAAGCGCAAAATTAGTAAAGTTTTATTTTTTATATTCATGTAATTTTTTTTTAATATTATTAGCATAACACATTAGACTCCACTCATATATGGGACACAACATTCCCCTATTCAATATGAGGCAACGTGGGCTTTGAGGGGTTTTGATTAATATTATTTTATTTTAATGTATATTATTATGTTTATTGTTTTTATAATTATATATAAATTTTTAACATACTTAATGTTATAGTTTATATTAACATTATTTTAATTATATAAATAATATTGATTTATTTTTTAATATTATTATTATTATATATGATTAAATAGGGTTTTGAATTTTTCTCTATTTATATTAATTTCATGATTTTAGCTATTACAGTTTCTTGAATATTTATATGTGCAAATGATACCTTCATATTATGTATATTGTTATTGTGAATTTCCATTTTCTCAAAAATTATATTGTACTCGGCTTCCTCTCTTCATTGGATCATATCAAATTCATAATCATTATTTTTAGGAAAATTGAATAAATATCTATTTTTTCACATGATACCTCATACTCTCATCACATTTTATGTATATTGCTATATTGAATTTCCATTTTCTCAAATTTTTTATTGTATTAGTCCTCTCTTCTTTCAATCATATCAATTTATAATCATTATTTTTTATCTTAGTAATTAAATTCCAAAATTTTCCATTATCAACCCATAATTAATGTTTTTGTTGGACACCTAATCCTCTAAGGGTTATGGTGTGGAAGATAAACCGTCAAAGAGAGTCCAAGAAACCTTAGAATATGGAATCCAATTGTGACTCCCATGTATTATAAATATGTATCACTATCAATAATAATATATTCAATGTTTATCTTTCATACTTTCATCTTCACCACAATGTTTAACATAGTATCAGAGTTATAGGCATATTCCTGCCTTGTCTAATTATTGTGAGCCAGTGGTTTTGTGGCCTCCTTAAAAATCGAACTATTGTGTGGTCTTCTTAAAATTTGGCACTTTATCATCTCTTCCATACAGTCGGTCCTACCATCTGTCAAGTCTACCTTTCCTCTGTCGTGAGTAGATCTATACTCCTTCTTCGATTGCTTTGTTGAATGAAATAACTAGAGATTGATAATCCTTCTGCAATTGGTGTTGTTATCCCACAATAGAAGCGTTTTCTTTGCTTCATTTGGTCATCCCTTTGCCAAGAAAATAAACTGCTCTAGCAAGTCTGTGGATTCTTTGTCTAACTTTCTGCACCTCTGCTTCGTTTCTGCAATAGTAATGTTGGTAATTTTGTTTTGGTTACTCTTTGCGCCCTTAAGAAACACCAACACTGACATTTATGTTACCCTCGCCAAACCTGCACTCCATACATTCTCCAACTACCAGTGATATATATCGGCCTCACTAATATATCTTAACCCTATGCCCGACATTAAATGATGCTCAAGATTTTCCCTGTCCACCTATGATCCATCATCACATTCGTTTGAGTGATATGTTACCATGGATTCTGTTAATCCATGCATAGAATAGGACATGTCTTTGGTTCTTTCGGAGGCTAATTTTCACCATACCATGCCTTTGTTCAACTGTGTGGTTATATGTCTATCAATCTCATCAAATATTTATCTGCCACTATTATCGTAATCTCTTTGTTCCTCCATTATCGCCTTTAAATTGGTTGTGAAAACAAAACAACAACATCGCATTGGAAATTATTGTTGGAGTTGGAGATACATATAACATTTCATAGGCCCATGTTGTTGTGTTATTTTAGTGAATAAGAGGCTTACACGATCCATGGATTTGTCAACTTTATTTAGCTTCGAATGTCACCTAAATAGCTCAGCTTTTTTTTCCTGACCTCCTCATGCGATTCATCTCCCACAGTTTTGAGAACATAGACATTACCCTATCTTATGTTCACATCATCCAAAATTCCTTTAGGAACCTCGTCGATTACAGGGACTGCGGAAGGATCTTCAACATTGAGGAGGTGGAAAAGTTCATTAGATAGATCACCTTTTGGAGCAGCAATTATCTGAAAATGAGATCTTAAATCAATACTAAGGTATTACAGAATCATCTGCAGGAATGTTTATATTACTTAGTGTAATAGATCGAAAAGATTACGAATAATACAGACATTTAACAATCAGAAAACATAACAATTCAACACATCAACACAGTGAATAATCAAGGAGTTCACCAGACTTCCTGGCTACGTCTCCTGGTTTAGCTTTCAGTGTCGACCTCTATATTAAGTCTTTAAGAACAAATTATTACAAGGGTGAGCTCGAAACAGAGTCTCAACCAACAGTGACATCAAAGAGGGATATGCTCGAAAACCTCGAGTCTAAAAGAGTGCACAGACTCTCCCTCTGTCTGGTTCCTCTATGCAATCTGCCTCAATCTGACTGACTGACTGTCTTTCTGTGACTATCTTCAATTGACCTCCCATCTGTGTTGCCATTGAATGGATTTTAAGCCTATCAGCGTTGTTGGTTTGCATTCCTTTTCGGGCTCTCTGCCTCCCGGCCTTTGTCTCTTCATCTCCCTTTTCGGCGTTGGACACGTTATGTTAAAACAAAATGCTTAATGCACAAAGAACTCCTTTTAGAAACGGAAGGATCGGCGGGCGTGGTGAAACCAACCGTTCGGTCTTCCTCCGCACAAATCCCCGACATAATGGATATTTTGTCTATATACAATATTATCAGAATACAAAGAAATACACAGAAATATTGACTACAAAAATGATTATCGGAACTCAAAATTTATGAAACTATGTATATATTTCTTTCGGGTCCGCTTTATCGCATGTCGCATGTCGCATAGTGCCGCTCCTTTGTATTGTTGTGATGCGATATCACTATCGGCGTTCGCATATCGCAAGTCCTCGAGCCCTCGGTAAGTCCTCCCTTTGGTGATATTGCGATGCAATCTCTGTTGTTGATCTACGATCTTCAATCCAACAGACGATAGTGATTTTGGATGGCCCACCTGCACGGAGATTACCCACTCGAAAATGTGGTTTTCTCTCTCTTGCGGTGTGCTACGTGTCAGCCAGTGTATGGAATCGGGCGGAGCCTCTCCAATATTGCTTACCGCCTGAAGCCTGCCCAAAATACCGCTTACCACGGAACTCAAACCCTTCGTTGTTTTATTTCATAACTCCTTTGGGTCCACCTGTGTTAAGTCCTCCCTTTGGTTCCACATGATGCGATATTGGTAGTTGATCTGGACCGTTGATCTATGCGCTCGATAAATGGTTCACGTTGTTTTGCTTGTATCGCTATCACATTTCTCTTAAGGCTAAGGCCTGTTAACACTGCTTTCTTTCTCCCAATGCGATATCAATCTCGTCCGTTGATCCCGTAGATCCAACAACTCTGGGGCATTAAGGTTGTGCTTCTCCGCTTTCACTTTAACAAAATTGATCTTGCAACTATTTAAAGACTTCATTTGCGAGAAATAGAAGAAGCGTCCTTCAGAAATAGCACAAGGTAGCACTTAGCTAGAAGAAGCATCCAATGAAAAACAGGAGAAGCAAAAGTATTACAGAACATTGACCTTAAACCGTGTGTTCCTTGACCATATCCTCGACCATGAACATCCCGACCTCGAGTATAGCTTTGGCCATGAGCACCCCGATCATGATCAATGTGACCATAACAATGAGCATCCCAACAATGAACACCTGGCAACAAGAACCTTGACCGCGAGTGTCACGACGACCATGTGTTTGAATTTTGTATCATTTTCTACGATGCCCCTCCCTGTGTAACTGAGATTTGCAAGCCAAAGAACTGATAATAATTGAACCATGCAAATGGGACACTAGTGTGCCAACTACTCCAAGGTGTCAGAATTTTTTACACCAACCTGAACCCATCATTGTTTAGCCACTGGTGGAGCAAGTAAACTTCCAATGTGAGGTCCTTTACCCGAAGAGAGTGTATTCCCTTGTTATTTTGAAACTGCTACTTGTTGTGTCTGACAAATGAAAAGGAGATAAAAGATCCTGGGTGACAGACAAACCACTAGGTTGAGGCTGATTGAACATCCTGATCCCCACAGTGCCCATGCAGATGCAATCCAGTGTGCTAGAGACTAAATAAGAGGTGTAGTGAGATGCAAACATTCCAACCTTAAGAAACCAGAGAATACCTAAGGAGGGGCCAGTGGATGTAAACATAGTTGTAATTAAAATTGACGACATGATAATTAAGGTCCGACATATCCTGAAAAAGAGAGGGATAACCAATATAAATTTGGTGTAACCATTGTTGATTTAAATATGGAAGCTACCAAGCTTTGTGTTAGCCTTTTTCTCGCAGCTAAAGGTGTCAATTCATGCCTTTATAGTTGGCCATCATTTCCCTGTAATGCAGAGTCGAGTGAGTGTACCTACCCACTGAATCTATTAATGCCCATGGTGTGAGAGGAGTTATCATATTGTACCTATGCATTGGGATGTGCATGTTATCGGGAAAGTGGCTAAAATCGCCATTCAAGTTGATCATTGGCATGATATTTGGCCCATACTCACACCTATAGTGGGGGTTTCCTACATACACCGTCAACCTAATTACTTATGAAGAGTTCTCTTGTACACTAAGTATCCAAAATAAATTCCTATAATGCCCTATCTATACATATTTAGTTCAGGTTCTCCTTACAAAAAGAAATGGTTGCAATGTCATTGTAACAAGGATAAAAATTTACATTTTCTTGTGGGGGAAAAAATTACCTTGGCTTGTAGGTGTGTCAACAATACTCTTGTTGCATGCACCAAAAGTAATGATCAACATAAACAAAATCTTTCTGCCTTTCCAATTTTCTAACACTACACCACCTTATAACAATAATAATGTAGGGGAATAATATTCACACAATTAAATACGCAATAAGGATCAATATTTTATATGATGATGGTATCGCTACATTTTGTAGAAGCTCCAGGCTTTGTCAATACAAATCTTAATGCCATTACAACAATAACTATCAAGTTCATCTAGAAAAACTAATGAAATTGGCCCTATAAAAGCTAGGGATATTAGCCCTATGTGTTAGGGATTAATCTACCTAGGAAAAATTAGAAGATGAACCCTATAATAATTGAGTAGGAAACCAAAGTATACATTTATATATCACTAGGGCTCATGACCACTATTTTGAAATGAGATTATGTGATTCTAATCATGTGTTTCTAGTAATAATATAAAAAACAAACCAATATTATTTGCATAAATAAAATAATAATAATGTATGTAAATTATAACATAAAAAATACTAACTATACCTTTTTGTATTTGAAATTTGACCTAAAACTTAAAAGTTATAATTATAATTATTATTAGAAATATAAAAATTCACTTGCTCCATGCTAGTTCTTGGAATTCGTTGACGCTCTGGCAATTTCGACGGGAGTCTCAGGTTTGAATTGATTTTGGCAAGCTTCCCCAATGGACGATGTGGAGGGCCCCCCCACTGCCCTTCCCCCTCTGGACTCCTCCGTCGATGCCGCTTTCCAGTCTCTGGTGGCCTCCCTCTCGAAGCGCTTGCGGCCTGCTACTGCTGCTTCCAAGTTTTTCAAGTGGAATATCGAGGTGAAAGACGTCTCCCTACAAGATGGAGTGAGTCGTACCTCCCTTGCTTAAGCTGAGAGAGCGCTAATTGGGAAATTCATAGGTACGTGTCCCTCTCTTAGATCAATGGAAGCCTAGATTAAGAAAACCCGGAATCCCATGATGAAGGGTGAGATTTCTCTTTCTATGGTTGGCAATGGATTTTTCATCTTCTTATTTGAAAACAAGGAGGATAAGGAGGTAGTATTTTGTAATGGACCATATTTCTTTGGCTCCAGAGGGATGTATTTAAACAAATGGTCCCTCAATTTTAATCCTGATGAGGGAATCCCTAATGTGATTCCAGTTTGGGTCAATCTCCCGCGTCTCCCTATCACCTGCTGAAGCGATGATTGCTTGTGGACTATTGGTAATGGAGTGGGGAAATACTTGGATAATTCTTAACCAAAAGGCTCCCAATTTTCCTATGCTAAAATCTGTGTAGAAGTACACTTGAAGAAGGGATTGCCAGTTGAAATTAATCTAAACCTCGGAGAATGGAAGCGCAGAAAAGTCTTAGACTATGAACAAATCCCATTTAAATGCAAACACAGTCATGAATATGGTCACTTTTCTAGATACTGCACCAAAGCTAGGAATGATAAAAGTTTGGATGCCTCGACTACTCAGGAGGAGCATTGGAAAAAACCTAAAAGAGCTCCAAAAGGTAAAGGTTCGATGTCAAAACCTCGTGATATGGTGGTTATCAATATGGCTCTGTCATCCGCGAATCTGTTCAAAGTGCTGAGTGATGAGTATGTGGAGATGGAGCCTCCCCCCAGATAAATGTTGAGGAGAATGCGGAAATAGAAGGAGGAGAACTAGTAGCGGAAAGTAGCCCAAAGGAGGGTGGAGGTGAAGTCACTCCGCTGAAGTATGTTCCTGTCAGTGATGCCCCACCGGGAAGCCTGCTCAAAGGTTTGGATCATGTTATCACTTAGAATTTATCCCAAAATCTATCATGGGCTGATGATTGCAGTAGTCAGGAAACCGACCCCACTAGGAAAATAGGGAGACCAAACAAGAGGACACAGAGAGAAAGAGAAGCAGAACTAAATAAAAAATTGGGGAACCAATCACTCATATCAGAGATTCTGAAAGGGAAAAAGATAAACAAAGAAGGAAAGGATGGTGGTTGCTCCTCCTCTACTCACAAGTAATGAAAGTAATTTCCTAGAACATAAGGGGGCTAGGAAACCCTGCTAAAACCCTAGCAGTTAGAGATATAATCAAACAAGAATATCCATCAGTAGTATTTCTTCAAGAAACAAAGTTAGAAGAAGTGGAGGCTATGAAAGCAACTGGTATTTTTTGGAGAGAGAACTCGGGGTCAACACAGTCCTCAAGGGAAGCTTCAGGAGGCCTAGGCATAATTTGGTTGAACAAGCGCTTTACTCTGGTTAAAGAAATTAAGACAAAATATTGGATTATGGTTCTTCTAGAGGAAAAGGATACAGGGGAAAGAATTCCCTTCATAAATATATATGGTCCAATAGTATATAGCGACAAGGCAAAATTTTGGGCCTCATTAGAGGTGATAAAGGAAAGGAATTACCACATCAATGGTATAATGGGAGGGGATTTTAACACGGTCCTGAATACAACAAAAAAAAGAGGTGGGTCTTCAATCAAGGATCCTTTTAGAGATAGAATGGAGGAAATAATGGAACAATGGGACCTATTTGATATCAAACCTAATATTGGGAAATACACTTGGTCTAATAGATGGTCGGAAGATCATTATATAGTTTCTCGCATGGATAGGTTTTTGTTGCACAACAACTGGCTTCTTAATGGTTTGGACTGCTCTTCATCTATTGAATCTTAGGGCGATTCAAATCATCACCCTATCATGATCTCAATGGAGAATATTGAAAACCTTGGGCCATTTCCTTTTAAATCCAATTTAGATTGGTGCCAATATGAAGAGGTTGAGAATATGGTAAAGAGATCTTGGATTTGCCATGTCCAGGGATCCCCCAACTATGTTTGGGAATCTTAGCTAAAAAAAGGTCAAAAAAGAATTGAGGAAATGGCTTAAAGAGAATTATCAACCCCTAGGGAGAAAAAGAAGAGAGAAAGTCCAAGAACTAGAAGAACAGTACAATATGATGGGAAAAATCCATATCGAAGAATCTCACATTCAAAAGGAAAAAGACCTCTCCACCCATATTTTCAATCTTAGTAGGCAACAGGAAAATTTGTGGGGGCCTAAATCTCATAGTATTTGGTTGAAAGTTGGGGACTCTAATACTTCCTTCTTCCAAAAACAAGCAATGGCTCAAGAGAACAGGAATAAAATCATGGAAATAAAGGTTGTGGGTGGGCAAACAGTCAGCACCTCATCAGAAATTAAATTGGAGGCATATAATCACTTTAAATCTCTTCTCAATAAGGATTGCATTCCTTTAGAAGGTGCCTCTCATTTTATTAAGGCATTGCCCCATGTTGTCTCCTTACCTTCTAATGTGTTTCTCTCGGGTGAAATTACAGAAGAAGAAGTTCGAAGTGCGATCTGGAATTTGGATCCTAAGAAGGCTCTGGGTCTAGATGGATTCTCTATCAGATTTTATCGCATATTTTGGAGTGTCATCAAAAGACCTCATTAAGATGTTAAACTATAACAGAGTTAAAAATAAGTTGGGGGATGCACTAACTCATCCTTTCTCGCTCTGATTCCAAAAGATGCCAATCCCACCACCTTCTCTAGATTTCACCCTATCTCTCTTTGCAATTCTTCTTATAAAATCTTAATGAAAATCATTACCAATATAATTAAACCCAAGTAGCCCTCCATTATTTCAGAGAACCAAGGCAGGTTCATGCAACATCGGAACGCCCTTGATATTATCATCCTAGTACAGGAAGCAATTCATTCAAGCAAATAAGAGGGAGAAGATGGAATGGTCATTAAATTGGATATGGAAAATGCATTTGATCGGGTAAATCACTCCTTCCTCTTCCTCATCATGGAAAAGTTAGGCTTCAGTAATGATTTCATCTCATGGATTAGCTCTTGTATTAGTTCACCCTAGATCACCCCTCTCATCAATGGTCACCATGCCCCCTTCCTCTGCCTTTAGAGGTCTTCGTCAAGGTTTCCCTCTCTCGCCTCTTCTTTATATAATCATGGCCGAAGCTCTAAGTAGTAAATTAGAAGTTGGGAGGCTGGATGGTTCCCTCTCGGGTCTTAATATTCCAAGAAATATCAAGGGAATTAATCACTCCCAATTTGGCAATGATACTCTTCTGATTGGAGTAGCCTCCTTGACAATTGCATCTAGATTGAAAAAAACTCTAGATGGGTTTCTTGTTCTCTATGGGGATTTGATCAATAAACTGAAATGTCAATTAATTGGCTAGAATTTCCAAGTGAAAATGATGAATGCAATTGGCTTGCTGTTGGGCATCCCTGTGGGTTTTCATCGAACTTCCTTCAAATATCTTGGGATTCCCCTATCCCTAAAATAGGCCTCAGGGGAAGATTGGGAGAATGTACTACAAAAAATAAGGAAAAGGGTGCAGTCCTGGGAAATTAGATGGATCAACTTGGTCGGGAGAGTTACCCTCTCATCAAATCAGTACTATCTTCCCTTCAAGTATATTTGGGTGTTGGTCTCTTAGCACCAGGTTACGTCAATCAACAAATAAGCAGGCTCATCTGAAAATTCTTATGGCAAGGAGGGAAGGGAAACAATAAAAAATTCCACCTCGTTAACTAGAATTTTTTTAAGCAACCTAAGAATTTGGGAGAATTAGCAATTAAGGATCCTGAACTAATGAATCTGGTGTTGGGGCCTAAACTAGTTTGGAGGCTCCTCTCAGACTCCAATGAGTCCTTGAAAAAGGCCTTTATAAGGAAATATTTGCACAAAAATCGCCTCATTAGACCGAAGTATGAATCATGGGAAGGGAAAGGATAAAAAATCTAGAGACTGTGCAAAGTCTCATCATTTCTCATTTTGAAGCATCTTGGCTGGCTACCTGGGAATGGGAAACACATTCTTCTTGGATCTGATTGCTCGAAAGGCATTGGCTTGGTTTTCTCAATCTGCCTTGTGGAGCATGGGTTCTCCCACCTAGCAGATATCTCCTGCTGGGATGATCAAGGTTTGTGGTGTGGGTGCATTCCTTTGTAATTGCCCAATCACCTCCTCTTACATTGGCATCTTTTGATCGAAAATCTTAAAGGGCTTGTTCCAATAATCACTAGCAAACTTGACAGACGAGCCGGGTTAGGAGGTAAATCCAAGAAATATTATGTTAAATATGGTGATGCTCACTTAATGAAGAACCCCCCCCCCCCCCCCCCCCCCCCTTCCTTCTAAATTATGGCAAAAATTTGGAACGACGATGGACTACCTAAGATTAACATATTCTACCGGGAATTGGCCCATGAGAAAATCCTTACGACAAAGAATTTAAAGAAGAGGAAAATCATTGGTCCCTCTCGTTGTGTGTTATGTGGTAACGCGGAGGAACTTATCAAGCATTTATTTTTTCATTGTTCCTTTATTGTAGATGCCTGAAACTATGCCTTAGTGCCTTTGGCTTGTGTCCCCCAAATTGCAAATGACTGGAGTGACATGTTTATTCACTGGAAACATAAACCTCCTTGTTCCCCGAACTCTTTGTGAAGACATTGCTGGATGGAAATTCCTAAGTATATGCGTTGATCAATATGACTATGTTGTAATTAGGCTATTTTTCAAAATCAACGCCATAATTATGAAACTGCAGCAATCAAAGGAATGACGCTACTCTTTGAGGTTATTTCTTCACGGGGTTTCGATGCTTCGGATATGAAAGAGTTGTCTAGCACTGAAAAATATTGGCTCAGGATCTCCAATTGCAACCTCAAAGCTCCTCTTTCAAAGTCTTATGGCCCTCCTTCCTTCTGTATTAGACTTAAAGGGGATGAATTTACTGAATGGCAAAGGGAAGTCGGGAACAACCAACTATATTTTGATGAAGCTTCCAAAGGTAACCCTGGGGAGGCTAGAGCGGGAGGGGTAATTGTTAACCTCGAAGAAAAAATAGAAATAAAGTTCGCATGGGGATTTGGCATTGCGACAAACAATCAAGAGGAATCCATTTCTCTTTGGCAGGATATGAATATTAGTTTGGCTAATGGTATCAAATTATTATCTATAGTTGGTGACTCCATGATGATTATACAAAAATGTATGAAGCTCCTCGAGAATGTTAACCTTCTCAAAGATGAAACCTCCTCAATCATGGTCAGGATTATTTACCCATTATTTTTTTTTGAAAAGGTAGATTTGTTCCATTTGTTGTGGGCCAGTAACCACTTGGTAGATGGTCAAGCCAACGCCGGGGTGATGCTGGAACAAGGTAGTTTAAGTATCAATCAGGACATAATCACATGTCATATCCCCTAAACTATAGCACCAAGCCGACATTGTACTGTTGAGGTACATGTCTTCAGAGAATTAAGTCAACAGTTAAGATGGTTAGCTCCCCGATGATCCTCTGCAATGCTTTTGAAACTGGGATGGTAGGTATAGAGTTAAGGCACAGGTGTGGTAGCATTGGTATGCAGTTCATGTACGAGGACAGGTAGGCGTTGAGGTCTTGGTTACTCACCAGGAGCTGCAATATAGTTATACCCGCAGGGGGAGCTGCTACCATCGCAAAACGATCCTGTTTATTTCTAGTGGTGGAAGAAATGGAGTGAAGTTGCCTTGACAAGACTCTGAATCGTCTAGCATTTATGAAGGATAAGATTGGGAGGAATTTCGAGGCTGAACATGCTATTATATATTGTAGCTGACTGCGGTCAGTTAATCAAAGGATAGTTATTGTCCAGTGTTAGATTACTGTAAAGATGGCCTCTACAAGTAACGATATTGGTGGAGGCTTAAGGTTCAGAGGCTCATGGTCTGGTCATGGCAGTGGTGGAAGCATCAATAGTTTGGCAGATAGTTTGTGTAAACAAGTTATAAAGGAAATTGTTAAGGAAATAAACGAAAATATGACAGTTCTCTATGCTCAGTTATCAAGATTGGGCAAAGATATGTTCTTACAGAAGACAATGGAAAGCCTATGCATCGATGTGTTGAGCGTGCAACACAAGGTGGAAAGCATCAAAATAAAAGTGGAAACTGATACAGTCGGGGTTTTAAAGGAAGTATTCAAGGTTGGGAAAGCCACATTCTTCAACGTTGTTGGTGATGAGGTTGTTGTCGTTGAGCGGGTCGTGGATGCTGGAAAGGATGACGTAGAGGATTTGACAACGATAGTGGATGAACCTTCGAGAGAATAAATCGATCTCGACAACAGCTGAAAGATTTTTGTTTTAATATTATATATATATTGTGTTGATGTATAAAATATAGTGGAATTTTTTAAGAGTTTGCAGTTATAGTTACGTTCAAAGACTCTATGTAAATAAGGCTGGTAGCAAGAAGGTCCCATTTCAATGTAAATCGATGAAAATTGCAGAGAGCACACTCTTAAATTTGGCATAGGACCTAACCCTTTTCGAGTTTATATAATGAAAATTCTACCCGTTTCTTTAAAATATATATATACAAATTCTTAAGCATACTATAATAATTAAAAGTCCAAATTCATGCATTAAGAGATACAATGTGATGTATGAAGATATCATGAGCAAAAATAGATATTTATTCAATTTTCCTAAAAATAATGATTATGAATTTGATATGATGGAAAGAAAAAAGGACCAGTATAATATAAATTTTGAAAAAATTGAAATTCATAATATCAATATACATGATGTGAGTATGAAGGTATTATTTGCATAAATAAATATTCAAGAAAAAATAATATAAATCATGAAATTAATATAAATACAGAAAAATTCAAAACCTTATTTTCAGAAAATCCAATTCTTCAATGTGCAAAAGTAGAAATTATAGAATGAATAATGATAAACATTATAGAGACAAATAACTATGCACAAATCCAATTAACAATCAAATACCGATTTATTATAAGTTTTCATTGTTAAACCATAATTCTAGAGATTAATCTATATAAGAAAACTTATAATATTTATCCTATTTAACTTTATACTAAAGATTAATCTATGTAAAACCACTTATAATATTAATCCTATTTAATTTTTAAATAACAAGTAAAATCATACATGTTTTTTATTTTGGTTGTTTGGTTTTTTTTTCTGTATCATTATCATTATTTTGAAATAAATTTATATTATTAATTATATATGGTTGAAAAATCATTAAATTATTTATATAATTAAAATAATATTAATAATGTTAAAATTTATATACTATAATTATTTATAAAAGTATTAAATAAATCTAAAAACAAATTTAAAATAATATAATATAACCAAAACCCCTTAAAAACCCACGAAACAATAAACATAATAAAAAGTTAAAATAAAATAATATTATAAAAAAAACCTTAAAACCCACGTTCAGGAGTATTGAATACAAATGTTGTGTCCCATGTATGGAGTCAAAGTGTTATCCTAATAATATTTAAAAAGAATGCATGAATATAAAAAAAAAAACTATACTAAATTTTCCTTTAGTGTTTCGACTTTGACATAAGATCCTCCAAATTATATTTGTTATAAATTATAAAAGCAAGCTTCTAACAAAACCTAACATTAACTAAAGGTAACACCGTCAACGCTCTTTATCTCTGGACACTCCGATCCGTGAAGCATGCATCCTGAATGATTTGAATTCTACCATGTTTATGTAAACGATAGGCAAAGAATTAGATGAATGCTGTGAAAGGAATTTGTGTTCGGCGAGGCGAGTACAGGGAGGCAATAAATATTGAACGTGTTACCGGGTATTAATTGAGCAGTGGTTGTATATATTTATCTTTCAATTTTACTAAGTCAAAATCGAACAATAGATATATAATTGCCACCCAATTAATACCCTATAACATGTTATTTATTTTCAACTATATAAGAGTTAGTGGAAGTTGAATTCATCCATTGGGCATCCAGTATGAATATCACTGCGTTGAGTACGAATAGGGCTGCACTAACAGAATCAATTTGAATGTACCATACGTTTATTCAAGGAAAAATATATTTATATTAAATTTGAACCAATATATTTATACTAAATTTTAACCAATTCAGTAAATGAAATATTAACCTGATAAAAGATTAGTGTTGGCCTTGGTTGAGGATGGAGTAAATCTCACGGTAACAAAAACAGGGCAATTACTGCACAGCAGAACAAAAGTGAAAACAGGAACAAAACCAGGGCAATTACTCCACAACAGAACAAAAGTGAAAACAGGGAACAAAAAAGGGCAATTACTGCACAGCATAACAAAAGTGAAAATAGGGTAGGTCAAATTGAAAAAAGATACCTTATACAACATTTAATCAACTAAGAGAAGTAAATATGCATAATCCGCTTCATTTTTAGATGGGAGAAGTTTTGGTTTTCTGTTTAATCCCATGGAATTTAAAATATAAATAGGTTTAGTTAAGAGGGTTATTTTAATTGGATGAGTTATTTAAAGTATAAATAGGTTTAGTTATGAGAGTTAGTTTAATTGCTCAAGTTACAATAATTAAAGTATTTTTGTTATTAAAAAGTTATGAGTTCAATTTTACATGTTATTTTCTTTTGAGAGTTTACAGGTTTAATTTGATTTTCTATTGAGAAAAGGGGATCAATTTTCTCAAAATTAAGGTAAACCATATTGAAAAAAAGAAAGAAAGTTAAATTGAGTCCATAAATTCTAGTTTCTTATGAAAGTGGAAGAGATGTAATTCTTATGGATTCATCTATATAGAATATAGTTACTCTTCCTTCATTATCTGATGTGCTATTGAGAAGCGGGGTTCAATTCTCTCAAAATTAAGGTAAACCATATTGAAAAAAAGAAAGAAAGTAAAATTGAGGCTATAAATTCTAATTTCTTATGAAAGTGGAAGAGATGTAATTTTTATTGATTCATCTATATAGAATATAATTACTCTTCCTTCATTATCTATAAAGAAAAACAAAAAACAAAAAAATGATAGCATAGACATTTTATCTTTTATAAGAATTTGTAAATTCAATCTTTAGAGAGAGAATATTCGAAAAACATTGATTATGTGTTAGCTCAACCATTGTGGAAAAAAATAATCATTATGTGTTGATATGGAAAAAGAAGAAAAGTTGAGTATAGTATAAATTTTATCTCAAATTCTGAGACAATGGAAATTTGTAGTAGCAATGTACATATCATGTGAATATGAAAATATTATTTGGAGAGATAAATATACAATGAAGTTGTAGAAACATACATTATGAAATTAACATAACTAAAAGTAATATAAGTAAAGACAATGTGAGAGTCCTATTTCCAAAAAATCCAATTCTTCCATTAAAAGAGATTGAAATTAGAGAATTTAGATTAATCTATAGGGAAAATTTAGAAAATTAACTTTATAAAGATTGAATAACAAAGCATCATCATTGTTAAAGGATCTTAGTAAGTTCAAGTCCTTAAAAGATGTTGTAAATGCATGTTTGTGATATTTGTGAAACAAATTCTTTAAATGTTTTAACTTTTAATTCCATTAATAAAAAAAAACACATTATCACTATTATAAAATGATTTTACATTATAATTATATATTTCTAATTGTCATATGAAAACACAAGACAATATTATTTCTATAACTAAAATAATATTAATATAAACTATAATATTACAATAATATAGTAATAATAGAAACCAATCCAATATTATTTATATAACAAAAATAATATTAATATAGAATATAATATTAACGGATATCTTTGTATTTAGACTTTCACTTAAACTCATCATAATTACTCTTAAAACATATAAAATTTAAATTAAAATAAGATAAACAAAATTCTTAAAGTCTCTTTGGTTCAATCTCTAAATAGAATCTAATGTGTTATGTAACCGATATTAAAAACATTATACCAAAATAGTTAAAACATATAAAATTTAAATTAAAATAAGATAAACAAAATTCTTAAAGTCTCTTTGGTTCAATCTCTAAATAGAATCTTTTTTTTTTTTTCCCCTAGGAAAAAGTCGTAATTTTATTCAAGAATTGATAAAATTACATTTTGTAGATGCCCAAGGCATATGCAAATGGCTGATCCTGTTAATCACAGGCAGCGGTCAAAAAACAATAACACTAGGTAGCAGAGAAACTATCCTGAAAAGTCAGGAGACAACAGAGTAACAGTAAAAAAAATAAATTGTGTATGCCAGCTAGCCTATGCTTTCCTTCCTTTCTTCTTTTCCACCCGTCGCCATCCTCCTGAGTCAGCGATGGGTGTAATGATAGCTAGCTGGTTCTCCATAGTGTTCACTGGTGGTTCTTTGTCCGATTCCGAGCCCCCTGAGCTGTGGGTTCTCTTTATGCCGCTTGCTTCCAATTGTGGTTCCTGTTGCAGATCTGTGATGATTGGCCCCGCTTGGGTGGATGGTGGATTCGCTGCTTGAGCATGTTCCTGTTCCATTTGAGAGTCTGGTTCCTTCAGGTTCTCTGTGATTTCCTCATTTATGTCTTCTTCTTCTATTGGGTCTGTGTTCTGCCAGCCTTTGGGCTTTTTTGGTTGTTTCTTAGTTTTCCTGGGGTCTTTTCGGGCTAATGGGCAGTTATTTTGAAGGTGCCCTGTCTGTAAACAGGTCCTGCATCGGAAAGCTGTGTTTTCATAGTCGAGCTGCTGTATCCATTGAGTATTATTAAAGTTCAGCGTGATGTGGTCGGGTAGCCCTTCGCTCAGATCCACTTCTACGCATATTCTGGCAAATGTGAAGATTCCCCTGATAGCTCTTTCTTCATCCATTTTTAGGAATTTCCCTAGAGAATTCCCAATAGCGATTAGTACTTTGTGGTGCCAGAAGTGAAGTGGGAGTCCATGCATCCTTACCCATACAGGCATTTTTGAGACTTTCATTGTTGTAGCATCAAAGTCCGAGAACCAGGGGGTGGTGAATAGACCAGCACTGCCCCAGAACCAAGGGCCCTGGTTGATAATGCTGTCTCTTTCCTGTTCTGTGTCAAATTTAACTATGAAGAAACCCTTAGGGCATAGATAAACTTCACAGTTAGGTGACCATGTTGAGTAGATCCATTGATTTAGGGCATCTGATTTAGGCCAGAAGCCATTGAATCTACAAATAATTGCAGTGTTGGCTAGATCGGTGAGTAAATAATTTACCTCTGGCTCAGTAACTTGTAGAGTTGGTGATTCTGGCTTTTGTTCAACAATGTATGGACCCGGCAGCTCTGACGGTGGTGCTGTTTTGTGTTCCATTTTTTTCCCTTTCACTGCATCCCGAAATGAGCTGGTGTTTTTTGAGCTGGATCCACTGCTACCACCACACAGTCGTAGATTAATAATGATGGTTGAATCATTGGTAATACTGCTTTGTTGAAGAGTGTGGCTGTCCTGTAAACTGTAGCCAGAATAGATAAGGTTTTGATAATGAGCTGGGATTCCCAGCTGCCCCTGGATCCTCTTCTTTAATTCGTGTACAGGCGAACCCTTACTTAGTCGCATGCAAAAATGTTTGCCTGCAATAGTTTTTATAAAGATCTGGATCAGATCTGTGCTGGTGTGGAAAAACCCCTGATTCACTGGTTCATATGCCAGATCTGCCTGATATAAGGTACCAGGGCTCTCTGATTTCAGGTCCGGGTCGCTCTTTCTTTTTCCGTCTGAATATGGGGGCTCGATGTACAGTGTGACCCCTGCTAGCGCGGCCCTCTCCGTCCACACTGATCCATACTTGACGTTATTTGAGGTCAGAGGGAGCGGGTGAAAATGTATTACCAGGGGCGGATCTGTACATTGACGGACCTCCAGCCACAGCGTACCATACTTGCCGTTATTCGCATTCAGAAGGTGCAGATCGAGGCGTGACTGTATCATCAAAAGCAGATCTGGCCATAGGCCAACGGTCGAAAGCAGATCTGAACATAAGCATTCGAAATCATGCTGGCCGTGACCTGCTACAAGCTGGGCAGGGGTTTTACCATGAAAATAAGCTTTATTCAGTAAATGGGAAAACCAGAAAGACCTGTAAGCCGAGCTTTCTCCAATCAAGGCGTGATTTGTTGCCTGGGGGTTGAGCTCGAGTCCTCCGCAGTACCCTATCCAGGACGGCGTAGTCAGGTCGTGGACTTCGGCCTTCAATCTCCAGGTCTCTGTCGATGACTTCGCCTCCTCGCATCGCACATTGTCGGCGGCCCTGCTGTAAACCCTAGCCATGATCCTTTTCCCTAACAATGTCTCTAAATAGAATCTAATGTGTTATGTAACCGATATTAAAAACATTATACCAAAATAGATATATATATATATGTATAAGTAAAGTTATAACATTTTTATATTTAATTTTAACTTAAAACATTATATTTAAATTTTTTAATATATAAATAAAGTTTAAATATATTATACAAATGATATTAATATAAAAAATAAATCTATATTAATAATATTCTTATATTTAATTCTGACTAAAACATTTTAATCCTAATTTTAATTATTATAAATTATAAATATTAAAAATATGTGTTAACCCTACGCCCTGAATGCCGTGTTTTCTAATATAATTATTAGTTTACCTTGGTTTCAAAAACTGGGTACGTTCTTGTTATTCCCATAAGAAGATGATATCGACATTACAATGATGGCAAGAGAAATTATTGCAAAACTACATATCAAGCTGCCTACCTCAAAGCCAAGGCAGAAATGCAATGAATTCACCGTTGCTTCGGCTGCCAATATGAACTCGCCATTAAGTCAAATAATTCATCCGTTATAAGAGCCGTACTAATAGCACTGCGCTGTCATTGAGTACAAATGGTAGGTCAGTATAATTTTGGAACAAATCTACAAGTATTTATATACCAATTGAATAAATCAAATAATAACCTTAAGTAGACTTCAGTGTTTTTTCCGCTAGAGTGGACCCCGCAGGTATGGTTCAGAAGAAAGTAGCAAAACAAAAAGGGCAATTATCGCAAAACAGAGCAAAAGAAAAAACAGGGTCGGCAACGAAAACCCATGAAAATAAACGGAAGAGAAGACTATCATCGACAAGTAAAAACAAAAATATTCAAAAAAAAATTCAAAAATCCGATCCAGTTTTTCGGCTTTCTCTGCATCGCTTGAAAAAGAGGAAACCCATTCTAATGAGATGAAGCGAACTATACCTTCTATTTATTAAGATATAACAACATAAATAAAACGTTAGAGACTTCTGCAGTGTTTATAAAATTTATATCTATAAATTTCTTATGCCTATGTCTATTCAAAATGGAAGAGGTAAGATGCCAACATTACAAATAAATGATACTCGGAAAAGTATTGTGACATACAGATCAACCTACACTTATAATCGGAAAAAAAAAAAATTATTATCTTCCGCCACTACCACCCAAAAAGAAAGTCAAGGGCCTGAGCATTTGACAGATGGTAGCATAGCCATTTTATGTCTTGCAAATATTTGTGAACTCAAATTAAGTGGAAACTTAAAAAACATTGATTAAACGTTGAAACAAGAAAATACAAAAATTTGTAATTCAGGAAAAAATTAAGGAATATGCATTGAAATGAGAGGAAAAAGAGAGGCCGAATACAACATATATGCTCTTCGGAATTTCTGAGATTATTAAAATTTAATGGTAGCAGTGTACATACCGTGTAAGTACAAAGGACGATATGAAATCATGGAATTGAATTTACAGCGCCCTACTTCCACAAAATGGAATTATTAGGGCTGCAAAAATACAGAGCATTGCAGCACGTTCGCCGAAATCATGGAATTGAATTTACAGTGCCCTACTTCCAGAAAATGGAAATTACAGCGTGAACAAAAATACAGAGCATTGCAGCCCGTTCGCTAGAGATAAGATGTTATGCAGACTCAGATGACTTGATAATATACTAGTCACATGCCTACATCGAACGGTTAATGCTGGGTTATGCTTTTTCACCTAACCACATCAAACGACATGCATTAATAGATTTTTTGTTTTCTTAAATACATCAACCTGCCCACTCCTCTTTTTGCTTTTTGTTATGCTGAAATAGTAATAGTGAATAACCGCTCAATATAATAATAGTGAGTAACGGTTCAATACTCAACTTCCCATATGCGATCATGACAATACCAAACCAAAATATGATCCTCAAAACTTAAATCAATTTGTATGAGAGCCGACTCATCTTTTTGCTTTTTTTACCCTGAAATAATATTTTGCTTTTTTGGTGACTTGAAATAGTAAGTCACTGTTCGAGACTCAACTCTTTATATGCAATCATGAAAAAACCACACCAAAATATAATTTTCAAAATTTAAACTAGTATTTGTACCAAAAGGGTGCAAAGACACGCAGATAGGGTTACACAAATGGAAGATCTTATTGTTAAAGATATATTATATTCAAACTTTCTAGAGAGAGTCGAGAAGCAAGGGCATAGACTCTAATAAGTGAGAATGAATGGTGTAAAACTGCAAAAATTTCTGATATGCCTAGCCTTGGGAGCTTAGGCGGAATCCACATGAGTAGGGCCTCGGGACCTAAGGCCAAAGCTTCTAGGGGCTAAATCCTTTAGTTGGGGACAGAGGCCGATTCTTTGAAATATTGCCATAATGTATGGTCCTTTGGAACCATAAAACCACAATCATGAACCATTTGGGGACTTGGTGAAAGGGGGCCGGTCCTAAGTTGATTCGCCACATTACAAATAGTCTCATGTGTAACACATGAGACCACACCATATGCGCCTGGGCCCTTTAAAATATCAGGACTTGGACGATATCGGGAATTTTAAAAGATTACATTTGGTTGCACCCCCAAAACTTCCGATATACCGATGTGTGACGTGGACGGATCCACGTGGAGAGGGGATAACAGAGAGCCCAAACCAAGGTTTTAACATATATAAACCTTTGTTAAAATTTCTCTGCCGAACCTTTGATTTAAATACATAAAACATGTGTTCCATATGTTGTGGATCGTCTTGTGCCACCTGTCCGCATTGCTTAGGGGTTTGGATATTGGATGTTTTACCCGATATGTATATCTAGATAAACCCCGATACGCACCTCTGCAAAAACGACAATATCACATGTCTACTCTGATGTCCCTGTCATATTATATCAGCTAGTGATAAACTGTTTTCGCTCTGATATTTCGATGCCCACAAACCTCTATCTTTCTCTCGGGGTATAATAATAAAAGAATATAATATCCAAACCATATAAGTTTCAGGGGGGGCATATTAAATTCGGAATATGTATGTGGCAAACCCTTTTTATAGACTTCAGAGTATTAAAACAAACATATGATATAACCAAAGTCCAACCATTGTATTAAAGGCGTTATAATTTAAAAGCCCTGTTGCAGGACCCAAATTCTATGTTCTTGTTCCCAGTCTTGCTTATCGGAGGTAATCCATATCGGAGATTTACTTTTGAGACACATTAAAAAATCACCGATATGATTCCTCACCGATATTTCGATATGCAAATCCCTCAAATTTCCGATCTCTGATCATCGACATCATATATAGCTGGAACCTGATACGTTTCAACATGATTCTCAGTTCGATGCTTGCCAAAGTCATGAAAATCACATCATGTACATTAATATTCTGCGCTGAATCTTCTTAAATAGAAATGAGAGAGTGGAGTCACCATTTGGTTTTAAGGAAAGATCAAGAAACCCCAAGGAAGAGGAAGAAAGGAATTAGAAAAGGAGAGAGAAAGGCCACTAAATAAATTAGCGTTTCAATATTAATTAGTTTTCTGAGTTGTAAGTGAATTATGGTTTTCAACAAGTAATTAAGAACTAAACAAATGTAAGAAAAACTATGGTTAATTCCCATTATGTTTGATGAGTTAATTAAACTATGTGCTAGAAATATGGATACCCATGAACTGCAAATTAGTGAGTTGTTGCAATAATGACCCAACAAGTTGTTGTTGCATATATGTATATCTAAACTATTGCAGTGTCCCCATGAGAACCTACAAAGACCTTTATGCTCAATATTGTTTCTAATACTTTGAGTTGTTTCCTACATACACCATAATTTTTTTGTTTAAAGCTTGACATTTTATTAGTTCAAAGAGATATTACAAAAGAGCGTTTTCTACCCTACTCGTTAGCCCATAACAAAACTAGACTAGTAGGAAAAAGTAAATGATCTTGAGGTTGTGGAGACCTCGTTTAACCTTATTATAAGATAGAAAAAAGAATTTCCCAAAATTTAAAAGAAAACAACAACAACAACAAAACTGAGCTTGAAAATGTTTAAAGACTTCATTTGTGAGAAGCAAAAGAAGCGTCATTCAGAAATAGCACAAGGTTACTCTTAGCTAGAAGAAGCATCCAGTGGCAAACATGAGAAGCAAGATTAGTGTAAACCTTGACCTTATACAGTGTGTTCCTTGACCATATCCTCAACCACAAACATCTTGACGTCGAGTATAACTTTGGCCATGAGCACTATGACCATGAGCACCTCCACCATGATCATTGTGACCACAACAACGAGCATCCCGACCATGAGCACCTTGGCCACAAGCACCTTTGCCACACGCCCCTCCCTACATGACTGATAATCGTGATACAAATAACTGATGATAATTGAACCATGCAGATGGGACACTAGTGTGCCAACTACTCGAAGGTGCCAGAATTCTTGACACCAGCTTGAACCCATCACTGTTTGGCCACTAGTGGAGCAAGTAAACTTCCAAAGTGAGGTCCTCTACTCGCATAGAGTGAATTTCCCTGTGATTTTGAGACTGCCACCTGTTGTCTCTGACGAATGAAAAGGAGATAGAAGATCCTAGATGAAAAAAAAACCAATAAGTTGAGATTGACTAACCATCCTAATCCCCACATTTCTCATGAAAATTCATGAGTGTGTTGGAGATGAAATAAGAGGTGTAGTGGGATGCAGACATGCCAACCTTGAGAAACCAGAGAATGCCTAAGTAGGGGCCAGTGGATGTAATCATAGTTACAATAAAAATTGGCGACATGATAATTAAGGGCTGACATATCCTGCAAAAGAGAGGGATAAACAATACAACTTTGGTGTAACCACTATTGATCTAAATATAGAAGTTGTCATGCCTTGTGGTAGCCTTCTGCTCACAACTCAACATGCTAATCCATGTCATTATAGTTGGCCATCATTTCCTTGTAATCTAGAGTTGAGCGAGTGTACCTACCCACTAAATCCGTTAATGCCCATGGTGTGTGAGGAGTTATCATATTGTAGCTATGCATTGGGATGTGCATGCGACTGGGAAGGTGGCCAGAGTCGTCATTCGAGTTGATCATTGGCATGGTGTTTGGCCCATACTCGCACCTATCGTGGTAGTTTCATGCATACACCATCAACCTAATTACTTATGCAGAGATCTCTTGTACACTAAGTATCCAAAATGAATTCCTATAATACCCTATCTATACATCTTTAGTTCAAGTTATCCTCACAAAAGGAAATGGTTGCAATTTTTTATTTAGATATGCTCTCAATAGCAATGTAACAAGGAGAAAAATTTACCTTTGCTTGCAAGTGTCTCAACGATACACTGGTTGCATGCACCGAAAGTTAACGTGATAGAAATATGAAGACTCTATCAAAGGGTTTGTCTATTGCATTACTAAACACATAAATTTATACAAAACTCAGCCGAAGAATGTACAGGGATTCATCGACTTCCATTTACTTCGTATCTAAATCCGACGAATATCGCCGACTCCCTACCAATTGACACCAACTACTCGTTGTCATACGATGAGAACAAGCGACTCGTGACTATTATTCTAACACCTCCCCTTAATCATGACCATCTCAGCTAAGATTACAACAAAACATTTCATTTTTTCCTTCTTTCTAAAGGGTCCATGCTTGTTCATTTGTTGGTGTAGTTTCATCTTCACCTTTCTTACCATAATATAGTGACGAAGCTTCTTCTTTATTGATTGCAGTCTAACACTCTCTGTATTTAACATTTCTACAAGTTCTTGAGACTTATACTTGTCCTTAATGCTTGTATTTTCTTCAAGTTTTGTTGCTTCTTCCTCACTGTCAATATCTGCACACTTAAAATCAATGCTATATTTATATAAATGATCATAAAAAAAACCATATTGATTCTTGTCATCCTGCTCTTTGAAGAGAGCTTTGCTTCCTTCATCTTTCTCTACTATCATAGTTGGTTGTTTCATGTCTTCAACCTCTTTAATCAACCTTGTTGCTACAAGCATGTTGTCCTGCATTTGATTTGTGTGGAGGTGGGCATCTATTCTCACCAAACAACAACTCATCAATAAGATGCTTTTCTTACATCAGATTGAACCACTCTTCATGAGATACATAATTCTCATCAAATTTGACTTCATACGTCTCTGCATCGAAGAGACTTTCTTCATAAAAATATTAAAATTCTACATCAATGGTTGTTTCTTCATCCACAGATGTTTCAATGTCAATTACAGGCACACATTCATCATCCATCATTGCAACCTCAATGTTTCCATCTTCAGTTTCACAATCAATTATGAGACTCAAAGCACAATCATCATTTTCAACAACACTACTTTCATCATTTTCAACTTTCTCACTCCCCTTCATACTGTACTTCATTTCAAGAATATCGCAAAACATTTTTGCATCACATATTTCACTAAATTCATACAAAATACTAGACAAAATGTTTTCATTTGGAGTTGACATGATGAGAAGCAATGTTATTACACCTCTACTTTTATCAATGGAATTTATTGAATTCGTTGAACAAATTGCCATAAATTTATTGAACCAAGCAATCCCTCCATTTTTATTGCTCAAAGTTTAAAACTTTTACGTGATAAAATTGGCAGCACTCGAAATAATCACTTCAATAATTCATCAGTGTCTTCAAATTCTTAAAACTGACTTAGATCTATATTTGGATTCATGTCTTTGAGAAACATTTCATATTTTTTGATATATCTATGTAACAACCCATGAAAAAGGAATAGATAAAAAAAAACAAAGGTGGGATCAACCCATGAAAATTATTTAGGTAATGACAATGCTAACTACAAGAACAGGGTTGCCACAAGAAATGTGGAACACCTAAGGGAGGTCTAGGGGAGAGATATCGCAAAAAACAAGGAACAATAGGGACTATTTTCTAAGATAATTCACAATATACTTCAGAGAGGATAGAGAGGCTATGAAAGATAGATGAGGGTTCATGGAAAAAACCTAGCTAGGAGATAAGGAGGGGCCCAATGACGAAAAGGGAGAGTGAAGGAACTAGGAAGGGCAAGAGAAGGTAGGTGGGGAAAATAATACTTGCACTCAAAGATGTAGGAGAAGAAGGGATCCTTTCTATAGAAATGTAGATACAACTCATGAATTGTGGGTCCAAACCACAAGAAACCATCAAAAGTATGAAGTAGCTTGGGACTTAGTGTTGGGCCATTTTAAAGTCACCAAAAATCATAAAAGTAACAAATATTTTGGGAGCCAAATTGCTTGTAACACCTCAAATCAATGAAACGACCAAGAGCCAGTTTGAGTCCCGTAATATCTAAAGACTAAGCATGGGAAAGATAATATATATATCAAGAAGAGAGGGTTTGTTAATCTAGATTGATGGATTTATGCTTGATTGAAAGGAGTTAGCTTCATGCTTCATATGATTTCCATGTGCCATTACAAAATAAAAGAAAATGGTTCTTTGTTGAGGATAGAGTGGATCTCACAAGTTCCGTATGTAAATAAAATAAAGTACCGTTTAATTAAAACAAAAAGAGAGCAATTACTGCACAACCGAACAAAACAGAAAACAGAGCCGGCCAGCAATGGAAAAATAAAAATAAAATAAGAAAGGGGTGGCCATATACAACATTTAATCAACTCAGAGAAGCAAATACGCATAATCCGGCTCGTTCTTTTCATTACAGGAGCTCTTGTTTGCTGCTTTCTGTGGATTGAAAGACGAAGCAAATATGCGTAATCCAGCCCGTTCTTTTCATTGCATAGCTCCGGTTTTCTGCTGTGTGGATGGAAATGTATTCTCGTGAAGTATAAAATTAAAAATGAGTTTAGAGTTAGTTTAATTAGTTTAGTTTTAGTGGTTGAAGTATTTTTGTTATTGAAAGGTTATGGGTTTAATTTGAATTTCTATTTGTTATTGAGAGTTTTTGCGTTCAACTCGATTTGTTATTGAGATTTATAGGTTCAATTCAATTTTCTATTGAGTGGTTAAGGGTTCAATTCTCTCAAAATTTTAAGGTTCAGGTTTGCTCGAGGTTCAGGTTCTTTGGTTGAGCGTGATCCTTTCAGGTAAATGTGCCTAGAGTTGCTTCTTTTGATCTTTTCAAGTTGATCTGCTTGGTACAAATATTCCATAGACATAGCAGTAACTAATATCTAAAGACCTTAAACCATATTGAAAAAGAAAAAGAGTAAAAATGGAATTTACAATTATAATTAAAATGTAAAAGATTAATTCTTATTGATTCATCCAAATAGAATGTAACTACTCTTACTTCATTATCTGTGAAAAAAGACCAAAAAAATAATATTATAAACATTTTATCTCTCGTAAGAATTTGTAAACTCAACCATTAGAGAAAAAATACTAAAAAAACATTGATTGTGTTAGCTCAAAAAAAAAAAAAAAATTGTTAAGAAACTATGAGTACAATATAAATTCTATCTCAAATTTCTAAGACGATGCAAATTCATAATAGTAATGTACATATTGTGTGAGTATGAAAGTATTATCTACATAGATAAATATTCAATGAAGTTGTAGCCTACAACATGAAATTAAT
Source organism: Pinus tabuliformis (assembly GCA_031772625.1). Classification (NCBI taxonomy): domain Eukaryota; kingdom Viridiplantae; phylum Streptophyta; class Pinopsida; order Pinales; family Pinaceae; genus Pinus; species Pinus tabuliformis. The sequence continues at coordinate 727,349,839 of CM062808.1, read as the reverse complement.
TAATTAATATAAGTAAAGACAATATCAAATCCTGTTTCCAAAAAATCCAATTATTAAAAAAAGATAATAATTATGAATTGATATGATACAAAGAAGAGAAGACGTGCACAATATAAATTTTGAGATGATAAAAATACATTATATATATATATATATATATATATATATATATATATATATGATGTGAGTATGAAAGTACCATATGTACCAGTTTGTAAACTCAACTATTAGAGAAAAATAAAAAATTATGTGTTGATACGAGGAGATGCAAAAATTTGAAATTCCATTATTAAAAAAAGATAATTATTATGAATTGATATGATACAAAGAAGAGAGGACTAGTACAATATAAATTTTGAGATGATAAAAATTCATTTTATATATATATGTGATGTGAGTATGAAAGTACCATATGTACAGATAAATATTTAGTCAATTTTTTAAAAATAATGATTATGAATTTGATATGATCGGAAGAAAAAAGGAACGCTGGTACAATATAAATTTTAAAATAATGAAAATTTATAATAGTAATATACATGTTGTAAAGAGAATTTCACAGAAAATCCAATCCTTAAATGTACAAAAATGGAAATTACAAAATGAGTAGAGATTGACACTTGCAACACTTTTATCCATACAAATAACAATGCCTAAATCCAATTAACAACCAAACATCAATTTATATATAATGTATCTTTTTTAAACCATAATACTACTAGGAATTAGAGGTTAATCTACATAAGAAAATGTAAAAAATTAATCTTATTTATTCTTTGAATATAATAAGTCATATACTTTTTTTTTTTAAATCACTCTCATTATTTTAAAATGAATTGATATGACTTCAATATATATTTTAATAATAATAATAAAATCAATAGCGTATACCCAAAAACAAAATAAGAGTTTGAAATAGTCCACCAAAAGAACACTGTGAATTGAATTTATTTTCGATGGAAGTAGAATTCACATTGAATTTGTTTTCGATGGAAGTAGAATTCACCCGCAACTCAATTAATTCATCTTCAACTCAATTACTTCATCCTCTGTGGATACGAATATCACTTACTTGAGTATGAATAGTGTTGTATTAACAAATTGTTTTTATTGGAAAATTACAATAATTTTGGTAAGATTTTGATAAAATCTAGGGATTTATATAAATTCAAGTTACACTTGTTAAACTTTATGATTTTGAGTGCTTCAGAAGTTTTTGATGGTGCTGAATTCATTCCCACCATCAAAAACATGATTCAAACACCGTTACTACAATTTTTTTAAAATTTTTTACGTAGATTCTAGCCACTTTTAACTCTTCCACCTCAAGATCCTTCTTCATTTAAATATACTACATATATATTTAACAAAAAAATATTTATGTTAAATTTTAACCAATTCATTAAATCAAAGAGTAACCTTATCAAAGTTTAGTGTTGGCCTTGATTGGGGCTGGAGGGGATCCCACTGGTTCCCTATGTAAACAGAAGAAAGTAGCGTTTAATTGAAACAAACAGAGAACAAAAAGACGGCAATCACTGCACAACAGAACAAAAGAGAAAACAGGGTCGGTCCCCAATGGATAAACAAAAAAAATTAAAAATACTAATCGGGACCATTCTTTGGGATCTCCTGTTTTCGGTTTTCTCTTGATCGAAAGGCATTTCAATAAAGTATAAAAGTAAAAATGAGTTTAGTTTTGATGTTAATTTGATTGGTTGGGTTATAAGTTTAATTCTATTTATTATTAGGAGGTTAAGTGTTTAATTTAATTTCTCATTTTAAATCAAGAGTTTAATTCTTTTTAATAAAATGTCATAAAAATAGATTTAGATCAAGAGTTTAATTCTCTTTGATAAAATGTCTTATTTATAAATAGATTTAATTAAAATTTTAATTAAAACTTTAATAAAAGCTTCTCCACACAATAAAAGGTTTAATAAACCATAAAAAATCAAACAAGTATTACTAATTAAAAAATAAATATTTTTTAATTAAATAATAACTTTAAATTTATTTTTTTTGCTAGGTTTATATAATATTTAAAATATAATTTTAATTATAAATATAAAATTCTAATTCTAATAAATTAACAATGTATTCCATAGCTAATTCCAACCCTCCCACTATCATTTAAAATTGCAAATCGAATTATATAAATTTGGCGTTGCAAATTAATGGTTCCATTTTAGGTACATCTCTTTCAAATTGATTGAAATTTTGAGCCCTATATTTTGGTGTGGTTTTGTCATGATTGCATATGGGGAGTTGAGCCTTGAACGGTTACTTACTATTTCAAGGTAACAAAAAAGTAAAAAAAGCGGAGTGGGCCCTCATTCAAATTAATTTAAATTTTGAGGACTATATTTTGGTTTGGTTTTTTCATTATCGTATAAGGGGACTGGAGTATTGAACGGTTACGCACTATGACTATTATTGAGCGGTTATTCACTATTACTATTTCAGGGTAACAAAAAGAAAAAAAGAACTATTACTATTTCAGGAGAACAGAAAGCAAAAAAGGAATGTTGATGTTTTTAAGAAAACAAAAAAGCTGTTAATATAAGCCGTTCGATGTGGCTGGGTGAAGAAGCAAAACTCAGCATTAGCCATTCGATGTAGGCATGTGACTAGTATATTATCGTCTCATCAGGGTATGCATAACATCTTATCTTGGCGAACGTGTTGCAATGCTCTTTATTTTTGTTCACGCTGTAGTTTCCACTTCGGCAGCCTAATGATTTCATTAGGGCGCTGAAATTTTCTGTAAATTCAATGCCATGATTTCATATCGTCCTTTATACTTACATGGTATGTACTCTGGAGTCTGCTACCATAAAATTTCCATCATCTCAGAAATTGTGAACAACATATATATTGTATTCGGCCTCTCTTCTTTCTCCCGTTTCAATGCATATTCACTATTTTTCCCCTTAGTTACAAATTTTTGCTCAGGACGTTTTGTTTTTTTTGGGTGGTGGTGGCAGCAGATAATGGGGTACGAGGAGTTCCAATCCGTGTAGATGAATTAATAAGAAATATTTTTCTGATTATAAGTGTAGGTTGATCTGTACGTCAAAAACGAATCGATTCAAAGAGAGTATCATTTATTTGTAATGTTGGCATCATTTATTTGACATTGGGCTGAATAGGCATTAGAATTTATAGATGTAAATTTTACCAACACTGCATAACTCTGTAAGCTTTTATTTATGTTGTTATATGTCAATAAATAATGGTATAGCTCGCTTCTTTTTCAGGTTTATACTTCATATCATCTCATTGGAATGGGTTTCCTCTTTTTCAAGCGATGCAGAGAAAGCGGAAAAACTGGTCCGGAAAAAGCGGAATAGACATTAGAAGTTATAGATGTAAATTTTACAAAGACTGCAGAACTCTGTAAGGTGTTATTTACGTTGTTATATGTTAATAAATAATTGTATAGTTCGCTTCTTTTTCAGGTTTATACTTCATTTCATCTCATTGAAATGGGTTTCCTCTTTTTCAAGCGATGAAGAGAAAGCGGAAACACTCGACCAAATTTTTGCGGGTTTTTTTTTGAATATTTTGTTTCTCTTGGTTGAATATTTTGTTTTTAGTAATCCTCTCTTCGGTTTATTTTTGAATATATTGTGTATGGTAATCCTCTCTTCGGTTTATTTTTGTGGGTTTTCGTTGCCGGCCGGCCCTGTTTTTTCTTTTGCTTTGTTTTTCAGTAATTGCCCTTTTTTTTTGCTCGTATGTCTGTTTTAATCAAACGCTACTTCTTCTGAACAATACCTGCGGGGTTCCACTCAAGTGGCAAAACACTGAACTCTAGTAAGGTTATTATTTGATTTATTGAATTGGTTTAAATTTACTATAAATGTGTTTTAAATTTAATATAAATGTGTTTAAATATAATATGAATGTGTTTTCAATTTAAAATAAATGGGTTTGTTCCAGATTGACACTGCTATTCGTACGCCTTTCGCAACGATTGAATTAATTGACTTCATGGCGAGTTCAAATTGGCAGCCGAGCTAATGGTGAATTCATTGCATTTCTTCTGCGCCTTGGCTTTGAGGTAGGCAGCCCCATATGTTTTAAGCATTTATTTGGAATATTCTTATAATTTCTTCGCATATCATTTTTACATAAATATATTACGCTAGAAAACACAACATTCAGGGCGCGTGGAGAGTTAAAGAGTTAGGACTGTGTTAGCTTTTGTTAATATTTTGCAATAATAATGATTCCAGTGATTTAGGTTAAATCAAAATCCGGATACAAAATTATAATTAGGATAGACTTATTTATTTATTTTTTAGGTTAATATATTTTTTTATATCATTTGCATAGCACATTTAGACTTGAAGGAGTATAGTTTTTTTTTTTTTTATCATTTATTTAACACACTAGATTTTACTTAAAAATGGAATCCAATATTTATGATGAGATTTTAAGAATTTTTTTTTATATTATCTTATATGTTTTTAAAAATAATTCTGATTAGTATTTTTTAAAGTGAATTTTAAATACAAAAAATATAATTAATGTTATCATTTATATTAATATTATTTTAGTTAGATAAATAATATGAATATTGTTTTAATTATATAAATAACATTAAATTAGTTTTCATGACATAATTAATATGGTTAATAGTATATTTTATATTAATATTGTTTTATTATATGAATAATATTATATTGTTTTTTCATATTATAATTAAAAATACATGATTTTAATTATTTAAAGTCATTTTAAAATAATGGTGATGTGATTGTTGTTGGTTTATTTTTTTATCTAAACTGGAACTAAAATTTCTAGAGAATAGATTTCATAAATATCACAAACATCTAGTTACATCATATTTTTAAAGACTTGAATCTACTCACATCACAATAATGGTGGTTTTTACTCAATCCTTATAAAATTCATTCTCTAAGTTCCCCCATAAATTAATCTACCATGCTACAAGTGTCTCTATATTATATATTTTATGATATTCACGTTTCTTAAAAGTAAAATTGGATTCTGGATAATAAGACTCCGAATTTGTCTTTACCTATATTAATTTAATTTCATGATATAGTTGTTATAGCTTGATTGAATATTTATTTGTGCATAATATAATTTCAGGCTCACACAATATGTACACTGCTGCTATGAATTTATGTCTTAGAATTTATTTATTATTAAAATTATTTTATATTTAATATAAAATTTAAAAAATTTATTTTCATAATTTGTTTTAGGAAATATAATGACAATTTTTTATTATATGATATTTTCATTTTCTATCAGCAATTTCTTATAAATTTAGAAGAAACTTCTGGCCATTTCCCACAATAATATCTAAATTCCCAACATTCCCATCTTCTGCTATAACAATTTTTTATTTTTTTTACAAATAATAAAATACTAATAATTACATCTTATGATCAAGAAAGCCGAAAAACTGAAACGGGAGCTCATGCCATGAAAAAAAGGGACCGGATTTTTGTAGGTTTTTTTTTAATATTTTGTTTCTGTTGGTTGAATATTTTGTTTTTACTTGTGGTTGAGTGTGGTCGATGGTAGCCCTCTCTTCGGTTTATTGCTGGCGAGCCCTGTTTTCTCTTTTTCTTTTACTCTGTTTTGCAGTAATAGCCCTGTTTTGCTTGTGTTCGTTTTAATAGGCGACCATCTTCAGAACCATACCTTCAACCTTCTCTCGAACCATACCTGCGGGGTCCACTACAGCGACAACCAAAGCCAACATTGAACTCTACTCAGGTTATCTATGCCACCCGAACTAACGGTGAATTCATTTCATTTCTTCCCTGGCTTCGAGGTAGCCAACGCGATATTCTTTTAATGTTTCAAGTTTTTTATTTTTTATTTTTTTAATATTCATATAATTTCTTTTGCACATCATTATAAATATAACTTTTTTTTCTCCCTTTTAACATGAGGTACCTAGTTTTTTAAACCAAGATAAACTAATAATTATATTAGAAACAATATTATTATAAAATTTAATATTTATAATATTTACAATTTATAATAATTAGGATTTAAATTAAGATCAGAGTGTTTTAGATCAAACTTAAATAAAAAAATATTATTAATATAATTTTTTTTAATATTAATATAATTTTTAATATTATTTAAATAACATATTAGATTCAATATTATTAATATAATTTTTTTTAATATTAATATAATTTTTAATATTATTTAAATAACATATTTAGATTCACTTATTCAGAAAACCAAATATAATAACATAGAACCAAATATAATATTTTAATGTTAGACATAGAACCAAATATAATGTTTTAAATGAAAATTAAATACTATAGTTTATTTTTTATATTAATATAATTTTTATATCATTTGCATAACACATTAAGACTTTATTTGTACATAAAATTCAAGTATAGTTTTTTTTTTTTTTTTTTTTTATAATAAATATTCGTATAATGTTTTTGGTATCGCTTGCATAATACATTAGATTCCACTGTTTTTGGTATCACTTGTATAATACATTAGATTCCACTTAGAGATGGAACCTAATATTTATGATGGACTTTTAAAAATTTTGTTTGTATTATTTTAGGTTAAAGTTTGTGTTTTAAGAATAACTATGATGTGTAAGTTTTAAATGAAAGTTTAAATATAAAAAGTAAGATGGATATGGTTAATATTGTATGTGATATTAATAATATTTTAGTTATATAAATAATATTGCATTAGGTTTTATTCTTATTATATTATTGATATTGTTAATATTATAGTTTATAATAATATTATTTTAGTTATACAAATCATATTGTATTGTGTTTTTATATGAAAATTAGAAATATATGATTATAATTATGTAAAATTATTTAAAAAAAAAGTAATGATGTGGTTTTTATTTTTGATTTTTTTAACTGAATTAAAATTTTTAAAGAATCTGTTTTATAAATATCACAAATAGGTAATTAATAATATCTCTTAAAGACTTAACCTACTAAAATCTTTTGACAATGACGATGGTTCCTTACTCTTTTTATAAAGTTGATTTTCTAAGTTTTCCTTATACATTAATTTAAATTCTCTAATTTCCATCTGTTTTGAAAGACAATTAGATTTTTTTGAAATAAGACTTTAACACTATCTTTACTTATATTAATTTCATGATGTTTGTTGCTACAGCTTCATTGAATATTTATCTTTGCAGATAATACTTTGATATTCACACAATATATACATTGCTATTATGAATTTCCATCGTCTCGGAATTTGAGATAGAATTTATATTGTACTTAATTTTTCTTTTCTTTTTTAACACATTTTTTTTTTCCATAATGATTAAGCTAACACATAATCAATGTTTTAGTCATATTTTTTCTCTAGTAGTTGAGTTTACATATTCTTAGAGAAGATAAAATGTCTATGCTATCATTTTTTTCTTTTTTCTTTTTTCTTTTTTCTTTTTCTTTTTTCACATAATAAAAAGTAATTACATTGTATTTGGATGAATCAATAAAAATTACATCTCTTCTACTCTTATTACACATTAGAATTTGTAGTTGTAATTTAAAGAAAATTGAATCTATCTTTTCAATAACAGATCAAATTAAACCTGTAAAATCTCAATAACAAATAGTATATAGAATTGAGCCCATAATTTTTTAATAGCAAAATTACTTTAACTGTAACTTGACAAATTAAATTAACTTTCATAACTAAACCTATTTATACTTCATTAATTAAATTAACTTTCATAACTAAACCCATTTATACTTCATTTTGTAAATTATACTTCACTGGAATAACTTATGCCTTTCAAAAAAGTATACTTCACTGGAATGCCTTTCAGAAAGCGCAAAACCGGAGCTCCTGCAATGAAAAGAACGGGACGGATTATGCATATTTGCTTCTCTTAATTGATTAAATGTTGTATATACTCTAGGGTAGTTCTTTTTCAATTTTTTTTTTTTTTCAAATCTTTTTTCCTAGGGTAGTTCTTTTTCAATTTTTTTTTTCCTCTAGGGTAGTTTTTTTTTCAAATTTTTTTTTGGCCCTGTTTTCACTTTTGTTGTGTTGTCCAGTAATTGCCCTCATTTTGTTCTCTGTTTGTTTTAATTAAACGCTAATTTTATTCACCAAGGCCAACACTAAACTCTGTTCAGGGCCAACACTAAACTCTGATCAGGGCAAAATTTGATTTACTGAATTGGTTAAAATTTAATATAAATATATTTTTTTTTGTTGAATATACGTTTTGCACGTTCAAATTGATTATGTTAGTGCAGCACTATTGGTACTCAACGCAGTGATATTTGTACTGGACGCACAATGGATGAATTAATTGAGTTGAGGGTGACTACTATTAGTGTAGTGTAGTGTAGTGAATACTATTGTGGCAGTGCAGCACTATTCGTACTCGTGGTAACGCATGCTATTCTTACTGGACGCACAATGTATGAATCAGTTGATTTAACAATGAATTCAGTTTCCCCCTGTGTGCCATTCGAACTAATGGGGGAATTCATTCCGTTTCTTCTGTTATCTGAGGTAGGCAGCTCGATCCTTTATAACCTTTTATTTTCCATATTCATGTAATTTCTTTGCTTTCATTCATATTACATATTGGACACCATTCACTCATGGAATCCAACATTCTGTATGAATGTTTCACAAATTGCCATAAGCAGTTTTGATTGTGTTAGACTTTGTTAGATTTTCATGGGTATCTAATAATTATGATTTGAGGATTTCAGTGTTTTAAGTGAAAGTTTAAATATGAAACGTATCATAAATATAGTTTTGTTTTTTATAATTAAAAAAATCATATTATTTGCCTAATGTAAGAATTTGTATATTTTTAATGATAATAATAATTATAGTTTTTAAGTTTTAATTCAAATTCAAAAAGATATAATTAGTATTTTTAATGTTATAATTTAGATATATTAATATTATTTTATTTATACAAATAATAGTGTTTTGTTTTTTTTTATATTATTGTTAGAAACACATGATTAGAATCATATAGTCTCATTTCAAAAGAGTGGTTATGAGCCTTAATGATATATAAATGTATAATTTGGTTTGCTATTCAAATATTATAGGGTTCATTTTCTAATTTTCCCTAGATAGATTAGTCCCTAATACTATATGGCCAATATCTAATTTTTATAGGGCCAATTTCTTTAGTTTTTCTAGATGATCTTGATACTTATGGTTGTCAATTGGGTATACTCTGTGCAATGGTGAGAATGAGTGTTATCCTCCCCACCCAAGTTCAATTTTCACAAGTCACATGTTGAGGTCTTGATGAGTATATTGTTGTAATTGCCTTAAGCTTTGCGTTGACAAAGCCTTCAACTTCTACAAAATGTAGTGATACCATCATCATATAAAAGATTGATACTTATTATGTAATTAACCGTGTGAATATTGTCCCCCGACATTATAATTGTTATAGGGTGGTGTAGTGTTAGAAAATCGGAAAGGCATAAATATTTTTTTATGTTGATCATTACTTGTGATATCTTTGTGGTCTTATTAACTTTCTTATGTTCTTCTTTTATCTTTGTTTCATCAAGAAATATCCAAAATAAAACATGAAGATCACCGACACCATATGTAGGCTCTCAACTAGGGCTAAAACCCCTCTATAGGGGAAATCCCAGGCAAACTCTTCCACTAGTAAATCAAATTGAGATAGGCCAAGACCTTAGACCAAAAAGACTTTCCTCCTCCACCAAGTCAGCCTTTCAAGATGATTCATCAAACTTTAGCAGTCCCCTCTTGTTCAACAATTACAACCCAACAACAATCTAGAACTTCCACCTCTAGTAACTTGAGAATTTCAGTTCTCGAGCTTCAATACTTCAACTTGTCATGCAACCTCGATTTCCTGCCATTATATGCAAATTCCTGAAATCATATGCAAATTCCTATAATGGTGAATTCCTACAATCACACCGAAATTCATATAGTTGTGAATTCCTCTAATCACACCCAAATTCATGTAATCATGAATTCCTATTATCACACCTGAATTTCTATAGGCGCAAATTTTTGTAATCACATCTAAATTCTTGTAGTCAAGAATTCTTGTTATCACACCAAAATCCCTATAGTCAGACTTGAGTGTCTTTTCCTCCAAATGAGGCTGAATTGTTTCCTTTATATAGTAGATTATGCCCCTCAATTAGGCCAACTTGTTCAGGTTGACGTTGACCTGGTGGAGGAGGCCTAGATGACCTATTTTACATAAAACTAAATTTATTTCTTGATAGATGAAGCCCAAGAAGGGTCTTTTACATTATGACAAAGACAAGAACACTTGACATAAACACTAGAAGCCTACAATGGAGACTTTGACATATAAATTGTTGACCCAACCATGAAACCTATGCTTTAATAAGTCAATTTCTTTTTAATAATTAAATTCCTTTTTTCTTCCTTTTAACATATACATTACATTATGACTCAAATACAATTATGAAGACCAAAACTAGTTATATTTTCAACACTCCCTCTTAACTATGGAACCTTGACAAAACATTATTATTAAAGTTAAGGGGTTAATAAAGTGATGTTTAATAAATTAAACATTAAAATTTGGTTAATATGGATGTTAAAGGCTCATGAAAAGTGGATGTATATAGTGAATGGTGAATGGTTAGATGGTATGAAAGGGCAATGTTTTATTCCAAATATATTTTTAGGCAATGGTAACTTATCTTGAGACAATGCACATAAAGTTATTGCATAACTAAACTACCAATTGATGGAGAAAGGTGGTTTAAGAAAAGGATGGTGCATGGAGTAAACCTAAATTATTTTTTAAAAGATGATTTCCATGACCCATGTTGGAGAATTGGAATTCACTACAATGTTTTGAAGCCAGAGTGGGTTCAGGTTATGAGGATGGTTCAATTGCTTTTGATGGCAGATTCTCCAAAATTTTCTTGTATCATATGAGATTTCTTGTGCACCTGGCCGGTTTTAACAAAACGAACCTGCCCTTCTACCTACGTCAAATTCTAATTAAAATGATCACAAGTGCTAGGAAGAGAAATATTTTTCACCCACATGATGTCTATCACCATGGTTTTATCTGGATACTATATATACAGGAATTGAGCAGGGATTTGAATGAAACCAGCCAATAAGTTATTGAAAAATACGCAGAAAATCTTAACCAAGAAACAAACCCTAGGGTTTATAAAAGGAGGGATAAAAATTGTCAGTAAGAAGATCAAGAAACAAAATAAGTTGAGAGAAAGGGCCATGAAGAATCGAGCTGGAGAATGGAGTATTCGAGAAGGCCACAGACCAAGTTCACAAATAAATTGAGGTTAAAGATTAAAGATAGGTTGACTCCTAGATTAAAGGAACCAAGTTTTATTCATGATGGGGAGGGACCTGTTAGAACTGAAGAGAAAAGGCCTGAAACCCTAGAAATTGTTAAAACCCCGTAGAATCAGAGTAGAAGGATTACTAGAGTAATGGAAAGATAGGACAAGTTGCATTTGCTAGCTAAAGCAGTAGAGGCCATGGACAACTGAACAATCTTGAAGATGTATTTGTAGACAAGGCAACAATTTTGAAAACAAGGGAAGCTAACAGTTTTGCAAGCCCTCATATTTGAATGATGCTCAAGCCAAGGGAAAATTTATGGTGATTCTGTGAATGCCTAGGAAGAGGCCTTAGTCATATGAGTGAATTTTTGCAGCTCTAGCCTTCAAAGATGGAAGAAGTTCGATTAAGAGGTTGAGGCAGTTTTGCAGATTTAGTGCATATCAGAAAATGGAGGGATAAGTACCTACAATCCAGCAGGCAATTTCCATATCTAGGTTTTTTTTGATTTGCTCCAAAATTCTTTCCAAATAAGAAACATCCATATCGAGATTAGCTTTCAAAAGACCTTTTTATTTTATGTCTAGATTCAAGGATGGACTTTTCTTTGTAAATATAATCACAAAAATATTGTAATACTTTATGATGTTTTTTCCGGATATTATGGATCTTAAAGTCTAATACATTTTGTTATATAATGTATGAAAAGGAAAGACAAAGGGTTCGGATTTCTATGAAAAAACCTTGTGCACTGTGAAAATTTGGAGATATTATGCCATAAGAAGAAGTTGTGAACATTACCAAAGATTCATGCGTTATTGGTTTTTTGTTTGTGTTCTTATCAATTATTCAAATGATCATTTCCCTTAGTGTTTGAATAAAGGGTTTATGGATTAGAATTCAAGTTGAATGCTCTAGCTCATATTATTTAAATACCTATTTGTTTTCTTCATCGAAAGGAAATACAAGAATCACTCAGGCGATCTGTTTTTTTTTAGGTTTTTTCTACTTTGCATCTATCACACCCTAATTTTTCAATTTGTCAGAAAAGTCAATATCCATCTTTCCTTTGATTGTATTTTTTCATGTGACCTATAGCTGGCATACATACATAATTATGTTAGAATCCATTCCTAATGGTATTTTTTCTTATACTCAAACCAAACCTAACATTGTTTTACAATATGGCTACATAGCATATTCCATATATGTTGTTATTGTGCCTTAAGGTAACAAAATTGTGGGAGATCCCTCTCCAAACTAAAAAAGCAAATTTTCAATCCCAAAGTAGTTTGAAGTTACATATATGTTCTTAAGTGAGTTCCCTTCCACAACTAAGGGTTTTCTCTAAGTGAGAACACTTTAAAACTATTTTAAATATTTTAAAAAATTATAAATTAAAAATCAATTTATATTTGATCTTTACATAATAAAATTAATATTTTTTAAAGAAGGTGGCAAAACCTATCAAACTCAGTGTCAAACCAACAGTGAGGACAGCCATCTCTGGCTGCTATCCGCGAATGTCGGTTTGACTCATCACTGTTATCAAGGAAAACCACGCCACCTGTAATAACCCGCTGGTGGTCCGTAAGGGAGCAGGCTTTCACTCTTGCCAGATGCCTCTGGGTCTTGGGGCGTTAACCTGTTTCCTTACGTCCGAGGAAGACGAGCTCTTAGCCAAGCAGAAGCAGTTTTACGGCATACTCCAGGCCGTAATAATAAAATTAATATTATAGGTTCCAAAAAAATATTAATCAAAAATAAATTTATTTTTTATCTTAATATAATAAAATTACTGACTTAATTTGATACTGCGCTTCCAGAACACTCAAAAGTGAGCAACGCAATTATGTTTCTTTCAGTACTAAGATCTATTCATGACATACCTAATCGTCATCATATTCTTAGGTTTCCGGAAAATTTAGCGGAAGATCATCCAATGTGTTTGCAGCTCCAATCTCTAGTTTCTTTTTTATTATATTAAAGCCCTGTAACTTCATACATGAAACATATTTAAAATTTGAATCAAACATTAATTTCAACATCATCATTATTAAATTCAAATTTCTAATTATAATATATATATAAATAATTAGATTTATATCCTAAATTCTATTGATTTTATAAAAATAATTTAGATTTATATCCTAAATTCTATTGATTCTATAAAAGTAGATTATAGACTAATATTATAGAAATTTTAAAATAGTATTCTTGATAAATTTTAAATTATAATTAAATAAGATTAAAATAAATATCAATTATATTTAAAATTAAAAATTCAATTATTCTAATAAAATTATTAATTATAAATTAATGTCAAAATTATTATTTATAAATTTCTAAAATTTTTAATTATATTATAAAAAATGGATTAAATAATAATATTAATATTATAAAAATTTATAATAAAATTCTATATTATAATTACATAAAATTAAAATTAATATTAATTAAAACTAAAATCATTTCAATCTTGATTTATAATCCAAATATTCTTATAAAATTATTAATTGTAATAATTATTAAGTATTATTAATTATTAATTAACTTGTTCTAAAACATGTCCTCTACCGTCATTTCTCCATCACTCTCTCACACCTCTATTTATTCATTCCGTTGAGATCTAGCTTATATATTTTTTGATGTATCATGATAATGAGGCACTGTGGATGACTCCAAAGGTTGATTTAAATAATTATGGATGCGATAATCCCAAAAGAAAATGCAACACATGAATAAGAACATTAGATGATTTGAAAAAATGATTAGTGAAGCATGAGGGGTGGACTTTAAGAATCAAAAGGGGCATAGAAAGGGTACAAAAAAACTCCTAAATATCTGCTTCTTACAGATATGATCTTTAATTATTTTTGAAATCTATTATGGACATTTCTATATCTTTGTTCCAAATCCACAATCTCCATCCAATTCATTCATTCAGATGTCTATTCTTACACCATTGATACAAATTCTCAAATTAGCATATGATAATAATTATTAGAATCACATTAAGCTTTACATGTGTAAATTTTCCCAATTTAATCACTCTCTTTCATGTGTAATACATCCATGGCCACAAACATGGCCACAAACATGTGTTGTTATCTTTTGGAGACCAAGAAATGATTGATATCTCTCTTTCAACGATTTTTTCATTTTCTTTTGAAACATAAGTTTTACCAACCAAGGGTTAATGAAAGAATCTTATTTTCTTTTTATGGTTGAAGCATGAGTCGTACCTTCAAATTCATTTAATAAGAAAATTATTTACATAGAATACAACCATGCAAAAGGAAACATGGATCTTAAACAAACACTACTTACTAGAAGATCATGGATCACGAGTTAAGTGTTAAAACTCCGACCCAAACGCCAAAACTACACCACCCAAAACAGTAAAAAGTAACAAGGCCACTTAATCAACCCGACAAATCTGGAAAAGGGGACCAAGCTCCCACCCATAGCATAGGAGGACCTTGCTGAGCCAAGGCTCCCGCCAATTAACTGTTTGGACCCCCGAGTAAGTACACATATTTCTGACTGTTGATCCTCCCAATTTGATCCAATGGTAGAGGTGAATGTCGCGCCACCTAAAAGCCCGCCCTTTAACCTTATGGCGCCACTAACAAGCTCGTTAAATCACAGTAGTAGATTCACCGGACTTGATCCTACGATGGAGGAACATATCGCACCGAGCAAAAGAGTTGTTGGTTAACGTGCGATGAGAGTGGAAAACAAAACCGCCCCTCGGCCACGTGTAACCTGAGGAGTGTGATCGCTCCCAAATTTTGAAAACCACTTCCCATCGAAGAGACCCCCGATATACCGGAAACCACTTAGCAAGCGAATTCGCGTCCTTTGACAGCAAAGTAGGAAAATTCAGGTTACTGTTGGATCTCGGATTCCGGTAGTTACCTCTTCGGCCATTGCGGCTGAATGTGAGCCTAAGCAACGAACTGCCCCTTCCCTCCAAACGGCTACTCTGGTAGCAGACTCCTTCTAGCAACATAAGAAACACTAAGAAAGGAAAAACTTGCTCCTTATAAATCAACCAAATTATTGGACAGAGCTTCCATAGTTTTGGTGTGGTACACCATCATATCCTCAACTGCTTGGGTATCGCACTGATCCATGAAACTTTTCTGAGACAACCTATGCCCACCAAATGCACCCTATACATGGTACACTTCACTCCTTGATTAGCCAGTAAATCAGCTAGTTTATTGGCCTGCTTTCGCACATGGTTAAAACTAACCATGCGTAGGCCTCTGAGGTGGAGTTGGATCCTTTGGAAGACCTGGATCAATCTCCAGTGTTTTGAAACCTTCTCCGGTTCCGAACCCCAACTAATTTTCTGGACAGCGTTGATAATTATCTTAGAGTCAGCTTCGATAATTACATTCTTTCGGTTCTCCTGCACCAGGAGATCTAAGCACTGCTCCATAGCCATGGCTTCTACCATGTTATTTGTAGCTCTACCTAAATGTCCATGGAAGATGGAAAGGATATTACCAGTGTCATCCCTTAACACCCCTCTAAAGACTGCATTTCCCGGGTTGCCTTTAGAAGCCCCATATATGTTATATTTCAGAAAACCCAATGGGGGAGGATGCCAGAAGTCCTTCTTAGAAACCATAGCCACAACGCTTCTGTTCAAGCCCTGCGACATAAGCCCCTGCATTCCCAACAGTCCCAGAATCCTCAAGTTAGCATCTGAGGGTGGATTTTTAGGGGTGTCTCGCACTATGGTACCCACCGTCTCTTTAAGTTAAGCCAAAGTCTGCTTAAAAATACATTGAAGGGATCTTTCTTCATTTTTGAAAATTCTCTTATTCCTTTCTTTCCATACATTCCAAATAATGAAACTAGGTGCTAGAGCCCAAGCAAAACCTAGAATTTCATTATCTGAGTAGTTACTTCTCCACCTGATTAGGGTATTGAAGATACACCCTCTGTCCCTGTCGCTCTTTTGAAAGATGTTAACAAAAGAATCCCACAGACTAGAGGTGAAGATACAATTATTGAGGAGGCATTCCATAGTTTCCTCTTGGGCTTCACAGAGCTGGCATCTAGAAGGTCCCAACACACTCCTTTTCCTTATGTTATCCCAAGTGAAAATTCTCTTATGATAAACACGCCACATTAATAGCTTAATCTTCATCCAACCTTGATGCCTCCATAGATTCTGCCATATTCTGTCTGGAGCAAGAGAGTCCATCTCGAGGAGTTTGCGTTTTGCCTCCTTAAGATTAAAGATACCTTCATTATTGTTTCCCCACCTCAACTGGTCATGCATCCCTGTCACTATGATCTTCCTTTGTTCCAGTATTCACATGAGCGCCTCGGCTTTGGTTTTCAAGGGGTTATCTTCCCTGTAAATAATATTCCTCCACTTTCTCCATTTGCTTGCATTATTTTTTTTTTCTGAGTAAAGACTATTCTATTAAGTAAAAGAAAGAGAAAAATATTTACAAAGAGGTAGCAACCTCTGAGGGGGCTAAAGCCAGCCCTCTGTCTGAGAAATTCCGGCCCTCGACGTTTGACCGTTTGTTTACATAAATAGAAACGAGAGCCCAGGACTCATTATCCCAATACAGCATCACCCAAAAAGCACAAACAAGAGTACAATAGAGCATTACATTAACAAAAGGCTGACGAGGACATCCGCGGCAGCACAAAACCGCTTTACAAAACCACCATGTTATCGGACCGCCGTCGACCAACAAGCGGTATCCGTAAGGGCAAGCCCGATAAAACCTCCTGTTGACACGTGGCTTTCGCCTGACGTCATCCAGTCCAGCTTTTTGGGGCGTAAAGTTCCGCCAAAAAAGGTCGTCCGAAATCCTCCTCCACCGTGCGATCTTCTCCATCAATCCTCGCCGTTGATTGATTCTGCCCGAGGTGGTTTCCCGGAGAACTGACCCACTCAATCATAACATTATCTTCAACGTCTGTAATGCTGCGCCCAGGAGGCATCACCGGATACAGTACTGTGCCGGAGAACTTCGCCGGTCCACATAAAATAACCTCCTCGTGTGAGGAAGTTTGCTGAAGACCTTCATCCTCTTCGTGACCTTCATCTTGCTGCATCTCTGGAGGATTGGGAGGAACCTCTACCCTGCCTCCTTGGGTGTCCTTGGAATTCTGGGAGAGATTTCGATCAATTGAATGTTCGGCAGAGCTAGGAGGGTCATCTTCTTCCTCTGAGAAGATGACCGTGATAGTGGCCGAGACAGTAGGCTTGTGAAGCTTGCTCTTGAAAGTGTAGCGGGAGGTGTGGCAAGAACTGGAGTGGGAAGGACCAGAGTGGTCGGAAGGTGGAGAAGCAGGTGAGACTGAGACAAGCCGGGAGAAGCGTCGAGGAGCAGGACCTCCCCTTCCTCTAGCCCTCCCCCGTGTGCCTGAATTTCTTCCCCTTCGGGAACCACCGCGAGGTCGAGCCATACTAGCAAGAAGAGGTAAGCAGATGAGGCCGACCTTTTGCAGGTTTCGGTGGAGCGCTGATGGCCTCCGAATGCTTTGCTCTGTATCTGACTCCTGAGAACCAATGCGACCTGGTATATCTCTGCTAGAATGAGCCAGAGAGAGTGCCAGGCTCTGGGCAGTTGATATAGATGTTGATATCATCCTGAAGTACTTACCACACTTGTTGTTCATCCAGTTCCTCATTAATGGGGCTTGATGCTCTGACAAAAAGCGCCTACTTGCTCTACGGTGACGGCCCACTCCGGCGTCGCTCGTACCGATTTCCTCCCTCGGCGTAGCTTGATAGCATGCCAGCATTAATGAACCATAAGTGCCCACCTTATGCCGCTTGCGCCAGCCTGTCACCTCGCCCGCTACCATCTGCTCATGTAGTGACATTAACTTCTCATGTTGACACCCGCATCCGGGTGTGATTCTTGTCCTGACTGCATATCTCTTGTTAATATGGAATGGAAGGTAGAAAGTTGATTCTCCGAGGCTATGTCTTGTAGTGATCCTGCAAAGAATTCTTTCCCACTGTCCACACCAATATTGGCAAGAAAATCTGCAAGTTTATTCCCTTCTCTTCGGATATGCTTGAAGGAGATAGCTTGGTTGTTGTTGAGACATTGTTGAAGACGCTCCAATCTAGTGGCCATTCTCCAGCTACTGCTGACTTTCTGTACCAGTGATCCCTGTTGAATTTTTAATGCCATATTGATAAGAATTTGGGAGTCCCCTTCAACTATCAGAGGGAAGAGCTTTTGCTCCTGTGCTAGAGTTAATCCTCTCCATAGGCCTTCCAGTTCCGCTGCATTATTGGTATTCCAACCTATTGAACCAAAGAATGATATGAGGGGCTTACCCTGGTAATCTCTGATGACTCCACCATATCCTGTTTGGCCAGGATTTCCTTTTGATGCTCCATCAAAATTAAGTTGAAACACATTGATTGGTGGCGGGGACCAGCTCGCATAGTTCCCTTGATGATTGGATATATTTCCATTGGCAGAAGTTAGATCTTGTAATGTTATCTGCCAGTTGTCCCATATCGCTTGTTCCTGCGGATGCGATGGGAAGTCCTCCTTAGACCAGCCTTTAATAGATAAAGTTTCTCTGATGTTGTGGTGTATCCCAATCCATATCTGCTCCAATGTCATTGATTGATTTTTGAAAATCCTTCTGTTTCTCTCCTTCCAAATGTTCCACATCAGTAGTCCCGGTATGATTTGCCAAAGAGTGTTTAGAACTTTGCTTTGATATGGCTCTTGAGTCCAGTTGCGGAGGGTACCGGTGATGTCCCCCATCACTCTGCCATCCCTCTGACATCGGAATATTACCTTTTCCCACAGTTTCCTTCCGAGCTGACAGTTTTGCATGAGGTGTAAAGCTGATTCTTCTTCCTGATTACAGTTGAGACATATAGATGGCCCATAGAAATTTCTTTTTCTGAGGTTGTCCCATGTTAGAACTCTGTTGTGTGAGAGAAGCCACAGAAAGGTTGAAACCTTCGGCCAAATAGGAGGATTCCAAATTCTGTCCCATATTTTGTCTTTGACTACTCTGTCTTTAATAATGATTTTGTAAGCTTCCTTGGTTGTGAAGGTCCCCTTTTCCTCATATCCCCATCTGAGAGTATCCATACCTGCTAGCTTTAGAATTTTTCATTTTTGAAGCTCTGAGGATAGAGAAAGTTGAATCTGCTCCGAGCTATAAGGTAAGATATGACAAGCTTCTTTCCATTCTCTATATTCTTGGGTGTTTTGTGATTTCCAGAAGTAGCTTACCTTGTCAAGCTGGTTGATTTCCCGTTCTGCAATTCTTTGTATGCTATCTTTGAGATTTGGAAGCTGCTGCCATGAATCTTCCCAAAACCGTGCTAAAAGACCATCTTTCACTTCCCAGAAGCTGTGTTTTTGAATAAGGTCTCGATGTTGGATTGCTGAATTCCAGATGATCGAGCCTTTACTGACCTCCGACATTCTAATTCTCTCCTCTAAGGGAAAGTTTCTAGCATATTTCGCTGTCCATAAGACTGCCCAGGGGGTGTTTGAGTTTGAGAGCCATCTCCACCAGATTTTTGCCCCCATAGTTTTGTTGCTTTGTTCAGGATCTCTTAGCCCAATCCCTCCTGCTTTTTTAGGTAAACAAGCCTTCTCCCACTTGACTAAAGCCCATTTTCGGTTTGGCCCCGAGCTTCCCCATAGGAAGTTACGCTGCAGCTGCTTGATGGCTTTGAGAACCCATTTCGGTGCTGCCAGGATGGAGAAAAGGTAGAGAGGCATAGATTGCAGAACCGCTTTAATTAACACTGTCCTACTGGCCAGATTTAAAGCTCTGTGTGTCCAGAGGAATAGTCTGGCCTCCAATTTTTCTAAAAGGCTGGTCCAAGAAGAATGCTTGAGAGCTGAAGCGATTAGAGGAGCTCCTAAGTATTTAGAAGGTAGGGATGCTATGGTGAAACCGAGAATGCGTGCTATAGCTCGTTGGGTAGAGGGAGGAGTGTTAAAAAAGAAGATCTGAGATTTGACATTATTAATGAGGGCCCCTGAGGCATTCGAAAAATTATCAAGAATGGCTTTAAAGGAGCGCGCTTCTTGCACAGAGGGGTGACCGAATAACATATTATCGTCAACAAATTGTTGATGCGAGACAGCAGGGGCTTTGTGGAGGGCTAGACCTTTTAGATTGCGGGAGAGAATGGCCGGTTTTATGCTGCATCCTAGGCCTTCTGCTAAGATGACAAACAAGAAGGGCGATAAAGGGTCCCCTTGTCTAATGCCCCTAGAGGGACGAAAGGTGGGGGACGGAAGACCATTGATGAGAATGGAAAAGAACGAGGAAGATAGAAGATTGTTGATCCATCTAATCCAGGGTGGGGCGAAGCCAAAAGCTTTGAGGACCATTTGCTTGCATTATTATTTTGGTCCCAAAAATCTTTTACCTACGATAACCCTATGATATATGTATCTCTTTTGAGGTCCAGAAATTGTTCATTAAGTAGTATTGGTTCTTGTTGCCATTTATCTTCCCAAAAAAGTGCCAAATCCCCCTCTCTGATTTCCCAAAAGCTATTCTTTTGAACTAAGCCTCTGTTCTCCCATGCCTTATTCCATATGTGTGAGCCCTTTGTATTTCTAGACATCCTTATATGATCGTTATTGTCCCAAGTGCTGGCATATTTTTCTGTCCAGATGTTAGCCCATTGGGCCTTTAGTTCTTTCACCCATATCCACCATAACTTAGCTCGTAAAGCCCTGCTTAGAACCTCTGGATCATCTAAACCCAGACCTCCTTGATTTTTGGGTTTATAAATCTTTTCCCAAGCAACTAAGGCCCATTTCCTTTTTTTCTCCCCTTTACCCCAGAGAAAGTCTCTTTGAATGGTTCTAAATTGTTGTAAGACTCCTTTTGGTACAGGGAGTGCTGAAAGCATAAAAACTGGGATAAATTGAAGAACATCCTTTGTAAGCACCAACCTACTAGCCAAGTTTAAAGATCTAATGGTCCAATTGTTGATTTTATCCTACATCTTATTAATCACCGGTTCCCAGATACTCTTATGAAGAGGTTTAGCTATAAGGGGGACTCCCAAATATTTCGAGGGTAGAAAATCTCTTTGAAAGCCTAGAATTCTGGAGATGTTCCTTTGTATAGCAATATCAGTATTGAAGAAAAAGATGTTAGATTTAAAAAGATTAACCTCCATACCTGTGGCCAAACCAAAGTAAATTAGAAGTTGTTTGTATGCCAAAGCTTATTTGACTGTAGGAACTCCCTGCAGCATGGTATCATCCACAAATTGTTGATGAGTCAAAGTCTGTCCATTCTTCGAAAGTTGAATACCCCGGATTTTTCCTTCTGCTTTTGCTTGCTGAATCGATCTGCCAAGTCCTTCCATCATGAGTATAAAGAGAAAGGGAGAAAGTGGATCTCCCTGCCTAAGGCCTCTTGAGGGAATAAAAATCTCGGAGGGAGAGCCATTTACCAAAATTGAAAAGCTAGAAGAAGTTACCAAAGCCATGACCCATCTAACCCAATTATGATCAAACCCGAAAGCAATGAGAACCCTCCTGATATAGGTCCAGTTCAACTTATCATAGGCTTTAGCTAGGTCCAATTGCATGATCATTCCAGCCTTCCTATTGCTATTCAGAGAGTGAACCACCTCCTGTGCTTGAATGATGTTATTGAGAATTTGTCTGCCTTCTACATAACCAGATTGCTCCCCAGAAACTAGAGTGGGGAGAAGTGGTTTGAGTCTATTAGCTACAACCTTGGATATAATCTCGTAAACCACATTGCACAATGCTATGGGTAGAAATTTATCAGGAGTTAGGGCATTATCTTGTTTATGGATCAGTGCAATGAAGGAGGTGTTGAGTGCCTTCAGAATAGTTCTATTTCCCCTGGAATCTTCTACTGCATTCAGAATATCTTGTTTAACAATATTCCAGCGGGCTTTGAAGAAGTGCACATTAAAACCATCCGGACCTGGTGCTTTATCATTCTGCATTTCCTTGAGGACTTCAGTGATTTCTTCTTCCGTTACTGGCCTGTTGAGGTTGAGATTATCCTCTCTGGACACTAGTCTTGGTATGTGTCTTATAATATTCTTAATGAAAGGCTCTCTATTTGGAATGCTTTCCTGTGCAATCCCCCGAAAGTGTTGAACTAAAACAGCTTCAATATCTTCATGGGTACTGAGTAGTTTCCCTTCCTCATCCTTAATCGAGGAGATTCTATTATGAGCCCGGTTTGCCAAGGTTGACCTGTGGAAAAATATGGTGTTTTGTTCCCCTTCCTTTAACCATTGCACTCTAGATTTTTGTCTCCAGAATATTTCCTCTTGTTTGCATAAGTTCTCCCACTCGTGCTAAAGATTGGTGGCTCTATCATTGCTAATTTTATCAAACCCAACCTTGATAAGGGATTGGTTGAGTATCTGCAGTTTGTTTTCAACAGCTTTTTTTCCTTCAAAAATATTGCCAAATTCTTTCTTGTTCCACTCTTTAAGCCTGAGCTTGATATGTTTTAGTCTTTTGTAAAGAAGGAACATGCTTGTACCCTGAATATGCAGATCTTCAGACCACCAACTTGAAATGTTGTTGATAAAATCTGGATGGGTGAGCAAAATATTCTCAAATCTGAAAGGTCTATTTCTGGGAGTGCCAATACCCCTAATCTCTAGTTGAGTTGGCCAGTGATCAAAACCTCCAAAGGGCAGAATTTTTGCTTCCATTCCATTATCATTGAGTAAAAGGTCCTTTGAAATGATATATCTATCTAACTTTGAGGCCACCAGAGACCCTCCTCCTCTCCTATTGTTCTAAGTAAAGAGACCATTACTTGTATCAATGTCAACTAGCTTCACAGTATCCATAAAAGATTGAAAAGCTAAGGCATCTTTGGTTAGAGCTCTGGTGCCCCCTTTTTTCTCCGAAAGTGATTTGATCATGTTGAAGTCCCCTCCCAAAATCCATGGAATCCCAACATATCTCTCTCTGAGATCCATGAGAGAATCTAGAAATCTCAATTTGTCATCCATTCTCTGAGGGCCATAAACATTCGTTACCAGATAGATCTCCCTATCCCCCACAGGTTGAATGACCACTGATAGATAATTTCTGGAAGCTTCAGCATCTATTATACCAATCTTTAGGGGATTCCAAAGAATAAGAATGCCACCTGTTATATTATCTGCCTTGACTTCTAGAAACTCAAAACGACTGAGCCACTTACTGTGAAGTTCTTTAATTTTTTGAATAGAACATTTAGTTTCCTGGATAAATATAATATCCGAAGCTTCTTGTTTCATTCTATTACTAAGTAATCTTTGCTTCCTTTTACTACCTAGACCCCTGATGTTCCAATAAGTAAACTTCATCATTAAAGATTAGTGAAAGAGTAACTGGTTAGGTCTTTCATCTTACCCGAATCTATCATTAGCTTTCCACACTCCATTAGCAGCTCATTCTGCTTTTTTCTGCCTCTTTTCTTTCCTGGGCCTCAAGGTGCTAATCCTGGTGTTTTTTTTATAGATTTCACACCTTCTTTGCCATGTTTTGCCATGTTACCTTGCTTTTCCACCTCACTGGCCTGAGTTTTCCATAAGTACAGTTGTTGTATTCTAGAGAAATCTTCCTGAGGTAAGGAATCTAACCCTCCCATGGTGCCCTGTTTCAAGAATCCTTCCAAATCTAGGTGTTCTCTGTCTAAAATCTCTTACAGCTCCTGATCCTCCATTTCCATCTCACTCTGAGTAATTTCCTGGTCCATATCCATTTCTCCATCGCTCAACATAGCCTCTTTCTGTTTGTTATTGTTATTTGGTTGGTCTTTGTCCTCGTCTGTCTCCTCGTCCTCCGGACTTTCCTTTATTCCCTGATCTACTTTTATAGTCTCTTTTTCCTCCTCGAGAACCTGGAACCTATTCTGCGTAATTTGAGGCCCTTCGGCTTGATGTTGCTTAAGACCCCTTTTGACGCCTTTTCCTCTTTGGCTCACCTTTTGAAAGCTTTCCATA
The DNA here is from genome assembly GCA_031772625.1 of Pinus tabuliformis. Lineage (NCBI taxonomy): Eukaryota > Viridiplantae > Streptophyta > Pinopsida > Pinales > Pinaceae > Pinus > Pinus tabuliformis. Next base: position 727,325,511 of record CM062808.1, on the reverse strand, counting down.
TCTTTCATTATGGAAGTTCTTCTCTTATTCTCGATTTTACTGAGAGGGCAATCTCTGAACAGGTGTCCATGCTCATGACATCTGCGGCATCTAAAAGGAATATGTTCATAATTTACTGTTTGAACCCATTCTTCATAAAAAACTTCCAGGATCAACTCATCTGGTAGAGCTCTGGAGAGATCCATTTCCACACAGATTCGTGCAAAGGAAGTATATTTTCCTCTTTTAGTGGCTTCTGAGGCCTTGAAAAAACATCCTAATTTATTTCCTATGGCTGTTAACGATTCTGTTTGCCAGTAATCAAGAGGAAGGGAGTAAAGTCTTACCCAAACCGGAACTGATGTAAAATTATCCCTCTCCGGGACAAAGTTCATCATCCATGGCCTCATATAGAGGCCAGCAGCTCCATAGAAGTAGGGCCCTCCTTCAAACACTCTGTCTTTATCCTCAATATTAGTGAAGACCACTGTAAAGAATCCTTTTGACCCCAGATGTAGGTCAATGCTCCCTTTTGGATTCCAATGGTATTTAATCCATGTCTGTAAATCTTTTTCAGTGGGCCACACTCCTATGAATTTACAAATGATATCATAAGTTCGCATGTGATCTCTGTGTGCCTGCAGCGCAGGATCATTCAGGACCACTCTGGGTGTAACCTCAAATTTGGGCTTACAGGGTCCTTTCTATGCCTTGGTTTTTGCTCCCTTTTCCTTGTCATTTTCTTCCTTGTCTTTTGTGCTTTTATTCTCACAGTGTTTGTCTTCATCCTTCTCTTCTTCCCTGATCTCATTCCCCTCTTCGTCACTTCTGATTTCTTTCATTGGCTTCTTACCACGGCTGGTAACCACTTGCTTGTAGGCGGGAGTAGAGCTCCCTCCTCCTCACCCTACCATGGAGCACAACGCCTGCAAACTTTCAACCCTAGCTGTTCTTCGCTCCCGGTATAGCCTCTAGTCTCTCTTCCTCGTTAATTTTATAACTCGAAAGAATCTTATTTTCACAACTCTAAATTTTCTTAATTTCTTTAGTGAATTCATTTACACCAAAAACTTAATTCGAAATGCAAAAAAGCAATAAAAAGAGCATTTACCATGTTATTCAACATGGAATTAGGGAATGCTACCTTTAAGGGTATAGCATAATAACATATTATTATTATTATTGGTTCCATCATTCCCTATTGAGCAAGCTCAGATTCCTTGATCACTGATGCTTGGTCCTTGTAACATGCGAATTCATCCTTGCAAGTTTCATCTTCGGTGAGATTAAATCATGATAAGTCCTTGCATTGTTTAGTCTTTAGAATAAAAATGTTCAAGGTTATCAATCTAATTATGGAAAATGTAGTTCATGCATTCATCATGTGATGAAATCATTAACTATAATATTTTCTCTAAGTGACAACACCCCATCAACTCAGCTTTTCTTACCTCAACGTCAAATGATGGCTCCACAAGAGTATGTGGCATCGTAAAGGTTGCACCATTAGTTACTTTAACATGTGATCCAGTAGGTCTTGAAAGTTTCCAATCATTGAAAGTTGGCCTATTTTGATGTAAATATTGTTACAAATTTCATATGGATTTATTCGACTGGAAAAATTGAGATTTGAGTGCGATTTTGTACCTATGACCTCCTTCTCTTCAAATAATGGCAGGGGACCTTTGCTCAGAAGAATTAACCGCAAGGAAGAATGGGTTGCAGAGAAGAACGCTTCATTTTCAACTTTGGTCACATGCAAGGGATCCCTTCTGGAGTAAGTTGCGCGAAATGGAGTAAGGAGTCGAGTTTTGAATTCGCTGTTGTAGTTAATTCAAGGTGGCGAAGGGTGTAGGCATTCATACACAGGAAATGGCAGGTGAGGACCTAAACGGGAGGAGGAGGGGACACAAACAGTCGGGGATTCTCTGGAATGCCAAAGGGTGGACGTGGGCCGGTGAGAGAGTCACGCTAGCTGGAAAAGGCCAACTACCATTCCATTTTTTGGCAGGTATAAATTACTCCAATTCAATTTCTGCTTATGTGCCAGCTGAACGATGCATTCATTCCATTTCTTCTCTGCCTTAGCTTTGAGGTAGGCAACTTGATATGTTACAAGATTTTATTTTCTATACTTGCATATCATTTACATAAGTATATTAAACTCCACTAGTACATGGACCATAGTGGTCACAAATCTACCATAAAAAGTGTTGAAATATGCAGAGCTCCATATATTTAAAGATGATGATATATTTAGAGATGATGAGTTTTAATTGGGTTAGCCTATTTCATGTCTCTATAATTATTATTATAGTTATGATTTATAATTTGAGTATTTTACGTTAAATTCTAAACATAAAAGACATCATTAGTATAGCCTTACTTTCTATGTTTATATAAAAAAATTCCATACCATTTAATTAACAAATTAGACTCCATTTAGTCAAGGACCATTTACACACGGAACACAACCTTCTTGATGTAAATTCAAGAATTTATTATTAAAAAAATTTATTATATTATTTTATTTTAGAATTGGTATATTTTTTTATATTAATAATAATTTTAAAATTTAAATATAATAAATATGTATAATATCTATTAATATTATTTTAATTATATAAATAATATTGATTTGTGTTTTAGCTTATGAGATGTAGAGTAAATTGTGATAGAGTGTTTTATTTAGAGTAGAAACTCTTTTAGCAAAAATGTAGCCATACTAAAAGTTGGTGTGGGCTTCTCAAATCACAAGTAAATATGTGAATCATCTCAAATCTCACATTACATAACAAACAAACAAACAAATTATATTTTTAATAATAATGATATACGATTAAAATCCTATAATATCATTTCAAAATAATAGAGATATTTTTAATAAATCATATATATAATTGGTTATTCAAATTTTATAAAATTAATTTATCGAATTGTATTTTTAATAATAATAATATAGGATTAGAATCACATAATATCATTTCAAAATAATAGTGATATTTTTAATAAATCATATATATAATTGGTTATTCAACTTTAGTAAAATTAACATATTTTTTTATTCAATTAGAAAGTTAATTTTCTAATTTTTCGTAGTATTATGTTTCAATATAGAAATTTTTATAAGGTGAATTTCTTTAGCTTTCCCAAATAAGTTCATAGATTTGGTTTGTCAATTTAGTTTGACCAATTTATATAGTACTCCACCTTTGTTGCATAATCATTAATTTTTCCATAATTGAGTTTCAAAATTTTGCATTCTCCAATATCAACACATAATCGATGTTTTTCTTTTCTTAAAAAATATTAATTTTTTTTGCAAGATATAACATAGCTATGCTACCATCTATGAAATGGTCCCCACATTGATGAAGTATGAGCAGTTACATCCCATGTGGATTAAATGCTGGCGACATTGATATTTCTGTTCATGCGAATAATGAAGTATGAGTAGTTACATCCCATGTGGATGAATTGATAAGAATTATTTTTTCTGATTTCAAGTGTAGTTTCGTTTCAAAGAGTTTTGATTAGTGTTTAGAGGACGTGGGATTTTATGTAATAAAAATAATTCACTTGGAGAAAGTTTGCTAGTTGGTATCATTTATTGGTAATATTGACATTTTATCTTTTTGAGATTAAACCTTAGATCTTCAAGTTTGCTAGTTGGTATCATTTATTGGTAATATTGACATTTTATTTTTTTGAGATTAAACATTAGAATTAGAATTTATGGTTCTATATGGTATTGGTAATATTCACATTTCATTTTTTAAGATTAAACATTAAAATTAATATTTATAGTTTTAAATAGTACAAATAGTTTGTTTGTTTGTTTTTTTTATTTTTATTTTTAAATTTATATTAATAAATAATGGTATAGTTTACTCATTTTAATTTTTAAATCTGATTTGATCAGACTAGTCTAATGGGATTCTTCTTTTAAAAGAGATTCACGAAAAAAATGGAGCTCATATAATGTAAGAAAGGGGTTAGATTTATGTGGTTTTAAATATTTTGTTTAGGTTAGTTGATTAAATTTATTAATTTATGGTAGAGTGTTGTGTATGACAATCATTTCTTTAATTTTTTGGTTTTTTGTAGTAATTTTTTTTTACATATTAGGAAAATTTATCATAATTAGGTTGTCAAATCAATGGTGATGCCAATCGTTACTGGTTGTTATCCTTGCATTACAGGAAGACGAGTTATTAGCCAAGTAGAAGCAATTTTAGGGCATACTCAAGCGCTAAGTAATTGTTCTGTTTTGTTTGTTTGTTTTAATTAAATGTTTTTTTTCTTCGTTTATACCTGGAACCATACATACGAGGTCAACAACAATGAAAACCAACACCAACATTGAACTCTAATCATGTTATTAGCATTTAACATTTCTAATCTAATGTCGACCCTATTTAAAAATCAATCTAATTATTATAATGTACAAACACAACATAAATTTAAAATATAAATGATAAATAAATATAAATATAAATAAACTAGGGGTATGATAAATAAATAAAACATCTTTTTATATTTACTCCATAAACCTATTTATATTTAAGGGAACTAAAAAAAGGTTTTATTTAGGTGAAGCCTATGGGACAAATACCATATTTATAAAAGAGGTATGGTAAATATATAAATATAAAATAGGTATAAAGAGGTATGCTAAATAAATAAAAATATATCAAATAAGATTAGAAATCAACATCTAATTATATACCAAGCCTATCGGCAAAATACCATGGTAAATAAAAGAGTTATGATAAACAAATAAAAATATAAATAAACTAGAGGTATGGTAAATAAATAAAACCTCTTTTTATATTTACTCCATAAACCTTTTTATACTTACGAACACTAAAAGAAAGTTTTATTTAGGTGAAGCATATGGGTCAAATGCCATAGGCCAAATTTTTATTAATACCATGCAAAAAAACATTATTAACCCTAATATTAATATTAAAATATTAAAATTATTATTATGATTAAATCTAATATTCATATTAATATATTATAATATTAATATTATTAAATTTAATAACTTTGGATTAATATAATATTAAATTTGCTATATTATAATCTATATTAATATATCATGATATATATTAATTGTAGATATATATGGGGGTGAACAAAGACATAGAGTGATAGAGGTGGAGATATGGGGGAGTCACAAGGGAGAGATGAAGATAAACTGAAGGAGAGGGGAGAGGAGGAATGAAGAGAGAGAGGGAGAGAAGTGAAAGAGTTAGAGAAGGGTAAGACAGGGAGAGGGAGACACAAATATGGAGGGGGAGAGAGAAGGAGAGATGCAAGGAGATAGTGAGAGGATTGAAGGGTAGAGAGAGAGAGAGAGATGGGGGAAGAGAGAGGGAGGTAGGAGAGAAAGGGAGAGAGAGGAAGAATGAGAGATATGAATTGAGAGAGAGGAGGAGAGAGGGAAGGATAGAGAGATGAGTTGGAGGGGGGAGGGGGAGGGAAAAAGAAAGACATAGAGAGTGAGAAGTGGAGAGAGAGAGAGAGAGGGAGTGATAAGGGATAGATGGAGAAAGAGTGTATGTTTAGGGGTGATATAAAGAGACAAAGAAGGAGATATGGAGAGAAAGGGGGAGATAAGGAGAGAGGAGGGATGTAGTAACATAGTTGGAGAGAGAGAGAAAGGGATAAAGAGATGGAGTTGGAGGGGGAGAGAGGGAGGGCAGAAGAAATACATAGAGAGTTGGAAGTGGAGAGAGAGAGGGAGTGACAATGGAGGGGCAGAAAGAAGGAGGTAGGAGAGAAAGGGAGAGAGTGGAACGATGAGAGACATGACTTGAGAGAGAGGAGGAGAGTGATTTGGGGGAGAGAGGATTGGAGGGCAAAGAGAGAGAGATAGAGAGAGAGAGAGAGAGAGAGAGAGATGGGGGAAGAGAGAGGGAGGTAGGAGAGAAAGGGAGAGAGAGGAGGAGAGAGGGAGGGAAAGAGAGATGGAAATGAAGGGGGGAGAGGGAGGGAAGAATAAAGACATAAAGAGTGAGAAGTGGAGTGTGCGTGTTTGGGGGTGAAATAAAGAGACAAAGAAGGAGAGATGGAGATAATGGGGAAGAGAAGGAGAGAGTGGGGGATATAGTAACAAAGTTATAGGGTGAAGAGAGAGAGAGAGGGGGGAGAGAGAGGAAGCAAGAGAGGGAAGGTGAGAGAGTGGAGAGAAGGAGGGAAAGGGAGATGGAGTTGGAGGGGGAGAGAGAGGGAGGCAAGAAGAAATAAATATAGAGAGAAAGGTGGGGAGATAGAGAGGGAATGGTAAGGAAGATGGAGAGAGAGGGAGAGAGGATAGCAGGAGGGAAGAGAGATAAAAGTGAGGGAGAGGGAGAGAAGGGGAAGAGAGAGAGAAGAGGAGGGAGGGATATTATGTTTTGGGGGTGCTATAGAGAGACAAAGGGAGATGGAGATATAGATGGAAGGTGAAGAGAGGGAATAAGAGAGAGATGGAGAGAGGGAGGGAGGGACAGAGAGATTGATAGATATGGAGTGAGAGAGTGTGTGTGTTTGGGGGGGTGAGATAGAGAGACAAAGAAGAAAAGATGGCGGGAGATTTAGATATAGATGGAGGGGCTGAGAGGGAAGAAGATTTCTTGCACTAGATGCATTTAGTGTAGATGGTGATTTCTAATCCAATTTGATTGCTTGCACTAGATGCATTGATTTTAGTGTAGATGTTGATTTCTAATGATATTTGATTTCTTTCACTAGATGCATTGGTTTCAAAGTAGATTACTTCTAATCCTATTTGATTTCTTAGACTAAATGCATTGATTTCAATGTAGATGGTGATTTCTAATCCTATTTGATTGCTTGCACTAGATGCACTGATTTCAACGTAGATGTTGATTTCTAATAATATTTGATTTCTTGCACTAAATGAATTGATTTTAATGTTGATGCTTTCTAATCCTATTTGATTGCTTGCACTAAATGCATTGATGTCAATGTAGATGGTGATTTATAATCCTACTTGATTTCTTCCACTAGATGCATTGATTTCAGTGTAGATGTTGGTTTTTAATCCTATTTTCTTACTTGCACTAGATGCATTGATTTGAGTGTATATTTTGATTTCTAATCCTATTTGATTGCTTGCATTAGATGCATTGATTTCAGTAAAAATGTCGTTTTCTAATATTATTTGATTTCTTGCATTAGATGCATTTATTTCAATGTAGATGTTGATTTCTGATTTGATGTAATTGAATGTATAATGGTACATTAATTATGAAGTGATTGGATTAACATTGTGCATTGATTTCAATGTAAGCATAAAAAAATATTGAAAATGTACATTGATTTTTGTGCTATAGTAATTCAACCTATTAATATTGCAAAGCAAGAGAGATAAGGTATGATGTTTACTATAACATCTCAAGCTAAAGATTTAAAAGGTTTACAATTTCAACTATCATTTTCATATAATTGATATGAAAAGATGACAAAAGTATCAAGGGTGACAATAAGAATAGTAGAAGAAAATAATATGAGATTAATCACAATGATAACTATTTGTAATTGACTATATTCTTATTATTCACATTTTCTATCATTCAACACTATCACATTGTCACTTTGCATTCATAATTTTTATTTCATCATTAAAGTTATTAACAATATTTATCATCTCAACAAACTCATGTAACTAAGAAAATTTCAAATTAAAATGACCAAATTAATCTGAGACATATTTAGCATATTTAAAATGATTATATTAATATTAGATGTATTTACATATTATTGATAAAATTAATCATATCTTCGATATATTTTTCTTGGCCTGACATGACTGAAACCAACCTAGAACCATATTAACTCTATATCTATCAAGCGCCGAGAGAGATCAAATATAGGTGAAAACCTCTTTTTTAGTGCACAACTTGAGGAAATTTTTGCACCTCAAGATATTTGATCCCTCTCAGCGCTTGATAGATTCAAAGTTAAGATGGATCTAGGCCGGTATTTAATATAAATATGTTTTTTTGTTGAATAGTTTTAAATTGATTTTTGTAGTGCAACATTATTCGTATTCAATGGTTTCACAGTGTTATTTGTAGTGCACACTCAATGGATGAATTATTCGACTTGATGACAATTGCAACTTCTACTTATGTGCTTTCAATTTGAGGTAGGTAATAAGCATAGTCTAGCGAATCAATGATTTTGACATTGTTTTGAGCCCTCCCTTTGCTAGCGACCACCCTCCAGATCCCCTCCATGTCTAGCTTCATCTCTGTCTCAACACAATAGGCCTACTTCGTATCCATATCCATCTCGGCTCCTCATCTCCATCACCATCACATTTTCCCATTTTCCTTCTTTTATGATTAAATGTTTCCTGTTTGATGTTCATTGCATAAATTTCACCTTTTGAACCTCCAAATCCGCGATCAGATCCATTTGAATTCCCTTCTCCTTCTCCCTTGTTTCGATGAAACAAATCCTCCCCGTTTTGGTAAGCAAACAGACCTTCATGACCATCCTGGCACTATCGACTCACTGGACTATTTGCCTACCCATATGAGTCGACATTTTCCTGCATACAATGTTAAATGCACAAATTTCAAATTTTGAACCTATAATTTGAACATTGACACCCACATTCAGAGCCATTTGAAACTTCTCCTCCTCTGTTATTTTCGTGACCAAACTCCTCCCCCGTTTCTACGACAAAACCAACCTACATGTTGAACCTGCCATCCTTGACTTTCGGTGCATGCAACCAGTGTATCGTTGACGCACCTGCAACCAAAGCTAAATTTTTCTCCTTGATACATTTCTACTGAGAACATATCTAAATACAACATTGCAACCATTTCATTTTGTGAGGATAACTTGAAATAAATATGTATATATATGGTATTATAGGAATTTATTTTGGATACTTAGTGTAAAAGAGAACTCTGCATAAGTAATTAGGTTGATGGTGTATACAGAAAACCCCCATGATAGGTGTGAGTATGGGCCAAACGTCATGCCAATGAGCAACTTGAATGGCAATTCTTTCCACCTTCCCAGTCGCATGCACATCCCAGTGCATAGGTACAATATGATAACTCCTCACACACCATGGGAATTAATGGATTTAGTGGGTAGGTACACTCGCTCGACATGCCAATGATCAACTTGAATGGCGATTCCATCCACTTGCCCAGTCGTATGCACATCCCAGTGCATAGCTACAATATGATAACTCCTCACACACCATGGGAATTAACGGATTTAGTGGGTAGGTACACTCACTCACCTCTGGATTACAAGGAAATTATGGCCAACTATAATGACATGAGTTGGCACCTTGAGTTGTGAGTAGAAAGCTACCACAAGGCATTACAACTTCCATATTTAGATCAACAATTGTTACACCAAAGTTGTATTGTTTAGCCCTCTATTTTGCAATATATGTAGGCCCTTAATTATCATGTTGCTGATTTTCATTGTAGCTATGTTTACATCCACTGACCCCTCCTTAGGCATTCTCTAGTTTCTCAAGGTTTGTGTGTCTGCATCCCACTACACCTCTTATTTTGTTTCCAACACACTCTTGCATTTGCATGGGCACTGTGGGGATTAGGATGGTCAGTGAACCTCAACCTATTGGTTTTTCTGTCACCTAACATCTTCTATCTCCTTTTCATTCGTTAGAGACAACAAGTGGCAGTCTCAAAATCAAAGGGGAATTCACTCTCTATGAGTAGAAAACCTCACAATGGAAATCGACTTGCTATACTAGTGGCCAAACAGTGATGGGTTCAGGCTGGTGTCAAGAATTCTAGCACCATGGAATCATAAGTTCTTTGGATTGTGACTCTTGGTTACGTATGGAGGGGCATCATAGCAAAGGATACAGAATTCAAACATATGGTCCTCGTGATGTGTGTGGTAAAGGTGCTTTTGGCCAAGGTTGTCGTGGTGGAGATGCTTGTTGTTTTGGTCACGATGTTCGTGGTCAAGGTGCTCGTAGTCACGGTGCTCATGGCCGAAGTTATACTCGACGTCGAGATGTTCGTGGTTGAGGATATGGTTAAGGCACAAATGGCCTAAGGTCAAAGTTTCACACTACTCTTTCTTCTCATGTTTTCCACTGGATGCTTCTTCTAGCTAAGTGAAACCTTGTGCTATTTATGAAGGACACTTCTTTTATTTCTCGCAAATGAAGTCTTTAAATAGTTGCAAGCTCAATTTTGTTGTTTTGTATGTCAACTGTCAATCAGCAAAGCCAATGTATTTGGGAACTTCTTTTTTCTATTTGATAATCTGGTTAAGCGAGGTCTCCACAACCTCAAGATCATTTACTTCGTCCTTCTAGTCTCGTTCCCCAATGGGTAGACCAGTAGGGCAGAAAACACTCTTTTGTAATATCTCTTTGAACTAATAAAATGTCGAGCTTTAAACAAAAAAAAGATGGTGTATGTAGCAAACAACTCAAAGTATTAGAAACAATATTAAGCATAAAGATCTTTGTAGGTTCTCATGGAGACACAGCAATAGTTTAGCTATATGTATGTGCTAAATACATGTTTTTGTTAAGTATTTGAAATCATGTATTTGTCGCAATGGTGACCCGGTGAGTTGCCGCAATTGGTGAAGTGGCAAGAAATTACCAATGAATCATTGTGAGGTTAGATTAATGTTAAAATTCACTGGTAATTTCTTGTTGGTTCACCCGTTGTGGAAATTAGTTGGTTCATCATTGCGGAAACTCACTAGGTCACTGTTGCGACAACTAGTTGGTTCACCGTTGTGGCATCTTGTTGGGTCATTGTTGCAGCGATTCACTAATTTGTAGCTCATGGGTAACCATATTTCTAGAACATAGTTTAATTAGCTCATTAAAATAGAATGGGAATTAACCATAGTTTTTCTTACATTTGTTTTATTTAATTCTTAATTACTTATTGAAAACCATAATTAACTTACAACTTGGAAAACTAATTAATATTAAAACCCTAATTAATTTAGTGGCCTTTCTCTCTCCCTTTTTATTCCTCTCTTTGTCTTCCTTGGGGTTTCTAGATCTTTCCTTAAAACTAGGTGGTGACTACACTCTCTCATTTCTATTTTGTAGTGGTGATTGTACTAGGATGGCTTCCCCACCTACTAGTACATTGCATGTTTATTACTCCACCAAGTATGTCTCTATCAATGTTTTACATCATCAATATTTGGGATTATTCCTTATTCCCTTTCTCTCTAAAACCATTGGAAAGAGAAGGGATAGTTACCAACATAGCATTTGATTAGTCCTGGATTCATAGGATGCTAACCATCAACTTTCCCTACAATTAGGGTGTTTCCAATCCTTTAACATATTAATGTCTTTGAAGGTGATTGAGTTGTGATTTTTGTGTACCCTTCCTTCGTTCTTAGCAAATGAGATATCCTAAATCTATCCATCAGAGGCACACCCTACCCTTTCACCTCTTGACCCCTTACCCAGGTTATGCTCGAACACATTCATCTAGCTCATTAATAGGGGGTCATGGAGATGACGAACTTAATTAAAGTATGCATGCAATAACCTAATTTTTTCAAACTTGAGGATTCATTCTCCAGTGTCTCCACAACACATGATATTATTTTCATTCTAAAGAAAAATACAGATATCAACTAACATCAAACAAAAATAACAAAATGAAATCTAAAAAATAATTCTTGTAAATTGTTCCAGTACCATAAGGTATCGTCCCATAACATCATAGCTTTTACATGATTGAAGCATGGGTTCACATTTTGACTATAACTTAATAGTGAGGCTTATCCACTTAAAGACATGGGTCAAGTTCACACAATTTCAATAACTATACCTAGTTGTAGCTATGATCTTCCTAATTTAATCAGCCTTTATTTTGAGTTACTAGTCCATAGATGATAAAACCACTTTAGAATCACTTAGCTATTAATGTGTCTTTACATATGTCAAGATAGTCCTTATTGGAGGCATAAATTTATTATTGTTAATGAATATTATATCTTTTAATTTCTTTAATCATAAATTTAATAACAATTTTATAAAAAATTATAAATTATTTTGTATTATTTATGCTTATAAATAAATTTTAAAAAGTTAGCATTCAAAATATATATATATATATATATATGAGATTTTTTAATTTTATTTTAATGTTAAACATATAAGGGTTTGGAAAGTTGAACAAAAGGCTTCATTACTCATATACTTTACATAACATTGACTTGCCAAGTGAACCCTTGGGACTAATATTGCGATATATTAAATAACATAAATATTCGAATAGAATATAAGGGTTTGGAAAGTTGAACAAAAGGCTTCATTACTCATATACTTTACATAACATAGACTTGCCAAGTGAACCCTTAGGACTAATATTGCGATATATTAAATAACATAAATATTCGAATAGAATATATATATATATATATATATAAGAGAGAGAGTAATGAAGTATTTTATTCATCAATTCTTTTGGCTATTAATATTTTTTTAAATATCACATGTCAATTCTAAGATTAAATGAAAATATATCCTTCATACAAGACTGCAAAATTAACAATTTATTACTGTCTATTAAATATGTCGATTTTCTTTATTTTTTTATCATAGCCTATATTGTTTTTATTTTATTGATTATTTTATTTTTATTTTAAAGAGATATATTGGAATTATAAATTGAGTATGTAAGGAATTACACATTTCCCTTATATTGTTTGTAAAATGGATCTCTCAAAGTAATAAATTTATTAATAATATAAACACCATATAAAAACCAAAACCCACTTGCATATAGACAGATAACATTGTTTTCTCTAGAAAATATTATGTCACTTGTGCATGAGAGGCCATATGTTGTTAAACCTAGAGATATTTCCATGTGAGAGAATATAATCCTCTTTTCTCATGTATGTTGAATCATTTTGAAGATTTTATAGTGATAAAATTTATTCTAATACATTATAAAACACATTTGATTGTTTTTTCTCTCTCTCATGCATGTATAACATGTTTTATAAAAGAGACGGGGAAATTCAACCAACATAACAAAATATTCTCCACACAATAAAACTTTAATAAATAATAAAAGAAAATAGAAATTATTAATTATTATAAAAGTGTTAAAAATATAATTTTTAATAAAATAATAATTTCTTTATATATATATATATATATATATATATATATATATATATATATAATTTTAATTACAAATATAACATTTTAATTCTAATAAATTAAAGATTTATTCCTTCGCTAATTCCAACACTCCCAACATCATTTAAAATTGCAAATCGAATTATATAAAATATGTTGTTGCAAAATAATGATTCAAGTAACATCGATCATTTCAAATACATCTCATTCAAATTGATTAAGTCAGTAGGCTTTTTACTATGAGGTTCATTCTCGCGACACTGTAGCAGATTCGTTGGTCTCCAGATGTCTTCACTTGACAGGTGAACCTCCCCTGTAGCCCTGAAACGTCTTCAACAAGGCTTCCTCCTCATGTACCGCCTACCAAGATCGACATGATCCCATCTATACTGCCAGTGCTCATGGAAATACTAGGAACACTTTACTAGAACGAGGTCTTGTTTCCAGACAAGTTACGGAGGACCTTGACGTAGACTTTGTATGTTTGGTTCCGAGTCCATTTCAGGCTTGGTAGCAGCTTGCTTGCAAGGTAGCAATACAAGGAACTACTGCAGAAGAAGGCGTCAGTGCAAGAGCAGGCAAGATTTCTCTAATTACCAATAGTGCCTGAGGATTGAACCATATATTTGCGTTAGCCCCAATTTTCTTCAATACTTTTTTCATTTTCGAGGCCCAGTGCCCCCTTCTTTGGAGATCTTAGTGCTATCTTATGCCCAGGTAATTCTCTACCCCAATGTGCTTCTCTTGCTGCTCAGCAGGTGCGCCTATCACTCTCCTCTTAACTGTTTGAGTTCTCACTTTCTAAAGCTTAGAGCGATTAGCAGTGGTGGCCGACTCATCCTTCTCTTCAACCTGTATTACACTATCAAAGCTTTTACTCATTGGGACTTTTGTTCTTAACAACATTAAAAAACATCGAGTTCCATTGTTCCTTGGCACCTTTTGTTTAGCCCCTTTCAATTTTTCTCCATAAGACTGAGGAATATGACTGGAGGCTTAGCCTTGAGGCACTATGGCCTTTACACTCCTGTTAGGAGCTATCTTTCCTTTGTAAAGTGATTTGCGTCCGAGTGTCTTAAATTTCCATTTTACCATCTGTTAGGAAAAAATTAGAGCACCTCTCATCGGAGATTTCCAATTGGGGAAATAACTTTGGAGTTGGGACACACTAATTCTCCAATCGCCGATAGCCCTTGGTGCTTGTCCCTAGCTCTATGCCTTTGGTTCTGTGAGTCCTTGTGACCGTGGTGCCAGCTCAATAATTAGAGCCCCTTTGTCAGCAATTTTTAAGTATCCAATGTTGTAAAATTTCGATGTCCTCAACCTCCGATTATGGCGTCATAAATCCACATGGCACTTCCTGATGGGTGCCACACCCATATATGCCCCATTAGGACCCTCAAAACACTAAAACTTCCTAAAACGTGTCCTTTTGTACCACCACATCAGATGACATCAAATGACATTGTCGCTTATTGGAACCACTTACATGCCACCATGTGTCGTTATCGGAGCCAATCCCGCATCGGTTTTACACTATTTGAAAATTACATTTGTTGCAGCATTCAAAAGGCTGTCACCAACAAAAATCCCGATTGCCAATTGTCGATCTTCCGATGTTGCAATATTTTGATGTGCTGATTTCCTTCGAACTTCGATGTGTGATCGTCGATATGCCCGACTACTCTTGCGTGAAATCAACAATATGCCATGATGCTCTAGTGTGTGATCGTCAATATGCTAAGACCTTCAATATTATGATCTCCGAAATCGGGCCTCCGATATTGCGAACCTTGATCTCTCTGATGATCTATTTGTTGTGATTGCCAATTTCCGATGTCGCTGGCTCTCTGATATCGAACCTCAGATATTCTTTCCTCCCCGAGGCTTTAATCTTCGAAACTTCATAAGCCCATACCTTTTGATCTAGGAGTTCATTTTTGGACTTCCACATATAACAATGTAAACTTTGAAATGGGAACTATAAACTCAAAACGGGAACGCTGGCCAAAAAACCCCGTAAAAATATCAAAAACAGTGCTAAAAACAAAAGTGTTGATGCTAGAATAACACTTTTTTTTTTCAATGGTAAATTTTGTGCCAAAAACACCCTCAAAACGAAAAGTGTTGACGCTGGGATAACAACTTTTTTTCAAGGGTAAGATTTCAACATTTCAAAATAATGGCATAAAATATTTTATCATGACCCCAAAAAAATTAAAATTTCAAAAAAATAATGAAAACATAAGATAAATTAAAAAATTAAAACAATGAAAAAACAAAAAACAATAAAAGTAAAGTTAAAAAAAAAAAAACCAACAACAACAACAACAAAACATAAATTCAAATATATACTAAAAAAAGAAAAAATCAATCATAAAAATGTTTAAAAAATAAATAAATAAGATAAAAATTAAAAAACTAAAAAAAAACACATAAAAATTTTAAACAATTATATAGTAAGAAAAACGTGTATATATATATATATATGGGGTAAACCATTAAAAAAAAATTCACAAAAGAAAAAATAAATAAATAAAATAAAATAAACTATAACATTAAGTAGGTAAAAATAGAAAAATTTAAAAAACATTAATAAAAAACATGAAAATAAAAAACAAACTAGATTTAAAAAAAAATAAATAAAAAATTAACAACAACAACAAAAAATTAAAAACTACTAAAATTAATATTAAAAACATTTAAAAAAAAAACAGAAAAAACAAAAATAAACTCTAAAAATAATAATAAAAATAAAAATAATTTAAAACTTGAAAATAAATACGTATTTTTGATATATATATATATATATATATATATATATATATATATATATAGATATATATATCAAGACTACCTTTTTTATTTAAAAAAAAAAAAAATTACCTCCGCCCTTCTAGGTCGCCCGTGGTGGTGTGGCCCTGGGCAGAGCGACCTACGTATAGACCCGTGGTGGCACGGCCCTGGGTAGAGCGACATACATGCAGACCCTCCACCCAGGGTCGCGCCACCACCAGCTGCGGGGCGGGCGAAGAGGCGATTGCACGCCCTTTGCTCAAAGCTGCCCCTTGCCTTTGCTCTATCATTGTTAGTCACTTTTCTTTCTCTATTTGCTTGGATCTTTGGTTAAAATGCATTTATCCTAGTTCTTTATAATATTATTTATATTATATAAATTTCATATTGGTATATTTAAAAGTATTCTCATTTTTAATTTATTAAAACCTCGGTTTAATCTCTATGGGAATATTTTTAGTAGTCGTGTGGATGGTGGGTTTAGATATATTTGGAAATTAATTATAACCTTTTTCTATTAGATTTAATTTAAAAATATTATAAAATTAAATTAGAATAAAGTATTTGTAAATATTTTGACTTTGAAATACGTTATGATGTTTGTGCATGTGGTATTGACAAGCCAATGACCATGGTATTGTAACAAAAAAATTAAAAGCCTAGATCCATACCATAATAATAAAAAACCTAGATGACCCATGGTATTGAAAAACCATTATATTTTCCATGCTCTCCCTCTCTCCCTCCCTCTCTTTATCTTTCTCTTCTCGATATTGGCCCATGGAATTGTAAAAAAAACCTATTTAGAAGTTAATAATATCCATGGTAAATATTCATGATTAAAAATTTTGTTATATCATAAATATTAATTTTTGATGGGCTTATCAAGTACATTTAAAGATGGTTATGCAATCATTATTTCAATTTATATTGTAAATTGGATGTTACTTTAAAAGTACTATTTATGTTTTATATATTTTAATGTGATATGTATAATATTATTTTTTTAATCGTGAAAATTGTTCATAGTTGTTTTAATAAAAACAAAAATTACAATATAAAAAAATGAAATTAACAAATATCTTACACCTCACATCTCAAAATTAACATCTCACATCTAACACTCACCTATCTAACGCTTACATATCTAACCCTCACCCATCCACCCTAAACTCGAGTGTATATTTCCAAGAGGATTGTATTAATAAAAAATTACAATATAAAAAAATGAAATTAACAAATATCTCACACCTCACATCTCAAAATTAACATCTCACATCTTACATCTAACACTCACCCATCTAACGTTTACACATCTAACCCTCACCCATCCATCCTAAATGTGTCTCAAAACGAAAACCTAAACCTTGATATGGATTACCTTCACAATTGTGTGGAATAAGGGTCCTTTACTCCGAAACTTCATTATCATATGTTTTATGCCCTAGCCGCTTTATGATATACATTTGTTGGAAAGATCCACATTAATATGATGGATCAGACACTTCATTATCATATGTTTTATGTCTTAGCTACTTTATAATATATGTTTGTTGAAAAGATCCACATTAATATGATGGATCAGACTTTGGGATTCTGAGATTTCCAAAAGCATTCTTCTGATGTCAATTTCTATTCCCAAAAGTACCAATATATGTTTAATAAATATGCCACATTGTTTACTGATTGATGCATGAAGCCTATCCATGCATTCTTGGTCCCGGGGGCTATTTTATTCATTAATCTAATTAATGGACCGACCATGTGCATTTACTTTCACTTTATTCTCACTCACACGAAGATATTTGTCTTTGGGTTTCGAAGATTTCCAAGAGGACTCTTCTCATGTCAAAGTCTCGATGCCCAAAAGTTTTGATATATATTTAATCAATATGCCATGTTGTTTACTGATGAAGGCTTAAAGCCTATGCACACATCTTAATCTCGGGGGCTAATTTATTCACTAAACTATTAAAAAAACTGACTATGTGCATTTATTTTAACTTTTTTCTCACTCATGCGAAGATCTTTGTCTTTCTCTCTCATTACTAGCACCAAGCTCTACGTCATCTGTCAGTGCTCTCATTTATTACTCCCTCTACTTAGTTGGTGGATGGACGTGTGCTCTATTTAGCCTCTTCACCTCGATCTATTCTGTTGTTTCTCACATTGAATTTTTTGTTGTTGTTGTTGTGATGTTGTTGCTTTGTTGTTATTGCTCTTGCACATCATACTCCAGCTTCCTTCACCCGAATACCAGTCCCAGAATTCCATTAACAAGCATGTGAGAATCGATAACATGTTAACCATATTTCCTTGTTAAATCAGATGCCAAGTATCAATGTTGTTATGTTGCATATATAGCTTTTTTTTTGCATGTTTCAACTGTAAGAAGAATATCTGCATTGCCTGGATGTAGTCCTATGAGTGATAAATCGCTAGCTAGTTGATTTCCCCTTCCCTTTCAATGTTAACACCATTTCACTCACTTTCACCTTTCAGGACACCTCTTTTCCTCCTCTTCATGGATCCTACCTTGACAATGAATGCCATCACTTTGTTGCTAGATGGATCTACAACGATCCAACCATCGGTCCAAATAGTTGAACTCGACCTCCTTTCTTCGACAAAGACATTGTGTCAACGCTACCGCATTTCCATCTCCGACGGTACCTCTCAGTGCAAAACATTTCTTCCATTTGCTTACAATGCCCATGTCACCTCTGGTGGCTTGCAGTTGGGATCGATTATCATTCTCAAAGAATCCACTTGAACACTTTTGCAAAACTATGTGTATGTTCACACTCTTCACCACATCCTTTATGTTTTTCTTTTCCTTCCCTTTCTTCACCACTGGAATTCGAACTAATGCTGCAATGCTTTCCTCTTTCTTTCCTTCTTTTCAAGACTATAAAAATTCTTGAACTCGAAGTTCTCGAATGTCATACAAGTTTGATTGACCTCACCCTTCTTCAAATTAAGCAACTATCCACATCTGAAGCGTGCTCTTCAACATCACACGAGGCTTCCTCGCATACTCGTGCTTCGAAAGAGGGTTCTGCTTCATCATCAACTCAATTGTCCTCTGTTGTGCCTATTGCCATGCCATTCATGGTGCTAAGCAAACATTGGTCGATCTAGGGTAGGGTGCTTGCAAAAACAACCCTTCGCTCATACAACAATGCTTGTGCCTCTGGAAAGGTCTTTACATTTGACCTCATTGATTCTCCCAATGATGCAATCCATCTCTCTGCCTTTGGTGACTTACATGACCTTGTTCAAATTGGACAGATTTACATGGTTTCAAATAGGACAGTCAAACCAACAAAAAAAAAATTACAACCATCTTGATAGAAAATGAGAAGTCTTCCTCTATGCAACTTCCATTGTTGAACCTTTATTGGATGATGTTCTGATAATTCCTTTCCATCGTTTATGTTTCAAATCCATGTTAGCATCAAAGTCTTTATAGCTAACTACAGTGTTATCACTGCATCTAATCCCTTATGGTTCCCTTTCAGTAATTATAATTTTGTTTTAGTTTCAATATATGTGCTTTCTACTACAAATATTTGCTACAAAGCTCACTTGAATTTCCAATATTTCTTCCCTTTCTAAAAAAAAAAAAAAAAAAAAAAAAAGAAAAAGAAGAAGAAGAAGAAGAAGAAGAAAACTTAAAAAAACTTGCTCCTCCATACCTTGTTATCATTGTAGTGTTTTTCCATTTCATCGATGTTTTACACTCTCCTTTACTTAAACTAATAATATTATGATTATGCTCCCCACTTATGTCATTTAACTAGTTCAACAACTCTTGTTTACTCCCTTTTGCAGTTTATCAAAATGGATAGCAAGTACTTGTCCCTACTATATGGATACTCTAAAGAGATACGTGCCAAACAAATTGTTCTTCTTGACAGAAGGCCCAGACACCTTCTGAGTCCGTTCTTCATTCTCCATTGTCTATAATCAACTATTAGTCTTCTTAATGAAATGAAGGCCTTCCTGCAACGCATTGTACATATTAATCAAAGAGATAAAGTAAAAACTTTCTGATGAAATGGCAGTGCAACAATTCTCATCTTGGTATTGTTGTAGATACAAAATGTTGTTTCCTTGTTCACTTCATCATT
Source organism: Pinus tabuliformis (assembly GCA_031772625.1). Classification (NCBI taxonomy): domain Eukaryota; kingdom Viridiplantae; phylum Streptophyta; class Pinopsida; order Pinales; family Pinaceae; genus Pinus; species Pinus tabuliformis. Next base: position 727,305,441 of record CM062808.1, on the reverse strand, counting down.
ATACTTCTCTCCTCTATGTTTATACACCTATGTTACATGTTGCATTTTTCTCCTTTCCATAATGCATATTTTACCTTCAAATATAATATATATGCTCTTTTGTTCTTCCTTCTAAACAACATATTCTATTTGCATCCTTTTAAAGTATGCTTTGTGCAATTAAATAAAAACACTAACTTGCTAGAAAAGGTGTTGTTCATTTATCTTAAATCTATTTGGTATTCCCTCGACTTCGATTATGCCAAGAGATATTTTTAAATTAATTAAGTGGCTTTTACTTATATGTGGCAAGAGCTGAGCAGTATGAGAGGTAAACTCATTGAAGAAATCATATAAATATGAGAGGTAAACTCATTGAAGAAATCATATAAATATGATACCAGAGATATCAATTAAGAAGATTTAGCTCAGAATATTAATGTACCTGATGTTGATTATCAGAGATTGGAAATCCGAGGGATATGCATATCGGAATATTGGTGAGGATTCAAAGTTTTTTTAATTTGTCTTGAAAGGAAATATCTGATATGCATTACCTTTGATAATTGAGACTGGAAACAAGAACGTGGAACGTGGAATGTGGGTCCTCCCACTAGGCTTTTAAATTATAGCACCTTTAATATAATGGTGAGACTTTGGTTATATGATATGTTTGTTTTAATACTCTGAAGTTTATAAAAAGGGTTTGCTACATACATATTCTGAATTTAATATGCCCCCGTGAAACTTATATGGTTTAGATATTATATTCTTTTATTATTATACCCCAAGAGAAAGATAGAGGTTTATGGGCATCAGAATATCGGAGCGGAGACACACTATCGGGAATTGATATAATATCACACGGACAACAGAGCAGGCATGTGATATCGCCATTTTTGCAGAGGTGCATATCGGAGTTTATCCAGATATACATATTAGGGAAACATCTGATATCCGAACCCCAAAGCAATGCACACAGTTGGCACAAGATGAGCCGCGACATAGTGAACATATGTTTTATGTATTTAAATCAAAGTTTTGGGCAGGTAAAGTCTAACAAAGGTTTATATATGTTAAAACCTTGGTGCGGGCTCTCCCTTATCCCCTATCCACATGGATCGGGCCACGTCACACATCGATATATAGGAAGTTTTGGGGGTGCAACCAAATGTAATCTTTTAAAATCCCCAATATGGTTAGTCCAGATATTTTAAAGGGTCGTGGCACATATGGTGTGGTGCCATGTGTTACACATGGGACTGTTTGTAATGCGCGAATCAACTTAGAATCCACCCCCTTTCACCAAGCCCCCAAATGGTTCATGATTGTGGTTCTAGGGAAAAAGCTAACCAGCCATATATTGGGTATTTAATGCCCTCAGAGCAGCACGCGATTTAACGCGATAACATGGGAGCGGGCAAATTTGGCATTAAATAATATTTGCCCGCTCTTGTATTATGGGCTAAATGGCATGCTGCTCTGAAAGCATTAAATACCCAATATATGGCTGATTAGCTCCAGCCGTGGTTCTATGGTTCCAAAGGACCATACATTATGCCGATATTTCAAAGAATCGGCCCCGTCCTAGTTAAAGGATTTAGCCCCTAAAAGCGTTGGTCGTAGGTCCTGAGGCCCTGCTCATGTGGATTCCATCTAAGCCCCCGGGGCTACGCATATTGGAAATTTTTAGGATTTTACACCATTCATTCTCCCTTATTAGAGTCTCTTCCCTTGCTTCTCAACTCTATAGAAAAAGTTTAAGTGATGTATTTGTAACAATAAGATTTTCCATTTTTTAGCCCTGTCTTTGCGCCCTTCAAGTGCAAATGCTAGTTTAAATTTTGAAGATTATATTTTAGTGTGGTTTTAAATTTTGAAGATTATATTTTAGTGTGGTTTTTTCATGATTGCATATAAGGAGTCGAGCCTTGAATGGTTACTTACTATTCCAGGGTAACAAAAAACGCAACAAGAGAAGTCGGCTCTCATCCAAATTGATTTAAATTTTGAGGATTATATTTTGGCTTGGATTTTTCATGATGGCATATGGGGAATTGAGTATTAAACCGTCACTCAGTGTTACTATATTGAGCGGTTATTCACTATTACTATTTATAACTAAAAGCAAAAAATGAGGAGTGGGCAGTTTAGGAAAACAAAAATTCTGTTAATGTAAGCCGTTGGATATGAGTAAGTGAAAAAGCAAAATCCAGCATTAGCCCTTTGATGTAGGCATGTGAATAGTATATTATCATCTCATCTGGATCTGCATAACATCTTATCTCGGCGAACGTGATGCAATGCTCCGTATTTTTGTTCACGCTGCAGTTTCCACTTCTGCAGCGCTAATAATTGCATTTTTTTGGAAGTAGGAGGCTGAAATTGTTATTAAATTCGTATCGTTTTTTCTACTTAAGTTAAAAATAATGGAGAAATGGTTATATGGTTGTAACGCATCTCTTTAGTTTAGTATTTGTTCCTAGAGTTTAGGAGGTTGTTCACAACTATCTAATTTCCAGTGACGTATTTAATATTGTAATATTCATTTGATATAATGTAGAGTGAATGAGAGAGAGAGTCTCCTCCTTGTTTGAGTGCAGTGTGTCTCCTCCTTGTTTGAGTGCAATCTCTCAGGTACAGTACACACATGTGAGCTGCAACTCCTTCATTTAATTCAAAGTTTGATTTTTATCTATTTACATGGTATGTACTCTGATACCATAAACTTTCACTCATCTCAGAAATTTGGAAGAGCATATAAATATTGTATTTGGCCTCTCTTTTTTCTCTCGTTTCAATGCACATTCCTTATATTTTTTCCTGATTTACAAATTTAATTTTTTTTTTTGTATTTATGTATTTTCAAGTATCTAACCTTTAATCAATGTTTTCAAGTTTTTCCTTAATTTGAGTTCTGCAGGACATAAAATGGTGGCTGGAGCTAACCAGCGATATATTGGGTATTTAATGCTCTCAAAGCAGCACGCCACTTAGCCCGATAACACGGGAGCGGGCAAATATTATTTAATGCCGAATTTGCCCTCCTGTGTTATCACGTTAAGTCGCGTGCTGCTCTGAGGGCATTAAATACCCAATATATGACTGGTTAGCTCTTTCCTAAAATGGTTATGCTACCATCTGTCAAATGCTTAGGAAGTTGATTTATTTTTTGGTGGTAGTGGCGGCAGATAATGAAGTACCATTTGTTCTCTAACATGTGGATGAATTAATAAAGAATATTTTCCCGACTATAAGCGTAGGTTGATCTGTATGTCCCAAAATTCAAAGAGAGTATCATTTATTTGTGATGTTGGCATCTCACCTCTTGCAGTCTGAATAGACATAGACATTAGTAATTTATATATATAAATTTTATAAACAGTGCAGAACTCTGTAAGGTTTTATTTATGTTGTTAGATGTTAATAAATAACTGTATAGTTCGCTTCTTTTTCACTTTTATACTTCATTTCATCTGATTGGATTGGCTTTCCTTTCTTGAAGAGATGCAGAGAAAGCTGAAAAACTGGACCAATCGGAGTTTCTAGAGATAGAGAGATTTCACTGTATTAGTTTTGGTTAATGTTAAGTTTTGTTATAATTTAGACATGGACAAGATTTTGGGTCAAAGTCGAAACCTTAATTTTTAATATAAATTTATTTTTTTTATTCATGTAATTTTTTTGGAATATCATTACGTAACAGGTTAGACTCCGCTCATGGAAGACAGCATTCCTATTCATGGGTATTAGACTGCACTCATCCATATAACACAACATTAGTATTCAATACCCAAGATTTTATATATATATATAAATTTTAAATGTATTTAATATTATAACTTATAATAATATGATTTTAATTAATAAAATTAATTTATTTTTAATATTATTATTAAAATTATATACACTCATTTCAAAATAATGGGAATGATTTAAAAAGAACTACATGATTTTTATATTCAGAAATTAAATACGTTTAAACTTCTACTTTTTCTTATTTAAATTAATCTCTAATTCTTAGTATTATAGTTAAAAAAAACCATTATATATAAATTGATACTTTGTTGTTAATTGGATTTAAATATTGTTATTTGTATGGATGAAAGTGTTGCAAGTGTTTATCTCTACTTATTTTGTAATTTCCATTTATGCATACTTAAGAACTTTGGATTTTTTATGAATTTCTTTGTACAATATGTATATTTCTATTATAAATTTCCATTATTTCAGAATTTTTATTGTAATGGCCCTCTTTTATTTTGATGATATCAATTCATAATAGTTCTTTTTGGAAAATTGAATAAATATTTATTTCTGCACATGATACTTTTATACTCACATCAATATATATAATCTCAAAATTTATATTGTACTGGTTTTTTCTTCTGGGATGATATCAATTTATAATTTTTTTTTAATAATGGAATTTCAAATTTTTATATTCCTTAGTATTAACACAATTAATGTATTTTTAATTTTTCCTCATGGTTAAGTTTACAAATGTTTTAACTAACCAGATAAAATAACTATACTACTATCTACAAAATATTAAGGATATTGATATAAAAAAATTACAAATAATGAAATACTATACTAGCAACTACATCTCATTTGGATGAATTGATAATAATTATTACTGATTTCAAATAATCAATAATGATTATTCCTTATTTCAATTGCAGTTTAGTTACAAAGAGTTCTGGCCAGACATATTCAGTAATTAGGAGTGTTTACAGTACGCAGAATATGTATGTCACAAAAAGAATGGGTTCAAAATGAGTGAGATTGTTGGTGTCATTTATCAAAGTAAACCCATTTCTTCCCATTTAATTAGTAAAATTTTACAAATATGACACAGCTTTGTATAATTTTATTTATGTTATTATATATCAAGAAAAGATGTTACAGTTTGGCTCATTTTTCCGTTTAAACTTCATTTGATCCGATAAGAATGGGTACACCTTAAACTGGACCTCATGCAAGGTAAAGAACAGGGCGGATTTTTGTGGTTTTGAATATTTTGCTTCCGTCAGTTGATTGAACTTTTTCTATATGTAGGTGAGAGTTGTGTATGGTAAATTTTTTTTGTACTCCGTTTTGCAGTAATTGCCCTCTTTTACTTGTATGCTTGTTTTATTACATCCGGAACCATACCTGCGGGGTCCACATCAGCAACAACCAACATCAACACACAACTCTAATCAGGGTATTATTTGCTTTCTTGAATTCTTAAAATTTAATATAAATATATTTTTCGCATATAGATATGGCTCATCTTAAATTGATTAGGGTAGTGCAGCACTATTCGTACTCAATGGTAGCGCAATGCTATTCCTACTGAACGCACAATGTATGAATTAATTGATTTAACACTGAATTCAGTTCGGTGCCGCTCGAACTAATGGATAATTCATTGCGTTTCTTCTGCGCTTTGAGGTAGGCAATTTGATAGGTTATAATTTTCTATCTTTAATATTAATGTAATTTTCTTTGTTTGAAGTTTAATTATTGTAATTCAGATTATCTGTGAAATTTTTACCAAAATTATATGACAAATTCTATTATTTTCCAAATAATTATTGTGGCCTAGTAAGACTTTTACCTAAAACTGTAGCCTGGTTAGAATTTTAATATTTTGTTTCTGAATATTTTGTTTTCACCTGTGATTGAGTGTTGTGTAAGGTAGCCCTGTCTTCGGTTTATTTTTGTTTTTTTCGTTGCCGGCAGGCCCTGTTTTCTCTTTTTCTTTTGCTAGGTTTTGCAGTAATTGCCCTGTTTTGCTTGTGTGTTTGTTTTAATTAAACGCTACCTTCTTCGGAACCATACCTGCTACTTCTCTCGAACCGTCCCCGCGGGGTGCACTCGAGCGGCAACCAAAGCCAACACTGAACTCTGCTCAGGTTATCATTTGATTCGTTGAATTGGTTTAAATTTAATATAAATATGTTTTCCCTTCGATATGCTCAATTGATTCGCTACTGCAAATACGATTTGTACTCAATGACAGGGCAGTGCTATTATTTGTACTGCACTCACAATGGATGAATTAATCGATTTAATGGCGAATTCAGCTTCCACTTTTATCCCACCCAAACTAACGGTGAATTCATTTCATTTCTTCCTCGGCTTTGAGGTAGGCAGCTTGACATGTTATAAGTTTTTATTTTTAATATTCATATCATTTTTTTTGCCATCATTGTAATGTCGATGTCATCTTCTTAAGGGAAATTTTTTGTTTCCTATCTTTAACATGAAGGTATAGTTTTTGAAACCAGGGTAAACTAATAATTATATTACAAAACAGGGCATTCAGGGCGAATGCTTAAGCATGTTATTAATATTTTATAATATTTATAATTTATAATAATTATAATTAAAAATAGAATATTTTAGTAAATTAAATACAAAAATATTATTTATATAGATTTATTTTTTATATTAATATAATTTTTAATATCATTTACATAATATATTTAAATTTTATTTATACATTAAAACAAATCAACTATAGTGTTTTAAGTTAAAATTAATATAAAAATATAATATATAACATTTGTGTGACACATTAAGATTTATACATAAAATCTAAGTATAATTTTATTTTTTTTAAATATTGGTATAATGTTTTTAATATCTCTTACCTAACACATTAGATTTTACTTGGAGATAGAACCCATGGGCCTCGTAGAATTTTGTTTATATTATTTTAATTTAAAATTTATGTGTCTTAAGAGTAATTATGATGACTAATTTTTAGATGAATATCTAAATATAAAAATATCCCCCAATGTTATATTTTATATTAATATTATTTTAGTTATATAGTAATATTAGATTGGTTTTTATTATTACTATATTATTGATATTGTTAATATTATATTAATTATAGAAATAATATTGTATTGTGTTTTCATATGATAATCAGAAATATATGATTATAATCATGTAAAATCATTTTAGAATAGTGATGATGTCATTTTTTTATTAACTAAAAAATTAAAAGTTAAAACATTCAAAGAATTTGTTTCATAAATATTACAAACAAGGCATTTACAACATCTTGTAAAGACTTGAACCTACTAAGATCCTTTAACAATGGTGATGCTTTATTACTTAATCTTTATAAATTTAATTTTCTAAGTTTTCCCTATGGATTAATCTAAATTCTCTAATTTCCATCTTTTTAAATGGAAGAATTGGATTTTTTGGAAATAGGACTCTCACGTTGTCTTTACTTATATTAATTTCATGATATCTACTCCTACAACTTCATTGAATATTTATCTCTGGAGATAATACTTTCATATTCACACAATATGTACATTGCTACTATGAATTTCCACTGTCTCAGAATTTGAGATAGAATTTATACTATACTCAACTTTTCTTCTTTTTCCAGTATCAACACATAATTAGTTTTTTTTTCCATAATTGTTGACCTAACACATAATCGATGTTTTTCTAATATTTTCTCTCTAAGGTTGAGTTTACAAATGCTTACAGGAGATAAAATGTCTATGTTATCATTTTTATTTTTATTTTCAGATAATGAAGTAAGAGTAATTACATTCTATATGGATGAATCAATAAGAATTACATCTCTTCCACTTTCATAAGACATTAGAATTTGTAGACCTTTTTTAACTCTTTTTTTTCAATATGGTTTATCTTAATTTAGAGAGAATTGAACCCTTCTTCTCAAAAGCAACAGATCAAATTGAACCCGTAAACTCCCAAGAGCAGCAAGATCAAATTAGACTTGTAAACTCTAAAAAACAAATAACATGTAAAATTGAACCTATAACTTTTTAATAATAAAAATATTATAATTTGACCAATTAAACTAAGCCTAGTAACTAAGCCCATTTATACTTTAAGCTTCATTAGAATGACTTTCAATTCACATAAAACCGAAAACCAGAACTCCTCCCATGAAAAGATCCGGCGGATTAGTCCTTTTTTCAATTTATTTTTATTTTTCCCCTGCGGGCAGGCCCTGTTTTCACTTTTGTTAGGTTGTGCACTAATTGCCCTCTTTTTGTTCTCTGTTAGTTTTAATTAAACGCTACTTTCTTTTATTTACGTACGGAACCTGTGGGATTTACTCTATCCTCAACCAAGGCCAACACTAAACTCTGATCAGGTTAATATTTGATTTACTGAATTGGTTAAAATTTAATATAAATATATTTTTCGCTGAATATACTGTACGTTCAAATTGATTCTCAGCACTATTGGTACCCAACGCAGTGAGATTCGTAGTAGACGCACAATGGATGAATTAATTGAGTTGAGGGTACTCCTGTCGCAGCCGAACACAAATTCATTTGACAGCATTCGTGTAATTATTCGTGCAGCACTATTGGTACTCCACGCAGTGGTATTCGTACTGCACGCACAATGGATGAATTAATTAAGCTGTGGGTGAATACAACTTCCACTCCTGTAGCAGCTGAACACAAAATCATTTAACAGCATTCCTGTAATTCTTTGTATATCGTTTACATAAACATGGTAGAATTCAAATCATTCAGGATGCATGCTTCACGAATCCAGTGTCAAGAGATAAGGAACGTTGACAGTGTTAGTTTAAGTTAAAGTTAGGTTTTGTTAGTAGTCTGCCTTTATAATTTATAACAATTATAATTTGGAGGATCTTATGTCAAAGTCGAAACACTAGGGGTAAATTTAGTATATTTTTATTTTTTATATTCGTGTATTTTTTTTAAATATTATTAGCATAACACTTTAGACTCCATACATGGGATATAACATTTTTATTCAATATTCATGAACGTGGGCTTTAAGGTTCTTTTTCTATTATATATATATATATATATATATATTTATGTTTATTGTTTCGTGGGCTTTAAGGAGTTTTGCTTATATTATTTTATTTTAAATTCTTTATCATGTTTATTGTTTCTATAAATAATTATAGTATATAAATATTAAATATTGTTAATATTTTATAATTATAGTATATAAATTTTAAATATTATTAATATTTTATAATTATATAGATAAAATTGAATTATTTTTTAAATTTATTATTACAATATATAATTAATAATATAAGTAATATAAATTTATTTCAAAATGATAATGATTTAGAAAAGAAAAAAAGAAGAAGAAGCATGTATAATCTCACTTGTTATTTAAAAGTTAAATAAAATTAATATTATAAGTTTTCTTACATAGATTAATCCTTAGTATAAGGTTAAATAGGATTTATATTATAAGTTTGTTTTACATAGATTAATCCTTAGTATTGTGATTTAAAAATGAAAACTTATAATAAATTGGTACTTGATTGTTCATTGGATCTATGTATCATTATTTGTCTCCATAATGTTAATCATTATTCATTTTATAATTTCTACTTTTTTATATTGATGAATTGGATTTTCTGAAAATAGTGTTTTGAATTTTTCTGTATTTATATTAATTTCATGATTTATATTATTTTTTCTTGAATATTTATTTGTGCAAATAATACCTTCATACTCACATCATGTATATTGCTATTATGAATTTCAATTTTTTCAAAATTTAAATTATCGTGGGACTCTCTTCTTTCCATCATATCAAATTCCTAATCATTATTTTTAGGAAAATTGAATAAGTATCTATTTCTGCTCATGATATCTTCATACATCACATTTTATCTCTTAATGCATGAATTTGGACTTTTAATTATTATAGTATGCTTAAGAATATATATATATATATATATATATATATATATATATATATATATGAAAATGGTAGCATTTTCATTATATAAACTGGAAAAGGGCCAGGTCTTGTACAAAATTTAAGAGTGTTCTCTCTGCAATTTTCATCAATTTACATTGAAATGAGACCTTCTTGCTACCAGCCTTATTTACCTAGAGTCTTTGAACATAACTATAACTACAAACACTTCAAAAAATACCACTATATTCTATACATCAACATAACAAACAAAAATCTTTCAGCTGCTACCGGGATCGATTTCTTCTCCTGAAGGTTGATCCAATGTCATTGTCAATTCCTCTGCGTCATCCTCTCCAGCATCCAGGACCCGCTCAGCTGCAGCAACCTCAGCACCAACAACGTTGAAGACTGTGGCTTCCCCAACCCTGAATACTTCCTTTAGAACCCTGACTGTAGCAGTTTCCACTTTTATTTTGATGTTTTCCACCTTCTACTGCACGCTCAACACATCGATGCACAAGCCTTCCATTGTCTTCTGCAACAACTCCATATCTTTGCCCAATCCTGATAACTGAGCATAGAGAACTGCCATATTTTCGTTTATTTCCTTAACAATTTCCTTTATAACTTGTTTACACGAATTATCTACCAAACTCTCGATGCTTCCACTACTTCCATGACGAGACCCTGAGCCTCCACCACTGTCGTTGCTCACAAAGGCCATATTTGTAGTAATACGACTCTGGACAATAACTATCCTTTGATTAACTGACCGCAGTCAGTTATAATATATAATAGCATGTTCAACCTCGACATTCCTCCCCGTCTTATCCTTCATAAATGCTAGAAGATCCAGAGTCTTGTCAAGGCAACTTCCCTCCATTTCTTCCACCACCAGAAATAACCAGGAACGTTTTGTGATGGTACCAGCTTCCCCTGCGGGTATAACTATATTGAAACTCCTGGTGAGTAACCAAGACCTCGAGGCCCACATGTCCCCATACATGAATTGCATACCAATGCTACGACAATTGTGCCTTAACTCGACACCTACCATCCCATCTTCCAAAGCACTGCAGAGGATCATTGGGGAGCTAACCATCTTAATTGTCGAATTAATTCTCTGAAAACCTGTACCCCAACAATACAATGTTGGCCTGGTGCTATAGTTTAGGGGATATGACATGTGATTATGTATTAATTGATATTTAAACTACCTTGTTCCAGCATCACCCTTGCATTGGCCTAACCATTTGCCAAGTGGTTATTGGCCCACAACACATGGAACCTACCTTTTCAAAAAAATTTAATAAGTAAATAATCTTGACCATGATTGAGAAGGTTTCATCTTTGAGAAGGTTGATTTTCTCGAGGAGCTTCATACATTTTTGTATAATCATCATGGAGTCGCCAACTATAGACAATATTTTGATACCATTAGCCAAATTGATATTCATACCCTACCAAACAGAAATGGATTCTGCTTGATTGTTTGTCACGATGCCAAGTCCGCATGCGAACTTTATTTCTTCTTTTTCTTCAAGGTTAACAATTACCCCTCCCGCTCCAGCCTCCCTAGGGTTACCTTTCGATGCTCCATCAAAATACAGTTGGTTGTTCCCAACTTTCCTTTTCCATTCAGTAAATTCATCCCCTTTCAGTCTGATATAGAAGGATGGAGGACCATAAGACTTTGAAAGAGGAGCTTTGAGGTTGCAATTAGAGATCCCGAGCCAATATTTTTCAGTTCTAGACAACTCTTTCATATCTGAAGCATCGAAACCCCGGGAAGAAATAACCTGAAAGAGTAGCATCATTCCTTTGATTGCTGCAGTTTCAGAATAATGGCGTTGATTTTGGAAAATAGCCTAATTACGACATAGCCATATTGACCAACACATATACTTAGGAATTTCCATCCAACAACGTCTTAACAAAGAGTTTGGGGAACAAGTAGATTTATGCTTCTAGTGAATAAACTTGTCACTCCAGTCATCTGCAATTTGTGGGGAAGAAGCCAAAGGTGCTAAGGCATAATTTGAGGCATCCATAATAAAGGAACATTGGAAAAATAAATGTTTGATGGTTTCCTCCGTGTTACCACATAGCACACAACGAGAGGGACCACTGATTTTCCTCTTCTTTAAATTCTCTACCGTAAGGATTTTCTCGTGGGCCAACTCCCAGTAGAATATGTTAATCTTAGGTAGTCCATCATCATTCCAAATTTTTCCCCATAATCTAGAAGGAAGGGGGGAAGGGGTTCTTGATTAAGAGAGCATTACCATATTTAACATAATATTTATTTGATTTACCTCCCAACTGGCCTCGTTTGTCAAGTTTCCTAGTGATTATTGGAGTGATCCCTTTAAGATTTTCGATCAAACGATGTTAGTGTAAGAGGAGGTGATTGGGAATTCCAAAGGAATCCACCCGCACCACAAACCCTGATCATACCAACAGGAGATATCTTCTAGGTGGGAGAACAATCAGTTCTAAGAAGAATGTGTTCCCATTCCCAGGTAGCCAACCAAGATGGTTCAAAATGAGAAATGATCAGGCTTTGCAAAGTCTCTATATTTTTTATCCTTTCCCTTCCCATGATTCATCCTCCGGTCTATTGAGGTGATTTTTGTGGAAATATTTTCTTATAAAGGCATTTTTCCACCACTCATAGGAGTCCGAGAGGATCCTCCAAACCAGTTTAGGCCCCAACACTAGATTCATTAGTTCATGATCCTTAATTGCTAATCCTCCAAAATTCTTAGGTTTCATAACCAAATTCCTGTTAACGAGGTGGAATCTATGATCGTTTCCCTTGCCTCCTTGCCATAAGAATTTTCGGATGAGCCTGCTTATTTGTTGATTGATGTAACCTGGTGCTAAGAGACCAACACCCAAACATACCAAAAGAGAAGATAGTACTGATTTGATGAGGGTAACTCTCTTGGCCAAGTTGATCCATCTGACTCCTTAGGAGTGCACCCTTTTCCTTATTTTTTTTAGTACATTCTCCCAATCTTCCCTTGAGGCATGTTTTAAGGACATGGGAATCCCAAGATATTTGAAGGAAGTTAGATGAAAATCCACGAGGATGCCCAACAACTGGACAATTGAATTCATTGTTTCCACTTGGCAATTCCAACCAATTAATTAACATTTCAGTTTGTTGATCAAATCCATAGAGAGAACAAGAAACCCATCTAGAGTTTTTTTTCAATCTAGATGCAATTGCCAGGGGGCTCCTCCAATCATAAGAGTATCATTGACAAACTGAGAGTGATTAATTCCCCTTACATTTCTTGCAATATTAAGACCTGGGAGGGAACCATCCAACCTCCCAAATTCTAATTTACTACTTATAGTTTCGTCCATGATTATATAAAGAAGAGGCGAGAGAGGGAAACCTTGACGAAGACCTCTAGAGGCAACGAAGAAGGGGGCAAGGCGACCATTGATGAGAGAGGTGATCTAGGGTGAACTAATAGAAGCTTTAATACATTAGATGAAATCATTACTAAAGACTAACTTTTCCATGACGAGGAAGAGGAAGGAGTGATTTACCCAATCAAGTGCATTTTCCATATCAAATTTGTTGACCATTCCGACTTCTCCTTCTTATTTGCTTGAATGAATTTCTTCCTGTACCAAGATCATAATATCAAGGATGTTCCAATGTTGCATGAGCCCGCCTTGGTTCTCTGAAATAATGGAGGGATGCCTGGGTTTAATTTATTGGCAATGATTTTCATCAAGATTTTATAAGAAGAATTGCAAATCGAGATAGGGTGAAATCTAGAGAAGGTGGCGGGATTGGCATATTTTGGAATCAGAGCGAGAAAGGATGAGTTAGTGCATCCCCCCAACTTATTTTTAACTATGTTATATTTAAACATCTAAATGATGTGCTTTTTTATGACACTCCAAAATATACGATAAAAATTGATAGAAAATGATGTGTTTTTTTATGACACTCCAAAATATACGATAAAAATTGATAGAGAATCCATCTAGACCCGAAGCCTTCTTAAGATCTAAATTCCAAGTCGCACTTCGAACTTCTTCATCTGTAATTTCACCAGAGAGAAACACATTAGAAGGCTGGGAGACAACATGGGGCAATACCTGAATAAAATCAGGGGTGCCTTCTAAAGGAATTGAATCCTTATTGAGAAGAGATTTAAGGTGATTATATGCCTCCAATTTAATTTATGATGAGGTGTTGACTGTTTGCCCACCCATAACCTTTATTTCCCTGATTTTATTCCTTTTCTCTCAAGCCATTGCTTGTTTGTGGAAGAAGGAAGTATTAAAGTCCCCAACTTTCAACCAAAGACAGTGAGATTTAGGCCTCCACAAATTTTCCTCTTGCCTGCTAAGATTGAATATCTGAGTGGAGAGGTATTTTTCCTTTTGAATGTGTGATTCTTTGATATGTATTTTTTCCATCATATTGTAATGTTCTTCTAATTCTTGGACTTTCTCTCTTCTTTTTTTTCCGTGGGGGTTGATAATTCTCTTTAAGCCATTTTCTCAATTCTTTTTTGACCTTTTTTAGCTAAGATTCCCAAACATAGTTAGGGGAGCCTTGGACATGGAAAATCCAAGATTGCTTTACCATATTCTCAACCTCTTCATATTGGCAACAATCTAGATTGGATTTAAAAAGCAATGGCCCAAGGTTTAAAATATTCTCCGTTGAGATCATGATAGGGCGATGATTTGAGTCTCCCTGATATTCAATGGACGAAGAGCAGCCCAAACCATTGAGAAGTCAGTTGTTATGCAACAAAATCCTATCCATGTCAGCAACTATATAATGATCTTCGGACCGTCTATTAGACCAAGTGTATTTCTCGATCTTAGGTTTGATATCAATTAGGTCCCATCGTTCCATTATTTCCTCCATTCTATCGCTAAAAGGATCCCTGATCGAAGACCCACCTCTTTTTCCTATCGTATTTAGGATTGTGTTAAAATCCCCTCCCATTATATAGTTGATGTGGTAATTCCTTTCCTTTATCACCTCTAATGAGGCCCAGAATTCTGCCTTGTCGCTATATATTACAGGACCATAGATATTTATGAAGGGAATTCTTTCCCCTGTATCCTTTTCCTTTTGAAGAACCATAATCCAAGATTTTGTCTTAATTTCTTCAACCAGAGTAAAGTTCTTGTTCAACCAAAATATGCCTAGCCCTCTTGAAGCTCTCCTTGAGGATTATGTTGACCCCAAGCTTTCTCTCCAAAAATTCCAGCTGCTTTCATAGCGTCCACCTCTTCTAACTTTGTTTCTTGAAGAAATACTACTAATGGAGATTCTTGTTTGATTATATCTCTAACTGCTAGGGTTTTAGCAGGGTTTCCTAGCCCCCTTATGTTCCAGGAAATTACTTTCATTACTTGTGAGTGGAGGGGGAGCGACCACCATCCTTTCCTTCTTTGTTTATCTTTTTCCCTTTCAGAATTTCTGAGATGATTGATTGGTTCCCTAGTTTTTTATTTAGTTCTACTTCTCTTTCTTTATGTGTCCTCTTGTTTGGTCTCCCTATTTTCTTAGCGGGTTCGGTTTCTTGACTATGGAAATCATCAGCCCATGATATATTTTGGGATAAATTCTGAGTGATAGTATGATCCAAACCTTTGAGAAGGCTACCCAATGGGCATTAGTGACAAGAACATACTTCAGTAGAGTGACTTCACCTCCACCCTCCTTCGGGCTACTTTTCGCTACTAGTTCTCCTTCTTCTATTTCTGAATTTTCCTTAACATTTGTTTGAGGGGGAGCCTCCATCTCCATATCCTCACCACTCAGCACTTTGAACAAATTCGAGGATGTCGAAGTCGTATTGTTAACCACCATACCACGAGGTTTTGACATCAAAACTTTACCTTTTGGAGCTCTTATAGGTTTTTTCCAATGCTCCTCCTAAGTAGTCGAGGCATCCAAACTTTTATCATTCTCAGCTTTGGTGCAGTATCAGGAAACGTGACCATATTCATGCCCGTGTCTGCATTTAAACGGGATTTTTTCATAGTCCAAGACTTTTCTGTGCTTCCATTCCCCAAGTTTAGATTAATTTCAACCAGTAGTCCCCTCGCCAAGTGTACTTCTACATAAATTTTAGCACATGAAAATTGGGAGCCTTTTGGTTCAAAATTATCCAAGTATTTTCCCACTCTATTACCAATAGCCTGAAGGCAATTGTCGCTCCAGCAGGAGATAGGGAGATGCGAGATATTGACCCAAACTGGAATATCAATAGGGATGTCCTCATCGGGATTAAAATGGAGGGACCATTTGCTTAAATACATCCCTCTAGAGCCAAAGAAATATGGTCCATTACAAAATACTACCTCCTTATCCTCCTTGTTTTCAAATAAGAAGATGGAAAATCCATTGCCAACCACAAAAAGAGAAATATCACCCTTTATTATGGGATTCCAAGTTTTCTCAATGTAGGCTTCCATCGATCTAAGAGAGGGCCACATATATGTGAATTTCCCAATTAACTCTCTCTCAACGTAAGAAAGGGAGATACGACACGCTCAATCTGGTAGGGAGACGTCTTTCACCTCAATATTCAGCTTGAAAAACTTGGAAGCAAGAGCAGCAGGTCGCACACACTTTGGTAGGGAGGCCACCAGAAACTGGAAAGCGACATCGACGAAGGAGTTCAGAGGGGGAGGGGGTTGGGGGGGGGGGGGGGGGGGCTCCCAACATCCATTCGGGAAGCTTGCTATAATCAATTCAAACCAGAGACTCCCGTCGAAATCACCAGAGCATCAACGAATTCCAAAAACTAGCATGGAGCAAGTGAATTTGTATATTTCTAATAATAATAATAGTTATAACTTTTAAGTTTTAGATCAAAGTTCAAATACAAAAATGTATAGTTAGTATTTTTAACGTTATAATTTACATACATTAATATTATTTTATTTATGCAAATAATATTGGTTTGTTTTTTATATTATTACTAGAAACACATTATTAGAATCACATAATATCATTTCAAAATAGTGGTCATGAGCCCTAATGATATATAAATGTATATTTTGGTTTCCTACTCAATTATTATAGGGTTCATCTTCTATTTTTTTCCTAGGTAGATTAATACCTAACACTATAGGGCTCATATCCCTATATTTTATAGGGCCAATTTCTTTAGTTTTCTAGAGGAACTTGATACTTATGGTTGTCAATTAGGTATAGTTTGTGAAATGGTGAGAATGAGTGTTATCCCTCCTACCCAGGTTCAATTTTCACAAGTCACATGTTGAGGTCTTAATGAGTATATTGTTGTAATGGCCTTAAGATTTGTATTGACAAAGCCTTGAGCTTCTACAAAATGTAGTGATACCATCATCGTATAAAAGATTGATACTTATTGTGTATTTAATTGTGTGAATATTATTCCCCTACATTATTATTGTTATAAGGTGGTGTAGTGTTAGAAAATCGGAAAGGAAGAAAGATTTTGTTTATGTTGATAATTACTTTTGGTGCATTCAACCAGAGTATTGTTGACACACCTACAAGCCAAGGTAATGTTTTCTCCCACAAGAAAAGGAAATTTTTCTCCTTGTTACAACGACATTGCAACCATTTCTTTTTGTAAGGAGAACCTGAAAGCCATGTAGATAGGGTATTATAGGAATTTATTTTGGATACTTAGTGTACAAGAGAACTCTGCATAAGTAATTAGGTTGACGGTGTATGCAGGAAACCCCCACTATAGGTGTGAGTATGGGCCAAACGCCTTGCCAATGATCAACTTGAATTACGATTCTGGCCACCTACCTAATAACATGCACATCCCAATGCATAGGTACAATATGATAACTCCTCACACACCATGGAGATTAACAGATTCAATGGGTAGGTACACTCACTCAGCTCTGGATTACAAGGAAATGATGGCCAACTATAAAGGCATGGAATGACACCTTGAATTGCGATAAAAAGTTTGACACAAAGCATGGTAGCTTCCATATTTAAATCAATAGTGGTTACACCAAATTTATATCGGTTATCCCTCTTTTTTGTAGGATATGTCGACCCCTAATTATCACGTCGTCAATTTTCATTGCAACTATGTTTACATCCACTAGCCCCTCCTTAGGCATTTTCTGGTTTCTCCAGGTTGGAATGTTTTCATCTCACTACACATCTTATTTAGCCTCTAGCACACTAGACTGCATCTTCATGGGCACTATGGGGATCAGGATGTTCAGTAAGGGTCAACTTAGTGGTTTTTCTTTTACCCAGGATCTTCTATCTCCTTTTCATTTGTCGAACACGACAGGTGGCAGTCTCAAAATAACAAGGGAATTCACTCTCTGCGGGTAAATGACCTCACATTGGAAGTTTACTTGCTCCACTAGTGGCTAAACAGTGATGGGTTCAGGTTGGTGTCAAGAATTCTGACACCCTGGAGTAGTTGGCACAACAGTGTACCATTTGCATGGTTCAATTATTATCAGTTCTTTGGCTTGCAAATCTCAGTTACACAGGGAGGGGCATTGTAGCAAATGATACAAAATTGAAACACATGGTCGTCGTGACGCTCGCGGTCAAGGTGCTTGTGGCCAGGTGCTCATGGTTGGGATGCTCATTGTTGTAGTCACGTTGATCATGATCAGGGTTCTCATGGTCATGGTGGTCATGGTTTGGATGCTCATTGTTGTGGTCACGTTGATCATGATCAGGGTGCTCATGGCCAAAGCTATACTCGAGGTCGGGATGTTCGTGGTCGAGGATATGGTCAAGGAAAACACAGTTTAAGGTCAATGTTGCACACTACTTTTGCTTCTCCTGTTTTTCACGGGATGCTTCTTCTAGCTAAGTGCTATCTTGTGCTATTTCTGAAGGACACATCTTTTATTTCTCGCAAATGAAGTCTTTAAAGTCACATGTGAGTTGGCGAAGCCAATGTATTTTGGGAACTTCTTTTTTCTATCTGATAATCTGGTTAAGCGAGTTCTCCACGACCTCAAGATCATTTACTTTGTCCTACTAGTCTGGTTTCCCTATGGGCAGGACAATAGGGAAAAAAACACTCTTTTGTAACATCTGTTTGAACTAATGAAATGTCGATCTTTAAACAAAAAAAATGGTGTTTCCAAGAAACAACTCAAAGTATTAGAAACAATATTGAGCATAACAATCTTTGTAGGTTCTCATAGAGACACTACAATAGTTTAGTTATACATATGTGCTAAATACATGTTTTTGTTAAGTATTTGAAATCATGTAATTGTTGTAATGGTGACTTGGTGAGTTTCCGTAATGGGTGAAGCAATAAGAAATTACCAATGAATCATTGCGAGGTCAAATTTATGTTAAAATTCACTGGTAATTTCTTGTTGGTTCACTAGTTGTGGTAATTAGTTGGTTCATCATTGCAACAACTCACTAGGTCACTATTGCAGAAACTAGCTAGTTCACTGTTGTGGCAACTTGTTGGGTCATTGTTGCAAAAACTCACTAATTTTTAGTTCATGGGTATCCATATTTCTAGCACATAGTTTAATTAGCTCATCAAAACATAATGGGAATTAACCATAGTTTTGCTTACATTTTTTTTGTTTAGTTCTTAATTACTTGTTGAAAACCATAGTTAACTTACAACTCATAAAACTAATTTATATAAAAAACCTAATTAATTTAGTGACCTTTCTCTCTGCTTTTCTCATTCCTCTCTTCCTCTTCCTTGGGGTTTCTCGATCTTTCCTTAAAACCGAGTGGTGACTCTACTCCCTCACTTCTTTTTTTCTAGTGGTGATTGTACTAGGATGGTTTCCCACCCTATGATATACGACATGTTTATTACTCCCCCAAGGAGTTTGTATCAACATTTTCCATCATCAAGCTTGGGGCTTCTTCCTTATTCCCTCTCTCTCTAAAACAATTGGAAAGAGAAGGGATAATTACCAACATACCATTTGATCAGTCTTCGATTCATAGGATGCTAACCCTCAACTTGCCCTACAATTAGGGTGTTTCCATACCTTTAACCTATTAATGGTCTCTGAAGGTGATTGAGGTGTGATTGTTGTGTACCCTTCCTTCATTCTCCCCAAATGAGACATATTAAATCTATCTATCAGAGGCACACCCTATCCTTTCACCTCTTGAACCCTTACCTAGGCTATGCTCAAACACATTCATCTAGTTCCTTAATAGGGGGTCATGGAGATGGCCACCTTATTAAAGTATGCATTCAATAACCCCCTTTTTTCAAACTTGAGAATTCATTTTCCATTGTATCCACTTCACATGATCTTGTTTTGGCATTCTAAAGCAAAGTACATATATCAACTAACATAAAAAAATGCAATCTCAAAAATAATCCTTGTAAATGGTGTAAGTACCATAAGATATGGTCGCATAACACCATAACTTCTAAATGATTAAAGCATGAGTGCACATTTTGACTATAACTTAATAGTGACGCTTATTCACTTGGTGGCATGAGTCAAGTTCACACAATTTCAATAACTATACCTAGTTGAAGCTATGGTCTTCTTAATTTAATCAACCTTTATGTTGAGTTACTAGTCCACAGATGATAAAGCCACTTTAGAATCCCTTGGCTATTAATATGTCTTTACATATCCACTTTAGAATCCCTTGGCTATTAATATGTCTTTACATATGTCAAGATAATCCTTATTGGCTTCATGAACTTATTATTATTGTCAATGAATATTATATCTTTTAATTTCTTTAATCATAAATTTAATAACAATTTTATAAAAAGTTATAAATTATTTTGTATTATTTATGCTTATTCACAAATTTTAAATAGTTAGCATTCAAATAAAAAAATTATATGTGTGTGTGAGAGAGATTTATTTTATTTTATTTTAATGTTAATCATAAATATTTATTTTATTTTAATGTTATATGGGGCTTGGGAAATTGAATAAAAGACTTCATCACTCATATACTTTACATAACACAAACTTGCCAAGTAAACCACGCTAAGGACTAATATTCAAATAGAATTTTGATATATGTGAGAGAGAATTATGAAGTATTTTATTCATTAATTTTTTTGGTTAATAATATTTTTAAATATCAGATGTCAATTCTAAGTTTGAATGGAATTCTTTGCTTCACACGAGTAACTATATATATATATATATTTTAAAGAGATACGTTGGAATTCTAAATTGAGCATGGAAAGAATTACACATTTCCCTTATATTAAATTGTAAAAGGGATCTCTCAAAATATTAATTTTATTAATAATGTAAACATCATATAAAAACCAAAATCCACTTGCATATAGACAAATTAACATTGTTTTCTCTAGAAAAGATTGTGTTACTTGTGCACCAGAAACAATATGTTATTGAACCTAGAGACAATATATTGTTGAACCTAGAGATCTTGCCATGTGAGAGAATATAATCCCTTTTTTATATATGTTGAATCATTATAAAGATTTTATAGTCATAAAATTTATTCCAATACATTACAAGACAAACATATTTGATTGTTGTTTTTCTCTTATACATGCATAAGATGTTTTATAAAAGAAGTAGCAAAAGTCAAACAACATAAAGCAATCATAAAAAAACTTTAATAAACAATAAAAATAAAAATAAAAAATATTACTTAATTATCATAAAAATGTTAAAAATAAATATTTTTTAATTAAATGACAACTTTAAATTTATTTAATTTTTTCATATATATATATATATATAAATAAAATAATGTTTTATATAATATTTTAAAAATAATTTTATTTTAGAATTAACGCTGTATTCCATTGCTAATTCAACCCTCCCACCATCATTTCAAATTGCAAATCGAATTAGAGAAATCTGGCGTTGCAAATTAATGACTCGAATACATCTCTTTCAAATTTAACGAATCGAGTACCTAAACTGGATCATTTTAAATACATCGCTTTCAAATTGATTTAAATTTCGAGGGCTATATTTTGGTGTGGTTTTTTCATGATTGCATTTGGGGAGTTGAGTTGAGCCTTGAACGGTTACTCTTTTTTTTCTTTTTCTTTTTTTTCCCAAGGGTAACAAAAAAGCAAAAAGCGGAGTGGGCCCTCAAATTAATTTAAACTTTGAGGATTATACTTTGGTTTGGTTTTTTCATGATCGTATAAGGGGACTTGAGTATTGAGCTGTTACGCACTATGACTATTATTGAGTCGTTATTCACTATTACTATTTCAGGGTAACAAAAAGCAAAAAAGAACTATTACTATTTCAGGATAACAAAAAGCAAAAAAGGAATGTTGATGTATTTAAGAAAACAAAAAAGCTGTTAATATAAGCCGTTTGATGTGGATAGGTGAAACGTGAGCCATTCGATGTAGGCATGTGAGTAGTATATTATCATCTCATCAGGGTCTGCATAACATCTTATCTGGCCGAACGTGCTGCAATGCTTTGCATTTTTGTTCAACCTGTAGTTTTCACTTCTGAAGCCCTAATTATTCGATTTTCTGGAAGCAGGGCGCTGAAATTGTCTGTGAATTCAATTCCATGATTTCATATCGTCCTTTATACTTACACGGTATGTACTCTGCTACATGCATTTCCATCATCCCAGAAATTGCGAACAGCATATATTATATTGTATGCGGCCTCTCTTCTTTCTCGCGTTTCAATGCACATTCCTTAGTATTTTCTGGTATCAACACTCAACCAATGTTTTTTAAGTTTTCCCATAATGCGAGTAGTATATTATCATCTCATCAGGGTCTGCAATGGTTTGTATTTTTGTTCAAGCTGTAGTTTCCACTTCTGCAGCCCTAATAATTGGATTTTCTAGAAGCAGGGCGCTCAAATTGTCTGTAAATTCAATTCCATGATTTCATATCGTCCTTTATACTTACACGGTATGTACTGTGCTACATGAATTTCCATCATCTCAGAAATTGCGAACACCATATATATTGTATCCGGCCTTTATTCTTTTCCTTCAGTTACAATTTTTTGTATTTTCAGGTATCAACATTTAATCAATGTTTTTTTAATTTTCCCTTAATTTGAGTTTACAAATTTTTGCAGGGCATAAAATGGTTATGCTACCATCTGTGAAATGCCCAGGACGTTTTGTTTTTTTGGGTGGTGGTGGCGGCAGATAATGGGGTACCAGTAGTTCCATCTCGTGTGGATGAATTAATAGAAAATATTTTTCTGATTGTAAGTGTAGGGTGATCTGTATGTCAAAAAAAGAATCGATTCAAAGAGAGTATCATTTATTCATAATGTTGGCATCTCCCCTCTTCCTGTCTGAATAGGCCTAGACATTGTGCTGAATAGAGATTAGAAGTTATAGATGTAAATTTTACAAAGACTGCAGAACTCTGTAAGGTTTTATTTATGTTGTCATATGTTAATAAATAATAGTATAGTTCGCTTCTTTTTCAGGTTTATACTTCATTTGATGTCATTGCAATGGGTTTCCTCTTTTTCAAGCGATGCAGAGAAAGCGGAAAAGCTGGACCGGATTTTTGCTGGTTTGTTGAATATTTTTTTTTCTGTTGGTTGAATATTTTGTTTTGAAGTGTTGTAAATGGTAGTCCTCTCTTCCGTTTATTTTTATGGGTTTTCATTGGCGGCCGCCCTGTTTTCTCTTTTGCTCTGTTTCTCAGTAATTGTTCTTTTTAGCTTCTCTGTTTGTTTTAATTCAATGCTACAGAACCATACCTGCGGGGTCCACTCCAGCGGCAAAACACTGAACTCTACTAAGGTTATTGTTTGATTTATTGAATTGGTTTAAGTTTAATATAAATGTGTTTTTCCTCTAATATGCATATGGGTTTGTTCCAAATTTATACTGCACTAGTGATATTCGTACTCCTGTCACAACGGATAAATTAATGGCGTTAGTGGCGAGTTCAGATTCCACTTTTATGGCAGCCGAACGGTGAATTCATTGCATTTCTTCTCCGCCTTGTCTTTGAGATAGGCAGACCGGTATGTTTCAATTTTTTTTTTTTTTGGGTGAATATTCTTATAATTTTTTCTCATTTTTACATAAATATTGTTATAATTTCACGCAGCCATAACTTGTGCGTAGAGTAAAAAGAGTTATGAGTTAGGTTAAATCAAAATCTGAATACAAAAAGTATAATTAG
The DNA here is from genome assembly GCA_031772625.1 of Pinus tabuliformis. NCBI lineage: Eukaryota > Viridiplantae > Streptophyta > Pinopsida > Pinales > Pinaceae > Pinus > Pinus tabuliformis. Next base: position 727,281,637 of record CM062808.1, on the reverse strand, counting down.
GATAGATTAGATTTATTTATTTTTTATATTAGTAATAATTCTTTTAATACTATTTGCAGAACACTTTTAGACCTCACGGATTATAGATTTCTTTCTTTATATTGTTGCAATGTTATTTTAATCATTTACCTAAAGCATTAGATTCCACTTAGAGATGGAATCCAACATTCAGAATTTTATTTATATTATTTTATGTGGCTTTAATAATAATTATGATAGGTGAGTTTTCGGTGAAATTGCAAATAAAAAAGATATGATTAATATTATCGTTTATGTTAATATTATTTTAATTATATAAAAAATATATAATATAATTAATATAGTTAACTGTATATTCTATATTAATCTTATTAATGGTATATTTTATATTCTATATTAATATAGTTAACTGCATATTTTTTTTTTTTTATTTAAAGTGGAACTAAAATTTCTAAATAATATATTTTATAAATATTATAAACATCTAGTTATAATATATCTTTAAAGGTTTGAATCTACTAAAATCTTTTGACAATAATGGTGGTTTGTTACTCAATCCTTATAAAGTTTTTTCTCTAAATTTTCCATATAAATGAATCTATCATGCTACAAGTGTTTATATCTTATTTATTCTATAATTTCCACATCTCTTAAAGAAAGAATTTGATTTTTTGATAATAAGACTTTGAAATTGTCTTTACCTATATTAATTTAATTTTATGATATTGGCTGCTACAGTTTAATTGAATATTCATTTGTACATATAATAGTTTCATGCTCACACAATATGTACACTGCTACTATGAATTTCCATTTTCAAAATTTGCAACAGAGTTATGCTCACACAATATCTACAAAATGTCTATATTATCATTTTTGTTTTTTCTCACTAATGAAATGAACTAAACTCTATACAATTTTATTTAAGCTTTAATTAAATCTATTTTTATATGACATTTTATCAAAGAAATTTAAACTCTTAATATAAAATAATAAAATAAAATTAAACACTTAACCTCTGGATAACAAATGAAATTGAACCTATAACTTCTCTTTAACAAACCAATTAAATTAGCCATCAAAACTAAACCATTTTTACTTCTATACTTCGTTGGAATGTCTTAGTCACGATTATGCGATTTTGCTTCTTAGTTGATTAAATGTTGTATATCGGAATCGCTTTTCCAATTTATTTTTGTTTTTCCATTGCCGGCCGGCCTTGTTTTCTCTTTTGCCCTCTTTTTGTTTTCTGTTTGTTTCAATTATATGCTACTTTCTTCTATTTACATAGGGAACCACAGGGATTCTCTCTCGCCCAATCAGGGCCAACACTAAACTCTGATAAGGTTATTATTTGATTTATTGAATTGGTTAAAATTTAACATAATTTTTTTTTTAATATATATGTGGTACATTTAAATGAAGAAGGATATTTAAGCTGAGGAATCAAAAGTAGTTGGAATTTGGTAAAAAAAAAGTTTAAAATTTTGTAGTAGTGGTATTTGAATCATGTTTTTGATGGTGGAAATGAAAACCTCTGGAACACTGAAAATTTTGAAATTGAAATTTAACAGCTATAATTTAAATTTACATAAATCATTACCAGATTTTATCAACATCTTACTAAAATTTCTATAATTTTCCTAAAAAACAATCTGTTTAAACTACATCGATTCGAATTGGTTCTATCAATACAACACTATTCGTACTCAACCCAGTGATATTCGTACTAGACACACACTGGATGAAGTAATATTGACTTGAGAATGAATCCGACTTCCATCGAAGAGAAATTCATTTCCGTCTTCTTTTGGTGGACTGTTTCAAACTCTTCTTTTGTTTCTGGGTTTAGATCAATTTTTTTTTCAAAATATTATTATTAAAATATATATAAATTCATTTCAAAATAATGAAATTGATTTTAAAAAAATACAGAATTTATTATATTTAAAGATTTATCATATTTAAATTTTAAAATTTTTCTAATCTTTAGTATTATGGTTTAAAAAAGAAATATATACATAAATTGATATTTGGTTGTTAATTGGATTTAGGTATTGTTATTTGTATAGATGAAAGTGTTGCAAGTGTCTATCTCTACTTATTCTGTAATTTCCATTTCTGCACATTTAAGAATTGGATTTTCTGTAAAATTCTCTTTACAATATATATATATATATATATTGCTATTCTAAATTTCCATTATCTCAAAATTTATATTGTATCGGTTCTTTTTTTAATCATATCAAATTCATAATCATTTTTAGAAAATTGAATAAATATTTATATGTTTATATGGTACCTTCATACTCACATCATTATATATATACTCACATCATTATATATATATATATATAATGATGTGAGTATGAATATATATATATATATATATATATATATATAATGATTTATATATTGTACTTGTCCTCTCTTCTTCCTCTCTTCTTTGGATCATATCAATTCATAATTATTATCTTTTCTAATAATGGAATTTCAATTTTTTGCATTTCCTAGTATCAACACATAATTTTATTTTATTTTATTTTTCCTCTTAATGGTTGAGTTTACAAACGGATAATGAAAGATTGGTAATAACATCTCATGTCATTGAATAATAATAATTATTCTTAGTTTCAAATGAATCAATAATACATATTCCTGATTTCAATAGCATTTTAGTTTCATAAAGTTCTAGCTAGTCATATTCACTAATTAGGAGTGTTTAGAGGATGAATATGTATGTCAAAAAAAAATTGGTTCAAAAAGAGTGAAATTGTTGGTCTCATTTATGCACAACTTTAACATTTCATTTCTTTTGGTTTGATTAGTAAAATTTTACAAATATAAGTACAACTCTGCATAATTTTATTTGTGTTGTTATATATTAATAAATAATATTACAATTGGCTTATTTTTACTTTTATATATCATTGGATCCGATGAGAATGGGTTCTTCTTTTACAAACTGGACCTCATGCAATGTAAAGAAGGGGCCGGATTTTTGTGGTTTTGAATATTTTACTTCTCTTTCTTGTGGCAAGTTGATAACCTCAATAACTAGATTGTCTCGTGGATATGGGGAACGGGGCAATTCGAAAACTGTGGGGGCTAAAGTGAAACCGCATCAGGTGTAACCGAGCTTTCTTTCGGTTCACTACTACCTCCTTCCGTCCGGTGAAGCACTTCCCCCAATAGCAAGCATCAAGGCGCAAAACCAAAAAGTAAAGGCTTCCATCCCGCCAATCATGGGGAAACGACATGAAATGTCATTCTTGTATAATAAAACACTCATATGAGGTACGAGTATGAGGAGCCGGAGGCCCTCACTTTCAGTGCCCGAATGATATAGATCTCTGCCTCGGGCCCCATGAAGCCAAGGTTTATCTCAAGGAAACTGTCGAAAGAGAAGGTTTTCAAAAGTCTGGTCTGTCCATGCAATGTAAAGAATGGGTCGGATGGTTCTTCTTTTACAAACTGGACCTCATGCAATGTAAAGAATGGGCCAGATTTTTGTGGTTTTGAATATTTTACCTCTGTCCATGCAATGTAAAGAATGGGCCGGATTTTTGTGGTTTTGAATATTTTACCTCTGTCACTTGATTGAACATTTTAATTTGTGTGTGAGAGTTGTGTATGCTAATTCTTTCTCCCATTTATTTTTATTTTTGTTTTTGTTGTTGTCAACTTTGATCGTTTTTTCTTTTACTCTGTTTTGCAGTAATTATCCTTGTTTTCTCTTTTCTTCTGTGGTGCAGTAATTGCTCTTTGTTGTGCTTGTATGCTTTTTTTAACATCCGGAACCATACCTGCGGAGCCCACACCAGCAACACTAACACAAAACTCTAATTAGGTTATTATTTGCTTTCTTGAGTTGTTTAAACTTAATATAAATATATTTTTCGCTGAATATACATATGGCTCACTTTTCTATTTTCAATATTAATGTAATTTCTTTGCTTTCATTTAGCTGACATGTGAGATACCATTCATACACGGAATACAACATAATTGTATGCATATAGGAGTTGACTTCTGACTAATTCTTTTTTATAATTATAGAAATGGTGTCTGGAGTAGTACTCAAGTATATATAGTTTTTTTTCGGGATTAGACTACATATTGTTATGGAAATGGTGCCTGGAGTAATTCTGAAGTATATATAGTTTTTTTTGGGATTGGACTACATACATTGAATACAACATTCTGTATGTCTATGGGAGTTGAGCTTTGAGTGGGTTTTTTTTAATTAAAATAAATAAATACAACATTCTGTATGGGAGTTGAGTTTTGAGTGGTTTTCTTTTTAATTAAAAATGGTGTAAAGTAGTTTTCAAATTGGACCACAAATATATGTAGTCTTTTTCGGGATTAGAACGCAAAACCCGTGAGACCAAAACTCTCCACGAACCATTGAATCGCATCTTAAAGACTTAATCTTAAGTGGTACTTACCATTCAGTGTAACAAAAAGAAAAAAGAGGAGTGGAAAACACCAAAATATTAATATAAGCCGTTCGATGTGGGTAAGGGAAAAAGCAAAACCCAGCATTAGCCGTTCGATGTAGGCATGCGACTAGTATATTATCATGACTGCATAACATCTCATCTCGTGGAACTGGCTGCATTTTCTGTATTTTTGTTCACCCCGTAATTTCCACTTCTGCAGCCCTAGTAATTGCATTTTCTGAAAGTAAGGCGCTGAAATTGTCTGTAAATTCAATTTAATGATTAGATATCTTCCTTTATAACTTACACGGCAGGTACTCTACTGCCATAAAATATCTCGAAGTAGGGCGCTGAAATTGCCTGTAAATTCAATTCCATGATTGCATATCGTCCTTTGTCGTTACACGGTATGTACTCTGCTACCATGAATTTCCATCATCTCAGAAATTCCGAACAGCATATATTATATTGTATGCGGCCTCTCTTCTTTCTCTCGTTTCAATGCACATTCCTTAGTATTTTCTGGTATCGACACTCAATCAATGTTTTTTAAGTTTTCCCGTAAAGTTTGAGTTTACAAATTTTTGGAGGACATAAAATGGTTACGCTACCATCTATGAAATGCTCAGGACGTTGATATGTCTTTTGGTGGTGGCGGCCGCAGATAATGAGGTACGAGTAGTTCCATCCCACTTGGATGAATTAATAAAAAATGTTTTTCCTGATTTTAAGTACAGGTTGATGTGTATGTCACAATAGAATCGATTCAGGAGAGTATCATTAATTTGTCGGTATCATTCATTTGCAATATTGGCATCTCACTTCTTCCCGTCTGAATAGGCATAATGGCTGAATAGACATTAGAATTTATAAATGTAAATTTTACAAATGCTGTAGAACTATGCAGAATTATGTAAAGGGTTTATAGAAAGTCATTTTGGTAGGAGTTGGTTTAAAAAAAAAAAAATGATTAGGATGGTTTGAATTGTTTTTAACGTGAAAATGGATTCATTATTATAAAAAATTATCGTATACAAAATCTTGTAGTTTAACTACTTTAATTAAAAATTTTCAAAATATCTCAAAATTTCAACTATTTTCCAAACAAAATTGTAATCTAATTAAATATATTTAGACTTTATTTTAAGCTTAAACTTCATTTGATCTGATTGGACTGGGTTTCCTCTTTTTAAGTGATAGAAAGCCGAAAAACTGAAACTGGAGCTCATGCAATGAAAAGAAGGGACTGGTTTTTTGTGGGGTTTTTAAAATATTTATTTCTGTTTATTGAATATTTTGTTTTTACTTGTGGCTGAGTGTTGTGGATGGTAGCCTTCCGGTTTATTTTTATTCTTTTTCGTTGCCGGCAGGCCTTGTTTTCTCTTTTTCTTTTGCTCGGTTTTGAAATGTTTGTTTTAATTACAAGCTACCTTCTTCTTCGGAACCTTGCCTGCTACCTCCTCTCGATCCATACCTGCGGGGCTCACTCCAGCGGCAACCAACGCGAACATTGAACTCTACTCAGGTTATCATTTGATTTATTGAATTGGTTTAAATTTAATATAAATATGTTTTCCCCACAATATACTAAAGTAATTCCGTACTGCAATACCATTTGTGACAGCGCAGTGCTATTTGTATTAAATTCACAATGAGTGGATTAATTAACTTGATGGCGACTTTACGATCAATGAAGTACTAGTAATTTCATCCCATTTAGATGAATCAATAATAATTATAAAGTACTAGTAATTTCATCATTTATCAACAACATTGGCATCTCATTTTTAAAATTTTTACAATTATGGGAACCTACTTTGTATAATTTTATTCATCTTTGTATACGTTGCATCTCATTTCTTAAATTTTTATTTATCTTGGTATAATTTTTACGTTTAAACTAAGCTCGGAGCTTATGGAATATAAAGAATCCGCCGGATTTTTGTGCTTTTGAATATTTTGCTTCCGTCAGTGGATTAAACTTTTTAAATTTGTGGTCGAGAGTTGTTTACAGTAGTTTATTGTAATTTTATTTTTGTTGTTGTCGGGTTTGTTCGTTTTTTCTTTCTGTTTTGTATTTATTGTTTTATTTTGTTTTTATGAATGAATGGATGAGATTTAATGTTCGATAGAAAAAATAAAATATAAAATTATGAGATTATCAATTTTTAAATGGCATTGCATTTTAAAATAAAATGTTTTTCTAATTCTAGTTTCACATTGAAATTGATGATAGTTAGTTCTTAATTGAGCAATTTCAGTGTATTCTTGTTGTAGAAGATCGCAATTAAAATTGAATTCCTCAACATAGTATTTTTTCTTTCTAGCCAACTATTTTCCCTATATATTCATGCAGAACTACTCCATAACAAGATTATTCAACTTCTTGCTATTTATAGGACATGTATTGAGGTAGATATTCCATTTATGCATTCATTTGTTATTTTGTCTCATCCATGTTTTCTTTCTTTCACTTATGTTTCTACTCCCATTTTCTCCATTTTCTCAATTCTTTTTCGATATCTTATGAGCCACACCATAGCAATTGCTTACATGAAAGTTGCCCCTGTTTCACTCAACATTATCTCTTAAGAAACCAAACTTTTTATTTTGAACTTGTTATGCTCATGTATGTTTGTTTTTATTAAACACTACTTTCTTCGGTTTACATATAAAACTATACTTGCTGCCTCCACTCCAACAACAACCAATTAGGTTATTAATTGCTTTCTTGAGTTGTTTAAATTTAAATTTAAATTTAATATAAATATATTTTTCATTGAATATACATATGGCTCATCTTAAATTGATTATGGTAGTGCAACAAATTCGTACACAATGTTAGGGCAATGTTATTCTTACTAGATGGACAATGGATAAATTAATTGATTTAGCAATGAATTTAATTTCTACTTCTGTCATGTACATTATTTGTTTCTCCACCATTTAGGTAACGTCATCTCCATTATTTGTTTCCTTAATGAAGAGAACCTTTTATTTATGGAGGTTGAATTAGGGTTTCTCACTGTCATCCCCTTTTTCATCATTTGAAACCTTATCCCGTGGTCTTAGTCCCCATGGCTTAGAGATTAAAGCAACATGGGATGAGAACTGAGAAGACAACATTTCCGTTGAGAAACCAAAGGAGGAGGACTAGTGCAATAAAACCTAGCATCCTTGCACCATTTCTATGCTCATATTACCCCCTCCCTACTTTGGGTTGCATCTCCTCTTGCCTACACATCTACTTCATTCACTTTCTCCCATTGCATTTTCCATCTCTGTGTCTTTATTCAATGGCTTGGAGGTTAGAGCAACATGGAATGAGAAGACTACATTTTCATCAAGCATCCTAGAAAAGAGGATTAATGCATTACAAGTTGGGGCATCCACAATATTCAATTGTAAGGGAACTTTATGCATACCTTCTCTCTTTTTTCTTGATCTTAAATCTAGGTTTTTATTTATACTATTTTACTTTTCATGCCATATCATTTCACTTTATTTGCAATATTATGGAGTTTGGGGAGACTTGCCCTTGTTTTCCCTCTCCATGACAAATGCAAGTGCGCAATAGGTCCCTACCACCTTTGTTTATTTTGCTCATTATGTGTCGATGTTTGGATTACTTACTACTTGTTACAAGCTAGATTCTTATCCAACTCATAACCAACCCTATCTTCCTTACTCCTCATAGCTTAGTCATTTTTATTTTGCAAATGGAAATAAATGAAATTGTAGTATACACGGCCATCTATCTCATTAGAGACAATGAGTTGAAGAACCATTTTTCTTGGGAAAATATCATTATTATAATTTCATGCACTAGTCCAAACAAGCTAAAGGAAACATTTTCTTTTATTTTGTAATGGCACATGGAAAGCATATGAAGCATGAAGCTAACTCCTTTCAATCAAGCATAAATCCATCAATCTAGATTAACATACCCTCTCTTCTTGATATATATATATATATATATATATTCTCTTTCCCATGCTTAGTCTTAGATCTTATGGGACTCAAACTAGCTCTTGGTCATTTCATTGATTTGAGGTGTGACAAGCAATTTGGCTCCCAAAATATTTGTTACTTTTATGATTTTTGGTGACTTCACCATGGCCCAAGACTAAGTCCCAATCTAGTTCATACCTTTGATGGTTTCTTGTGGTTTGAACCCACAATTCATGAATTGTATTTACATTTATATAGAAAGGATCCCTTCTTACCCCACTTCTTTGAGTGCAAGTATTCTTTTCCCCACCTCCCTCCTTTTGCCCTTCCTAGTTCCTTCACTCTCCCTTTTCATCATTGACCCCCTCCTATCTCCTAGCTAGGTTTTTCCATGAACCCTCATCTATCTCCCTCAGCCTCTCATGATCCTCTCTCAAGTATATGGTGAATGATCTTGACAAATAGTCCCTATTGTTCCTTGTCTTTTGAGATATCTCTCTCCCCCAGACCTCTCTTAGGTGTTCCACATTTCTTGTGGAAATCGTGTTCTTGTAGTTAGCATTGTCATTGCCTAAATAATTTTCATGGGTTGATCCCACCTTTCAATTTTTTTTCTATTCCTTTTTCTTCGGTTGATACACACATATATCAAAAAATATGAAATGTTTCTCAATGACATGAATCCAAATATAGATTTGATTCAGCATGAAGAATTTGAAGAGACTGATGCAATATTGAAGAGATTATTACGAGTGCTACCAATTTTCTTAGGTAAAAGTTTTAAAATTTAGGTAATAAAAATGGAGGGATTGCTTGATTCAATAAAGTTATGGAAATTTGTTCAAGGAATTCGATAAATGCCCTTGATAAAAGTAGAGGTGCAGTAGCATTGCTTCTCATCATATCTCTAAATGAAAAAAATTTTGTCTAGTATTTTGTATGAATTTGGTGAAATATGTGATGAAAAAATGTTTTGGGATGTTCTTGAAATGTACAGTATGAAGGGGAGTGAGAAAACTAAAGATGATGAAAGTAGTGTTGTTGAAAATTATGATTGTGCTTCAGTCTCATAATTGATTGTGAAACTGAAGATGGCAACATTGAGGGTGCAATGATGGATGATGAATGTGTGCTTGTAATTGACATTGAAACATGTGTGGATGAAGAAACAACCGTTGATATAGAATCTGAATATTTTTATGAAGAAAGTCTCTTCGATGCAGAGACGTATGAAGTCAAATTTTATGAGAATTATGTATCTCATGAAGAGTGGTTCAATCTGATGCAAGAAAAGCATCTTATTGATGAGTTGTTGTTCTGTGAGAATAGATTCCCACCTCCATACACAAATCAAATGAAGGACAACATGTTTGCAACAACAAAGTTGATTAAAGAGGTTGAAGACATGAAATAACCAACTATGATAGCAGAGAAAGATGAAGGAAGAGAATATCTCTTCAAAGAGAAGAATGACAAGAATCAATATGGTTCTTTTTATGATCATTTATATAAATCTAACATTTCTTTTAAGTGTGTAGATATAGTGAGGAAGAAGCAACAAAACTCGAAGAAATTGCAAGCATTAAGGACAAGTATAAGTCTCAAGAACCTGCAGCAATGTTGAATACAAAGAGTGTTAGCCCATAATCAAGAAAGGAGAGGCTCCATCACTATCTTATGGCAAGAAAAGTGAAGATGAAACTACACCAGAAAATGAACAAGCATGGGCCCTTTAACAAGAAGGAAAAAATGAAATATTTTGCTGTAAGCTTAGCGGAGACGGTCGTGATTAAGGGGAGGTGTTAGAATAATAATCACAAGTCGTATGTCTTGATCGTATGATGAAGAGTAGTTGGTGTTAGTCAGCGATAGTCGGCAGATTTAGATATGAAGTAAATGGAAGTCAGTGAATCTCTGTACATTCTTCGATTGGATTTTGTATAAATTTCAATCTTTAGTAACGCAATAGACAAGATCTTTGATAGAATCTTCATATTTCTATCATGTTGACTTTCGATGCATGCAACCAGTGTATCCTTGAGACACTTGCAAGCAAAGGTAATTTTTTCTCCTTGTTACATTGATATAGAGAGCATATCTAAATACAAAATGCAACCATTTCCTTTTGTGAGGATAACTTGAACTAAATATGTATAGATAGGGTATTATAGGAATTTATTTTGGATACTTAGTGTACAAGAGAAATCTGCATAAGTAATTAGGTTGATGGTGTATGCATGAAACTGCCATGATAGGTGCGAGTATGGGCCAAACGTCATGCCAATGATAAACTTGAATGGCAATTCTGGCCACCTATCTAGTCGCATGCACATCCCAATGCATAGGTACAATATGATAACTCCTCACACACCATGGGCATTAATGGATTTAGTGGATAGGTACATTCACTTGACTCTAGATTACAAGGAAATGATGGCCAACTATAATGACATGGATTGACACCTTGAGTTTTGAGCAGAAGGCTACCACAAGGCATGGCAACTTCTATATTTAGATCAACAATGGTTACACTGAAGTTGTATTGTTTATCCCTCTCTTTTGCAAGATATGTCAGCCCTTAATTATCATGTCATTGATTTTCATTGTAACTATGTTTACATCCACTGGCCCCTCCTTAGGCATTCTCTAGTTTCTCAAGGTTGGCGTGTTTGCATCCCACTACACCTCTTATTTGTTTCCAACACACTTGTGCATTTTCATGGGCATTGTGGGGATTAGGATGGTCAGTCAACCTCAACCTATTGGTTTTTCTGTCACTCAGGATCTTCTATCTCCTTTTCAATCTTCGGAGACAACAGGTGGTAGTCTCAAAAGCACAGGGAAATTCACTCTATGCGAGTAGAGGACTTCACATTGGAAGTTTACTTGCTCCACTAGTGGCCAAACAGTGATGGGTTCAGGCTAGTGTCAATAATTCTGGCACGTTTGAGTAGTTGGCACACCAATGTCCATTTGCATGGTTCATTTATCACCATTCTTTGGATCACGACTCTCAGTTACGTAGGGAGGGGCATTGTAACAAAGGATACAAAATTCAAACATATGGTCGTCGTGACACGTGGTAAAGGTGCTTGTGGCGAAGGTGCTCATGGTCGAGATTCTTGTTGTTGTGGTCACGATTATCGTGGTCGAGGTGCTCATGGTCACGGTGCTCATGTCCGAAGTTATAGTCGAGGTCGAGGTGCTCGTGTCCGAAGTTATACTCGAGGTCGAGATGTTTGTGGCTAAGGATATGGTCAAGGCACACATTGCATAAGATCAAGGTTTTACACTAATCTTGCTTCTCATGTTTTCACTGGATGCTTCTTCTAGCTAAGTGCAACCTTGTGCCATTTCTGAAGGACACTTATTTTATTTCTCACAAGCAAAGTCTTTAAACATTCACAAGCTCAGTTTTGTTGTTGTTTTTATTTTTATTTTCGGAACTTCTTTTTTCTATCTGATAATTTGGATAAGCGAGGTATCCACAACCTGAATATCATTTACTTTGTCCTACTAGTCTAGTTTCCCTATGGGCAGACGAGTAGGGAAGAAAACACTCTTTTGTATTATCTCTTTGAACTAATAAAATGTCAAGTTTTAAACAAAAAAAAGATGGTGTATGTAGGAAACAACTCAAAGTAATTAAAACAATATTGAGCATAAAGGTCTTTGTAGGTTCTCATGGAGATGACCACCTTAATTAAAGTATGCATTCAATTACCCTCTTTTTTCAAACTTGAGAATTCATTTTCCAGTGTCTCCACAACACGTGATATTATTGGCATTCTAAAGAAAAATACAGATATCAACTAACATCAAACAAAAATAACAAAATGCAATCTAAAAACAACTCTTGTCAATGGTGCAAGTACCATAAGGTATCGTCCCATAACACCATAGAGTTTACATGATTGAAGCATGAGTTCACATTTGGACTATAACTTAATAGTGATGCTTATTCACTTAGAGACATGGGTCAAGTTCACACAATTTCAATAACTATACCTAGTTGTAGCTATGGTCTTCCTAATCTAATCAACCTTTATGTTGAGTTACTAGTCCATAGATGATAAAACCACTTTAAAATCACTTAGCTATTAATGTGTCTTTACATTTGTCAATATAGTCCTTATTGGAGGCATGAAATTATTGTCAATGAATATTATATATTTTAATTTTTTTAATCATAAATTTTATAAAAAGTTATAAATTATTTTGTATTATTTATGTTTATTCCTAAATTTTAAATAGTTAGCATTCAAATAAAAATATTATATAATTTATTTTATTTTATTGTAATGTTAATCATATAAGGGCTTGGAAAGTTGAACAAAAGACTCTATCACTCATATACTCATTTATTTACATAATACAAACTTGCCAAGTGAACCACCCTAAGGACTAAATTGCGAAATATTAAATAACAAAAATATTCAAATAGAATTTCTATGTGTGTGTGAGTGAGATAGAGAGAATTATGAAGTATTTTATTCATTAATTTTTTTGGTTATTAATATTTTTTTAAATATCACATGTCAATTTTAAATTTGAATGGAATTATCTCTTTCATAAGACCCTGTAATATTAACAATTTATCAATGTTTATTAAATATGTTTATTTTCCCCCGATCGAGGTGTGGTAGGGCCGAAGTGGCGACGGAAGTCGAGGTGGGCCAGAGGGTATGGGGGGCCGAGGTGATAGAAGCCACCCAACTGGCCCAAAGGACAGAGGGGGTATTGGAAGGCAGAAGAACATGAAGGTAGGTGGGGCAGCATGCAAGACATGATAGGGCAACGGACAATACAGAGTTAATGCAGTTCTGGACGAGGATGGAGGAGAGAGATGGAGTTCCAGGGTCAAGCGCGAGGGCGGGAAAACATGTGATGGAAAGTGGCAAGGCGAAAGAAGGAACCCACGGTAGGAGCAATCGACGACAAGAAATTGTTGCAGTCCAGATACAAGTGTACCGAAACAATCTCACACTGAACATGATCGAGCAGAGCATACAGGACATGAAGAGGAGCGAAATCCCGGGGTCCAGTGCGAAAGCCCCAGCCCTAATGGACTTATCTGATGAGTGAAACAGGTCCTCAAACATAATTTTGATAATATGTCGGTTAGCCTTTACTTTTTTAGGTTGAAGTTTATAGTAGATAACACTGCAAATGGACAACATTTGACGCAGACATGTGGTAAACAGATTTGGTTTCCTGCTGGCAAGTTGAGGCCACCTGCAAATTTTGTTAAAGACATACTCATGTTTAGAAAATATTAATAGAGAAAGTACTACCAAGCTTATACAAAAAAAAAATGTCTATTTTTTATTTTTTTAATTATAATCTGCATTGTTTTTTATTTTATTGATTATTTTGTTTTTATTTTAAAAAGATAGATTGGAATTCTAAGTTAATTATGGAAAGAATTACCCATTTCTTTTATATTGATTGTAAAAAGGATCTCTCAAAATAATAATTTTATTATCTAAGCACTATATAAAAACCAAAAGCCACTTGCATATAAACAAATAGCATTGTTTTCTCTAGAAAAGATCGTCACTTGTGCACTAAAAACCATATGTTGTTGAACCTAGAGATCTTGGCACGTGAAAGAATATAATCCTCTTTTTGGATGTATATTGAATCATTTTGAAAATTTTACAGTCATAAAATTTAGTCTAATACATACCAGATAGGGGGAATTCAATCCTCGTTTCTCTCATACATATATAACATGTTGTATAATTCTGTGTCATACATACATAACATGTTTCATAAAAGAAATGGTAAAAGTGAAACAATATGACACAATCTTCTCTGGGGAATAAAACCTTTAATAAACAATAAAAAGTAAATAGATATTACGTATTAAAAAACAAACATTGTATATTATTTTTTAAATAATATTTAAAATATAATTATAATTATAATTATAGTTATCGTTATAAATTCTAATTCTAGTAAATTGAAGATCTATTCCATCGCTAATTCCAACCCCCAACATGATTTAAAATTGCAAATCGATTTATATAAATATTTCGCTGCAAAATAATGATTTAGAGTAAAATGGTTCAGTTTAAGATACATCTTATTTAAATTTTGAGGATTATGTTTTGGTGTGGTGTTTTCATGATTGCATATGGGAGTTGAGTCTTGAACGGTTACTTACTATTTCAGGGTAACACAAAAGCAAAATGAGGAGTAGGCCATCATTCAAATTGATTTAAATTTTGAGGATTATATTTTGGTTTGGTTTTTTCATGATCGCATACTATTGAGCGGTTATTCCCTGTTACTATTTCAGAATAACAAAAAGCGAAAAGGGAAGTGGGCAGGTTGATGCATTTACGAAAACGGAAAAGCTATTAATGTAAGTCGTTCGATGTGGGTAGGTGAAAAACCAAAACTCAGAATAACAAAAAGCGAAAAGGGAAGTGGGCAGGTTGATGCATTTACGAAAACGGAAAAGCTATTAATGTAAGTCGTTCGATGTGGGTAGGTGAAAAACCAAAACCCAGCATTAGCCGTTGGATGTAGGCATGTGACTGGTATATGGCGGCGATTCCTATTTCTACCACAATTCTTTAATTAATGCTCCTATTTCTACCACAATTCTTTAATTAATGCTCCCTGACATGTGGGGCATTAAGGAAATATAACGTGAGCTGTTTTTTTTTCACCTCCAGCTTTTTCAGCTCGCGTTATATTTCCCTAATGCCCCACATGTCAGGGGGATTAATTAAAGAATTGTGGTGGAAATAGGAATTTCCACTAATATATTATCATCTCATCTGGGTCTGCATAACATTTTATCTCGGCGAACGTGTTGCAATGCTCTGTATTTTTGTTCACGCTGTAATTTATGCTTCTGCAGCCCTAATAATTGCATTTTCCGGAAGTAGGGCGCTGTAAATTCAATTCCATGATTTCATATCGTCCTTTATACTTCCGTCATCTCAGAAATTCCGAACAGCATATATATTGTATTCGACCTCTCTTCTTTCTCTCATTTCAATGCATATTCCTTATTTTTTCCCTGAGTTGCAATTTTTTTATATTTTCAGGTATCAACATTTAATCAATGTTTTTTAAGTTTTCCCTTAATTTTAGTTTACACAGTTTTGCAGGACATAAAATGGTTATGCTACCATCTGTGAAATGCTCAGGACTTTGTTTTTTTTTGGGGGCGGTGGTGGCGGCAGATAATGAGGTACGTGTAGTTCCATCTATTAATTCAAAGGGAATATAATTTATTTGTAATATTGGTATCTCATATCTTCCGGTCTGAATAGACATCGACATTAGGGTGAATAGACATTAGAATTTATAGATGTAAATTTTAAAAACACTGCAGAACTCTGTAAGGTTTTATTTATGTTGTTATATGTTAATAAATAATGGTATAGTTAGCTTCTTTTTCACGTTTATACTTCATTACGGGTTTCCTTTTTTTGAAGCAATGCAGAGAAAGCGGAAAAACTGGACCGGAATTTTGCGGGTTTTTTGAATATTTTGTTTCTGTTTGTTGAATATTTTGTGTTTACTTGTGGTTAAGTATTGTGGATGGTAGTCCTCTTCGGTTTATTTTCATGGGTTTTCGTGGCCGCCCGGCCGTCGTTTCTCTTTTGCTCTGTTTTTCAGTAATTGCCCTTTTTTTCTTGCTTGTCTATCTGTTTTAATGAAACGCTACCTTCATTGGAACCATACCTGCCGGGTCCACTATGCCGGCAAAACACTGAACTCTACTAAGGTTATTATTTGATTTATTAAATTAGTTTAAGTTTAATATAAATGTGTTTTTCCTTATTTTTGGATTTGTTCCAAATTGATACTGCAGTACCATTTATACTCAATGCCAGCGCAGTGCTATCCGTACCGGGGTCACAAGGGAAATTGATAGCCGTAATCTAATTTTTTTTATTTTTTTTTCCGAAGGTGGTAAAACCTATCAACTCAGGTGTCAAACCAACAGTGAGGACAGCCATCTCTGGCTGCTATCCGCGAATGCTGGGTTGACTCATCACTGTTAAATAGGAAAACCACGCCACCTGGCATAACCTGCTGGTGGTCCGTAATCGGGAGCAGGCTCCCACTCCTGCAAGATGCCTCTGGGTCTTGGGCCGTTAATCTGTTTCCTTACATCCGAGGAAGACGAGCTCTTAGCCAACCAGAAGCAGTTTTACGGCATACTCCAGGCCGAGATAGCCGTAATCTAATTAGTTGGAGGAATTGCTTGGAAAATTATGAAAATTCTAATTATATTTAAAAAAAATTGACAAGGTTTTTTGTAAATCCAAATTATAATTATTAAAATTCAAATTTATTTTTTAAAATTCTTTTAAGACCACTTTTAACTGTTCAGACAATTTCTATCCACATCGTTATACTACAGTACCACTTGTACTCAATGCCAGCGCAGTGTTATCCGTACCGCTCTCACGATGGATGAATTAATCGACTCCAGTGCTATGATTTATTGAATTAATTGAATCAATGGCTAGTTCAGATTCCACTTTGCGCATGCTTCACGGTGCCATAAGGCGTGTCGAGAGTTCAAGAGTTATGACTGTGTTAGCTTTGGTTAATATTTTGAGTATTTATATTCTATAATAATAATGATCGAGCGATTTAGCTTTAATCAAAATCAGAATACAAAACTGTAAGTAGGATAGATTTATTTATTTTCAAGTATAGTTTTCCTTTTTTCTTAATTGTTGTGATTTTTATTTTAATCATATATATAACACATTAGATCCCACTTTAAAATTTAATATGCATGATGAGCTTTCCAGAATTTTGTTTATATTATCTAATAGGTTTTTGATAATAATTATGATGAGTAAGTTTAAGTGAAATTTTGTTATGTGTTTTTAATAATAATTATGAAGAATAAGTTTAAGTGAAATTCTGAATAAAATAATATGATTAATGTTATCGTATTATATAAATAATAATAATATTAATTTAATTATATAAATAATAATAAAGTAGGTTTTAATATTCTGACTTAAATAATATATTAATACTATATTTTATATTAAAATTGTTTTAATTATATAAATAATATTTTATTTTTTTATATTATAATTAAAAAGATAAGATTATAATCAAAGTGATGTTGATGTGATTGTAGTTGGTTGGTTGGTTTTTTTATCAAAACTGGAATTAAAATTTTTAAAAAGTGGATTTCATAAACATCACAAACATCCAATTACAATATTTCTTTAAAGACTTGAATTTACTATAATCTCTTAATAATAATGTTTGTTTGTTACTCAATCTTTATAAAAAAATTATTTTCTAAATTTTCTTATATAAATTAATCTATTATGCTACAAGTGTTTATATCTTATTCATTCTATAATTTACAGATATTTTAAAGGAAGAATTGGGTTTTTTTATAATAAAGCTATAAAATTATGTTTACCCAATAATTTTGGTTTATGACTTAATATTTATAAAAAACTATCTTCTAAATTTTCCCCTATAAATTAATCTACCATACTATAAGTGTATATCTTACTCATACTATAATTTACACATATTTAAAAAAAAAATAGTTTTCTTTTATAATAAAACTCTGAAATTATCTTTATTTATATTAATATAATTTCATGATATCTACTGCTAAAACTTAATTAAATTTTTATTTGTATAAATAATACTTTCATGCTTACCCAACATGTTCACCGGCCTAATTAATTCCTTTGGGGAAAAAAATTAATTTCACAGCATTCGTCTGATCTCTTTAGATGTAGTTTGCATAAACCTATTAGAATTCACTCATGCACATCATTCAGATGCATGCTTCACCAATCACAATGTCGAGAGATAAAGAGATTTGACCATGTAACCTTAGGTTTTGTTACTAGTCTATGTTTATAATTTAAAACAATTATAATTTGGAGCATTTTAGGTCAAAGTCGAAACAGTAATGACACATTATTT
The DNA here is from genome assembly GCA_031772625.1 of Pinus tabuliformis. Classification (NCBI taxonomy): domain Eukaryota; kingdom Viridiplantae; phylum Streptophyta; class Pinopsida; order Pinales; family Pinaceae; genus Pinus; species Pinus tabuliformis. The sequence goes on along the minus strand of CM062808.1, from coordinate 727,263,314 downwards.
TTTTTATATTTATTTAATCTTTTTGGGATATCATTAGCATAACACGATAGATTGCACTTATACTTGGAACACAACATTTTTATTCAAGGGTTCAATACCCATGATGGCTAAATTTATTGTTTTTATAAATAATTATAATAGGTACATTTTAAATATATTTAATATTATAATTTATATCTAATATTATTTTAATTAATAATATTGATTTTTTTAATATTATTATTATAATCATATAAATTCATTTTAAAATAATAAGAGTGATTTAAAAAAAATTATATATTAATTTTGTAGTTGTTATTTCTGTACATTTAAGAGTTGGATTTTTGGTGAAATTCTTTGTACAATATGTATTTCTATTATCTCAGAATTTATATTGTAGCAATTCTCTTTTTTTTAATCATATCAATTCATAATCATTATTTTTAGAAAATTAAATAAGTATTTATTTGTGTAAATAATACCTTCATACTCAAATCATATATATTACTATTATGAATTTCTATTATCTCAAAATTTAAACTGTAATATTCTTCTTTCTTTGGATCATATTAATTTATAATCATTATTTTTTTTATCAACACATAATTAATGTTTTTTTAGTTTTTTTTTTTTTTTTTTTTTTTTTTTTTTTTTTTTCCTGATAATTAGGTTTACAATTTTCTTAAAAGTATAAAATGACTCTAAAGATAAAATGTGAACAGAATTGAAAAGAAAGAGATGTAGCTCTCAGGTGTGGCCTGCACCTGGAGACTACACTCACCAACAACAGAGAGATCACTCTCGTACACTCTATTATTCAACAATGAAAGGTTACATCATTAAATACAATACTAGGAATTAGGAAGTTGCACCCAAACCCCTAAACTTTAAGAACTAATCTTAAACTAGGGAGAACATTACAACAATGTAACTATTTTCTCTATTAATACAAAAATAATATTAATTATTTTTAACTCCCCGCCTTAATGGAGAAAGGGTTCTCCTGGACTCCTAGCATCTTTCTAAACAATTCAAATTTCACTCGTGCAAGAGGCTTTGTGAAAATATCAGCCACATTGTCACAAGTTTTACAATATACAACAACAATTTCTTTAGACTGTATTTTCTCTCTAACAAAATGGAACTGAGTGTCTATATGTTTGGTGTTTTTGTGAAACACTGGATTGTATGCTAATTTAATGGTGCTCTGGTTGTCACTTTTGATGGAAGTGGGATTCTTCTGTTCTTTTCCTGCATCTTTGAGAAGCCTCCTCAACCAGATCGCTTCACACATTCCTGCACACAATGCTTGATACTCAGCTTCACATGAAGACAAGGCTACAGTACTCTGCTTCTTGCTGCTCCAAGCTATGACCCCGGAACCTATGTTGAATGCATAACCTGTGATGGACCTCCGATCATCCAGGTTACCTGCCCAGTCTGAGTCTGAAAAACCTGCTAGAGTAACATCAGATACATCAGTGTATAAAATACCATAATTAACAGTACCACAAAGATATCTTAACACACTCTTTGCTGCTATCCAGTGACTTTCAAGCGGTTTAGACATAAATTGGCTCAACACACTAACAGAGTATGCCAAGTCAGGTCTGGTTGTTGTAAGATATATCAGGCTACCAACCAACTGTCTGTACATTGTGGCATCAACCTCCTTAGTGCCATCATCACTGTTCAATTTCAGATTCTGCTGCAAAGGTGTCGCTGCTGCTCTACACTGATCCATACCAAACTTTTCCAACAGATTTCTAGCATACTTCCCTTGGGTAAGAAAAGTTTGCCCAGTATCTCTAAATACTTCTAATCCCAGACAGTAGTGAAGGCTTCCGAGATCCTTCATCTCAAAAACTTGTGCCATAAGCCTTTTGATTCCTTTGATTAAATCATCTGCATTTCCTGTTATAATCATGTCGTCCACATACAAAGAAATCAAAATAATCTGCCCCTGATTATTGTACTTGGTATACAAATTTGGGTCATTTAAACTTCTATGGAAACCATACTCTACAAAGAAAGAATCAACCTTTTCGTACCAAGACCTGGGTGCTTGCTTTAAACCATATAAATCCTTTTTCAATCTGCAAACAAGATGTTCCTGCCCCTGCTTTACATATCCTTCTAGCTGTACTAAGTAAATTTCCTCTTTTAAATCACCATTTAAAAATGCAGATTTAACATCAAGCTGGTGTAATTCCCAATTACATTTAGTAGCTAAAGCAATAAGCATTCTGATTGTGTTTAGCTTTGCTACAGGTGCAAAAGTATCATCAAAATCTATACCTTCCTGCTGTGAATATCCTTTTGCAACCAGCCTAGCTTTTAACTTATCTATACTTCCGTCTGCATTCATTTTTGGTTTAAACGGCCATTTACATCCTATGGGTGTTTTATTCTTAGGCAGTTCAACTAAATCCCAAGTATCAATTCTAAGAATTGATTCCATTTCTTCATTCATTGCAGCTCTCCATTCCTTAAATTGACTAGCTTCTTTGTAATTAGAGGGTTCTACAATGTTCAAAACCTTTGACATCAAAGCATAGTTTCTCACTTTTAGTGGTAATTGAGTGTTCCTACCTGACCTCCTTGGTAGGGGACTTACCTCAAATTTGTTTTCTTCTGCTATGACTGGGCTTGCATTATCACCTTCTTGTTGTTCTTCTTTTTGCTCTTCTTTCTGCTCCTGCTCTCTTTCATCTTCGCTGCTTTCCTCCAACAACAATGGAATGTGCCAATCATCACCAACGTCATCTTTCCCTTCCTGTACCTGTTCATGAAACACTACATCCCTGCTTGCAAATGTCTTACGAGACTCAGGATTGTATAATTTATATGCTTTAAATTCTGTGCCATAACCAACAAAGATGCATTTCACAGCTTTAGGATCTAATTTCTTCCTATCAGCTTTGGGTATATGGGAAAATGCTTTTGACCCAAATACTCTTAAATGGTTTACTGCTGGTTTAAATTCATATAGAGCTTCAAAAGGGGTTTTGAAGCCAAGATACCTGGTAGGACTTCTGTTCTTCAAATATACAGCAGTATTAATAGCCTCTGCCCAAAAGCTATTAGACAGACCTGTTGGCATTATGGTTCAAGTGTTGTCCTTGATGGCAACTCACTCAGTGGATGGTACAGGTGCTCAGAAGTTGGTACAGGTGATGGCAACTTAATCAGAAGACAGATCTCAGTACAGCATGCCAAGGAAACTCATACACGCTGTTTCGTTAAGCCCAAGTCGCGTGTACACGCAAGTTCGTTTCAGAAAAAGCGCGTGTATGTGGAAAGGTTCCTTTGGTTCATGGTGGTTAGACCTTGGAAGTTGTGCCTATGATTTCGGACCATTATGTCTCGACGGGCGTGTCGATCCCTAGTTTTAAAGTTGATGGTATTGTGTTACTATGGTTTTGGCTCTTGGTATTGAGAAAGGCCTAAGGCTATATAAGGAGAAGAAGATCATTAGGCAAAGATCATCTTTCGACAAGGCATGAATATCTAAGAGAGAAAGAGATCTGATATGCAGGTTCTGAGTTGGTTGATCTAAGCCAAGGAGAGATCACATCGGTTAATGGAAGACTAGATCTAAGGATAGATCGGGATCTAATGGTTTGAAATGCACTATCATGATATGGTTGATTATGCGTATTTCTAGATCTGCATATTGTCGCAATGTTACGTTCTGAGTCTAACTAATATCTGGTACAGCTGCAAGTTGAGAAAGTTTATTTTTAGATCTGTACGCAGGTTGGCTTCGGTAAAAGGGCGTGTATACGCGGTTTCTGCTCATTAAAGTAGCGTATATCTTTTGAAGCTTGATTTTGGTTTACAGTGGGGTCTGACTGTTATTACAGAGTTCTGTAGTCTGCTCTGTGTTCTGGTAACTGGTGATTGACAGGGTTCAGTGGTTCAGTGATTCAAAGTTGGGTTGTTTTATGCTTCAATGATCTGTTGTGAAAATTGAATGAATTGTGGTCTTCAGATTGTAATGTTGTGCTTCAGGAATATCCAAGTCTGAAAATGTATGAAAAGTGATACCTGGAAGAAGGAAGATTGTAGGTCAGCACCTACGTACTAGTATCTTGGCTAGTACAAAAGCAAAGGGGGTTGGAGGTCCCTTCCAAGGAAGTTTGGAGAACGAGAGAAGGTTGAAGCCTTCTGCAGGTTGTAGCCTGCGTACTGGTATAAGGCTGCACCAGTACAAAAGATTGTAAACTGAAGTTTCATATTAAGAAAGATAGAGACAACTTGCAGCAGGTGGTTTTCACCCACATTGGGTTTCCACCTTATATCTTGGTGTTCATGTGTGTGGCTTTTTATCTGTTCTGTTATACTGCACATGTTTACTGTTAATATGATGAATAATGTCCTGATGCACTTAATTGAAAAATAAGCCAACTAAATTGTGAGTTTTCTGCTTATACGCTGTTTTACTTCGTCACAGTAGCGTGTACACGCTGGTTCACTTAACTGAAGTAGCGTATATGTTTTTGGGCATTTAAAAGTTTGATTAATCTGATAATACTGATTCACCCCCCCTCTCAGTATTATTTCCAACAATTGGTATCAGAGCAGGTCCTTCAGAGAAGCTTGATCGCTTGAAGGAAGATCATTCATCATGAGCAACTACGAGAAAGAAGCATCAATCAGGCCACCGGTTTTTGATGGAACAAATTTCAATTATTGGAAGGTAAGAGTTACTGCATATCTTCAATCTCTTGGTACAGAAGTTTGGGACATTGTAGAAAAAGGCTATGCTTTTCCTTCAGCTACTCCTACAGATCCAGATGAAAAAAAGGCATATGAAACAAATGCAAAAGCAGTCGCTACCCTATTAGGAAGTATATCTCAAACAGAATTCATGAAGGTCATGCACTTCAAATCAGCAAAAGAAATATGGGACAAAATGATCACTAGCTATGAAGGAGATGAACAGGTAAAGGAAGCTAAACTTCAAACACTCAGGATTCAATATGAGACTCTCAGGATGTATAATGATGAAAGTGTGGCTAATTATTTTCTCCGGGTAGATGAGATTGTTAATTGTATGAAAAACTTGGGTGAAGAAATAAGAGAAACTATAGTAGTTCAAAAGGTTCTAAGATCTTTATCCCCCAAGTTTGAATCTAAAGTATCTGCAATAGAAGAAAAAGAAAATCTCCGTGTTCTCACTATGTCTCAGCTACATGGAATTCTAACCGCTTATGAAATGAGAAAGGGAGGTCCATCTGACAGAAGGGAAGCTGCTTTTAAGGCATCAGGAAAAGAAGATTACTATGAAGCAAGCCATGTTCCAGAAGAAGAGGAAGAAGAATCAAATTTTGTCAGAAATCTTCAAAGGGGTTCTGGAAGGTTCAGAGGTAAGCTACCTTTCAAATGTTTTGCTTGTGGGAAAGTAGGTCATTATGCTGCAAAATGTCCTTATAAGGATAAAGGAAAAGAACCTGCTAGATGGAACAAGAAACAAAGTGCAAATAGGAAAAGCTACTACACCCATGAAGATAGTGATGGCTTATCAAACAGTGATGAAGATGAACAAGGTAATAAATATAAGCTGTTAATGGCATTTGAAGATGATGATTATGAGGATGCTATAGATGTGGATAATCTCTATAATGAAATCACTAGACTCAAGAGAAGCATAGAAGAAAGGAATGTGATTATTGATACTTTGCAATTTCAGATTGATGAAAAGGAAAAACATCTTGAAAAACTAGAAGGTGAAATTGTTGGTCTCAGAAAAGAAATTGAGAAAACAAAAACTATTAATCTTAAATTTGTCAAAGGATCTGAAACCTTGGATGAGATTATTAGTGTGCAGCGGTCTCCTCTAAACAAAACAGGTTTGGGCTATAATGGAGAAACCTCTCAAGCATCCACCTCAAAAAGTTATCTTGATGCAGCAAGAGGAAATGAGCGGAAGAACAATGAAGATAATCAGGTAAAGCAGGGACGAGTTACAAACAGAAACTATCAGGGACAATCCTCCTTAAGGATGAACAAAAGCTACAACCAACCACAGGTAAAATCTTCTCAGTTTGGCTCAAGAATAGATGAAAATAGAAATTACAATCAGTTGGCTGGTAGATTCAATAACCGCAGAAGCTTCTTCAATGGACAATGCTTTTCTTGCCACAACTTTGGTCACAGAGCAGCTCAATGTGTTGCATATAAAACAATCATGACTAGGGAAGCTCAAAAACAAAGAAGTATGACAGGGATTACAAAAAGGACCTATAACAACTTTTCGGTGCTTGAAAATGAAGTTGAATGTTCTATTTGCAATAATTTTGGTCATAAAGACTCTGAATGCAGGAGCAGGTTTCAGGAGAAAAAGGAACAAGCCACAAGCACCAAAACATGGAGAATAAAGGAACCTCAAACAGAAAGATGTGGGATAGCATTTTATGCAGAAGGACAGGAAAATCTATGGTACATTGACAGTGGATGTTCGAAACATATGACAGGTGATAAAGAAAAACTTGAATCTTATTCTACTTTAGAAAAGGGAAAGAAAGTCTCTTTTGGAAATGATACTCCTGCTACTATAAAAGGAAAAGGTATTGCTCCTTTAAAAGAAAAGGTCAAGGCTGGAAATGTTTTGTATGTTGATGGATTGAAACATAATCTTCTAAGTGTCAGCCAGATGTGTGATCAAAAAACAGAGGTTATTTTCAGATCGAATGGATGTCTTGTTCGTGATCTTGATACAGGTAAAACAGTTCTCAAAGGCAAAAGAACTCCAAATAATCTGTACATATTTGAAGAAGAACAACAACAATGCTATCTTAGCAAGGATGAAGAGCACTGGTTATGGCATCGAAGGTTGGGACATCTAAGCTTCTCACAAATAAGGAAAGCATGCAAATATCAGGCAGTTCGCGATCTTCCAGATATCAAAATTCCAGACAACACCATATGCAAATCTTGTCAGTTTGGAAAGCAGACCAGAACTAACTTTCCAGAGAAGGAAGGATCAGCTAGCTTGCCTCTTGAGCTAGTCCATACAGATGTATGTGGTCCATTTAGGAAAAGGTCACCTCGAGGAGAAGAATATCTGATATTATTCATTGATGATTTCTCAAGGTTTGTTTGGTTAGGGCTTATGAAGCACAAAGATGAAGCATTCGAAAAATTCAAATCCTTCAAAGCATTGGCCGAAAATGAATCAGGACACAAAATCAAGTGCCTCAGATCTGACAGAGGTGGGGAGTTCACATCAAATGAATTTTTTGATTTCTGCGATGAACATGGGATAAGAAGAGAATTCTCTACAGCTAGAACTCCTCAGCAAAATGGGGTTGTGGAAAGAATGAACAGAACTATCCAACAAATGGCTCGTGCTATGCTCGATGAATCAGGTACTCCTGCAACCTTCTGGGGAGAAGCCGCACATGCTGCTGTTATCATTCTTAACAAAACAAATGTCCGAGTAAACAGCACTCAAACACCTCATGAGCTTTGGAGTGGTAAAACTCCTTCCGTGAAGCATTTCAAAATCTTTGGGAGCAAATGTTATATTAAGAACACTGATGAGCAACTTGGCAAACTTGAACCTAGAGCAGATGAGGGCATTCTTCTTGGTTATTCTCCACATAGCAAAGCATACAAGTGCTACAATAAAAGACTTGGCAGAATTGTTGACAGTATTGATATAGTGGTTGATGAGAAGGGATATATTCCTAGGCAAGTTCATCATGAAGAAGATGAAGGTTACTCTCAAAGGCGAAATGATGAAGAAGAAGAACCTCAAGAAGAAGAAGAATCTCAAGAAGAACCAGAGGAGCAGACAAGAATAGAAGAGAAGACTCCATCCAGATATGTCCAAAAGAATCATCCAGAAACTCAGATTGTGGGGCAGAAAGAAGCAGGAGTACAAACAAGAAGGACACTTGCAGAAGCTTCAAGCTACTTGGCTCTACTCTCCTCCATTGAACCACAAAATGTGAAAGAAGCATGCAAAGATGAATGTTGGGTCAAAGCAATGGATGAAGAACTTGAGCAAATCGAAAGGAACAACACTTGGGAATTGGTTCCTAGACCAAAAGATAAGAATGTAATAGGAACAAAATGGGTCTTCAAGAATAAGTTAAATGAAAATGGAGAAGTAATTAGAAACAAGGCCAGACTTGTTTGTAAAGGGTATGCACAGCAAGAAGGAATAGATTTTGAAGAGACCTTTGCTCCTGTGGCAAGACTAGAGGCCATCCGAATGTTCCTTGCTCTCTCAAGCTTTCAAAACTTCAAGGTATTTCAAATGGACGTGAAATCAGCCTTCCTGAATGGAGACTTAGAAGAAGAAGTATATATTGAGCAGCCAGATGGGTTCATTCTTGGGAATGATCCAAACCTTGTATGCAGATTGAAAAAGGCTCTCTATGGGCTCAAACAAGCCCCAAGGGCTTGGTACTATCGGTTGGACAAATATCTTCACCAACAAGGCTTTTCAAAAGGATCAGCAGATAGCAATCTCTATATAAAAGTTGAAAATAACAAATTGCTAATTCTTGTTGTTTATGTAGATGATATTATTTTTGGCAGCAATGAAGAAACTATGAGTCAAAACTTTGCCTTGGTTATGCAGAAAGAATTCGAAATGTCACTTCTTGGAGAATTGACATATTTTCTTGGATTGCAAATCCAACAAAATGAAGGAGGTATCTTCTTGTCTCAAACCAAATACCTCAAGCAGATCTTGAAGAAGTATGGCATGGAAGAGTCAAAACCAGTATGTACACCCATGGTTACAGGATGCAGCCTCAGTGCAAATGATGAATCAGCAGCAGTTCACCAACCCACTTATAGATCCATGATTGGGAGTTTGCTTTATTTGGCAGGTACTCGACCAGATATTACTCATGCAGTAGGGATGGTTGGAAGATTTCAAGCCAACCCAAAGGAAACCCATCTTCAGGCAGTCAAAAGAATCTTCAAATATCTTCAAGGGACCCAAAACTATGGCTTATGGTATCCTAGAAATACAGATCTCACTCTTCATGCTTACACAGATGCAGATTGGGCTGGAAGTGTGGATGATAGGAAAAGCACAAGTGGAGGTGCTTTCTTCATGGGTTCCAGATTAGTGTCTTGGTTCAGCAAGAAGCAAAGTTCGATTGCCTTATCTACAGCTGAAGCAGAATATGTGGCTGCAGCATCTTGTTGCACACAACTTCTTTGGATGATGCAGACCTTGCAGGACTTTCAAATCACTTGCACTCCACCTGTCTCTATCTTATGTGATAATACAAGTGCAATCAGCATTTCAAAGAATCCAGTCATGCACTCAAAGACCAAGCACATACCAATCAAGTACCATTTTCTTCGGGAACAAGTGCTTGAGCAGAAGGTCAAATTGGAGTATGTTCCTTCTAAGGAGCAAGTTGCTGATATTCTCACAAAACCACTGCCCAGGGAAACTTTTGAATATCTCAGACAAAAGCTGGGAGTAGTTGATGCTTCATCCTGTTGTTGAAATTTGTTTTGTTCTACAAAAAAGTTGGTATACGCAGGTTACGGAAGGGATATGAGCGTATACACGCGGATTTATGGTGAGTAAGTCGCGTGTATGCTGGACGCTTGTTGCAGAAAGAATATCCGCGTACATACGCTGTTTTATACAGGATAAAACGCGTATATGAAGTTCTGAACAGCAAAGGAAAACTCTGAAGTTCTGAACAGCAATAGGAATGTCAGAAGTATTCAGGCACAGTTTCAGGGAGTGCAACAGGCACAGGTTCAGGGGGAGCAGCTCAAAAGTCTCATAAAGCATTGTTGGCATTCAGATGTTTTGGTTGTTGGTTTAAGAAGAAGGAGCTCAGAAAGCAATTCTAGTTGCTGATCTAACAAGATGTTTATCAGATGCTGCTGGTGTCTTTTCTAAATCTTGGTCTAGATCTGTTGTCTCTATGTCTTTCTTGTCTCTTTTATGGTGTCAAGGTCATGTAACGGCCTTTGTTGGTTTCCCCACTATGCCTGGGATGAATGATGAAATGTTCATGTATTATCATGTGTCTTCACATGGTTAGGTGGATGAGTCAATATTGGTATATCCCCACTAGATTGGGTGATGAATGTATGTTGAGTCTTTTGATGATAGGAAGGTCTTCTTTAATGTATAAGTCTTTGTTCTTCTTGAAGAACATCTTTTGCAGATCTTGCCTACAGTCAAGGGGAGCATGAACAGCACTTGGTAAGCAGGACGGATAGATTGGTACACTTTGGCATACACAAAGGGGGAGCACACTTGGAGATTTCAGCATGTACTCAGGGGGAGTATGGACAGCAGTATGGACAGCAGAAGGAATACCAAGGAAGAGAATATTTTGGTCCACCCTTTGCCCTTGATGTCAAAGGGGGAGAGTGACTTGGTGTGGTGGTTGCCATCAAGTCCAAAGGGGGAGATTGTTGGCATTATGGTTCAAGTGTTGTCCTTGATGGCAACTCACTCAGTGGATGGTACAGGTGCTCAGAAGTTGGTACAGGTGATGGCAACTTAATCAGAAGACAGATCTCAGTACAGCATGCCAAGGAAACTCATACACGCTGTTTCGTTAAGCCCAAGTCGCGTGTACACGCAAGTTCGTTTCAGAAAAAGCGCGTGTATGTGGAAAGGTTCCTTTGGTTCATGGTGGTTAGACCTTGGAAGTTGTGCCTATGATTTCGGACCATTATGTCTCGACGGGCGTGTCGATCCCTAGTTTTAAAGTTGATGGTATTGTGTTACTATGGTTTTGGCTCTTGGTATTGAGAAAGGCCTAAGGCTATATAAGGAGAAGAAGATCATTAGGCAAAGATCATCTTTCGACAAGGCATGAATATCTAAGAGAGAAAGAGATCTGATATGCAGGTTCTGAGTTGGTTGATCTAAGCCAAGGAGAGATCACATCGGTTAATGGAAGACTAGATCTAAGGATAGATCGGGATCTAATGGTTTGAAATGCACTATCATGATATGGTTGATTATGCGTATTTCTAGATCTGCATATTGTCGCAATGTTACGTTCTGAGTCTAACTAATATCTGGTACAGCTGCAAGTTGAGAAAGTTTATTTTTAGATCTGTACGCAGGTTGGCTTCGGTAAAAGGGCGTGTATACGCGGTTTCTGCTCATTAAAGTAGCGTATATCTTTTGAAGCTTGATTTTGGTTTACAGTGGGGTCTGACTGTTATTACAGAGTTCTGTAGTCTGCTCTGTGTTCTGGTAACTGGTGATTGACAGGGTTCAGTGGTTCAGTGATTCAAAGTTGGGTTGTTTTATGCTTCAATGATCTGTTGTGAAAATTGAATGAATTGTGGTCTTCAGATTGTAATGTTGTGCTTCAGGAATATCCAAGTCTGAAAATGTATGAAAAGTGATACCTGGAAGAAGGAAGATTGTAGGTCAGCACCTACGTACTAGTATCTTGGCTAGTACAAAAGCAAAGGGGGTTGGAGGTCCCTTCCAAGGAAGTTTGGAGAACGAGAGAAGGTTGAAGCCTTCTGCAGGTTGTAGCCTGCGTACTGGTATAAGGCTGCACCAGTACAAAAGATTGTAAACTGAAGTTTCATATTAAGAAAGATAGAGACAACTTGCAGCAGGTGGTTTTCACCCACATTGGGTTTCCACCTTATATCTTGGTGTTCATGTGTGTGGCTTTTTATCTGTTCTGTTATACTGCACATGTTTACTGTTAATATGATGAATAATGTCCTGATGCACTTAATTGAAAAATAAGCCAACTAAATTGTGAGTTTTCTGCTTATACGCTGTTTTACTTCGTCACAGTAGCGTGTACACGCTGGTTCACTTAACTGAAGTAGCGTATATGTTTTTGGGCATTTAAAAGTTTGATTAATCTGATAATACTGATTCACCCCCCCTCTCAGTATTATTTCCAACAAGACCCTTACCTTGTAACATGCTCCTTGCGCACTCCACCAAGGTTTTGTTTTTGCGCTCTGCAACTCCATTCTGCTGTGGTGTGTGTGGCATTGTATACTGTTGAACAATCCCGTGAGATTTGTAGAATTTCATGAATTCCTTTAGCTTGTATTCTCCCCCTTGGTCAGATCGGAGAATTTTTATGCTCTTACCAAACTGCTTTTCCACCAAGGTTTTAAATTCTATAAAGCACTGGAAAGTCTAACTTTTCTTGTTCAAAAAATAAACCCATGAATATCTAGTGCAGTCATCAGTAAATAACAAAAAATAGTATGCTCCTCCTAGCGACCTTGTCTGCATAGGTCCGTATACATCAGTGTGCACTAGTTCTAAAACATCTGTTTCCTTCCTCTTATCATGCACAGGAAACTGTTCTCTATGCAATTTTCCTAAGGCACAACCATCAAAGTTTAACTGAATGTTACGAAAGATAGGGAGTCCCTCGACCATACCTTTCTTCTGCAATAACATGAGGTCCTGCAAATTCAAATGACCGAACCTATGATGCTAGAGTTGTTCAGCTGTTGATCCTCCTGCAACCATGGCTTGCTTTGGTATGCTTTTTGCATCCAGTTTGTATAGGCTTCCAACTCGCATGCCTGTTGCAACTATTTCATTCCTGCAATCCTTTATCACACAATGAGTCTTGAAGAACTCAACTTGCATATCTTGATCAGCCATCATGGATACAGATATCAGGTTTTTCTTAATTCCAAGTACATATAAAACATTTGTTAGGTGACTAATTTTTCCATTTGGTAACTTAACTGAAATCACCCCATGACCTTTAATCTCGTATCCACTATCATCTCCTAAATATATTTTTGATCCATTTATACTTTCTTCAAGACTATCAAAAAATTCCTTTTTACCTATCATGTGAGAGGATGCTCCGGAATCGACATACCAAATGTCATCTTCATTAGATGCTGAAAGGGCACAGTCGACTGTGAACAGTCGAAATTCATGACTGAAGTCTTCTTCTTCAGCAAAGTATCCTCTGTGCTTTGCATTTTCCTGCCTCCTCTTTACATCATCAGTCTGCTTCTTATAACATTCTCTCTGTATATGACCCGTCTTTCCACAATAATAACATTTCTTTTCATAATGATTTGTAAGCATACCTTTATGAGAATGCAGATTCTTTTGTGATATTCCTCCTTTCTGCTTTGATTGCTGCTGTGACTGCTTTCCTTTGGATGATCATCATTTCGACATCAATGCAAGATCATCACTCTAGGGGTTCAAGTTCTGTCGCCGCTCCTCCTCTTGCTGCAAGATCCTAGTGAGATCATCAAATGAGGGCGTTTTCTCCCTTGCCGACACTCCAGTGATGAACGTTTGAAAATCATCACGCATCCCGTTCATTGTGATTGCAACAAGATCTTCATCAGACACCGCCACTCCGATGGCCACCAATGCTTCTTTCACATCTTTAATTCTTGCAACAAATGCAGTAGCAGTCTCCCTCTCGTCCATCCTCATTGAAAATAGCTTGCTTTTAAGTGCCAAGACTCTGCTCGTATTATGGGTCTCATACATACTTTTGATTTTCGTCCAGATGTCCGCGGACGTTTTACAGTCTCTGATGTGTGCAATAACATTGTCTTTCACAGACATCTTCAACAAGACTTTGGCCTTGTTCTCTCGTTTTTCCCAATCTTGCTCCTGTGGCCCTCCATTCGGCTTCTGCTCATCACCTGTAACTATGGACCAAGCATTCACGCCCTCGAGCAAGGTCTAGATCTTAAACTTCCAATTTGTGAAGTTAGATCCATTAAGTTTACCAGACTCGTTAAAGTAAGATTCCATCGTATTACTCATTCTGAATCTACCCAACAACAAAAAAAATAATACCTGTCAGATCGATCTGTCACCTCTGGATCCAATCTACAGTGTCTGGAAATTCCGCTCCAATGAGCAAATTTGGCGTCTCCAATACAGCCGAAGATCCAATCTGATCAAAAAATTGATCCGATCTGCCTCTCCCGGATAGATCTGCAACTTCGCCGATCTGCACCCCTTGCAAACCGCCAAATGAAGTTGAGGCTTCCCGCAGATCCCCTTGAAGGAATATTGGCGCGTCCTCAATCAGCGTGTGAAAAATCCTCTTAGTGCAGGGCGCGATCCCGAGCGAAAGATACGCACCAATTAAAAATCGGTGCGAGTGTTCTTTGCTGGCGCGATCCCGAGCGAAAAATTCGCGCCAATTGGGCGTTCTGGAGCTCTGGCGCGATTTTCTTCTTAAATTGCGCGCTAATTTCTGCTCTGGCGCGATTAATCCCACATAATCCGTGCTAATTCCCTTTTCTGGCGCTTCTGTCAGCGCAAAAAGTGCGCCAATCTCCTCTCCACTCAGAAAAAAAAATTTGAGTCCGAGCCAGGTGTTCTGCAGTCCACCTGCTCAATTGAGCACAGAGCTCTTGTGTACACGCGGCCACAAAGGCACTTCAAGCCACACAGGCAATTCTACCACACAGGTAAGCTAGCTACAAAGGCACTTCAGCCACAAGGTGACAAAAGATCAGGCTCACCCAATCTGAGCTCTGATACCAAGATAAAATGTGAACAGAATTGAAAAGAAAGAGATGTATCTCTCAGGTGTGGTCTGCACCTGGAGACTACACTCACCAACAACGGAGAGATCACTCTCGTACACTCTATTATTCAACAATGAAAGGTTACATCAATAAATACAATACTAGGAATTAGGAAGTTGCACCCAAACCCCTAAACTTTAGGAACTAATCCTAAACTAGGGAGAACGTGACAACAATGTAACAGTTTTCTCCATTAATACAAAAATAATATTAATTATTTTTAACTTTTAATACTATGCTAAGGATGTTGATAATTTTCTTTTTACAAATATAGACACAACTGTATAAAATTTTACAAATATGGACACAACTCTGTATAATTTTATTTATGTTATTATATGTTAATAAATAATAAATAATGTTACAGTTTGTCTCATTTTTACGTTTAAATTTCGTTGGATCCGATGAGAATGGGTTCATCTTTTACGAGTCATCCAAAGAAACTGGAAAAACTAGACCTCATGCAATGTAAAGAATGGGCCTGATTTTGATGGTTTTGAATATTTTGCTTCTGTTAGTTGATTGAACTTTTTTTAATTTGGGGGTGAGAGTTGTGTATGTAATTTTTTTCAGTTTATTTTTATTTGTGTTGGTTTTCTCTTTCTCTGTTATTTGTATGCTTGTTTTTGTTACACCCAGAACCATATGTGTGGGAAGTTGAGTTTTGAGAGGTTATGTTTAGAGTATTTCTAAGATATATAGTGAGTTGAGTTTTGAGCTGTTTTTGGAAGAAATTGTGTTTGGAGTTGCTTTTAGACATATATAGTTTTGTTAGGAATTGGATCACAAAATTTGTGGGAACCAAAATTCCCCAGCAAACCATTGGACCACATCCTCATGACTTAGTCTTGAGAGATATTTGGATAGAAAAAAGCAAAAAGAACAGTAGAGGGGTTGATGTATTCAAGAAAACAAAAAGATATTAATATAAGCCCTTGGATGTGGCTAGGTAAAAAAGCAAAACCTAATATTAGTGGTAAAGACACCTAAAATCTTGAAATTTAATAACTATCATCCGCATTTTCCAAAATGTCTATCAAATTTTTACTAGAATTATATAAATTTTTTTACTATTTATCAAGCAAATTTGTAAGCTAATTAAACTTTTCTCTAAATAGTGATATAGGTTTATGTTTATCCTTCATTTGATCTGATTGGAATGGGTTTCCTCTTTTTCAAGTGATGCAGAGAAAGCCAAAAAACTGAAACTGGAGCTCATGCAGGGACCGGATTTTTGTGGGAATTTTTTTTAATATTTTGTTTCTGTTGGTTGAATATTTTGTTTTTACTTGTGATTGAGTGTTGTGCATGGTAGCCCTCTATTTAGTTTATTTTTATTTTTTTTCGTGCCGAAAGGCCCTGTTTTCTCTGTCTTTTGCTAGGTTTGGCAGTAATGGCCCTGTTTTGCTGGTGTGTTTGTTATAATTAAACGCCACCTTCTTCGGAACCATACCTGCGTGGTCCACTCCAGCAGCAACCAAAGCCAACACTGAACTCGACTCAGGTTATCATTTGATTCATTGAACTGGTTTATATTTAATATAAATAGGTTTTCCCTTCAATATACTCAATTGATTCGTTACTGCAATACCATTTGTACTCATACTGCACTCAGAACGGATGAATTAATCGATCTAATAGCGAATTCAGCTTCCACTTCTATCCCAGCCAAACTAACGTGAATTCATTTCATTTCCTCTCCCTTGCTTTGAGGTAGGCAGCACTAAATGTTTTAAGTTTTTATTTTGAATATTCATATAATTTCTCTTGCATATCATCATTGTAATGTTTTGGAATGATATCATCTTCTAACAAAAAAAACATCAATTTTTTTTCTCCATCTTTAACATGAGGTACCTGGCTTTTGAAACTAGGGTAAACCAATAATTGTATTAGAAAACCCAACATTCAAAGCGCATGCTTCACGCTACCATGATGGGGTCGAGAGTTGAGTTATGAGTTATGAATGTGTCAGGTTTTCCTATAAATTTATTTTTTAAATTAATATAATTTTTAATATTTTTTTATATTTATAATCTATAATAATTAGGATTGAGATTAAGATGAGAGTGTTTTAGATCAAAATTAAATACACAAATATTATTAATATAGATTTATTTTTATATTAATATAATTTTTAATATTTTTTGCTTGTCATATTTAAACTTCACTTATACATATTTTAAGTAAAAATTAAATATAAAAATATAATTAATATAAATTATTTTTTATATTATTTATATAATACATTTAGACTTTATTTATACATAGAATCCAAGTATTTTTTTTCCAATAAATATTGGTATAATGCTTTTAGTATCACCTGCATAACACATTAGATTCCACTTAGAGATGGAACCTAACATTTATGATAAACTTTCAACAAATTTGTTTATATTATTTTATTTTAAAGTTTATATGTTTCAAGAATAACTATGATGTGTAAGTTTTAAGTGAAAATCTAAATAGAAAGAAGAAAATGGATATAGTTAATATTATATTTAATATTAACATTATTTTAGTTATATAAATAATATTGCATTGGTTTTATTATTACTATATTATTAATATTATAGTTTATAATAATATTATTTTAACTATACAAATAATATTGTATTATATTTTCATATGAAAATTAGAAATATATAATTATAATTATGTAAAATCATTTTAAAATAATGATGATGTGATATGTTTATGTTTTTTAACTGAATTAAATTTTTTAAAGAATTTGTTTTATAAATATCACAAGTCATTTTACAACATTTTTTAAAAACTTGAACCTATTAAGATCTTTTGACAATGATGATGGTTTGTTACTCAATCTTTAAAAAGTTAAATTTTTAAGTTTTTTCTATAGATTAATCTAAATTCTCTAATTTTCATCCTTTTTAAAGGAAGAATTGGATTTTTTGGAAATAGAACTATGACATTGTCTTTACTTATATTAATTTCATGATGTTTGTTGCTAATACTTTCATATTCACGCAATATGTACATTACTACTATGAATTTCCATTGTCTCAAAATTTGAGATAGAATTTATATTGTACTCAATTTTTTTTATTTTTCCAGTTTTAACACATAATTATTATTTTTCTCTAATGATTGAGTTCACATATAATCAATGTTTTTTAAATATTTTTTCTCTAATGGTTGAGTTTACAGATTCTTAGGAGAGATAACAGGGCTATGCTATCATTTTTTTGTTTTTTTTCCCAGATAATGAAGTAAGAGTAGTTACATTTTATTTGGATGAATCAATAAGAATTAATGTCTTCCCTTCTCATTAGACATTAGTATTTATAGTTGTAAATTTAATGATCCCGGACCATTTTTTTTTCAATATGGTTTATTGTAATTTCTAGAGAATTGAACCCTTTCTCTTAATAGCAGATCAAATTGAACCTGTAAACTCTCAATAGTAAATAACATATAGAATTGAACCCATAATTTCTCAATAGCAAAAGTACTTTTTTTTTGTAAGCTAAGGAATTTCTATTATCTACAGAAAACTGAAAATTACATACTAAGGAACCTCAATCCGCCCATATGGGAAACCAGATCTGTTGGTTCCTCTTCATCATGCATTCGGTACTATTTTTCTTTTATCATACCGTAAAAAAAAAACTTACAAGACATTAACCCTTCATAATCAGATTGTTTTCAGAGACTGTTTTTTCTAAGATCTACTCAAAGACCTATCTTCACTACTGATTGTTGTAACATGCAATCAAATTCCCAAAACAGATCTGTAGCAACAAAAATAAAAAAGAGAGAGTTAACTAGCCTCTCAAGCCTCCGCGCTTCCCTTTTTGGTTTCGTTATTGTCCTTGGTTTTTATCAGTTCCTTCAGCATCCCCTGTATCTCCTTGATCTGCTCATTCTGTTGACGCATTATAACTTCGACATTAGCCATCTCCTTTCTTGCTGCCTGCGATTCCTGGGCCATCTCCACCATTTCTACAACGACCTGTTCCATTGCCTTGGCCAAAAGGTGCTTCAGGACCCAGTAAATGTGGAGAGCTTGACGGTATAGGGTTAGTCTACCCCTGGTATTGCCTGGATCTGGCATCTGAGATTTCCACTCTTCCATCTCAGGGTCTGACGGTTCTTCCAGGACTTTGTTTTCCATGACGTCTATGATTTTTCGAATGTCTTCATTTGTTTCTTGATTGTAAGCCTACTCTGCCTCATGAGCCGTCCTTCGAATAGATTTCCTCCCCCTTTTTTGTTTTTCCCATGTCGGGTTTCCCTCCTCTCCATTGTTTTCTTGCCGAGGTCGGCCCTTACCTCTTCATCCGCGTCCTCTCCCTCTTCCGCCTGTTCTGCCTCGTTTAACATTTTTACTGCTCTGTCCTATTTCAAAAGTCCCCCTCAGGAAACCCTCATCCTGGTTAATCTCCATGTCTTCTGAGCTTTCGACCTCAATTTTGATTCTGCTCCGATCGAATTGTCTGTCTCTGTAATCTTCCCGCTCTGACTGAACTTCTTTATCCCAGCTCGCTGCCATCTTAACTCGCTTAAGTCGTTGGTTTTTATTCCTCTGCCAGGTCTCTCCTTTCCTTGCCACCTTCTTCAACGTCTTGTTGTCTATCATCCTTCTCTTGTTCCGCCTTATAGTTTTATCGCCACCTTTCTGTTTATGATGCGTTTGTCCTCCATTTCCTTTCTCCCTTATTACTTGCATGATACTCTCTGCGATGTTTCTCGAGTTTTGATTTGATTTCCGTACCTACTGCTCTGAATTATCATTAATTACTGTGGTCAGGGGAGTGTGGCCGCCGTCCTTCTATCCTATCTTTGCTGCCGAATGCTCCTGCCTTGTCATCCCGCTCAGGAGCTCCTTGGTTTTTTGATTGCAATTATATTGTTTCATGGGTATCGTGTTCTATGAGTTGTCTTAAACTTTCCCATCTTGTCATCTCCATTTGGTTTGTCCAACTATCATCCACTTTCCCTATTAATTCCTTGCTTCCCCAATTGGCCAAGAAATCCGCAGGTTTATTTCCTTCTCGTTTAACGTGAGAGGTGGTCTTGTATTCTATACCTTTCAATATTTCTTCAATTTCTTGGACCAGGCTCGCTATTCTCCAGCTTTTGGCTACCTACTCCCATTGTTTCCCTTGTATTAGTTTTTTTATGGTGCTTATAACCAAGGCTGAGTCGCCTTCGATCTCTACCTTTCTATATCCATTTCTTATCGCAATTTTGAGGCCCTGGTAAGCTGCCATGAATTCCGCTTCATTATTACTCATAGTTCCTCCATGTTCTGCATAAATCCATTCTGTATTTCCTTGACTGTCTCTAAAAATTCCTCCGTATCCTGCTGGACCTGGATTCCCCTTTGCCGCTCCGTCGAAGTTGAGCTTGATAAACCCTTCCTGTGGCCTTCAGAAGACTGCGAGACTTTGGGTAACAATAGGTTGTTGTTGCTTTGTTTTTTGTTGAAAGACCATCCCTTGTTCCAAGTTCAACCTTCTTAGGATTTCTGCTTCTTCTTCAGAGGTTTTCCAATCTTCCTCTGTCCATACTTCTGCAAGAATTGATTCTCTGATTTGTCTCAGGGTCCTTTGCCAAACTTCTTCCGGATTTGATATTTTCTTTTGGAAAATTCTTCCATTTCTTTCTTTCCAAATATTCCACACATTGAATCCTGCCACCATGTTCCAGGCTCTTCTCACCACCGAGCTTTTAAATTTTCCTTCTCCCCAATTACACAGAGATATCTTGTGGATTTCATTCAGTTTTCGAAAAGAGATCTCTAGTCTTATCCCACTGGGATTGTGCTACTCTGCAACCATTTAGTAAATCTTCCTGGTCTTCTCCATCTTGGTTGCAGAGACAACATCTTGATGGGCCTGAAAATCCTCTTTTTTGGATTTGGTCCCAGGTTAGTATACGTTGCCTTCCTACCAACCACAATATAAATTTATCAACATGTACAAACTTTACCCCACTTTGGTTTGAACTTGTGACCTCTTATAAGGAAGCACATGCTTCATTTGTGGGATAAGGGACCCACTCTCTCCCACCAAGCTAAGTTGAATGTTAATAGCAAAAGTACTTTAATTACTATAATTCGACCAATTAAACTAATTCATTTATACTTTATTTTATAACTTATATTTCACTAGAATGCCTTTCAATCCACATAAAACAGAAAAACGGAAGTTCCTGCCATGAAAAGAATGGGCCCGAATATGCATATTTCCTTCTCTTAATTGATTAAATGTTGTATATGGCATTTTTTTTGAATTTATTTTTATTTTTCCATTGGGAGCCTGCCCTGTTTTTTCTTTTGTTCTGTTGTGCAGTAATTGCCCTCTTACTGTTCCTCTGTTTATTTTAATTAAACGCTACTTTCTTTTATTTACATAGGGAACATGTTTCTCTTTTGTTCTGTTGTGCAGTAATTGCCCTCTTACTGTTCCTCTGTTTATTTTAACCAAACTTGTTTATTTTTACATAGGGAACCTGTGGGATCCACTCTATCCTCAAACAAGGCCAACACTAAGTTAATATTTGATTTACTGAATTGGTTAAAATTTAATATTAATATATTTTTAGTTGTGCCATGAAAAGAATGGGCCCGAATATGCATTAATTGATTAAATGTTGTATATGGCATTTGTTTTTTTTTAATTTACTTTAATTTTCCATTGCGGGCCTGCCTGTTTTTTCTTTTGTTCCGTTGTGTTGTAATTGCCCTTTTACTGTTCTCTATTTATTTTAATTAAACGCTACTTTCTTTTATTTATATAGGGAACCTGTGGGATCCACTTTATCCTCAAACAAGGCCAACATTAAACTCTGATATAATATTTGATTTACTGAATTGGTTAAAATTTAATATTAATATATTTTTAGTTGAATATACTATACATATGGTACGTTCAAATAGACTCTGTTGGTGCAATACTAGTCGTACTCAACGCAGTGATATTCGTAGTGGACGCACAATGGATGAATTAATTGAGTTGAGGGTGAATACAAGTTGCACTCCTGTAGCAGCCGAAGACAAATTCATTTGACAGCATTCGTGTAATGCTTTGCACATCGTTTACATAAATATAGTAGAATTCAAATAATGCAGGATGCATGCTTCACGAATCGAAGTGTCCAGAGATAAAGAGCTTTGATTGTGTTAGCTTTGGTTAATGTAAAGTTGTGCAAGTAGTCTGTCTTTATAATTTATAATATTTATAATTTGGAAGATTTTAGGTCAAACTCGAAACACTAAGCGCAAAATTAGTAAAGTTTTATTTTTTTATATTCATGTAATTTTTTTTTTTAATATTATTAGCATAACACATTAGACTCCACTCATAGATGGGACACAACATTCCTATTCAATACGAGGCAACGTGGGCTTTGAGGGGTTTTGATTAATATTATTTTATTTTAATGTATATTATTATGTTTATTGTTTTTATAATTATATATAAATTTTTAACACACTTAATGTTATAGTTTATACTAACATTATTTTAATTATATAAATAAGATTGATTTATTTTTTAATATTATTATTATTATATATGATTAAATAGGGTTTTGAATTTTTCTATATTTATATTAATTTTATGATTTTAGCTATCATAGTTTTTTGAATATTTATATGTGCAAATGATACTTTCAAATTATGTATATTGTTATTGTGAATTTCCATTTTCTCAGAAATTATATTTTACTCGACTTACCTCATACTCACATCACATTTTATGTATATTGCTATTTTGAATTTCCATCTTCTCAAATTTTTTATTGTACTAGTCCTCTCTTCTTTCAATCATATCAATTTATAATCATTATCTTTTATCTTAGTAATTAAATTTCAAAATTTTCCATTATCAACCCATAATTAATGTTTTTGTTGGACACCTAATCCTCTAAGGGTTATGGTGTGGAAGATAAACAGTCAAAGGGAGTCCAAGAAACCTTAGAATATGGAATCCAATTGTCACTCCCATGAATTATAAATATGTATCACTATCAATAATAATGTATTCAATGTTTATCTTTCATACTTTCGTCTTCACCACAATGTTTAACACAGTATCAGAGCTATAGGTGTATTCCTGCCTTGTCTAATTATTGTGAGCCAGTGGTTTTGTGGCCTCCTTAAAAATCGAACTATTGTGTGGTCTTCTTAAAATTTGGCGCTCTATCATCTCTTCCATACACTCGGTCCTACCATCTGTCAAGTCTGCCTTTCCTCTGTCATGAGTAGATCTATGCTCCTTCTTCCATTGCTTTGTTGAATGAAATAACCAGAGATTGATAATCCTTCTGCAATTGGTGTTGTTATCCCATAATAGAAGCATTTTCTTTGCTTAATTTGGTCGTCCCTTTGCCAAGAAAATACACTGCTTTGGCAAGTCTGTGGATTCTTTGTCTAACTTTCTACACCTCTGCTTCGTTTCTGCAATAGTAACGTTGGTAATTTTGTTTTGGTTACTCTTTGCGCCCTTAAGAAACACCAATGCTGACATTTAGGTTACCCTCGCCAAACCTGCACTCGATACATTCTCCAACTACCAGTGATATATATCGACCTCACTAATATATCTTAACCCAATGCCTGACATTAAATGATGCTCAGGATTTTCCCTGTCCACCTGTGATCCATCATCACATTCGTTTGAGTGATACGTTACCGTGGATTCTGTTAATCCATGCACATAATTGGACATGTCTCTGGTTCTTTCGGAGGCTAATTTTCACTATACCGTGCCTTTGTTCAATTGTGTGGTTATATGTCTATCAATCTCATCAAATATTTATCTGCCACTATTATCGTAATCTCTTTGTTCCTCTATTATCACCTTTAAATGGGTTGTGAAAACAAAACAACAACATCGCATTGGAAATTATCGTTGGAGTTGGAGATACATATAACATCTCATAGGCACATGTTGTTGTGTTATTTTAGTGAATAAGAGGCTTACACGATCAATGGATTTATCAATTTTATTCAGCTTCGAATGTCACCTAAATAGCTCAGCTTTTTTTTCCTGACCTTTTCATGCGATTCATCTCCCACAGTTTTGAGAACATAGACATTACCCTATCTTATGTTCACATCATCCAAAATTCCTTTAGGAACCTCGTCGATTACAGGGACCGCGAAAGGATCTTCAACATTGAGGAGGTGGAAAGGTTCATTAGATAGATCACCTTTTCGAGCATCAATGATCTGAAAATGAGATCTTAAATCAATACTAAGGTATTATAGACTCATGTGCAGGAATGTCTATATTACTTAGTGTAATGGATCGAAAAGATTGTGAATAATACAGACATTTAACAATAAAAAAACATAACAATTCAACACATCAACACAGTGAATAATCAAGGAGTTCACCAGACTTCCTGGCTACGATTCCTAGTCCAGCTTTCAGTGTCAACCTCTATATTAAGTCTTTAAGAACAAATTATTACAAGGGTAAGCTCGAAACAAAGTCTCAACCAACAGTGACATCAAAGAGGGATATGCTCGAAAACCTCGAGTCTAAAAGAGTGCACAGGCTCTCCCTCTGTCTTGTTCCTCTATGCAATCTGCCTCAATCTGACTGACTGACTGTCTTTCTGTGATTGTCTTCAATTGACCTCCCATCTGTGTTGACATTGAATGGCTTTTAAGCCTATCGGTGTTGTCACTTTGCATTCCTTTTCGGGCTCTCTGCCTCCCGGCCTTTGTCTCTTCATCTCCCTTTTCGGCGTTGGACACATTATGTTAAAACAAAATGCTTAAGGCACAAAGAACTCCTTTTAGAAACGGAAGGATCGGCGGGCGCGGTGAAACCGACCGTTCGGTCTTCCTCCGCACAAATCCCCGATATAATGCATATTTGGTCTATATACAATATTATCGGAATATAAAGAAATACATAGAAATCCCGACAACAAAACTGATTATCGGAACTCAAAATTTATGAAACTATGTATATAATTCTTTTGGGTCCACTTTATCACATGTCGCATAGTGCCGCTCCTTTGTATTGCTATGATGCGATATCGTTATCAGCGATCGTCTATTGCAAGTCCTCGAGCCCGCGGTAAGTCCTCCCTTCGGCGATATTGCAATGCAACCTCTGTTGTTGATCTACAATCTTCAATCCAATGGATGACAGTCATTTCGGATGGCCCACTTTCACGGAGATTACCCGCCCGAAAAAGCGGTTTTCTCTCTCCTACGGCGTGCTACGTGTCGGCCAGTGTATGGAATCGGGCGGAGCCTCTCCAATACTGCTTACCGCCTGAAGCCCGCCCGAAATACCGCTTACCACGGAACTCAAACCCTTCGCTGTTTTATTTCATAACTCCTTCGGGTCCGCCTGTGTTAAGTCCTCCCTTTGGTTCCACGCGATGCGATATTGGTAGTTGATCTGGACCATTGATCTGCGCGCTTGATCAACGGTTCACGTTGTTTTGCTTGTATCGCTATCACATTTCTCTTAAGGCTAAGGCCTGTTAACACTGCTTGCTTTCTCCCGATGCGATATCAATCTCGTCCGTTGATCCTGTAGATCCAACGGCTCTGGGGCATTGAGGCTGTGCTTCTCCGCTTTCACTTTAACTTGGGTTTTTCACCATTCTTTCACTATTTCTCCGCCATAATTTGTTTTATTACTCCGTCGTGTCTTTCCATATTTGAAGACTTAGACTTAGAGGTTTTATTCAAGATCTATTTTGGATCATGCCTTCCTACTGAAAATCTTTTGGACCAACAAAAGTTGGTTTTAGGCATCGATCAAGTGAGGATATAGCTCCCTCACTTGTTTAACTTCTATCCATCATGCTTTGCTTGGATTCGAACATTTGAGCCCTACTCTCAGGTACTCAACATCCCCTTAACGCGAAGTTCTTACCTTCCTGTCCAGAACTGTGTCTTCCTGTAACTTATTGAGATTTTCAAGCAACAGATCCTCAATAGAAGGCAACTGACTTTGCTCTTCAGGATCTTCTCATTGATGGTTCATGCAATCTCAATTTTTCTACATTAACGACTGAATAGATCTACATATAAGCTGGAAAATCAAGGCAAAAAGAATTTTCACCAATTTTATCAAGTATCTTGAAAAGTCCATACCTTATTGGTTTTAGCTTCTTACCTTCACCCTGCATTCTATCTTTGCTTATGTACAGCCAAAATTGATCACCAACTTGGAAACTATGCTCAACTCGATGCTTGCCATGTCTTGCCTTGTACTTGGCTTGACTTCTTTCCAGCTTTTCCTGTACTGCCTGGTGAATTTCCTGGATTTTTTCAATGAACTTGGTTGCTTTGTCCACATCACTGTGTCCATCAATTGCTATGTCTTTACCAAGGACAAAATCCAGGGGAGACTTTCGTATAAAACCAAAATAAGTCTCAAAAGGAGATATCTGAGTAGAAGAGTGCTTAACACAGTTGTAAGCATGCTGCACATAACACAAATGCTCATCCCAAAGCTTGGGATGCTTGCTGCAATAGCCTCTGAGCAACTAGACCACTGTCTTGTTGACCACTTCTGTCTAAACATCTGTTTGTGGATGAAATGTTGTGATCTTCTTCAACCAATTGTCCATCAACTCCCATAGATTTGACCGAAACTTCCCAACAAATCGAGAATCTCGATCAGATACAATAGAAGTGGGTAACCCAAAATGAACTCATACATTCTGAAAGAACAACTTTGTTGTAACCTGCTTGTTACAAGGTATCAAAATACACATTTTACTGAACTTATCCACAACAACATACAAGTAATCATCACCTTTTTTAGATTTTGGAAATCCCCCAACAAAGTCCATGGAAACACTTTCCCAAGGACGAGAAGGAATTGGAAGTGGAGTGTACAAGCATAGTTTTTTATTACTTGGTTTTCTTGTAGCACACATTGTACATCCTTTGATATATCTAGAAACTATCTCATGCATTCTTGGCCAATAACAAAACTTTTACAATTGTGCAACTGTTTTACTTACACCAAAATGACCTGATATTAGAAAAGTATGTGCTTCATGGATTATGTTAACTCTTTCAGTTTGTGGAATGCATAACTTTCCCAAATGATATAAGAGTTGGTCCTTTACATAATAATCCAATTTTTTTACTTGCTTGCCATGACTTAAAGTTGCATATACATCTTTAAAATCTACATCTTGAGCATATTGTTCAATGTAGCTTTCATGCATTACCGAGTTATGCTTAAGTATAGTAGATGCATTTATGATTGGTCTTGACAACATATCTGCAACCTTATTGTGTATGCCCTTCTTATATTTGATGACAAGATGAAATTGCTATCGAAAACCCATCCACCTATAATATCTTAATTGCTGCAATTTAGTTTGAGTGAAAATATTGAAGTGGTTGATGATCTGTGTGTATGATTGTTTCCTTACCTATTAGGTAATGTTTCCACTTTTTCACACTTTGTACTAATGCATACAATTCTTTATCATATGTGGGATAATTAACTATTGCAAAAGTAAATGTCTCAGAATGATATCATATGGGTTTTCCATGTTGCATCAACACTGCTCCCATGGCATAGTCACTGGCATCTATCTCAATCTCAAATGGATGTTGAAGATCTGGCAGTGCTAGTACTGGTGTTGTACTGATTTTCTCTTTTAAGGTGTCGAATGCTTTCTACTATTTGCCTCCCGACTTAAACACCTGTTTCAATCCTGTTAAAGCATGTAATGGAGCTACAATCAATGAAAAGTTAGCAATAAACTTTCTCCAGTATTGTGTTGCCCCTAGGAAAATCCTAACCTCTGTAGTAGATTTGGGTTTAGACCAGTTCACAATGACTTCAACCTTAGAGGGATCTATCTTCAATTCACCACCCCCTACAATATGACCCAAATAATTCAAATATGTTCTGCCAAATTCACATTTTGATAGTTTTACATAGAGATTTTCTCTTTTTAAAACATCTAAAGTCTGCTTTACATGGTCTTCCCATGTCTTACTAAAAACAAGATTGTCATCTAAATAAACAATTACAAAGTCATCAATAAATGGTTTGAGTACATCATTCATAACTCTCATAAATGTAGTAGGAGCATTAGTTAAGCCAAAAGGCATAACCAACCATTCATAAAGTCCTTGCTTTGTCTTGAAAGCAGTGTTCCATGCATTATGTTCTGCAACTCTGACCTGATGATAACCACTTTGCAAGTCTAACTTAGAAAAGTAAACTGCTTCTTTTAATTGATCTAATAAATCATCAATACGAGGAAGAGGACAACGTTTCTTGATCGTTATTTTATTTAGTGCTCTATAATCAATGCACATTGTCCACGAACCATCTTTCTTTCTCACCAGTATGATTGGAGATCCACATGGTGATGTGCTTGGTCGTATAAATCCTTTATCGAGCAACTCCTGTACCTACTTCTTTATCTCTGCATTCTCTAAAGTTGATAACCTGTACATTCCAATGTTAGGTAATGGAGCATTTTGCTGCAAATAAATATCATGTACTATTTCTCGCTTGGGTGGCAGACCTTTAGGTTCTTGAAATAGAACATCATACTCTGAAACAACTTTAACTAAATCAACTTTCTGTTTAGAATCACAACCTTCAAATGCATTGGATTTTTCAGGATCCTTTTCCTTTACAACCATTAGTAAAAACTGTGTACTTGAATTCACAATTCTTTTCATCTACCCTGAGTTTATGAGAGAATAGTTATCTTTGAGTTTATGAGCTCTTACAATGTATTCTATTCCATTTTTAGTGAGTTGATACTTATTCCCATCTCTATAGAAAATAGCTTGCCTTTCATACAAGTATGGACTTCCCAAAACAATACCACATATATCCAATGGAACTATATCTAACTCAACCTCATCTAAAAATGTTGATCCAATAGCAAACCTAAGTTCACATTGTCTCGTTACTTATAACTTTGTTTTATCACACACCCAACCTAATGGATATGGCTTCTCATGAGGTTTTGTTTGTAATCCTAACTTCTTTACAATTGTTTCAGAAATCAAATTTACTTGTGATCCACTATCAAATAAGGTATCAATCTTGTTATGCATGGAGATTACTCTAATACGAAAAAGCTCATTTCTTTCCCTCTCATTATTTTCATTATTAATAGATTATGCAGAATTATTTGTGGATTCTTCAGAATCTTTACCTTTAATACCTGTGGCTGTAATTGTTATTTCATCGCCTGAATCTGATCCCAAGTCCTACTGAATAGCTGCAACATTCTTTTTCTTCTTTCAACCGAACTTCTTAGGTTTCCATTCTGGATGCAAAAACCAGCAATGTGCCTCATCGTGTCCTTCTTTCTTGCAATGAGTGCATGAAGGTTTATCCTTCTTTACAGTGTTTGCTTTCCTCTCCTTCCATTTTAGTTTCTTCTTTTCCTTGCTCTTGCTTACAGAATATTTATATGTTCCCCCAACCTTTGGTTTACATTTCTACCTCTAGCTTCTGGATGTGTGGCTTGAACTGATACATCATCTAAGCTAGTGGGATTAAACATGAGCATATTACGCTTTAAATAGCTATGAAGACCACCTATATACTTCAATAAAGTCTCAGGTGAGTCTAATAATATACCTAGAGTTAAAGCTCTCTTTCTAAATTCCTGAGTATAACTTTTTACACTTTGACCCTTCAATTATCGAAGAGTTTTCCAACACATCATTGCCTGATGCATGTAAGCTAAAGGATAAAATTGCTTTTCAATAGCAGAAACAAATTCATTCCAGGTAGAAATGATTTTGCCATGTTTTTGCAGACCATCTTGAGTCTTGCCTTCCCACCATACTAGTGCAGTTCCTCCAAGTCGAAGGCTAGCCAGCTGAATCTTCTTCCTTTCTGAATAAACGTTCTGTACCCTGCAATATACATCAATTTGTCTTATCCAATTATCTAGATTTTCTGCATTTAATTCTCCATCATAAATTGGCAAATCAAACTTCACATCTAATTTGATTAAGGAAGTTTTCTTCTTTTTCTTAGAAGAGCTAGAAGATGATGAGGATGATGAAGGTGATGATGGAGGAGATGGTGGAGAAGGAATTTCTCCTTTTCCTTTGCCTTCTAGAGGGGCAACTAGAAAAGGTTCCTCTGCTCCTTTGTCTGGTTTGGGTGTTGAAGTGATTTCACCTCGACCCTTCTTAAATTCTAGATACATATCTTCTACCATAGCTCGGATTGTCATAAAAATTTCTATAAACTGAGATTCTAATCCCAATGGAGCTTCTTCTACCATTATCCTCTGAAAATAGACTCTTCCAATCTCTGGATTAGCCTCAACAAGTTCTCCTTCTCCTAGTCTGAGCTTTAATCTAGTTAGCATTCAAAATCCAACACAAGCTTGTCTAACCTTAACAAAACCAAATGCTCTGATACCACTTGATCTGAAAATGAGATCTTAAATCAATGCTAAGGTATTAAAGACTCATGTGCAAGAATGCCTATATTACTTAGTGCAATGGATCAAAAAGATTGCGAATAATACAAACATTTAACAATAAGAAAACATAACAATTCAACACATTAACACAGTGAATAATCAAGGAGTTCACTAGAATTCCTAGCTACGTCTCCTGGTCCAGCTTTCAGTGTCGACCTCTATATTAAGTCTTTAATAACATATTATTACAAGGGTGATCTCGAAACAAAGTCTCAACCAATAGTGACATCAAAGAGGGATCTGCTTGAAAACCTCGAGTCTAAAAGAGTGCACAGACTCTCCCTCTCTCCTATTCCTCTATGCAATATGCCTCAATTTGACTGACTGAATGTCTTTCTATGACTGTCTTCAACTAACCTCCCTTCCGTGCTGCCATTGAATTGATTTTAAGCCTATCGGTGTTGTCGGTTTGCATTCCTTTTCAGGCTCTCTGCCTCCCCGCCTTTGTCCCTTCATCTCCCTTTTCGGCGTTGGACACGTTATGTTAAAAGAAAATGCTTAAGGCACAAAGAAATCCTTTTAGAAACGGAAGGATCGGAGAGCGTGGTGAAACCGACCGTTTGGTCTTCCTCCACACAAATCCCCGATATAATGCATATTTGGTCTATATACAATATTATCAGAATATAAAGAAATACATAGAAATACCGACAACAAAACTGATTAGAAATACCGACAACAAAACTGATTATCGGAACTCAAAATTTATGAAACTATGTATATAATTCTTTTGGGACCGCTTTATTGCATGTCGCATGTCGCACAGTGTCGCTCCTCTGTATTGATGCGATGTGCTGCTGTGATGCGATATCACTATCGGCGATCGCATATTGCAATTCCTCAAGCCCTCGGTAAGTCCTCCCTTCGGCGATATTGTGATGCAATCTTTGCCGTTGATCTGTGATCTTCAATCCGACGGATGATAGTCATTTTAGATGGCCAACTTGCACAGAGATTACCCGCCTGAAAAAGCGGCTTTCTCTCTCCTGCGGAATGCCACGTGTCGGCCAGTGTAGGGAATCGAGTGGAGCCTCTCCAATACTACTTACCACCTGAAGCCCGCCCGAAATACTGCTTACCACAGAACTCAAACCCTTCACTATTTTATTTCATAACTCCTTCGAGTCCACCTGTGTTAAGTCCTCCCTTTGGTTCCACACAATGTGATATTGGTAGTTGATTTGGACCATTGATCTGCGCGCTCGATCAATGGTTCACGTTGTTTCGCTTGTATCGCTATCACATTTCTCTTAAGGCTAAGGCCCGTTAACACTGCTTTCTTTCTCCCGATGCGATATCAATCTCATCTGTTGATCCCGTAGATCCAACGGCTCTGGGGCATTAAGGCTGCGCTTCTCCGCTTTCACTTTAACTTGGGTTTTCCGCCATTCTTTCACTATTTCTCTTCCATACTCTGTTTTATAACTCCATCGGGTCTTTCCATATTTGAAGACTTAGACTTAGAGGTTTTATTCAAGATCCATTTTGGATCAATCAACAACAAATAAATTCTGTAGACTTTGTGATGGACCATGTATATGATGAAGACAATGAGTTTCATTGAATTGTGGGTTGGGAGGTTGAACGTCTCTATGCATTATATCAGTTTCGTTGAACTATGCGTTGGCAGGAAGGTATCCCATTTTCTGTGGTCGCATAAAACTCCAGTAGCCATACTCTAGGCCAGTGGAGTAGCCACACTATATGTGTCGTTGGCATTACTTGTGGTGTGCTTTAACACTCTGAGTTTATAAGTGCGTTGAAATTGCCTATTCATTGAATTATGCGATCAAAACTAGTATATATGTGTTGAAGCTCTGTGTAAAGAGCATGCAAGTTGGATACAACATTTTATCAAATCTCTACAAAACTATACCGTGTCGATCATTCACCACTTCTGTGTGAGAACATATGTTACAATTGGTTGTTGGTTCTTTGAACCATGTATAAGCAAATGAATCTTTGTCTCTGTGCTCATGTCTTTGCCTCATTTCCACAAGTGATGGTAAAGCTCACTCACAACTTATTGTTTTGAGAATGTTTGAATTTGTTCATATATAGTACTAGACGTGGTCAAGAGTCCAACAGAAGCTTGCTACTCATCCTATAGTTACACCTATCTAGCAGTGGGAACTATTTTTTATGCGTGCAAGCCAACACCATTTTTTTGCTTCATTTATTGTGAAATGGATTGAATTGATGATGCATTAGAGCTGTTAAAAACCTTAATTAATTCCAATATTGATGGGATGGTAAACATTAACAGGGAAACTCTTGCTGACATTAGAACCTGTCTACAATATGCACAAGAAAACATTGAATCTTTGCAACTTGAATCACACTTACAACGAGATGAGCTACAACAACATAATCGTCATTTTGAACTTGTTTCTATTTAGAACAATTCCATTTTTGAGTCGGAAATCGACTCCCATCAACATGCATAAACTAATCAAGAAAGTAAAGTTGAGTCTGATTCAAGAGAAGATGTGCATGCAGATTTAGAATTTCAACCTACACTTCCCAAGCCCATCATTGGACCTTGGGAAGAGCTTGTTAATAACAAGCACAAAACATGTCTTGGATATGATAAGGAGATGCCCTTTCATATTTCCAAACTATTCCAAGCCCATTCAATTTCAAAGTGTTGGGTTTCTTCATGGCGATTCACCTTCTCCTGTTTTAGATTCTTCTCCTCCACATTCGCAGCCAAAATGTGTTAAATGCCAACATTGTGACCAAGTTGGCCATATGAAAGATCATCGTTTTGATATTCATCCATGTGAGCATTGTCATACAACCACTCATTCTTCACATAGATGCTTCAGAAACAAGCCTCCTACAAGAACAAAGATTCATCTTTGATGGATAACTTCTTGGCAATGGGCTTCAACATCCAAGAAGATATTTCAGTCTTATGTTAGAATCTCTTCTAGAATATTAAAAGGTCTTGTAGTTGATTTTTATCCATCTTCTCAGCTTGTATCTAACAAGGGGGGAAGTGATGGTCATCTACAAGCTTCAAAGCTACATCAAGCGATCTTGAGCCACAACCTGCCATACCAGATTCAAAATTGTTGCCATAGACAAATATGCCCCTGAGCATGCCTTTGGTTGGTGGTCAACCTTAAACCATCTATGCGGGGTTTAGACCTCCCCTTTCAGGTTGAGCTTCTCTCTCTTCAAAGAATTGGGGACACTTCCTCTAACAGAAGACTTCAGCTTCTTTTTAGTTTTGGAAGAGTTCCAGGAATTGCATTAAGCATTCCAGAGTTGGTGGTCATCCTTAAACCATCATAGGTTGTAGACCTCCATTTTCCAAATTGAAAGTATCCCTCCCAAAAACATTAGGGAAACTTCCTCTAGCAGAAGATTTCAGCGTCTTGCGAGACTTGGAAGAGTTTCGGGAACTACACTAAACATTCCAGTGTTGGTGGTCATCCTTAAACCACCCCCTTATACCAACATTTCAAAGAACACATTCAGCCCAGTGCTGCCATGCATTTTTGCACATTTTTTATTACAACTCTCTTCGTGGCCTCATACATACCCCTTTTGATTAAGGGGGGAAGGTTGGACACCTAATCCTTTAAGGTTTATGGTGTGAAAGATAAACAGTCAAAGGGAGTCCAAGAGACCTTGGAATATGGAATCCAATGGTCACTCCCATGTATTATAAATATGTATCACTATGAATAATAATGTATTCAATGTTTATATTTCATACTTTTTTCTTTGCCATGGTTGTGTTTAACAGTTTACAAATTTTTTAGGGACATAAAAAGACTATACTACCATCTATGAAATGCTATGGACATTGATAAAAAAAATTGCGGACGATGAAGTACTAGTAATTTCATCCCATTTGGATGAATCAATAATAAATATTTTTCTTGATTTCAAGTGCAATTTTGTTTGAGTGAACTTTGGTTAGACATATTCATTAATTAGGAGTGTTTAGAAGATATGTTGGCATCATTTATCGGCAACGTTGGCATCTCATTTCTTAAAATTTTACAAATACAGGCACAATTTGGTATAATTTTATTTATCTTAGTATATGTTAATAAATTTTGTTACAGTTTCACTCATTTTTACATTTAAACTTCAACCAGATTTTGGTGCTTTTGAATATTTTTCTTGTCAATTCATTAAACTTTTTAAATTTGTGGTTGAAATTTCTTTATAGTAATCTTTTCTTCGATGTAATTTTATTTTTGTTGTTGTTGGGTTTATTCTTTTTTTTTATGTTTTGTTTTGTAGTAATTATTCTATTTTGTTTGTATAAATGAATGAATGAGATTTTAATGTCCATGAGACAAAAAAATAGCTTATTGGATCACCAACTTGCAATTGGCATCACATTCCAAAATGAAATGTTTTTCTTATTCTAGTTTCACACCGAAGTTGATGCGAGCTAGTTCTTAATTGAGCAATAAGAATCTTTGCTCTCCATGGATACTTAGATCCAATGTACTCTTTTTGTTGGAAATCACAAGTAAGGTTGAATTCCTCAACATAGTACTTTTTCTTTCTACCCGACTCTTTTCCTCATATACTCTTGCAAAACTTCTCCATAACAAGATTGTCTAACTACTTACTATTTGTGGAACAGGGATTGACGTAGATATTCCATTTATGCATCCATTTGTTATTTTGTCTCATCCATGTTTTTTTTCTTTCACTTATGCCTTCATTGAAGACAACTTTAGGCCATCTACCTACTCCCATTTTCTCAATTCCTTTTAGATATCTTATGAGACGCACCATAGCAATTGCTTAGGTGGGAATTGTCCTCGTTTCACTCAACATTATCTCATAAGAAACCAAAATTTTAATTTTTAACTTTCTCATGCTCATATATGTTAGTTTTTATTAAACACTACTTTCTTTGGTTTACATCTAGAATCATACTTGTGGCCTCCACTCTAGCAGCAACCAACATGACCATTGAACTCTAATTATAACATCCCCTGAGAAAATTGTAAATAATAGTTACTTCAGTTAAAAGACATGATAATGTTAAAACACTTCGGAAAGGTCAAATGTTAAGTAGGAAATATTTGAATTTATTTTTATAAGTAAATCATGTTTATAACAATGCAGTAATTTGTGAACAAATCACCTGGAAAATCATGCCTAATTGTGCCTCACATGTTAGGGTGGTTAGTTAGTTATGGGTCAGGCGGTTCCCCACCCATAAAATCTCCTTGAGAATGAAAAAAAACTGAAAACCAACAGGGTAGTATGTACCTGAGGTAACCAAAAGGAGAGAATGGCAGCAAGCAAATAATTGTGCTAAGGAACCATGTTGAAATGTTAGATGGATTCGTGCAACAACAAGGCTTGGACTAAGCCTGGTTAGGACCAGATAGTCATAGAAGCTAACTGTGCAGATATGTTTCTAATACCCTGCTTGGCACTGATCTCGTGGCAGGGAGGAACAATGCATTGTTTTCTAAAGGGAGTACCAGTTTCGGTACGAGATCAATAAGAAACATATGAGTATATCTTGACCTGTTTATACACTTAGTGTTTGTTTCAGAGTCATGTAAATAGGTCTATTGTGACAGAGTCATGTAAATAGGTTTGTTGTGACAAAGTCATAGGTCTGTTTGTGTTAGAAAACATGTAACTAGGCCCAGGTAGAAATCCGAAATGAACACTATAAATAAATATTTTATTCATGGAATATGATATCCTTTATGATTAAGTGATGTAGTTGATAAACAAGGTAGGACGAGCTTGACTTAGATTAGGAAAAACAACTTCTTTATTTCTCTGTTCAGATGAGTATGAGAACCTGGTTTAATGTTTCTAAGGGTTTTGAAAAATAACACTTTCTTGAAAGACTGGGTTAGTTCCCTGGCTTAGCCAGAGTAACGGCCTAGTCTGGGAATAGTCCCTGGTCCGCCAGCTTTACAGTTTCAGTAAAAGATGCAATTATAACCATAGACATTCTTATAACTTATGAAGCAAGACATATAAAAATCTGTATGATTGTACATAATCCTAGCTCAAATCCAAACTCAACCAAGGAAACATTTTTAAACCAAAACATAATTACATGGAAATATAACGAAGTAAGCTTCTCCAAATATTCCTACACAGCATGCAGGAATCGACAAATATACAAAATAATTATCAACATTATTCATAACCATAAACAGTAGATTCAACTGTATTTTTTAAACAAAACCCTGAGTAACTAACTATTACAACGATAGGGTTTCCCAGGGAAAGATACCTAGTTTCTAAAAACACAGAGAATTAAAATGTCAATGAGCCAGTTATTAAATTAAATCCCAAGACCGACAAAATCTCAGCCGAAGTGTTTGATTGGCTAATTAAGTGCTCAATAGCCCTTACAGGATTAAAATTCCAGATAACTTATGAAAACAACTCCAAATTCACGGTGGACTTGACCAATCCTTCTAACAAGAAAACCCTTGCGACAACAGAGTAATTCATAGTACTTGGAGCAGAACAATGAAAAAATAAAGTGGTTAGAGTAAGTCCTTAGCTCCATTGGCAAGAAGGCACAAGGAAAACTGGAATACCTGCAACAAGAGAGACAAAAATAAGCTTAAGGGCTTGTTTAAACCCTAATAATCGAAATAACATTTATACATTTAATTATAAACAGGAGAAAAAATACTTGTAAGTAGCAAACCATTTTGAACTTAGAAGAAAACCCTGACAGGAGACCCACCACGCAATAATTAGAGTATTCACTAACACTGAAAAAAGAACTCGAAGAGGTCGAAACAGGGTTTTACTGAGTGCAGAAACCCTCTCGGCAATGAACCCTCTGGCCTCCTGCGGTCGACAGTTCGAAAATTGTTGAAACAACTGGTTCATTGACAAGTCTAAAAAACAAAGGAAACAAAAATGAAAATCTGATACGAAACCCATATGCATAAAACAAAGAGGAAAGTCTCGATGTCTCACCATACCTTAGTATTGAAGCTGCAGATGCATTCCAATTTGTAGGTGCCAATAAGGGTCTCCGTAACAAAGAGATACCAAGGAAGACCGCATCATCAAAACCCTAGAAGATAGCGACACCAAAACGCTACAATGCATGGAGAAAATGAGCCCTTGACAAAGAGCATAGGAGCGATAGTTACCCATGACCTAGGTCGAAGTGATCTCCACCGTCGATCGAGAAATATCAGTGCAAGACCATGGATGAGATCCAGTTCTCGAGAAATATGCCAGGTGTAAGGCAAATGTTGTGGATCCAGAAGTTTCCTAGAGCATGCATCAACCAAAGATTGACATAGCTAGGGTGGGTAGGTCGGGTAGGTTAGAATATAACACAAGTGTAAATATATTAAAGACCATGAACGATTATATTCCAACATAAATCCTAATAATTTGTATAGTCATTTGAACCATACCAATGTAGACATAGACATATATCAAATGTTTAAACAAAGTAAGTTTTGTGTAATGTTTAAATTGTGTGATCTATATCTATTTTTTCTTTTCTACGCCTTAGTAAATATAAGTTAGGTGAAATGAATAATTATTAGAGGGATGTGATAGGTGGTATCAGGGCCATAGTTGTAACGTTGTGGCCTATCTGGGTTAACAAGGGAATAACAACATTTGTTATGTTAACAGAGTGAAGAGAAGGAGATATAATGAGGAGAACATGATTCACACCAGTAAGGCCCGTGAAGGGGGCAGGTTCAACAACTGTTCCGAAAACTAATCCAGAAATGTGGGAGTAGTTGGGAGAAGAATCATGCACCACCAATGCGCCTATATTGGAGACAATCCAAGAGCTAAAGAATGAAATGGCCAGATTACGAGCTGATAATGAGAGGTTGATGCAAGAACAAGAAAAAATTATGAAAAGTTTGTCTGGCAGGCAAAACCAATGACAACTTATTTCTAGTGATGAAAATCCAAAATTAGAAAGTTACCAAGAAAATCAGGAGGAAGAATCAGACAAATGTATCAGATCATAAAAAACACAAAAGACAGAAGGTTGAGTTGCAGGGAGAATTTAAGAAAATAAAGCCTCCAACATTTGATGCCAAACAGGAGGAGGTTGTTGAAGTCTGGCTTATCAATATGAACAAATACTTCCAATTGTATGAATATGATCATAATCTAAAGGCTCGATTAACGATCTATCAGTTACAAGGAAAAAGCACCTTATTGTGGGAGGAAGTGAAAATAGTACATGGAATTAATGAACATAATGTGATATGAGAAAAATTTCATAAACATTTTAAAGACAAGTACCTAACTGAAAGATTTTATGATGAAAAAGCGAATCTATAACTTATGAATCTCGAAAGTTGAAGGACCATGAGCAAAAATACTCAGCATATGACTCAGAGCTAATTGCATTAATACATGCATTAAAGATGTGGCGACATTATTTAATGGGAAATAATTTTTTTCTAATGATAGATCACCATAGTGTAACTAATTATTTTAAGCATCCTACTTTAAATGCTTGACAGGAACGTTGGGTTTCCTTTCTGGGTGAATTTGATTTTGAAATTAATCATTTAAAAGGGAAGGAGAACCGAGTAGCGGATGCTTTGAGTCAAAAATTAAATTGTGTTTATGAAATTTCATTTAGTGAAGTTGAAATCAATTTTAAATAACTTATCAAAGAGGTTTCTCAAAGAGATCCTAAATATTGGTTTTTATGGCAACGAGCCCACATCATGAACAACACTGAACAACAATTAGGATTAAGGTAAATGATGAAAATGTTATAATTTACCGAAACATGATGTATGTGCCTAATCATTGCATTAAAGAAATAATACTTCTAGCCAGGTGTGAAAAAAGAAGTGACTAATTATTTAGCTCAATGTTTGGAATGTCAACAAGTGAAGACTGAACATCAACATCCAGCTGGATTGTGTCACCCATTGCCTATTCTGGAATGGAAATGGGAGATTATTACAATTGATTTTATTACTGGTTTACCCAAGACTAAGAAACAAAATGACTCTATAATGGTGGTTGTGGACAAATTAAGTAAATATGCTCATTTTATCCCCGTATAGCCTGCTTTTAAAATAATTCAAATTTCTAACATATTTATGAAAGAAATTTTTAGACTGCATGGAATACCAAAAGCAATAATTTCAGATAGAGATGTGAAGTTTACATCTGCATTCTGGAAAACTCTCTTTGAGGGTTTAGGCACTCAAATACAATTTAGTACGACCTATCATCCTCAAACAGATGGGCAGACCGAGCGGGTAAATCAAGTGATTGAGGATATGTTAAGAATGTATGTAATGCAACAACCGTCTAAATGGGAGGACTATATACATTTAGTAGAATTTTCTTACAACAACAGTTATCATGCCTCCTTGAAAATGATCCCCTTCGAGGTATTATATGGATGCAAATGTAGAACACCCATAAATTAGGGAGGCCCTGAAGACAATTTAATGTTGGGACCTGAAATGCTAGAAGAAATGGAGGTAATGAAGAAAGTGAGAATGAATTTAAAGGCCACACAATATTGACAGATGACCTATGCTGACAAAAAATGCAGTTACCGAGAATTCCAAGTTGGGGACCATGGATATGTACGAGTAAAACCCAAGAAAATCACCTTACAATGGGGAAGTTGTACCAAGCTAGCACCCCGATTTTGTGGTCCTTTATAGATTTTAGCCCAGGTTGGACTAGTAACTTATCAGCTAGCTTTGCCAAGTCATATATGTGTACATAACATTTTTCATGTTTCTATATTAAAGAAATACATATATGATCCTAAACATATAATCAATTGGAACAACATACAGGTAACTTGCGAACCAGCAATATATATAGATGTCTATTTCTTTCTAAAAAAAAAACTTCACGAAAGATGAAGAATCTAACAAAGTATTTAACAACTGTGTATGTAGGTCGAGTTAGATGACAAGTTCCTAATTGAGCCCCTACACATACTTGATCGGAGAGAAGCAACGCTGCAGAGGCAATTTTTCACCCAGGTTAAAGTGTATTGGTGGCACTTTAGCCCAGAAGAGGCTACATAGGAGGATGAAAAACTTATGAAAGAAGCCTAGTCATGCTTGTTCTGGCAGCGTGAAAACATCGATATGATGTTTGGTTTAAAGGGGGGAGAGAAATAACATCCCCTATGAAAATTGTAAATAATAGTTACTTTAAGTTAAAAGACTTGACAATGTCGTTAGACCTAGAAACGGTCAAATGTTAAGTAGGAAATATTTGATTTTATTTTTATAAGTAAATCATGTTTATAATGATGGAGGAATTTGTGAACAACTCACCTCAAAAATCGTGCCTAATTGTGCCTCACATGTCAGGGTAGTTAGTCAGTTATGGGTCAGGCAGTTACCTGCCCATAACCTCTCCTTGAGAATGAAAAAAAAAGGAAAAACCAATAGGGTAGTATGTACCTGAGGTAACCAAAAGGAGAGAATGGAAACAAGCAAAGATTTGTGCTAAGGAACCGTGCTTAAATGTTAGATGGATTCGTCCAACAACAAGGCTTGGACTAAGTCTGGTTAGGACTAGATAGTCATAGAAGCTAACTTCGCAGAGTTGTTACTAATACCTTTCTTGTGAGGATAGCACGGGGGGAGACAAAATTGGGCACTGATCTCATGGTAGGGAGGAACAAGGAATTGTTTTGCAAAGGGAGTTCCAGTTTCGGTACGAGATCAACAAGAAACATATGAGTATAACTTGAGCGGGTTATACAATTAGTGTTTGTGGCAGAGTCAAGTATGAAGGTAGTGTTGTGTTACAAAGAACATAACAAAAGAAACAATGTCTATTGTTTAAGTTATGACGAGCGTTGAGATTGTTTAATCCTCGTCAACATAGTATGGTAGTGAAACATAGTGCTGAGTTATAAACAACACAATGAAAGAAGCAATGTTTAGTGCTTATGTAATGTTGACCATTGAAATTATTTCATGGTTATAAAAATAACGTAGATACAACCATCATATCACTGTATTTATTATGTTTTATTTGTAAATAAAGTGATGGTTTTTTTTGGGTTAAAAAAATAAATATTAAAAATCAATTTTTTTTTTTTTTTTTTTTTTAATCTAGTGAAGCTTCAATAAGGCCAAAATTTGAGGATGCAAAATATATTCTTGTATATTTTCTTGCCTTTCTTTGTGAAGATGGGTTTTCTTGAAGATACCTTGGAAAACACCCAGAAACTTCTCAATGAACTAGTGAGAATATATGGTCCTTTATGCAACAATACCTCCTTAAACCAAAATGATGGTCAAAGCAGTAGACCATTCTCGAAAATATTCCATGTCATTCGGTAGTCAAAGCACCCATGGGAAGTGAAGGAACGACAGGGAAGAGGAGCTAAGCTCTTCGCACTTGGATCTGAATTGCAACGAAGAAAGTCAGTCATAGACCTTCATAAATTGGAGGAATTAAACACATGTCTCTCTGAGGTGGGGTAGCCATAATGGAAGAAACTTGAGCTCTCAGGTCGTTCATGGTTGCGTTGATTCAACCAAAACTTTGGGAACATCCTTGTGAAGAGGTCAAGCTCATAGTTGCTTCTTGACTCAGCAGGATCATAACTTTAACATCACCACTACTACCTTACAATAATGTTATCATGAGGGAGATATTGTAGCTGATAATAGAAGCCCTTCAAGGGTTGAACAACATCATGCTTCCTACCTTTCAGAAGAAGCGCATAATCTTAGAACTCATGGCAGAGTTTAGATTTGGCACATTCGTGTTGAATCTAGAATGTGATGACTTAATCATTTAGGTATTCCATAAATTTTACACCAACATTACATCAACCCATCTAGACCATGTCAAAATAAGCATGCAAAAGATTGTGTCCTTGTTCCTAGAAGGAGATGTCAAAACCTGCAAGATATTGAGATCTAAACTTTTGACCATTTGGAGGAAGGAACTAATGGTATCACTAGTTGCCTATAATCTAGTGGAAAAGTTGGTCATGCAAAACATAAAATTTCTCAGAAGGGTGTTGACGAAGAATGAGCTTAAAATGATTGATGGAGGAAGCAAGAACAAAGGTAGTAAAACCTACAACAAGAATGAACTAAGAAGGAGAGGACTATGTTTTATCTACAAGGGACCTTGGGCACTTAACCATTCATGTCCAAGTGATAAGGAGGCAACAAGGGAAGAACAGTTGGATACTCCTTCATATCATGGGGATTCATCTACAGTTTGGTTCATTGGTTCTAAGGAGAGCACCCACGAAGTATCCGAGCAGTGAATTATATATGGAGAACAAAAACACAATGTTTTTCAGAGAGACTTGCAAGACAAGTCGATGACAATCATTCAGCTTGACAAAGTACACGGGGAAAGGAAGGAGGTAATTCCTCCTAATAATGTGGTAGACTCTTGTACAGTTGAGTCCATAGATATCCAAGAGGACATCCATAAAAATTATAGGAAATCAAGTGTAGATAACAGTCCACCAGTACATCCATGTTTGACAACTAGAGAGGGTGAACAACAGATTGTCCCCACACGTGGAGAAGGCCAGGAAGAAGATATTCAAGGAGACTCAAGTGAGGAGCCAATGGTAATAAACTGATATGATGAGCATGATCATGAGGCACAACATGACAAATATAGTATGAAGGATGAGCCATTTCTGGAGAGTCGGTCAAAGTTTCAAGTTGGAGCTATGATAGTTGAGCATCCGGTGTAGACAGATACAAAGGCATTCAATAGGGCACCAAAATTTCGATTAGAGGACTTTAAAGAAAAGATCATGCATTTCAAGACAGATCTTATGATGTTGAAGTAAATATTCTAGACAGTCTAAGACACTGCCTTATAGGAGAATAGGAAAATTGAGAATCTCATAGGGGTAAGTGTCGAATGAATGATCAAGCTATCTACTGTTGGGGAACGATTCAGGTCCCTCACAAGGCAACAAGAGGAGCACAATTGGGAGTTCTAGAGCAAGCCTCTACAGGAGTACATAGATAAGGCTTACCAACCCACCTTTATCAGGACAAAGTTCTCCAAATGGATCACGTTGGGTGATCGAGTGGAGCAGCATGAGTTGACCATCAGGAAATATCACATAATAGACTTATTCCATGTGCATGCATTCCTGCATTAGATCCTTCCTGAGGATGGATTGGTGAGAGATTATGAGTTGGAACTCTATTGATGGGATGATTCTTAGGAGGATACCCTTAGCCAAGGGCATATTTCAGATTGGGCCCTTAGGCATGGGCATTGATGGAGGGCTGAGATGACATTGGGATCCAGGAGAATCTATTGAGGGCAGGATTGGCCAGAGGATTGTTTGAGATCCGGGTATCAAAGGATCCATTCAAGATCGTTTAGCATAGAGGCATGGAATAACACACTGGTTTGTATGGGATCTAGGTATTTGTATACAAATGCTTTTGTTGTGGATAGAAGTCAATTGCTTGAGGGCAAGCAATCGTTGAGCAAGAGGATTTTTAATATTCCCTTTTCTTGATGTTATCAAAATGGACAAAATCTACCCATGGTATTTTCCCATGGGATTTGCCCATAGTATTTTCCCTCGTTATTCGAGGAAACATAATAAAATAAGGTTTCTAGAGAGCCCCTCAATCCTATTAAAGGGGATAGGAGCTAGGAATTTGGATCATCCCTGTGTTATCTATCTTATTGTGTTTTTCTTGAGAACTTGGCATGGCTAGTTCCAGTTTGATCCTTGGGACTTAAACCCCATGGGTGTGATTTGTCTGTTGGATCCATCCAGGGTCCACAATTGTGCTTCAGTTCTTTTTGTTTCCTATTTTGATGAGTATTCGTGCATGCCATTATAACGGCTCTGATATTATTGTATGGGCATGTACTATTTTCTTCAGTTAATAATATAAATAAAGGTCACATTTCCAGATCTCGTTGTGTTCAATGTTTGATTGCAAGCATTGTTAACTAGAACATTAAAGTGTGTTGGATCTGTTAAATTTTTAAGGTTTGGGATCTTCAAACCTTGTGCTATTTTTGAAGGACACTTCTTCTATTTCTCACAAATGAAGTCTT
This sequence comes from Pinus tabuliformis, assembly GCA_031772625.1. Lineage (NCBI taxonomy): Eukaryota > Viridiplantae > Streptophyta > Pinopsida > Pinales > Pinaceae > Pinus > Pinus tabuliformis. The sequence continues at coordinate 727,219,322 of CM062808.1, read as the reverse complement.
TAAACAGTTGCACGCTCAATTTTGTTGTTTTTCATGTCAACCATCAGTCGACAAAGCCAATGTATTTTGGGAACTTCTTTTCTTCTATCTGATAATCTAGTTAAGCGAGGTCTTCACAACCTCAATATCATTCACTTTGTCCTACTAGTCTGGTTTCCCTATGGGCAGTATAGTAGAGCAGAAAACACTCTTTTGTAATATCTCTTTGAACTAACAAAATGTCGAACTTTAAACAAAAAAAATATGGTGTATGTAGGAAACACACAATGCTCATGGTCAAAGCTATACTCGAGGTCAGGATGTTCGTGTTCGAGGATATGGTCAAGGCATACATGATCTAAGGTGAAGGTTCCACACTATACTTGCTTCTCTTGTTTGTTACAGGATACTTCTTCTAGCTAAGTGAAATCTTGTGTTATATTTGAAGGATGCTTCTACTGTTTTTCGCAAATGAAGTCTTTAAACAGTTGCAAGCTCAGTTTTGTTGTTTTGTATGTCAACCATTAGTCAGCGAAGCCAATGTATTTTGGGAACTTCTTTTTTCTATCTGATAATATGGTTAAGCGAGGTCTCCACAACCTCAATATCATTCACTTTGTCCTACTAGTCTGGTTTCCCTATGGGCAAACCAGTAGGGTAGAAAACACTCTTTTGTAATATCTCTTTGAACTAATGAAATGTCGAGCTTTGAACAAAAAACGATGGTGTATGTAGGAAACAAATCAAAGTATTAGAAACAATATTGAGCATAAAGATCTTTGTAGGTTCTAAATACATGTTTTGTTAAGTATTTGAAATCATGTAGTTGTCGCAATGGTGACCCGATGAGTTTCCGCAATGGGTGAAGTGGCAAGAAATTACCAATGAATCATTGTGAGTTCAGATTTATGCTAAAATTCACTGGTATTTTCTTGTTGGTTCACCCATTGTGGCAATTAGTTGGTTCATCATTGTGACAACTCACTAGGTCACTGTTGCGGCAACTAGTCGGTTCACCATTGTGGCAACTTGTTGGGTCATTGTTACAACAACTCACTAATTTGGGTATCCATATTTCTAGCACGGTTTAATTAGCTCATCAAAACAGAATGGGAATTAACCATACTTCACACTTTGTTTGTTTAGTTCTTAATTACTTGTTGAAAACCATAATTAACTTACAACTCAGAAAAATAATTAATATTAAAACCCTAATTGATTTAGTGGCCTTTCTCTCTCCTTTTTTTATTCCTCTCTTCCTCTTCCTTGGGGTTTCTCAATCTTTCCTTAAAACCAAGTGGTGACTCCACTCTCTCATCTCTATTTTCTAGTGGTGATTGTAGTAGGATTGTTTCCCACCTTACTGATACCCTACATGTTTATTACTCCACCAAGGAGTCCCTATCAATGTTTTTATTATCAAGATTGTGGATTCTCCCTTATTACCTCTCTCTCTAAAACCATTGGAAAGAGAAGGGTTAATTAGCAGCATACCATTTGATCAGTCTTGAATTCATAGGATGCTATCCCTCAACTTGCCCTACAATTAGGGTGTTTTCGCCTCTTTAACCTATTAATGGTATCTAAAGGTTATTAAGGTGTGATTGTTGTGTACCCTTCCTTCCTTCTCCCCAGATGAGATATCCTAAATCTATCCATCAGAGGCACACCCTATCCTTTCACTTGATGAACCCTTACCCAAGCTATGGTCAAACACATTCATCTAGTTCCTTAATAGGGGGTCATGGAGACGACCACCTTAATTAAAGTATGCATTCAGTAACCCTGTTTTTTCAAACTTTAGAATTCATTTGCCAATGCCTCCACAACACATGATCTTATTGGAATTCTAAAAAAAAAGTAAAAATATCAAATAACATCAAACAAAAATAACAAAATACAATCTCAAAAATAATTCTTGTAAATGGTGCAAGTACCATAAGGTACCATCCCATAACACCATAGCTTTTACACAATTGAAGCATGGGTGCACATTTTGACTATAACTTAATATTGAGGCTTATTTGTTTGGAGACATGGGTCAAGTTCACACAATTTCAATAACTATACCTAGTTGTAGCTATGATCTTCCTCATTTAATGAACCTTTATGTTGAATTATTGTCCATAGATAATAAAACCACTTTAGAATCACTTTGCTATTAATGTGCCAAGTTATATGGTATTATTTTGGAAAAGAAGTTGAGCATATGGCTTGAAAGTGAAGGTAAGCGAGCTAAAGGCCAAGCGGGTTTTAGAAGACATCACTCAACGACAGACCACCTCGTTACGCTTAGGATCATTGTGGAGGAATGTCGTAATGATAAATCCAATCTCTTTTGTTGCTTTGTGGACTTTAGAAAGGCTTTCTATATGGTTCCTAGAAACAACCTTTGGAATAGATTAGAAGAGCTAAAGGTTCCTTTCGAGTTGAGAGCTGCCGCTATAAGGTTATACGAGAATGTAATTGCCAAGCTAAAAAGCAATGAGGGGTGGTCGAAAGATATTAAATGTAATATCGGAGTTAAACAAGGTTGCCCCCTCTCCCCTACCCTATTTGGCATTTACATCGACAAGCTTGAAGGGTATTTAGAGGAAGCAGGATGTGCTGGCACGATCTTAGTTGGGATAGTCATCATCCTTCTTCTCTATGCTGGCGATATTGTTCTTCTCGCAAGGTGTCCATCTGATCTTGATAAGCAGCTTAGGCTTCTTAAGGATTTCTGCTCTACCATGGGTATGACTGTTAACACTGACAAAGCAAAAGTTTTTATTATCAAATCCAAGAAGGACACTTACGCTAATTTTATGTACGACAATAATAACTTGGAAGAAGTTTATTCTTACAAGTACCTAGGAATTGATATTCATCACAAGCTCAACTGGAAGTATAGCATTGAGAAAAGGATTAATGGGGGGTGGAAAGCTTATTCTAGTCTTGAAAATAATTGTAAAAGGGGAAACCTCGTAATGTGGGATGAAAAGAAGTTCCTCTTTGAAAGTTTAGTCACTCCTGTTATCTTATGTGGTTGTGAGGTTTGGGGTTGCAACATCTCTAGAGAATCATGGAGAAAGATTGAGCAAATCCAGAAGCGTTTTATAACGTATAACCTGAAAATTAAAAGCAATACACCCTATCCTATTCTCCTTATAGAAGTAGGTCTTTCCCCTATCGAGAGCCTAGCTATGACTAGGCTTTTGGTGTACAAGCACAAACTCAATAACATAGGAGACCATAGACTTCCTAAGCTAGCTTTCAATTCCAGCCAAAACCACCTAAGGCTCAAGCGGGGGTGGTATAAAGACACGAGGGCCTAGTTAAACCATTGGGAGATCAATGAGAATGATGCATTGCAAAACATTAATAACATTAAAAACATTGTTACTTCTAAGTTCAAAGAAAAAATGTGGTGTGAGAAAGATTTAGCAGCTAAAAGAAAATGAAGTTATTATAAGAAGGTCATCAACCCCACCCTAGAAGATCAAAAGTATCTCTTTGTTTTAACTAGCTCAGAGAAGAAAATTAATATAACGAAGATTAAAACGAACTATCATGAGCTCCATAATGAAACAGGTCGTTGGGCAGTTCCTAAAACACCATGGATGGAAAGGATCCGCCATCTCTATGAGAATAGGAACATCGAGGATGAAAACCACTTCCTCTTAGAGTGCCCCGCGTACAACCACATTAGATCTCAGTTTCATAATCTCTGTCGCAATACTGACCTTCCTAGCCTTTCATGACGTCAAAATTATAGTGAGCTCGGGAGGCTTCTCTCCAAGCTTTTTGAGCATAGGAATAAAATCTTAAATCAAACTAAATAATTTGTTTCTTTAGTCCGATAGACCAAAGTTTGGTCTCAGTGGACATCAACCATCATCATCAATCATAGTCCTTATTAGTGGCATGAACTTATTATTATCAATGAATATTATATCTTTTAATTTCTTTAATCATAATTTAATAAAAACTATAAATTATTTTGTATTATTTTTGTTTATTCATAAATTTTAAATAGTTAACAATCATATATATATATGATTTATTTTATTTTATTTTAATTTAATTTCAACCCTAAATATTTATTTTACTGTATTTTAATGTTAACCATATAGGGGCTTTGAAAGTTGAACAAAAGACTTCATTACTCATATATTTTACATAACACCAACTTGCCGTGAACCACCCTCAGAACTAATATTAGGATGTATTAAATAAGAACTAATATTAGGATGTATTAAATAACATAAATACTCAAATAGAATTCCGATGTGTGTGTGAGATAAAAAATTATCAAATATTTCATTCATTAATTTTTTTGGTTATTAATATTCTTTAAATATCACATGCCAATTTTGAGTTTGAATGGAGTTATCTCCTTCATACTAGCATGTAATATTAACAATTTATTAACGTTTATTAAATATGTAGTTTTTTTTTTTTTTTTTTCATTATAGTCTATATTGTTTTTATTTTATTGATTATTTTATTTTTATTTTAAAGAGATATGTTAGAATTCTAAATTGAGCATGGAAGGAATTACACATTTCCCTTATATTAGATTGTAGAATAAATTTCTCATAGTAATAATTTTATTAATAATGTAAACACCATGTAAAAATCAAAAGCTACTTGGATATAGACAAATAATATTGTTTTCTCTAAAAATTATTATGTTACTTGTACACCAGAAACCATATGTTGTTAAACATAAAGATGTGAGAGAATATAATTTATTATTATTATTATTATATATATAATTATTTTGAAAGTTTTATAATCATAAAATTTATTCTAATATTTTACAAGATATTTGATTTTTGTTTCTAGCTCATACATACATAACACGATTTATAAAAAACTATGGAAAAAGTCAAAACAACATAAAACAATCTTCTCCACATACTAAAATCTTTAATAAATAGATAAATATTACTTAACTATTATAAAAATATTTAAAAATAAATATTTTTTATTTAAATAATATATATATATATATATATATATATATATATATATATATATATATATATATATTTTTAATTATAAATATAAATATAAACTCTATTTATAATAAATTAAAAATGTATTCCATAGCTAATTCTCACCCTTCCAACTTCATTTAAAATATAGCTTTAATTATAAATATAAATGTAAAATTATATTTCTAATAAATTAAAGATGTATTCCATGGCTAATTCCAACCCTCCCAACCTCATTTAAAATTGCAAATCGAATTATATAAACCTGTTGTTGCAAAATAATGATTCGAGTAAAATGGATCATTTTAAAATACATCTCATTCAAATTTATTTAAATTTCGAGGATTATATTTTGGTGTGATTTTTTCATGATTGCATATGGGGAGCTTAGCCTTGAGCGGTTACTTACTATTTCAGTAACAAAAAATTAAAAAGAGGAGTGTGTTTTTGTTCAAATTGATTTAAATTTTGAGGATTATAAATAAATAAATAAAGAAATTATTTTAACGTTTATAAGACTAAAGATAATTTCTGGGACAAATTTCTTCTTCATCTGCTTGATGTATTTCGCCCTTTTTGTGTGAAGCTTCTCAACAAACCTCTCGCTAAATAGATTATCTCAAGAGCTAGCTGCGAGTTTCACTTTTCTCGAAGCACAAAAAATGCACTCTTTCCTCCCACATTTCTTTTGGCTTTTTCCAGCGCCCTATTTCACAACAGGAGTTGATGAGCATTAGTTCTTAACTGAGCAATAAGAATTTTGGCTCTCCAAGAAATATTGACCTCTATGTATGCTTTTGGTTGATGACTATGAATGGGATTAAACACTTCAATATAGTACTTTTTATTTCTCCCTAGCTCTTTATCCCAAGTACGCTTGTGGAACTTTTCCATAACAAAAGCTTTTATCTCTTTGTTGTTTATAGGACACACGTTCAAGCAAATACCCCATTTGCTAAACCATTTGTTATTTTGTTGCATCCAAGTATTTTTTTTCTTGCACAATCTGTCATTAAAGACAACCTTAGGCCATCTACCCTCTTCCATTTGCTAATTTTTTTTTAAATACCTTATGAGGCACACCATAGCAATTGCTTCAATAGGAGCAGTCATTGTTTCACCTAACAATATAGCATAAGGAATTGCACTTTAATCTTGAATTTGTTTGTAATCAAACGCTTCTGAATTTTCCCTATTTGGCTCCACTGGATGTCGGAGGTACTGCTGGCCCATAGTTCACAACCATAGAGAATCACCAAAATCACTAGAAGCCCAAAAAGAGTTTGAGTGGTTTTCCAGTCCCATAACTCTATCTCTCTACAACGATTTTGAACAGCATAAAATGTTTTCCAACCCCCCAAAGTTCTTTTCTTTCTACAACCATTCTGGCTTAGATTTTTGCTAAAGTCAATTCCGAGATATTTGTAATCTGCAACTTCTTCTAGAATGTTGCCTTCAAAGTAGAACTTATGTTGGTTATGTTTTCTTTTCTTAGAGAAAACCATTACTTTCGTTTTGCTGATATTGACTTGCATCCCCACACTTCTACAAAAATGCTCAAGGGATAGTAAGTGCTCTTGCAAACCAAGAGCCGATTTAGCAAGCAGAATAAGGTCATCTGCATACAAAAGAAGCCTTATAACAAACTTTCCCAAATAGATACCATCACCCCCTTGTGAATTTAACCACTCAAGCTTGTCGATATATAAACCAAAAAGGGTAGGAGACAGTGGACAACTTTGTTTGACCTTGATATCGCCTCTGAAACTTTCACAAATGCCTGCTGAAGTTCTAATTTTGAATTTCACCTCTTCATACAGCCTATGGACAACTGCTCTCAAATGTATAGGAACCCCAAGTTCCTCCATTCTGTGCCAAAGCTTATCCCTAACAACCGAGTCAAATGCTTTTCTGAAATCAACAAAGCAACAAAAGACTTCTTCCTTTTTCTCCCAAGATTTTTCAATGATGAGCCTTAAAGTTATACAATGATTAAATGTGGAATGTTTAGATCTAAAACCTACTTGCCCTTTAGCGCGCTTATCTCTCTCTTCTGCCCACTTGCTTATTTTGTTTTCTAGCATGCTTCCAAATAACTTTGCAAACAAAGGGTTTATCATGATGGTTCCATAATTGGAGGGATTATTAACGTCACCGCTCTTGAAAAGAGGTATTGCCAGACTAGTTGTCCAATCTGTGGGGAGCCCCTGTTTTATGATGTTGAAAATTTTTGTGATGTGAGGTGCAAGAATCTTTGAGCCCCACTTTAGATATTTTGCTTGGAGTTCAAGGAAGTCTTTTGCTTTTCCAATACCCAACTTCTTGATACCCATCTCTATTTCTTGCACCATGAAGAGTTCAGTGTTAGCATTGACCAAGGAGGGAGGATCACCTTTGAGATCTTGCTCATAGAATTATTTTGCATAATCAAACCATTGTTTATATTTTTTCTGATTGGAATTCCCTCTAAAATAATTTGAGATTATTTTTCAAAAAAATTAAGAAAATTATAGTTTGGTTTGGCTTCTTAATGATAGGCTGTGGGAGGTTGAGTATTGAGCGGTTACTCACTATTACTATTATTACTATTTCAGGATTAAAGAAGCAAAAAGAGCTATTTCAGGGTTGAAAAAGCAAAACGAGGAGTGGGCGGGTTGATGTATTTAAGAAAACAAAAAAGCTGTTAATTTAAGCCGTTCGATGTGGGTAGGTGAAAAAGCAAATGTGACTGGTATATTATCATCTCATCTGGGTCTGCATCTGGGTCTGCATGACAGCTTATCTGGCCCAAAGTGCTGCAATGCTCTGTATTTTTGTTCACGCTGCAGTTTCCACTTCTGCAGCCCTAATAAATGCATTTTCTGGAAGTAGGGGCTGAAATTGTCTGTAAATTCATATCGTGCTTTGTACTTACACGGTATGTACTCTGTTATAATGAATTTCCATCCTCTCAGAAATTGCGAACAGCAACTCTTCTTTCTCTCATTTCAATGCACTGCTACCATGAATTTGCATCATCTCAGAGATTGCGAAAAGCATATATATTGTATTCGACCTCTCTTCTTTCTCTCGTTTCAATGCACATTCCTTAGTTTTTCCCTGAGTTACAAATTTCTGTATTTTTGTATTCTTTGGTATCAACAATTAATCAATGTTTTTAAAGTTTTCCCCTCATGTTTGAGTTTACACATTTTTGGAGGACATATAATGGTTATGCAATCATCTGTGGAATGCTCAGTACGCTGATATTTTTTTTGGGTCGTGGTGGCGGCAGATAATGAGGTACGATTAGTTCCATCCCATGTGGATGAATTAATAAAAATTAATTTTCTTGATTATAAGTGTAGTTTGATCTGTATGTCACAAAAGAATCGATTCAAAGAGAGTATCATTTATTTGTAATGTTGGCATCTTACATCTTCCAGGCTGAATAGACATAGACATCAGGGTGAATAGACAGTAGAATTTATAGATGTAAATTTTACGAACACTGCAGAACTCTCTAAGGTTTTATTTATGTTGTTATTTTTGTAATTTCAGGTATCAACATTTAATCAATGTTTTTTAAGTTTTCCCTTAATTTGAGTTCACAAATTTTTGCAGGGCATAAAATGGTTATGCTACCATCTGTGAAATGCTCAGGACGTTTTGGTTTTTTGGGATGGTGGTGGCAGATAATGGGGTACCAGTGCTTCTATCCCGTGTGGATGAATTAATAAAAAATATTTTTCTGATTGTAAGTGTAGCGTGATCTGTATGTCAAAAAAGAATCGATTCAAGGAGAGTATCATTTATTTATAATGTTGGCATCTCACCTCATCCTGTCTGAACAGGCCTAGACATTGTGCTGAATAGAGATTAGAAGTTATAGATGTAAATTTTACAAAGACTGCAGAATTCTGTAAGGTTTTATTTATGTTGTTATATGTTAATAAATAATAGTATAGTTCGCTTCTTTTTCAGGTTTATACTTCATCTGATGTCATTGGAATGGGTTTCCTCTTTTTCAAGCGATGCAGAGAAAGCGGAAAAACTGGACCGGATTTTTGCGGGCTTTTTTGAAAATTTTGTTTTTGTTGGTTGAATACTTTGTTTTTACTGGTGGTTGAGTGTTGTGGACGGTAGTCCTCTCTTCCGTTTATTTTTATGGGTTTTCGTTGCCAGCCAGCCCTGTTTTCTCACTTGCTCTGTTTTTCAGTAATTGCCCTTTTTTCTCTTGTCTCTCTGTTTTAATGAAACGCTACCGTCTTCGGAACCATACCGGCTGGGTTCACTCCAGCGGCAAAACACTGAACTCTACTTAAGGTTATTATTTGATTTATTGAATTGGTATATAAATTTAATATATATGTGTTTTTCCTTGAAAATGCATATGGGTTTGTTCCAAATTGATACTGCACTACCATTTGTACTCAATGACAGCGCAGTGCTATTCGTACTGCTCTCACAACGGATAAATTAATTGAGTTAATGGCGAGTTCAGATTCCACTTCTATGGCCGCAGAACAAACGGTGAATTCATTGCATTTCTTCTCCGCCTTGGCTTTGAGGTAGGCAGCCCCATATATTTCAAGTATTTATTTCGAATATTCTTATCATTTCTTCGCATATTATTTATACATAAATATATTATATTAGAAAACACTTTATTTCTTTGCATATCATTTATACATAAATATATTATATTAGAAAACACAACATCAGGGCGCATGCTCACGCTGCCATAAGGCGTGTCGACAATCGAAGAGTTATAACTGTGTTAGCTTTTTTTCATATTTTGCATACTTATATTCTATAATAATAATGATTCGAGTGATTTGGGTTAAATCAAAATCGGAATATAAAAAGTATAATTAGGATTTTATTTATTTTTTATATTAGTATAATTTTTATATCATTTACACAACGGTGAACACATTTAGACCCATGAAGTATAGAAGCTAACATTCATTTACATAATATATTATATTAGATTCTACTTAGAGATGGAAGCTAACACTTTGATGAGATTTTAAGAATTTTGTTTATATTATTTTATGTTTTTTTAATAATGATTATTATAATGGGAAGTTTTAAATGAAATTTTAAATATAAAAGATATGATTAATATTATGGTATATATTAATATTATTTTAATTATATAAATAAAATTAAATTTGTTTTCAATATTTTTACATAATTAATATTGTTAATGATATATTTTATATTAATATGGTTTTAATTATATAAATAATATTGTGTTTTTTCATATTATAATTAAAAATACATGATGATAATCACTTAAAGTCATTTTAAAATAATGATGATGTAATTGTGGTTAGTTTTTTTTTAATTTAAAGTGGAGCTAAAATTTGTAGAGAATGGATTTCAAAATATCACAAATATCGAGTTACAACATATCTTTAAAGACTTACTAAAATATTTTGACAATAATGGTGGTTTGTTGATCAATCCTTATAAAGTTCATTCTCTAAGTTTTCCCTATAAATTAATCTATCATGCTACAAGTGTCTATATCTTATTCATTTTATAATTTCCACATCCCCTGAAGGAAGAATTGGATTTTTTGATAATAAGACTTTGAAATTGTATTTAGTTATATTAATTTAATTTCATGATATCTGCTGCTATAACTTAATTGAATATTTATTTGTGTAGATAATAGTTTCATGCTCACACAATATATACACTGCTACTGTGAATTTCTATTGTCTTGGAATTTGCAACAGAATTTATATTGTACCAACCTTCTTTTTCTAGTATCAACCATAATGGTTATTTTGTTATTTTTTCTCCGTGATTAAACTTCAGTTTTTTTGCATTCTCTTATATCAATACATAATCAATGTTTTTATAATATTTTTTCTCTAATAGTTGAATTTACAAATTCTTACACTAGATAAAATATCTATGTTATCATTTTTATTTTTTTTCCAGTAAGGAAGCAAGAGTACTTGCATTCTATTTGGATTAATCAATAAGAATTATTTCAAAACTAAACCTATTTTTATTCTTATACTTCATTCTAATACCTTTCGATTTAGAGAAAGCAGAAAGCCGGAGGTCCCGCATGAAAAGAATGGTCCCGATTATGCATTTTTGCTTCTCTCCGTTGATTATGAATTTATTTTTGTTTTCCATGACCGGTCGGCCCTGTTTTCTCTTTTGTTCTGTTGTGCAATAATTGTCCTCTGTTTGTTCCAATTAAACGCTACTTTCTTTTATTTACATACGAAACAAGTGAGATTTCCTCTCTAGCCTCAACCCAGGCCAACACTAAACTCTGATCAGGTTATTAGTTGATTTACAGAATTTGGTTAAAATTAAATACAAATATATTTTTGGTTGAATATAGATATGGTACATTCAAATTGATTCTGCTAGTGCAACACCATTCGTACTCAACTTAGTGATATTCGTACTACGCACAGTGGATGAAGTAATTCAACTTCTATCGCAGACAAATTCATTTCACAGTCTTCTTTCGGGGTAGTGTTTCAAAGTCTTCTTTTGTTTCTGGGTTTAGGCTTGGCTGCCCTCAGTTTTTATGGCGTGTTGTAAGTGGCCTTTGCCCTCACTATGTCTTTTGATGATTAGCCGCTACTGCTATGACCCTTCTTTTTGGTTTTTTTTGCCCTCGTTGTTCTTCACTCTTTTGGGGTTTCTAGAGACCCTGTGTGCCCTGGTTTTTAGAGTTCAGTTGCTGTTTTAAAATTTTCATCAATGTTGTTAATGTATATATAATTTATATATTATTCTAGTTGTATATTAAGTTTTTTTTAAGTATAATTTTTCTTTTGTAATTTATATTAAATCATTTTTTAAAGTTTTTCTTCTTTTTATTTCCAAAAATTTAAAAAAAAATATAAAATTACATCGAAACTCTTAATCTTAATAAAATAATATAATAAAATAGTACAAAATCAAATTATAAAAGAGCATCATGTGAATGAGACTTGAACTTGAGTGAAATGGTATTCATTAAACCCTTCCAATCACCATTCAATAGATACTCCTCATTCTTTTAACAAAAAAACCAAATTATCCTCTAAGGAAAAAAATCATTTCACACCATTAATGTAATTTCTTTGCGTATCATTTACATAAACCTATTAGAATTCACTCATACACGGAACACATCATTGAGAATGCATGCTTCACCAGTCGGCGCGTCAAGAGATAAAGAGATTTGACTGTGTTAGCTTTGGTTGATGTTAAGTTCTGTTGCGAGTTTATGTTTATATTTTACGACCATTGTAATTTGGAGTATTTTAGGGCAAAGTCTAAACAGTAATGGAAAAATTAGTATAATTTTATTTTTTATATCTATGTAATTTTTTTTAGGATATTACTAGCCTAACACGTTAGATTGCAATCCTACATCGAACACAACATTCTTATTCAATACGCATGAAAGGGATTTTGATTATAATATATATAAAAGTTTATTGTCTTTATAAATAATTATAATATATAAATTTTAAATATATTTAATATTATAATTTATATTAATATTATTTTAACTAATAATATTGATTTTTTTAATATTATTATTAAAATACATATTAAAATAGTATAAATTTATTTCAATTTAAAAAAAAAATACAATACTTGTTATATTCAAAGATTAAATACGATTAATCTTTTACGTTTTCTTATCTAGATTAATCCATAATTTTTAGTATTATGGTTTGAAAAAAAACATTATATATAAATTGATACTGGATTGTTAATTAGATTTAAGTATTGTTATTTGTATGGATGAAAATGTTGCTAGTTTCTATCTCTACTCATTTTGTAATTTCTATTTTTGCACATTTAAGTTCTCTGAAATTTTTGTACAACATATATATTGCTATTATAAATTTCCATCATCTCAAAAATTATATTGAACATGTCTTCTTTTTTTATGATCATATTAATTCATAATCATTATTTTTAGAAAATCGAATAAATATTTATTTGTACAAATAATATCTTACTCAATTCATATATATATTTTTATATAAAGATCTCAAAATAACTATACTACCACCTATGAAATGTTAAGGACATTGATATATATATATATATATTTACCGATAATAAAATATTAATATTTTCATCTCATTTAAATGGATAATAATAACTATTTCTAATTTCAAATTAATCAAAACTAATTATTCCTGTTTTTAATTGCAGTTTAGTTTCAGAGAGTTCTGGGTAGCTTTATTTAGAGAATGCAATATATGTATGTCACAAAAATCGGTTCAAAGAGAGTGAGATTGTTTGTCTCATTTATCCACAACGTTGGCATTTCATTTCTTTCAATTTGATTAGTAAAATTTTACAAATATGAACACAATTATATATAATTTTATTTATGTAGTTATATGTTAATAAATAATGTTACATAATTTTATTCCTATATTGTTATATGTTGATAAATAATGTTACAGTTTGCCTCATTTTTACGTTTAAATTTCATTGGATGCGATGAGAATGAAGCGGAAAAACTGGACCTCATGCAAGGTAAAGAACAGGGCGGATTTTTGTGGTTTTGAATATTTTGCTTCCGTCAGTTGATTGAACTTTTTTAATTTGTGGAGAGAGTGGTGTATGGTAATCCTTTTTTCAGTTTATTTTTATTTTTGTTGTTGCTGGCCCGCTTGTTTTCTCTTTTCCTCTGTTTGGCAGTAATTGCCCTCTTTGGCTTGTTTTTGCTACTTCCGGAACCATACCTGCGGGATCCACATCAGCTTTAACCAACACAGAACTGTCTAATCAGATTATTATTGGTTTTCATGAGTTGTTTAAATTTAATATAAATATATTTTTAGTTGAATATACATTTGGCTAACCTCTTTATTTTCAATATTAATGTAATTTCTTTGTTTTCAGTTACTTGAGATATCAGACATCATATCATGAGTTGTTTAAATTTAATATAAATATATTTGTAGTTGAATATACATATGGCTAACCTTTTTATTTTCAATATTAATGTAATTTCTTTGTTTTCAGTTACTTGAGATATCAGACATCATTCATATGAGATTATTTGCAAATTGATTTAAAACCACAGTAGTAGGAATTGGTGATGGGATTTGGCTACATATTGCTTATAGTTATACAGGGAGTTTAATTTTGAGTTTTTTGTTTTTCTTTACTAATGAGATTTTGATCTAAAACAAAGCTTTCAAGTATATATAGTCTATAGCCTTGTTCAAGATTGAACCATAAAACTTATAAGACAAAACTACCCACCAAACCATTAGACCATATCCTCACTCATTTAATATAAACTATTAAATGTGTGCAAGTGAAAAAAGAAAACCCAGCATTAACCATTCAATGTAGGCATGCCACAAGTATAATATGATCTCATCTGCATTTGCATAACATCTCAATCTTGGCAAATGTGCTGCAATGGTTTGTATTTTTGTTTATGTTGTAATTTTCACTTTTGCAGCTCAAATAATTAGATTTCTGGAAGTGGGGCGCTAAAATTATTTACAAATTCAATTTGATGATTACATATTGTCATTTATAATACTTACTCTGTCAGACCAGGAGGTAACTCCTCAAATCAAAACTCATATTATTCATTCAGGTTGTTCATTATTATATACAAGAGGGAGTGATTGTTTGGTTCATCTCCTGGTGACTCTCTATCTTCTCTATTATTTATTTACATTAATTACAGCTATAGACCCAATCCCCCTGATTAGGTGTCAACATTTCCCCCCCTTAATCTGAAGGGATGTTGATGATTTCAAGCATCGTTTTGAATCTTTCAAGCTTTTCTCTTCCAAGTGCTTTGGTGAAGATGTCTGCAATTTGCTTATTAGTGGAACAAGGGCGGAGATGGATTGTTTTGGCCTCAACATGATGTCGAATCAGATGATATTTAGTATTGATGTGTTTTGTTCGATCATGGAACTTTGGGTTCTTGGCCAACTTTATTACAGAGGTATTGTCAATCATGAGTGGAATTGATTGTACTTGTTTTACTTGGAAATCTTTAAAAAATTTCTTAAGCCACACAATTTCTTTTGTTGCCTCAGCTGCTGCCACATATTCTGCCTCTGTTGTGGAATCTGTTGGAATTGATTGTTTGTGTGATCTCTAGGAGACAGCTCCTGATCCAAGACTCATAGCATAACCTGAAGTAGATACCCCAGTTTCTTTGTCTTCATCGAAGTCTGAATAAGAGTATCTAATCAAGTTGAAGTCGCCCACCTGTGTATACTTGGTTCCTAAGTCTTGAGTTCTCTTTAAGTACTTTAAAACTCTTTTTGCAGCAGACCAATGTCCCTCACAAGGCTTTTGCATAAATCTGGAGAGGATTCCAACAACAAACGAAATGCCTAGTCTGGTAGTAGTTAGGTAGTTGAGACTTCTTACAAGTTGTCTATACTTTGTTGCATCCTCAAATTCTTTTGCTTCAATCAATGTTAGCTTTAAGTTTTTTTCCATTGGAGTAGTTAGAGGATTGCGTTCAGTCATGCCAAACCTGTTCAATAGATCTCCACTGTACTTCTTTTGGGAAATGAATATGGACTTCAGATGTTGATTTATTTCAATACCAAGTGTTATGGGGAAAACTAGTGTCTATTCAGAATTGCTAGTTCCACTAAGACGGGTAGCTATCTTAGAAATAAACAAACTAAAGTCACTTGTGTTTTTCTTTATGAGGGATAGATGAGAAAGAAGCAGAGAGTACCAACCTCAGTCTTTCGCTTGGCTCCTTGCTTGTTTCCTTTCATCTTTGACAGAATCTTGCCACTCCTTTCTTACTTGTCCCGCTTCAGGGAACACTTGTAGAGTCAAAGCATCATAATACCATCAAAGCATAGAGATCTATCACTATAAACAATATAGGATCAGATATATATTGACCATACAAACAAATATATGAACACAATATTCAGAGATACACAAGAATATGGAGGGAAACTCAAATAGCTTTATTGATAGAAGTAGTAGAAGAGAGGATTACAACCACTTGGTCTGACTCAGCGCCATCCTCCCAGCATGAAAGCCCTCTTCACCTCATACAAAGTAATATCACCCAACAATGTCTTCAAAGAGAAACCAACAACACTTCCTTGCAAAGTACAAAATTCCAGCCTTTGGATCTCTGGGATGGGGAATCCATATATAGATGTTTGCAGGGGGTGAGTCAGCTTCTATGATTTTGATTAGTGTCATCTCTCTGATGGTTCTTGGTTCCACTGGGAGATTTCACGATCTCTTACTCATCCTTGGGCGAATTCAGAGAGGCAAGTGTTAAATGAGCAGCTTCTAGAAGATTTTCAGGGTCTCCACTTAACAAACTGCTTGTGCCATTTGTCTGCTCTCGCTCATCGCACCCTACAGAAGGGATTTCCAGTATGCATTGCACTTTTTGCATGTCGCAGGTGAGATGCATCGCACCCTTAGCACTGGGCAGTCTGTATGCTCCTGCTTTGACTAGTTATGAGTAGTTTTTCATGGAAAACTTCTGGGAGATGATGTGATCAGCTGACCTTACTCCTTTAGGGTATGAAACAACACTTTTAGGGACGTAGAAGCCCTTGGTTTATGGACATATGTGATTGGGGTTACAGTGCCCAAATATGTCTATAACAGTTGCCCCCTAAAGCATGAGGTTGTAAATCTTTTGATGTCAGGTGAAATGCTTTATTATGAGGATCCGAGGTTTTTCGAACTGGAAGGTGACCTGTAATAAGATACAATACAATACATTATCTTCATAATATTCTCATGATCTAGCTGAGGCGGGCATTCCCATGCTCAGCTCTATAAATTCATTTTCATGTACATAGGACAGAGAACCGTCTGTGTGCAGACTGATGATTCTGGTAGAGCCATCATCCCTTAGTTTGGATGATTATCTGTGCAGCAATGATGTACATTTGATGTCTTTATTTTCCTGAATATATCGCAACCTGGATGGATGAAACTAGATCCGGGGTCTTCAAAACTCGTTCAATCTTCGCTCGAAAGTACAAGTCGATCCATGTGAAAAGATGCTCTGATGTCGAACATGGAAAGACATCGTCTGATTACCAGCCAATGGCATAAGCTGTTAACAGGTGCAAGAGGAATCACCGATGATGATGATGATGACCCTCAAGGTAGTGCAATACACTTCACGTGGTGTGAATACATTAGTCGATGTCGAACACCACACAAAATCTTTCGGTCGATGGCCATTAATGTAAACTTGTCGTCGGATGTGAGAAACTTGCCATTGAGGCATGCAAGCTTCAAAGTACTGAAAGGGTTGTTCCTAAGTCGACTTCTTGGATAATGAGCTGATGTCGACAAGAAGTGACCCGTCGTATGAGGGCCTTAATGAATCCCACATATACGACAAGAAACGGAGCAAGTGATTTTGTGGAGGTGAAAACGATCTAATGATACAAGGTTCAAGGTGGCGTCATGAAAGAATGAAGCGTGAAGGTATTGCAGCGGATGAGACACAAGCTGGGTTGGTGAATTCTTTGAGCGACTTCTCTTGAACATATCGGCAACACTGAAATGGATTGGCAGTGTTAACCCCAAAAGTGGATGGTACGGTGGACCAATGGTGATATGACAGGTAAACGGAATAACCCAACCCGACTTAATCATGGTGATGGAGTGAAAGTGTCATGTTCAAGAGCGACCTGCTACCAATAAAGTTTCTTCAAGTTTTCTTCCAAATTTTCCCTAGTCATTTATGACCAGTACCTCTTTATTTTTGTCAAGCTTGAGGAGGATAACATATGCTTGTTCTATAATTTTCCCTTCGGGCAAACCCGTCACTATGTTTTAACGAGCCTAGAGACAATGAAACTCGCTCTTGTCTGAATGGACAAATTTGTCACTATTGTTTTAACTAGTTTAACGACAAGGATAACTCAATTCTTTTCAATTTTAGAGAGTTTGAAAAGAGACGGAAGGAAAACTCCAATATTCATTTTTCGTAATATAATCCATTAAGTCTGAAAAGGTATAAAACAATGTGAAAGGGATGAATCTTCGATAGTTTTAACGAGCCAAACAAGACAAACACTCGATCTTTTTGTGTAATAATCCCTCAGGTCCAAAAATATTAAAATCTAGAGGAGGGATGGCACTTCCAATCACTTTAACGAGCTGGAGAGGCCAATTGCTCGGCAATCTTTTCATATTTTATGAGTCAGATGAAAGAAGCTTAAAGGAGACTCGTTTTTGAGGAACGAGTGATGTTTTCGGATAGCAGCTGGTTTCAGGTAATGTTTGGAAATTTTCAATCACGGTAGTGTAAAGAAGGTGGCTAATAGGATCATTCATCGCAGTTGTTCCTCAAAAGGGGTAAACAATCAAATGGAGGCGTATGATCGGCTAAAAAAAGAGTGGAGGTGATGGTACGGACACGACCAAGGCTCAAAAGCTAATAATAATGCGACCGCAATGGTTATTTATCAGGGATGGGTTCATTTTTTAACGAGCTTAAACTCTGGTGGAACATATGCTCATTGCTAGGTTTATTTTTTAACGAGCTTGAACTTTGCGTAAAACTGCTCGTGATAATGGTCATTGATATTCGATTCACCGTTAACACTATGTTCTTTTGACGGTTGTACTACCTATTCAATTGCTCCATCACATCGATTAGAAATGAGAATACATGCTTGAAAAATGAGTTTAAAAACTAATACCCTACTTAAATTACGTGAATAGTAACTTAAAAGTAGATTTTACCCCTCATTTTACCATTTCATTTGGATTTGTGATTTTTGGAGCTCTAGAGGTGTTTTCCCCCTTGATTTTCATCAGCTGATCTTGGGAGATTCTGTGGACGATTTTTGGCGCCGTCTGGACTAGGTAGGAGCTAAATTTGAGCTCTTCAATTGCGTTCTTTCCTTTTTGAATTCTAAGCATGTTTTCCTGCTTTTCTGGGCCCCCGGGGTTTTAACATTTCGTTCTGCCCCCATCGCACCTAGTATACATCGAAAGGTGCGATGCATCCTAGGCTAGCCATTGGCCAGTCAGTATGCATCTCACCTAGTACACAGCTAGGGTGCGATGGGTGTAAGGAGGAAAACTTTGCACTGATTTTTCATGGAAATTTTGCCTATTTTTTTCCAAATCAGGATCCTAATTCTTCTCTTGTTTGTTTTTCAAAGATTCATCGGAGCAAAAATGGTTGTTACATGGTGTGAACGCGAGCATGAAGAAGATGACATGGTTGCCTTGCATGATCCGGGTACGGTAACTGCATTGCGGAACTGTGGCTTGCTCAAGTTCTTCTGCATATCTAGCATGAGGCAACAAATCAACTTGTTGCAATATTTCTTCGATGCATGGGATCCTACCAACCAAGTTTTCCAGATAAGAGGCAAATCCATCCCCGTGATTGTTGAGGACATCTACTTTTTGATCGGTTTATCAAGGCGTGGTGCCCCTCTCTCACTATCAGGTTCTGCCCGTGGGGGCGAATCCGTGAGGGATTATATTCGCCGATACTGTAGGGAAGGATCTCAACCGAGCAGGGACGGCAAGATTAGTATCCGAGATGTCACCGACTGGTCCTTGAGGACTATTTTATTCACCTTTGCTAGATTGGCTGGTAGTGCGGCCCTTCACTTGGCCAACAGGTCCTATATGCATTACACCTTGGAATGCCTCGAACCCAAGGTATTCAACTGGTGTGATGCAGTACTTCCAGTGATTAAAGAACAACGTACCAAGGTGAAGAACGAAAGATCCAAGAATTTTGGCTATGGTTCTATTCTGCCTACTTTCGCCTTGGAGAAGATCCCACTAATGCAGCCACAGTACATCTCACTTGGCCTACCACCACCGACTGAGCCACGGATGCAGAGATGGGTTGACCTTATGGCCAGACATGCTGGTCAATCGCAGGTTTCATTATCTGATGCTTTCTTCGAGTGGTTCAGCCGTCAACAGATGGTTTATGCTGAGTGTCCGTATGCTGGGACGGATTTCTGGGGTGGCCCAGATTTGGTGCTGCCGGCTGGCGAGCAGTGGGGTGTCATAGGTAAAAATCTCTGACCATATCTCTATTTATTGCTCTTATAATGTTTTTGTGCTTTTCAAATGTTTATCAAGACTAATCAAAACTCATGTGCTTATGCAAATATCAAACCAGTGCGACCAATAGTGCGCCTGAGAGCAGTAGCTGCCGTTCCAACAGGGGAGGTTGTAGGGAGGGTCGTCCTTCGCGATCTAGATGTAGCTGAGACTCTTGCAGTGTTGCAGGAACAGATCGAGGGTCTCACCCTTGGTATTCCGGATGTGAGGACCGATGAGCTGCCTCTGAGATTACAGCGCCATACCACTGGCGTGCCGAGTCGATGGACTAGGCTCTTACGCATGATTGCACAGGCGGTGACTTGTTATCACCAGCACCATTAGATTAGGGTGCCCCCTTGCATTTTGAGTTTTTGGGTCATATGACCAATTTTTTCCTGGACACAGAACACTATGTACAAACTATAAACAGTTATATATATTTTTTTATTTTCGGAGCTTTATTTTGGTTAAGTTATATGATCCTGATGCAAATATTGATGAAATGTTTTTCTTTTACAAATGTTACAAATGTCTATCTAACACATAATTTGATAATGAATCGGTTAATGTGTTTAAGTTTCTGGAAATATGTTGATATTGAATGGAATCGAACTGTCTTTCCAAAATCTTGACCCTTAGGAACATATGATAGATAGCTAGATTCCAAACAGAATAGATGTTGGTAAGTTGTCTAATGACGAGCTGTGAGTCTAGCCTGACGACAATTCGGCGTATGCCATGTGCGATGGCATCAGAGAGGAGCTCTATCAACGCGATATATTCAGCGATGTTGTTCGTTGATTGACCAATACACACCCCTCTGAAACTCACTAACTTGCCGCTTAGATCAAAGATGGCCCAAGCTGCAGAAGATTACCTAACCAAAACGATCACTCTTAGCGAAAACAAAAATGTAACAAAAGCATATGAAGAGGTTACCATGCCGAGTCAAGCATAGTAACGTTTAAGGTACAACCCGTTTTGGGGTTGCCACAGTGGAATCTCGTTGTAATCTACTAGCTCATAGGCTCTTTTTACTAATACACGCTTAACAATATAGGGACCCATCCACAAAGACTGGAACTTACCTGCTCCCAATTTATCAGATTCCTGATCGTAAAGCAAGACCAGGTCACCTTCTGAGAAAACGCGGGGTTTGACATTCTTGTCAAATTGTGCTTTGACTCGTTTCTTATGTGCTTCGTTAGCCAAGGTGGCATCACGACGGGTTTCATCCAGTTGGATTAACTCTAAGAAACAAGCCTCTTCCTCTGAAGTTTCGGGGAGGAGGTCAACTGCGAGCTTGAGAGACGAAATTTCGCACTGAACTGGTAAGATCGCTTCTAGGCCATACACCAACTGAAAGGGCGTAAACCCGGTCGCATTTCTCACCGATGTCTAGTATGCCCACAAGGCTGAGTACAGGATTAGGTGCCAACTCCGTTTATGGACTCCAATCATCCTTTGCAGCATGTGTTTCAGGACTTTGTTGATCACCTCAACTTGCCCGTTAGCTTGCGGATAATACGAAGTAGAGCTATCGTGGGACAGTCCTAATTTGGCAGCCAATTCAACCATCATGTGATTGCGGAAATGCGATTCATGATCTGTGACTATAGCTTGTGGAATGCCGAATCTGGAGACTACATGATTGAAAAAGAAAAGAGAGGTCGTTTTGTTGCTGTTGTTTAATGTAGGCATCGCCTCGACCCATTTCGTAAAATAGTCAACTGCGACTATGATATACCCATGCCCCCCGACCGAGATGGGGTTACATTGCATCAAATATATGCCCCATTTGGCGAATGGCCCAACAAAGACTACTGGTTGCAGAGGTGTGGGTTGTATTCTGGTTTTGCGTTCGAAGATTTGACAAGCATGGCAACTTCTGACTGTGGTTATGCAATCTTTGAAAATTGTTGGCCAGAAGTATCCTGCTCGTAAAATCTTTTGTGTCGTAGCATAACCAGATTGATTCCCCCCACATGTGCCTGAATGGAAATCATTCAGGACTTTGTCGGCCTCCTCATGGGTGAGGCACCTTCGCAGAACTGTATAGACACCACAACGGTAAAGCGTATCACCGACAATCATGTAGTCCTTTTCTTGGTATCAAGTTCGTCATTGTTCTGAGCGAGAGGTATTATACCTATATGTTTTGGTTTGGAGATAAATGGTTATATCTCCATACCACGAATCGATTGAAGATATCAGAAACAAAGATTCATTCATGATTGTTGCTTTGGATGTTGAATCGTTGGACGACGATGGGAAATCACATAGTAACTCCGCGAAAACCAGACCTTTCTTTGATTTGGATTTTACGAATTCCAGATCAAATTCTTGCAAAATTGCTATCCACTTCGAATATTTGCCCCCAAGCAACTGTGGCGACAAGATGTAAGTCATGGGGTTGCAATCTGACCAAACGGTAGTTTTTCGAAAGAGAACATAGTGTCGAAATCTCTGTATTGCTTGAACAGTTGCAAGAGCCAACTTTTCAACATAGGAGTATTTACTTTCTGTATCATTTAAGTTTCGACTTAAATAATAAACAGGATGTTTGATTCCATTGTCTTCTTAAACTAAAACCATTGCGATGGTCGTATTTGCTACAGCCAGATACAGGTTAAAGTCTTTTTGATAATTAGGAGCGTACATTAATGATGCTTTTATTATGGATTCCTTTAGAGTATCAAAGGAAGCTTGCGCAACCTGATCCCAGTTGAAGGGTACTTCTTTTTTCAACGGACGTGTATAATCTTTAGCAAGTTCGGCGTAATTTGGAATGAACCTCCTCAGAAAGTTTGCTTTCCCTTGGAGTTTCTGAATCTGAAGCAAATTTGAAGGTGGAGGAAAATCGATGATTGCCTGAACCTTGCACGGGTCGAGACGTTCCATCCTTTGAAGCTACAAAGCCAAGTAAATGACCAGAACCGACACAAAACACACACTTGTGCGGATTGAGTCTTATTTTGTAGTGTTGGCAACGTAGAAATATTTCTCTCAAATGCTGCGGATGATCGGTCCGCTTTCGCAAATGCGCCGGAAGATCCTCGAGGTATGGTTGAACGATGTTCTTGATGTCGTGGAAGGCATAATTCATTGCCCTCTGAAAAGTTTCCCATGCGTTCTTTAAACCAAAAGGTAGCTTACAATACGTGAATGTGCCCCACGGACAAATAAATGCGGTCTTTGACTGGACTTGTGGGCTGATATTTATTTGATTATACCCGGAAAATCCATCCATAAACAAAAAGATTTCACATCTGGCGCATTCATCAATTATCCGGTCGATGAAGGGTGTAGTGTAGTTGTCCTTTGGACAAGCTTGATTTACATCCCTGTAATTGATGCACACTCTAATCGTTCCCTGCTTTTTCATCACAGGAACAATGTTTGATACCTAATAAGTTAGAGGAACCAGGTAAATGAAACCAACATGGAGAAGTTTTTCAACTTCTGCCTTGATGGCAGCGGCTTTCTTTGGGTGCACCTGCCGAAGCCGTTGTCTTACTGGTTTGACATCTAGATACATCTTAATTTCGTGTTCAACTATGCTCGAGTCAATGCCTGGCATTTCTTCATATGACCATGCAAAGACATCTCTGAACTCGCGAAAGAGAGCATAATATACTTCCAGTTCTGAAGAAGAACAAGATTTGCCGACATGAATATTCTCTACAACATCTGGTTTGGTCGAGATATTTATGGCAATAGTTTCTTCAATATTGGACAGATTTTGCTCGGAATCCACCGTATTTACAGTATTTGATAGAAAATAAAAAATTGAAGGATGATTAAGGTCACTGGAGCAATCTTCATTGTAATCCGGAAGATGGGAATGATGGTGGTAATCTTCCCATGGTGCCCCCTCTATGTTCATTGACTGAAAAATTCCTTCGTCTGTAGAATGTACATGCGACCAAGGATCTGAAGAGGTACCATACTCCTTAGACCTATCTACCCAAACGCTTGATGAGCATTCATTTGGGTTTGCCTCCCATGCCGAGAACATTGATTGCTACAATATTTCTATTGGGCTTGGAGGCAATACCTGGTGATGATCCATGCTAACATCGTGTTCAGACATCTTCTGAATGGAAGATACCATATTGCAGGTTCCCACTGTGGCCACTTCCGCCAAGTTGTTTGGAGGCGGTAGGGCAAAAGTACCCATCAATGTAAGGTCTTTTAGCAGGCCTACTCCGATATTTTGAAGCAACTGAGAGCTTCTGTGGATCATCGGGATGCTTCCCGTCACTTGTGAACTGTTGGGAAGAAAGGTTTGTTGGTCAGCGATTGTAATTCCTCCTTGAAAAGGAAATGCAATTTTTCTAAAGTACGTTGACACAACAGTGGCCATAGCATAAATCCAATGCATTCCCAATAGGATGTTATAATCGAGATTTCCATCGATAACTTCAACATCAATTTCTATTGTTTTTCCCCCCAGTTGAACTTGTAAGTTACTCAAAATCCCGTATGGAGTGTATGTACATCCATCGAATGCTTTTAACATCGTTGACGATCGCGACAAGGGTGGTGATCCTAAAGTTTTCCAGCAACTCATTGACATAATACATGTAGATCCCCCCTCATCAATAATTGTTCGATGAACAATTTTGTTGAGGACTTTCACTTGAATGAGGAAAGCGAGTTGATTTAGTAACTGAGGTTCATATCCTTTATGATTAAAGGCCACAAGATTGGAATCTGCTAGGTCAATCCCACCTATTGCTGATAATAGAGCCTGCTTTTGGGCGGGGCAATTTTGCAATACTTCAAGTGTCGACATAGCGGACAGTGATTGGGCCAGGTCCTCTACTATATTATAATTCTGTGCCACTCTGGCATGATGATTAAATGTCGATTTGTGTACTACGCCCTTTGGTGGCTTTATCGTTAGCTCAGGAATGATGGGTGTCACAACTTCAGTCGAAGTTGTTGTCGAACTACTAGGTTGATCAGTAGCCTTGTTGTTCGACAGCTGTGGATTCCCGTAATCTTTATTCCTTGTCAATATCAAAGCATCGTTTTGCTATTTTGAAATGGACAACATAAGCACTTGAGATGGGAAAGCATTGTCACTAGAAACCAAATTGGTTCCTGGGTTTGAAAATGGGTCAGTCAATACTATTGAAGTTCTTGAATTCTTAAAGATTTTCTTAACCTTAGATTTATATGGACAATCTCTCGTCCAATGATACTCATTGCATATGAGGCATGGCTGACTAGGTTTCTTTTGCCCAGAAGGGTTTGCAAAAGATTTTTCAGGAGACGAATCGTCCTGTTTCTTCTTTTTTCTCTTCCCTTTCTTCTTGCCCCCTGGTTGCTTCGGTTCTTTGCCTTTGTCAGTCGACACGGCATTAACCTCCGAGGCTAGAAGTTCTTCATTTGCATTTTGATCAGAAACCTTACGGGCTTTCTTAGATGTAGCCTTTGTCGATTTCGTGCTTGTTGTACCTATCACGCCATCGTCGGCATGAGAGTCCTTATTTGATTTAGGAGGAGGAGGAACAGAAAATTTTGGTCTAGGAGCACCAGGGATTTTGTCATAGAGCATGCCAAACTGAGTATAGATCAAGTCTAGATATTGCGCATGAGCAATGACTTGCTCTTCAGTTACGACTCCTCCCTTTGCCACATCTTCTATAATAGAAGGTAACAATGACTTAATAAACCATTCAGCTAGTAGTTGATTAGGGACATATGTTTTTACCATTCTACGACGACGTCACCACTCATGAATATGATCAGATATGTGAGTGGCCGTCATCTATTTGAAATTGGTAAGAAGCTCTGTTCCTATTTCGTACCTTATTGGTAACTGAAAATGGGTTTAAAAGGTGGTGGCAAGGGCACCGAAGTTATCAAATGAAGCTCTAGGCAATTCGATGTACCATTTTTCTCTCGGACCAGTTAACATTCGCTAAAAAAGGCGAAGCCTAATTGAATCATCATTTAGAGTGTTGGAGGAACACCATAGATGAAAGGTCATCACATGATTCGATGGATCTTCACCCAGATTTCCATTGAATTTAGGAATATCTGACGGAAGTTTATGAGGAATCGTCAGCCACCAAGGGGCATAAGCGATTGGATCGTTCGTTAGCCGATTTAGATCTGGTAACTCTAAAGTCGCCATGAAGGGAAACTGTTGATTCAGGTTTGGCGAAGCGTACCCAGGATAAGATGGGATCGCCTGAGCAGTGGGTCTTTACATACCAACATAATGCATTTGATGCTGATAACTTTGATAATGTTGTTGGGCATAACCAATTTGGGATGATTGATGATAACCGTTTTGAATATACGGCTGCCAATTACCTTCAAAGCTTTGTTGCTCAGGTCCTTGGTAAGCTTGTTGGAATTGCAGTTGTTGATGATGCACCAGCCATGGTTGTGAAACCATTTGCTGTTTCCCAATACTGGATGTTTGACCAAGATGAGGGGTAATAGTACCCGTTTGAGCCTGAGTCACTCCAGTTAAGGAGCCACTAACCGGTGATTGCGGTTGCATCGTGGAGACAAGAGGTTGTTGTATTACAACCTGAGAAACTTGAGGCTGGCATACAACAGGCAACACTTGTACTTGCGACACTGTCACAATAGCTGGTGTAGTGGGGATATTCGACACAAGTAGACTTTGTTGCATTGAGTATACAATTATTGGTTGTTGAGGCAGTATTGGCACCCAACCACTAGATGTGATTCCATTTTGACCCGAATTCGGTTGAGAACTCTCATATGGTTGTTCTCCCAGAGGGAACAATGAAAGGGCATACTGCCCCCCATACGGCGGCAATCCAGTGCTGATAGGAAAGATTGGCCTTTGGAGACTGGATTGCCCAAATTGATACTGTTGTGAAGGATTAATTTGTTGAGACTCAACATAAGAAATTCCAGATATTATTCTGGATGAACAAACGAGAATAGACCATACTGTCGAAACAGTCCCTAGGTGGACTCCCTCTAGCGGTTGAGAGCTAGTTGGGACAGATGGTATGCCAGCGAATATCGTCGGAGTGGTGGCCGGAGGTTTTGCTATCGCTGTATCGAATGACACAGTCTTAGATGTCGATGGTTGTCCATACATATTAAGTCTATCCAAAAGACTTCCTGGCGATTCTATAGGAACTTGCGATGAAGGGGTATTAACTTCTGAAGTAGAAGGATATAGGTGGATCCCAGTTCCGAAATGCGATGGAGTACTAGATGGAAGATCCTTTGTAATCTCTTCTATAGCAATCAATCCAGGCGGAAGAGGTAGACCGTCAGGTTCGTAAAATATTTCTGGTTCCGAAGAAGGTATAGATTCTGTAGCGACAGATGCTGGAGGGGTAACACCTTTTGAATCAACTCTAGATGGAGCCGGTTTAGGAATAGAAGTGTTTACTGTTACACTAGGATCAGTTCTAATGTCCTCTTGTAACTGCGGAACTTCTTCTGTAGAGGCAGGGATACCAGAAATGGTTGGAGTAACTGGAGTCTCAGAGGATGTTGAAACACAAGTTTCAAACAAACGAGGAGACTTTGACCCAGTTAAATGAGTTCACTTGGCTCGGAATGGTTTCGTTTCTGGGTCAAAGACGGTTGACTTGTCAGTCTCCGCGAACGACGGGGTTTTGATTGACTTTCTTCCACGATTGCAGATTATTTGATCAACTCAAAATAAGAGGGAAAAATGTTATTCCGAATTAAATGAATTTTAGACGCTTCGACACAACTTGCTTTTTCAATTTTTAAGAGTCAAGAAAAAGCTAAAGATGACTCTAGTCGCCTTCGATTTTTAATGAGCCTGAAGTGACAAGTGCTCAGATGGACCTTTTCCTTTAAGGAGTCTGAAAAGGAACGAAAGAGACTACTCTGGAAATCTAGACAAAGGGATTACCAAACCAATCGCAAAACTGCAGAATACTTTTTACGGTACGACAGTCAATCTTCCCGAATGCTATGTTCAGTGCATTGCGATTGATAGGGCGGCAGACACAGCTTCCTAAGGATAAAGGATATAGCCTATTGTGGTCTCCCAATATATACTCGACGGTACATGGGAGCACAAGTCATACTGACACTTGTCACCTCAAAGAGGAGGAATCACCTAACCTACGATGAAAGCGACAGTTACCAGGCTTTACGATGCCAGAATACGTCTCTAGCCTAGACTTCTACATGTTGTGTGTTAGGTTCCAAAGCATTTTTATGTTCATTGAATTTATTTTACAGTTTATATTTCTTAAGAAGTTTTCCTTTAAGGTTCTCCGCGTGATGTAGATATACAACTCCTAAATATTCAATCTAAGATGATAAACAATCGTTTACTCTTCTTTTTGCAATGAAAATCCTAGCTACTAAGGAAAGAGAAGCGAAATCCTTTCAACATAGAGCAGAGAGCACACACTAGATGCACTGTCCTAAATCAAAATCAACAAGCAATATACATGAAAATGCACATGTATGTATTTGTTTTCCGCTTTCTTAATGTGTGAATGACAAAAAGAATGCTAAGTACAAATCTGAATTATATTTTCTTTCAAAACGACAGTACTAACAATTTTCTTTTCAAAAAACGAAAGGGAGACAAGACGACACTTTACGATTTTGAATTGAAAACTGCTTTCGACACTTGAAATACTATTAATTCAGATCAAATACAAGAGTAACAGTGTAATCGACTATCAAAAAGAGGAGGATTCTTTTCTTTCACTGAAAACGTCACTTGCGACACTTTCAAATCAAAAGACGACAGTTCGATTAAGCTACTATTTTGTAAAAGAGAAT
Organism: Pinus tabuliformis; assembly: GCA_031772625.1. NCBI lineage: Eukaryota > Viridiplantae > Streptophyta > Pinopsida > Pinales > Pinaceae > Pinus > Pinus tabuliformis. Next base: position 727,190,526 of record CM062808.1, on the reverse strand, counting down.
TGTAAATGGTGAAAAATACATAAAAACATTCACATTTATTTGTACAATGGAGGCTGAATGATGAAAAGGAAGGGGGTTTCAACAGTGGGCTACTAATCACAGAGAGCAAAACTCTTGAATAAAGCTGAAGACAGTGAAGAAAAAACCAAAATCAGGAGGCAGAAACAGTGTTACTTGATCATCGCACCTGTAACATAGGGAAACAGGGATGCATCCCACCTACTGCACACGGGAGGTGCGATGCATCTAGTGTGCCAAAAGTAGACAATGCGATGGTCCAGGAACGAGACTTTAACTTGGTTTTTGGTCACAGTTTGCAGCTTAGTTCATGGATTTAGGCTGAGATAATGATAGTCAGTAACTACAAAGTATAGGGGTTCATCTAATGAGGTTACTTGAGCTACCTCTAGGGCACTTAGGATGTTTGCAAGTTAATTGTTCAGTTTATAAAAAAACCCGGAGATTGACTGAAGCAACGTTGATCTACTTTGCACTTGCATAGCAAATGCAGTTCGAAGGCTAGCTGGCTTAACTTCAAGCTTCGTCCGTGGTTTATGAATCAAAGAAATAGAGACAAGCAATCAAGATATTTGCTCCCTAGCGGAGTCACCATTTTGTTATCGAAAAAACTAGTGCCTATTCAGAACTACTAGTCCCACCAAGATGGGTAGCTATCTTAGAAACAAACAAACTAAAGTCACTTGTGTTTTCATTTACGAGGGATAGATGAGAAAGAAGTAGAGAGTACCAACCTCAGTCTTTCGCTCGGCTCCTTGCTTGTTTCCTTTCCCCTTTGACAGAATCTCACCACTCCTTCCTTACTTATTCTGCTTCAGAGAACACCTGTAGAGTCAAAGCAGCATAATACCATCAAAGCATAGAGATCTATCACTATAAACAATATAGGATCAGATATATATTGACCATACAAACACATATATCAACACAATATTCAGAGATACACAAGAATATGGAGGGAAACTCAAATAGCTTTATTGATAGAAGTAGTTGAAGAGAGGATTACAACCACTTGGTCTGACCTAGCGCCATCCTCCCAGCATGAAAGCCCTCTTCACCTCATACAAAGCAAGATCACCCAACAATGTCTTCAAAGAGAAACTAACAACACTTCCTTGCAAATTACAAAATTCCAGCCTTTGGATCTCTGGGATAAGGGATCCATATATAGATGTTTGCAGCGGGGTGAGTCAGCTTTTGGGATTTTGATTAGTGTCATTTCTGATGGTTCTTGGTTCCACTTGGAGATTTCATGATCTATTACTCATCCTTGGGCGAATTTAGAGAGGCAAGTGTCAAATATGCAGCGTCTAGAAGATTCTCAGGGTCTCCACCTAGCAAACTGCTTGTGCCATTTGTCTCCTCTCGCTCATCGCACCCTACAAAAGGGCTTTCCAGTATGCATCGCACTTTTTGCATGTGGCAGGTGAGATGCATCGCACCCTTAGCATTGGTCAGTCTGTATGGTCTTGCTTTGACCAGTTCTGAGTAGTTTTTCATGGAGAACTTTTGGGAGATGATGTAATCAGCTAACCTTGCTCCTTTAGGGTATGAAACAACACTTTTAGGGACTTAGAAGCCCTTGGTTTATGGACATACGTGATTGGGGTTACAGTGCCCAAATATGTCTATAACACCAAGATATTAATGAACATAGCCCAAATTAGCCATTTCAAAACCTTTCTTCAATTCCTTCTTTATGGATGAAATGTAGTTTTCATTGTTCCATGTTATCAAAAGATCATCTACATATACCACAAGATATACAACTATTTTGCCAACTTTTTTGACAAACAAAGTTGCATCATCAAAATCATAATGTTTGAAATTGAGTTTTAGATGATGCTCAGTCAGTTTTTCATACCAGGCTCATGGTGTTTGTTTGAGGCCATACAAGGATTTCACAAGTTTGCATACTTTATGTTCATGTCCTTTCACAGCAAATCCTTCAGGCTGGGACATAAAAACATTTTCTTTTAGATCATTCAAGAAAGCAGTTTTTACATCCATTTGATGGACTTTCCAACCGTTCTGAGCTACTAGGGCAAAGAATGTCCGGATGGTAGCCCATTTTGCTCTGGGGGAAAAAGTTTCCTCATAATCGACCCCTTCTTTCTGTGCAGAACCTTTTGCCACAACCATGGCTTTGTGCTTGTCAAGTGAGCCATCAGCTTTATACTTGTTCTTGTAGACCCACTTGCAGCCAATTGGTTTAGTTCCTAATGGATGATCAGCCACCTTCCAAGTGCCATTCTTTATCAAGGCATCATACTCATTTTGCATTGCTTCTCTCCATTCATGATGAGAAGTAGCTTCTATGAAGAAAGTTGGTTTAAAATCTGTAGACAAATTGAATTCACAATCATAAGAAACATCCATATCAACAGGTGAATTAGAGTTATCTACATTACCTCCATTTTTCCGGTTTGAATTTCTAGTTCCTATCTTTCCAACCTCATCAGGATGAACACTTTCAAGTGTCTTTGTCAACCACTTTGGGGGACCTTTCTCAGATGGTCCAGGCTGCTCCGTTGATTGAGTTGGTATTATAAAACCAGCGCACAAAAAGATAGAAAATATAGATCAACGCCTTAGAATTCAGCCTCTTCGAGGGGGCAACCTCCTTTACATTACATAAATGAACAATTCTTGGATGATTCAAATGAGAGAACCTCATTTCTATATATATGAGTCTAAGGAGTCACAATATAACCAAGCCAACCTAACAATAATAATATAAATGCACAAAAATAACAATAGAGGGATTCTATGGGGCACAAAAATATTAAATAAAGGATACAACTAAAATAGTAATGGGGGCATCATTAGTATTATAGGGACTTAATATGCCCCTCTCCTTCAAAAAAGTGTTGTCCTCAATGCTTGAGTAGTTCTGGATGCTATCCTCAATCTGATGAGCAAATTGAGATAGTAAACAAATGTTTGGAAGGATATATTTGTTGCTTTGTATCTGATAAACAGACACTTCAAGGTAAAAATGGATCATGATAGCCTTAAATACTTTTTAGAACAAAAATTATCCTCTGATACCGAATGTTATGAAACCAGCTCACAAAAAATAGAGAAGATAAATCAACGCCTTAGAATTCATCCTTTTCGAGGGGGAAACCTCCTTTACATTACATAAATGAACAATTCTTGGATGATTCAAATGACAAAACCTCCTTTCTATATATAGGAGTCTAAGGAGTCACAATATAACCAAGCCGACCTAAGAATAATAATATAAAGACACAAAAATAACAATAGAGGGATTCTATTGGGCACAATAATATTAATAAAGGATACAATTACACTAGTAATAGGGGCATCATTAGTATTATAGGGACCTAACAGTTGGGACTGAATCAAGATTGAGTCTCCTAATTCTGTCAATCACATCACTCAAAGTATCATCCGCTGTTGGAGTTTCATGTGCTTCAAAAGAAGATTCCACAGATTGATCTCGTATAAGAATCCCCCTTCAAGATGTGGAATCTGATTATCAAATTCTTGAAATGATTTTGCATTTGTGAATCTATCTAAGCGATCAAGTTGCCTTTCAACAACATTGTCAGTTTTGGATGATTCAAGAAAGATTATATCTCTAGATACAACAAACTTTTTGTTGACTTCATCATAGAGACGGTATGCTTTGGAGGTGTTTGAATACCCCACGAAGATACACTTACGACTTCTTGCACCAAGTTTGTTTCTATGTACCTTTGGTATTAAGGCATAACAGGTGGAACCAAAGACCCTGAGATGCTTTACCGAAGGAATGCGCCCATACCACATTTCATAAGGAGTCTTGTTTCTGATAGCATTAGATGGACATTTATTCTTAATATATACAACACATAGAACTGCATCAGCCCAAAACGTCAATTTTACATTTTTGAAGAACAGCATGGAGTGTACCATATTTAAAATTGTCTTATTCATTTTTTTAGCTACACCATTCTATTGGGGATTATAAGGCACAGTTGTTTGATGTTTGATCCCATGTTGGCAAAAATAGTTTTCAAATTCATTTGAAGTTTATTTTTTTCTATTATTAGTGCGAATAGAGCCAATATGAGATTGTGCATCATTTTCAATCCATGTATGAAAGTTCTTGAATGTTTGAAAAACATCAGATTTGTTCTTCAATAAATAAACCCAACACACTCTGGTGTAGTCATCAATAAATGTCATCATATATTTATTTCCATTTGCAGAAGGAACAGGCATTGGACCACATAAATCTGAATGAATGAATTCAAGTTTTCTATGTGCTCTAGAGTGTGAATCATGAAAGGATTGTTTGCTATGCTTTCCTAGAATGCAAGTATCACATTGCTTAAGCTTCCCAGGAATTGTAGGCAAACCAGTAACACCATTTTTCTTCAACAAGTGGACGCTGTCATAGTTCAAATGTCCAAATCTAGCATGCCATAATAAACTTGATGGAAGTGTACCTTCTTCATAATGAAACTTGCATGAGAAATGTTGTGCACGAGCAAAGGTACCCTGCAGCTTGAGAAGCCTTTTTTCTTCTATCCCTCTCATGAAAAGTGAGTGGTCAGATGATTTTCTCATCTCAAGCTTACCATCAAACATATGAATGGAGTGACCTTGCTGGCGGATGTAGACCAAGGACAACAAGTTTCTCCTCAGTTGTGGGAGATATAGAACATGACGTAGAAGAAAGTCTAGAAGACCAGGCAATTTAAACCTGATTGTGCCAAGCCCTGATGGCTTGAGTTTTGATTGGTCTACAAAGTATACTGCTCCATCAACATTGTTAGTAAATTCTTCAAAAAAATCTTTTCTATGAGTCATGTGGCAAGTTTCTCCTGAATCAAGCAACCAATCATTTTCGAAGAAGCAAGTGAAGCATTAAATAAGTCCTCATTTACTCCAATATTACATTGTGCCACAACATAATGAGCGGATTCAGGTGCTTTACCTTTGTCTGTGTAATTAGTTTTACCTTTGGGTTGGTTTCTTTGCTTCTCAATTTTGACCCAAGGTAACTTGCGTGTGGAGGCATCATGTGATCCATTTCTTTTGCAACATATGCAGTGCAAATCTGACTTTTCTCCTTGAGAGTGTCTGCCCCCTTGCCTCTGAAATATCTTTCTCTTCCTTCGACCACCTCTTCCTCCAAAAGAATCTTGGGCAAGATTATTTTCTTTATGAGCAAAGTACACAGCCTCTTCAGAAGATTCAAGGGTTGTCTTCTTTCCAAAAATTTTCTCTCTTTCATAAATTTTTTTCACAAGAGAGTCAAAGGTAATATCTTTGAGATTTCCACTTGCTTGCAATGACTCAAGATAATTGGAGTAAGTATGATACAGTGCCTTAAGAAAAGCGATCAGAGGAATATTCAATTCAACCTTAGTGACTTTGATATCATGCATTATAGATTTTACTTCGGATGCAAGAGCAAGAGAATCATTATTTTGTAATTCAAGGGTGAAGAGTTTAATCATGAGTTGAACAATTTCAAGTGCAGAGTGTGAGTCATAGAGTTCCTTCAGCTTTCGTAAGGCTTCGAATGCATTTGAAAATGGGGAAATGTGCAGACTCACCTCTTCACTTACAGATGCTGCAATCAATGCATAGGCTTTGATGTTCTTATTTTCCCAAATGGCGAGCTTCTTGTCTGAGGTAGGCTAGACTGGCGCTTCGTCTCCTTCTCCAATACACACTCCTTTCCATAGCTCATTAAAAATGAGATTGTGTTGGAATTTCCGTGACCATTCAAGATACTTCTCCTTACCAGTGAGAACTATTCCCAAAATAGATATGATTGAATGCATATCATTATACCAACAACATTCAACCTAGTATCACCTTCTTTCACCAGTGTACTAGAGTTTGACATTTAAGAGATGAACGGTGTTAAGAGATGAACGACGAAGATGAGCGGAGGAGGGTCGTTGATGGTAAGCGATCAACGGTTATCGCAAGCAAATCAAGTCACGGTGATTACCAAGGCTAAAGGCGGATTTTGGGTTACAAGCAGGACCTTGGGCGGATAAAAAACGGTAAGTGGTATTGAGAAGGGAGCACCCGATTCCACTAAGCGATTGACACGTAATTGCTAGAGGAGAGAGAAAAACTGCTCATTTCGGGCGGGTAACTCTTGTGCAACTAATGCACCCGAAATCGCTATAAACCATCGGATTTGGAGGTTACGATCAACGGTGGAGATTAAAAGGCACTTTTTAGGCAGGTAACTGTCGTGCAAGTGGTCCCCTCTGAAATCAATGTCAGCCGTTGGATCTGGAGGTTGAGATCAACGGTGGAGAACGAGCCAGATAAAGTGAAACCTTGGGAACTGTGTCCGAGCGGGTTTAATGAAGGATATGATCGCATCGCAAACATGCAGCGGTATTGATCGGGGCAAGAGATTTGCGATATGTGATTAAAAAGTGGACCCGACGATTTATATATATGGGTTTATAATACTTGAGATCCGGCTCAAGGGAATACGGAAAATGATATATGTGAATACGAAAAAAGATATATGGTTTTTCAATGCGAAAGAGTATATATACCATACTTAGAGTAGGAGGAAATCCAAGTCATTACAACACCTTCGATGAATGTATTAAAAAATAAATGAAAGAAAGCTCTCCTTCGGATTTAATGCACTATTCGACGCAACAACAATGAATGAGATTTCACAGGGTTATGACAGAAATGTGAGTGTGCAAAAGATGCGAAACAAAGGCAAAACAAAATAGGAGTTACAAATTAAAAGGAAGCCAAAGAATGGTGTCTGCTCTGATACCATGTCAGATCAAGAGGTAACTCCTCAAATCAAAACTCATATTATTCATTCACATTGTTCATTATTATATATAAGAGGGAGTGACTGTTCAGTGCATCTCCCAATGACTCTCTATCTTCTCTATTATTTATTTACATTAATTACAGTTGTACATCCAATCCTTCTGATTAGGTATCAACAACTCGGTATATACTTCACTGCCATAAAATATGTGAAAGTAGGATGCTAAAATTCCCTGTAAATTCAATTCCATGATTTCATATCGTCCTTTATACCTACACTGTATGTACACTGCTGCCATGAATTTGCATCATCTCAGAGATTGCAAAAAAGATATATATTGTATTTGGCCTCTCTTCTTTCTCTTATTCCATTAGTATTTTCTGGTATCAACACTTAATCAATGTTTTTAAGTTTTCCCCTTATGTTTGAGTTTACAAATTTCAGTGATGCTACCAACTGTGAATTTCTCAGGACGTTGATATTTTTTTGGTGGTGGCGTCGACAGATAATGATGTACGAGTAGTTCCATCCCATGTGGATGAATTAATAAAAAATGTTTTTCCTGATTTTAAGTAGAGGTTGATCTGTATGTCACAAAGAAGCGATTCAAGGGGAGTATCATTAATTTGTCGGTACAATTCATTTGTAGTATTGGAATCTCATTTCTTCCCGTCCGAATAGACATTAGAATTTATAGATGTAGATTTTTTATATGCTGCAGAACCATGTATGGTTTTATGTTAATAAATAATGGTTTAATGACACAATTTTGTTGATAAAGTTATTTTTAGCTGGAATTTAGTTTTTTTTTCAAGGAAATGGACCATAAGAGGGTTTGAATGGTTTTTTCAGTAAAAATAGATTCAGCATCATTAAAACAACAATAGGTATCTAAAATTTTGAGATTTAATGATCCAGCTTTCTCAAATTTTCACCAAAATCATACAATTTTTTTTACTATTTTCCAAACAAAATTATAACCCAATTAAACTCTACTTCTTCTTCTTTTTCTTTTTTTTTAATTATAAATTTTATCCTTCATTTGATTCGATTGGAATGGGTTTTCTGATCTGATTGGAATGGATTTCATCATTTTCAAGTGATGTAGAGAAAGCCGAAACACTGAAACTGGAGCTCATGCAATGAAAAGCAGGGACCGGATTTTTGCGGGCTTTTTTTTTTTTTTAATATTTTGTTTTTATTTGTAGTTGAGTGTTGTGGATGGTAGCCCTCTCTGCGGTTTATTTTTATTGTTTTCGTTGCCGGCATGCCCTGTTTTCTCTTTTTCTTTTGTTCGGTTTTGCAGTAATTGCCCTGTTTTGGTTGTATGGTCGTTTTAATTAAACGCTACCTTCTTCGGAACCGTGCCTGCTACCTTCTCTCGAACCATAGCTGCGGAGTCCACTCCAGTAGCAACGAAAGCCACACTGAACTCTACTCAAATTATCATTTGATTCATCGAATTGGTTTATATTTAATATAAATATGTATTCCCTTCAATATAGTGAATTGATTCGGCAGTGCAATAACATTTGTACTCAATGACAGCGCAGTGCTATTCATACTGCACTCCCAATGGATGAATTAATCGATTTAATGGCCAATTCAGCTTCCACTTTTATCCCCACCGAAGTAAGGGTGAATTCATTTCATTGCTTCCCTGGCTTTTAAGGTAGGCAGCCTGATATGTTTTAAGTTTTTATTTGGAATATTCATAAAATTTCTTTTGTCATCATTGTAATGTCTATATACATCTTCTTATAAAAAAAAAATTAAAAAAAAAAAAATTCCCATCTTTAACATGAAGGTACCCTGTTTTTGAAACAAGGTAAACAAATAATTATATTAAAATAAAAGACATTCAGGGGCATGCTTCACCCATATTATTAATATTTATAAGAATTAAAATTAGGATTTGAGTGTTTTAGGTCCAAATTAAACATAAAAATATTCTTAATATATATTTATTTTTTATATAGGACATTTAGACTTCATTTATACATAAAATTAAGTATAAGTATAGTGTTTGAGGTGAAAATTAAATAAAAAAATATAATTAATATAGATTTGTTTTTTATATTAATATATTTTTTTATATTATTTGCATAACACACTTAGACTTTACTTATACTTAGTATAGGTTTTTTTTTAATATTTATATAATGTTAGACTTTACTTATACTTAGTATAGGTTTTTTTTTAATATTTATATAATGTTTTTAATATTATTTACATAACACGTTAGATTCCATTTAGAAATGGAACTTATGGGCATTCAAGAATTTTGTTTATATTATCTTATTTTAAGGTTTATGTGTTTTGAGAGTAATTATTATGAGTAAGTTTTAAGTGAAAGTCTAAATACAAACGTATTTGTTAATATTATATTCTTCAAGAATTTTGTTAATATTATTTTACTTTAAAATTTGTGTGTTTTAAAAGTAATTATGATTAATACGTTTTAAGAGAGTCTAAATACAAATATATCGGTTAATATTATATTCTATATTAATATTATTTTAGTTGTAAAAATAATATTGTATTGTGTTTTCATATCACAATTAGAATTATATGATTATACTTATGTAAAATCATTTTAAAATAGTGATGATGTGATTTGTTTTTTTTTCTTTAAATGTTAAAACTTTCAAAGAATCTGTTTCATAAATGCCATAAACAGGGCATTTACAACATCTCCTAAAGACTTGAACATACTAATTTCTGTTGACAATGATGATGCTTTGTTACCTAATCTTTATAAAGTTAATTTCCTAAATTTTCCTTATAGATTAATCTAAAGTCTCTAATTTCCGTCTCTTTTAATGGAAGAATTGGACATTTTGGAAATAGGACTCTGACATTGACTTTATTTATATTAATTTCATGATGTCTGCTGTTACAACTTGATTGAATATTTATCTATGCAGATAATACTTTCATACTCGCACAATATGTACATAGATACTATAAATTTCCATTATCTCAGAATTTATATTATACTCAACTTTTTTTCTTTTTCCAATATTAACACACAATTATTATTTTTTTCCATAATGTTTGAGCTAACACATAATCAATGCTTTTATAATATTTTATCTCTAATAGTTGAGTTTACAAATTCTTACTGAAGATAAAATGTTTATGCTATCATAATTTTTATTTATTTATTTTTTATGCTATCATAATTTATTTATTTATTTTTTTCAGATAATAAAGTAAGAGTAATTACATTTTATTTGAATGAATCCATTTTATTTTTTACTGTCCCTGATCATTTGTATTCTTTAACTCTAATGTACTTAAATTCAACCGATTAAACTAACCTTCATTTTTTTATTTTATTTTTTTTTTCCCGAGAGGAAAAAACCATCATAGATTTATATTAAGAAAATATAAAGATCTGCATTACATAACAAGATTTGAGGGCAAAAGAAAGCCCAGATGCTGATACTAAATATAGGGACAGATTTTCAGGATCATCCAAAACTATGACAGAAACATATACATAACCTGCATTATCCGATCATGATACAAAATCATTCTACCGCAGAAGAAACAAAAACAGCAAAAGATTGCATGATAAAACACATTCATAGAGAGCTTGCGGCCTTGCCATGGATGAGAGTCACATTCCATTAATGCTGAAATCCTGAATGAGGAAAGAGCTACCATCAAGCATGACTGATAATGAGCACAGACCAGGCTGCATGCTAAGACCATCCTTTGAGAGGATATCAGCCTGAGCATTCCAGGAACGGGGAATATGCTGAAACGTAATCTGGTTAATTAAGTTCCGAAAGAAGCTGATGCGGCTTAACCATCCGAGGAGATGTGGACAGTTTATAAGACCCAGACCATTAACATGATCAATGAGCGATTTTGAGTCTCCAAAGATTGATATAGACTGTATGCCCAAGAAGACACAGAAAGCAAGCAACCCCGAGAGAGCCCTAGCCTCCGCCAGAGAGTTTGAGCCAAAACCGCCATGCCAAGATAAAGAATAGTGAAGGCTGTCACTTATAACAATGACAACCCCGCAGCCACAACTATGGTTGCGTTCAGCTCCATCAAAGAATGCGGCAGGGGTCTGATAGGAAAAGATTCCCAGCTCCTGTTTGCAAGCTTTCCATTTTTACTTTTACACTTCCATTCAATTTTATAGGTTATAATTCACTGGAATGGCTTTCAATCCATAGAAAGGAGAAAAGCAGAACTCCTGCAATGAAAAGATCCGGTGGATTATGCATATTTGCTTCTCTTAGTTGGTTAAATGTTGTATAGGGTAGTCCTTTTTTCAGTTTGTTTTCATATTTCCACTGGGGACCGGCCCTGTTTTCACTTTTGTTCAGTTGTGCGGCAATTGCCCTCTTTTTTATTTAATTAAACGCTACTTTCTTTTATTTACATATGAAACTGTGGGATTCACTCTATCCTCAACCAAGGCCAATACAAAACTCTCATCAGGTTAAGCACATGCCACGAAACACATGGGGAGCTTTGATCTTCTACACCATCATTAACGGGTATTTAATTAAACGCTACTTTCTTTTATTTACATACGAAACCTGTGGGATTCACTCTATCCTCAACCAAGGCCAATACAAAATTCTCATCAGGTTAAGCACATGCCACGAAACACATGGGGAGTGTTGATCTTCTACACTGTCATTAACGGGTATTTAATTAAACGCTACTTTCTTTTATCCTCAACCAAAACTCTCATCATGTTAAGCGCATGCCATGAAACACATGGGGAGCGTTGAGCTTCTACACCGTCATTAACGGGGAGCCTGTGGGATTCACTCTATCCTCAACCAAGGCCAATAGAAAACTCTCATCAGGTTAAGCACATGCCATGAAACACATGGGGAGCGTTGAGCTTCTACATCGTCATCATCTGTGGGATTCACTCTATCCTCAACCAAGGCCAATAGAAAACTCTCATTAGGTTAAGTACATGCCACGAAACACATGGGGAGCGTTGAGCTTCTACACCGTCATCATCATCATTAACGGGGAGCCAACCCATGAAACACATGGGGAGCGTTGAGCTTCTACACCGTCATTAACGGGGAGCCAATGGGGAGCGTTGAGCTTCTACACCGTCATTAATGGGGAGCCAATGGGGAGCGTTGAGCTTCTACACCGTCATTAACGGGGAGCCAACAATCTTCTACACCGCCATTAACGAGGAGCCAACAATCTCCCCCCAAGGCGAACCTAGTGTGTTTCGAGCACGAGACCTTTGGCTCTGATACCACTTGTTGGAGTCACAATTGTCATCACACCAAAACCCGCAGGTGTTAGTAAACAGACACATCGGTAGCATTAAGCACATGCCACGAAACACATGAGGAGCGTTGACCTTCTACACCGCCATTAACGGGGAGCCAACCATATAGTACGTTCAAATTGATTCTGTTAATGCAACACTATTCGTACTCAACGAAGTGATATTCGTATTGATTCCGTTAATGCAACACTGTTCGTACTCAATGAAGTGATATTCGTACTAGATGTACAATGTATGAATTAATTGAGTCGAGGGTGAATACAACTTCCACTCCTGAATATTAAGTCATTTTTTTTTATTTTGTTTAAGTTTGTTTTTTCATGTTATTTTCAAAATTCTTTGGTTGTGTATTGAGTTTTTTTTTTTTTTTTTTCTTTAAGTTTTTCTATTCTTATTATTTCCAAGAACTAAGGAAGAGGTACAAAGTTAATATAATCATCATAAAAAATTTCCTAATAGAATAGTATAAAGGCAGATCATAAAAAGGCATCATATCAATAAAATTTAAACCTCGCTAAGATGATTGCCATTAAACCCTCCCAATCACTATTCAATAAATACTCGTCATTCTTTCAATAAATACTCATTCTTTTAACGAAAAGACGAATTTGTTCTCTAGGAAAAAAAGGAATTCACTTCGCACACCATTCAATAAATACTCGTCATTCTTTCAATAAATGCTCATTCTTTTAATGAAAAGGCGAACTTGTTCTCTGGAAAAAAAGGAATTCACTTCACAGCATTCGTGTATTTCTTTGCATATCGTTTACATAAACATAATACAATTTAAATCATTGAGGATGCATGCTTCACGGATCCGAGTGTCGAGAGATACAAAGCTTTGACTGTGCTAATTTTGGTTAATGTTAAGTTTTGTTAGTATTCTGCTTTAATAATTTATAACAATTATAATTTGAAGGATTTTAGGTCAAAGTGGAATCACTAAGGCAAAATTATTATGGTTTTTATTTTTTATATTCATGTATTTTATTTCTTAATATTATCCGCAGCATAACACATTAGACTCCATTCATACATGGGGCACTACGTTTTTATTCAATACTCAAGAACGTGGGCTTTAACGGGTTTTTATTACATTATTCTATTATAATTTTATAATTTTTTTATTAGGTTTATGGAAATAATTATCCTATACAAATTAGGATATATAATTTTAGACCTAATTAATATTATAGTTTATATTAATATTATTTTAATTATACAGATAAGACTAATATTTTATTTAATATTATTATTATAATGTATGATTAAAATTATATATATATATATATATATATATATATATTCAAAAGTTAAATAAGATTAATGTCTTATTTTTTTATCTAATTAATCTCTACTATTATGGTTTAAAAAAAAAGTTATACATAAATTGATACTTGGTTTTTAATTAGATTTGTGTACTGTTATTTATGTGCATGATGTATATTATTATTTATTTTATAATTTCTATTTTTGCAAATTGAAGAATTGGATTTTATGAAAATTGGGTTTCATGATTTTGGCTATTGTAACTTCTTGAATATTTATTTGTGCAAATGATACCTTCATACTCACTTTATGTATATTGCTATTATGAATTTCCATTTTCTCAAAAATTATATTGTGCTGGGTTTCTTCTCTTCTTTCGATCATATCAAGTTCATAATCATTATTTTTAAGAAAATTGAATAAATATCTATTTTTGCACATGATACATCATACTCACATCACATTTTATGTATATTACTATATTAAATTTCCATTTTATCAAAAAAATATTGTACTGATCCTCTCTTCTTTTGATTATATCAATTTTTAATAATTATTTTTAGCTTTAATAATTAAATTTTAATTTTTTACATTATCAACATATAATTAATAAAATACTATTATCTATCAAATGTTAAGGACATTGATAAAAAATTTTACGAATAATGAAGTACTAGTAATTTCATCCTATTTGGATGAATCAATAATAATTATGAAGTACAATGAAGTACTAGTAATTTCATCCCATTCCTTATTTCAGTGAAATTTCGTTTAAGTGAGTTCTTGCTCGCCATATTCATTGATTAGCAGTGTCTAGGAGGGATTGTTGGCATCATTTATCGATAATGTTGGCATTTCATTTCTTAAAATTTTAAGAATACTAGCATAACTCTGCATAATTTTATTTATCTTGGTATAGTTTTTATATTTAAACTTCAGCCAGAGCTTATGGAATATAAAGAATCAGATAGATTTTTGTGTCTTTTAATATTTTGCTTCGGTGAGTTGATTAAATTTTTTTAATTTGTGCTCGAGAGTTGTTTACAATAGTTTATTCAGTGTAATTTTATTTTTATTTTTATTTTTTTATTTTTTTTATGAATGAATGAAATATAATGTTTATCAGACAAAAAATAATTTATGGGACCACTAATTTCTAAATGGCACCATATTTCAAAGTGAAATGTTTCTCTGATTCTAGTTTCACACCGAAGTTGATGCAAATTAGTTCTTAATTGAGCAACTCCAATGTACGCTTTTTGTTGGAGATCATAATTAAGGTTGAATTCCTCAACATAGCACTTCTTCTTTCTACCCAACTCTTTTCCATATATACTCATGCAGAACTTCTCCATAACAAGATTCTTTAACTCCTTTCTATTTGTGGGACATGGATTGAGTTAGATATTCCATTTATGGCATCCATTTGTTATTTTGTCTCATCCATGTTTTCTTTCTTTCACTTATGATTTCATTGAGGAAAACTTTAGGCCATTTACCTACTCCCATTTGCTCAATTCGTTTTCAATATCTTATGAGCCACACCATAGCAATTGCTTAGAAGAGAGTTGCCCATGTTTCACTCAACATTATCTCATAAGAAACCAAAATTTTTATTTTGAACTTGATCATGCTCATGTATGTTTGTTTTTTTTAAAAAATACTTTCTTTGGTTTACATCAAAAATTGTACCTACGGCCTCCACTCCAGCAACAATCATTCAGGTTATTATTTGCTTTCTTGAGTTGTTTAAATTTAAATTTAATATAAATATATTTTTCGTTGAATATACATATGGCTCATCTTAAATTGATTCTGGTAGTGCAACACTATTCATACTCAATGGTAGCTCAATGCAATTCTTACTAGACACACAATGGATGAATTAATTGATTTAGCAATGCTATTCTTACTAGACGCACAATGGATGAATTAATTGATTTAGCAATGAATTCAACTTCTACTTCTGTCATGTCCTTTGTTTGTTTCTCCACCATTTACTTAAGGTCGTGTCCATTATTTGTTTCCTTAATGAAGAGAACCTTTTATTTATGGAGGTTGAATTAGGGTTTCTCGCCCTCATCCCCTTATTCATCATTTGAAACCTCATCCCTTGGTCTTAGTCTCCATGGCTTGGAGATTAAAGCAACATGGGATGAGAACCAAGAAGACAACATCTCCATTGAGAAACCAAAGGAGGAGGGCTATTGCAATAAAACCTAGCATCCTTGCACCATTTCTATGCTCCTATAACCCCCTCCCTACTTTGGGTTGCATCTCCTCTTGCCTAAACATCTACTCCATTCACTTTCTCCCATCTCATTTTCCATCTCTGTGCCTTTTCTCAATGGCTTGGAGGTTAGAGAAACATGGAATGAGACGACTACAATTTCATCAAGCATCCTAGAAAAGAGGATTAATGCATTACAAGTTGGGGCATCCACAATATTCAATTGTAAGGGAACTTTATGGATACTTTCTATTTTTTTTTCTTGATCTTAAATCTAGGTTTTTATTTATACTATTTTACTTTTCATACCATATCATTTCACTTTATATGCGATATTATGGAGTTTGGGGAGACTCACCCTTGTTTTCCCTCTCCATGACAAATACAAGTCCACAATAGGTCCCTACCCCTTTTATTTATTTTTCTCATTATGTGTCGATGTTTGGATTACTTACTACTTGTTACAAGCTATATTCTTGTCCAACTCATAGCCAACCCTCTCTTCCTTACTCCTCATAGCTTAGTCATTTTTATTTTGCAAATGGAAATCAATGAAATTGTAGGATATGTGGCCATCTATCTCATTAGAGACAATGAGTTGAAGAACCATTTTTTTTGGGAAAATATCATTCTTTTAATTTCATGCACTAGTCCAAACAAGCTAAAAGAACCATTTTCTTTTATTTTGTAATGGCTCATGGAAAGCATATGAAGCATGAAGCTAACTCCATTCAATCAAGAATAAATCCATCAATCTAGATTAACAAACCCTCTCTTCTTGATATATATATTATCTTTCCCATGCTTAGTCTTAGATCTTATGGGACTCAAACTAGCTCTTGGTCATTTCACTGATTTGAGGTGTAACAAGCAAATTGGCTCCCAAAATATTTTTTATTTTATGATTTTTGGTTAATTCACGATGGCCCAGCACTAAGTCCCAAGCTAGTTCATACATTTGATGGTTTCTTGTGGTTTGAACCCATAATTCATGAGTTGTATTTACATTTCTATAGAAAGGTTCCCTTCTTCCTCCACTTCTTTGAGTGCAAGTATTATTTTCCCCACCTCCTTCCTCTTGCCATTCCTAGTTCCTTCACTCTCCCTTTTCATCATTGGCCCCCTCCTTATCTCCTAGCTAGGTTTTTTCCATGAACCCTCATCTATCTCCCTTAGCTTCCCTTGATCCTCTCTCAAGTATATGGTGAATTATCTCGAAAAATAGTCCCTATTGTTCCCTGTCTTTTGAGATATCTCTCTCCCCCATACCTCCCTTAATCGTTCCACATTTCTTATGGAAACCATGTTCTTGTAGTTAGAATTATCATTGCCTAAATAATTTTCATCGGTTGATCCCACCTTTGATTTTTCTATCTATTCATTTTTCTTGATCTCTTCAAACTTATGATGTAGGTTTTACTACAAGCCCTCTCTACCTTGCCCCTTCGAGTGCTCTTTATTTCCACTTGAATTTCTCTCTTTTTATCTTTTTCACTTTTGCAAGTGAACCCTTTGGTACAACCTATTTTACCTCTTATTTTTCCTTATTTTACAAATCTTTCGGGGAATGGATCAACTTGGTAGCCTTTTGAGTACTTTTTATTGTAGTGTTGCACAGTTCTCTCATGAATCTTCTACAAGTGATCTTGCATTCTCCTATCAGTAGTTAACTTACATCTTCTTGAGTATGCCTTAATTTTTCTTGGAAGTTAGTCCCCATTTTCCTTGAATTTTGGGGGATATATCTCCCCATACCTCCCTTAGGTGGCCCACATTTCTTGAGGCATCCCTCTTTTTGTAGTTTGGAATTGTCATTGCCTAAATAACTTTCGTGGGACTATCCCACCTTTATTTTTTTCTCTAGTCCTTTATCTTGATCTCATGGACCCTACAATTTAGTTCACTATAATCATTCTCTTTGTCTTTCCCTTTCAAGTTTTTTTTCCCCTTCAATTGCTCTCATCTTAACTTGTTCACAATTGCGAGAAAGCCCTTTGCTACAACCTATTGTTCCTTCTCTTTTTTTCTTTATTTTACAAGTATTTTGGGTAATGGTTCAAGTCAGTAACTATTTTTTATTATAGTGGTTCACTATTCTCTCAAGAATCTCCTACAAGTGATCTTGCATTCTTCTCTAAGATCAATATATATTTTACATCTTCACTCAATCATGATGCTCCATAAGGCCTTTTTTTTGCACTAATCACTTTTGGCTATTTATTTTTTTCTTTGTTTTACTTCATAGGTTCATTAATTGATGGAGTAGCATGAAATTCCCCTCCAACCCTTCTCACACTAACTAGACACACTACCTTCATGGAGTTAAGTAGAGAAATCCTCTCTCCTCTTTAGTTTCTCCAATTATAAAGGTTCTTTGTTGATTCCTTCCTATTTTAGTGGTGTATGAATGGTTAATGAAAGTTTTGCAAGAGGATTTGTTTCTTCTTTTCATTCCAATTTGTTTTCATCCACTCCTCACTACATTTTAGTTCCTCCTTTTAGTTTTCCCTTTTTTCCAATAGATTCTTAACTTGCATACCCTTTGCAATGGACCACACTCCAACTAACCATAGCTCCAAAATCATTGTATGCCTTACCTTTGACCCTTTTGCATCCTTAGCCCCATTTTAGTATCTTTTTCTTGCTCTTCCTTTATAATTTTCATAGCCTGTCCTATAACCTACTTTTTTTCCATAGGCAATGAACATTGCCATTTTTTATTATTATTTTTCACTATTGTATCCTACCTTTTCTTAGCAAGTAGTCGCATACATAATTCATTTCCCTCTATCATTGGTAGTGTTTTCATAATCCATGGTTATCAAACCCTACTTTGGTGCAAACATTGATCTGATTAATTGAGTTTCTAAGGTCCTGGAATCCTGCTAGATGGGCACACATAGGGTGGGGGGGCATTATCACCTTTGCCCAAGCCCCTGTTGTTTAGACTGGACAACATACTAAATGGTCAAGGGAGGAGACCCAAATATCACCCCAAAGAATCCCAAATAATATCAATGCCTTAATGGTGTCACTTGGAGTGGAGGTGTTAATCTCTTAAAAACTGTCTGGATGTTACTGATGTTACTACACAACTAAAAGATAAAAAGGAGATATACTAGAACCAAAATATAGAAGATATAGAGTGTAACTAGTCAATTTTGATATACAAAAATTACTCTAACCAAATATGTCATTATTTTTTAGTTTAGGCAACTTTTTAGAGAGTTATAGATCAGAATAGTTTTCTTCCCTGTAAATTAGATTGTAAGGTCTCCATAAAAACACATGGTCAACAACCTATCAAATCCACAACAACCAACCTACAAGTCCCTAAGCACTTCCAGAGTTTAACTCTAGGGGTGGAAAGGCATGAGGATCAAATTTGAGGCTTGTTAGGTCTCTCCTCAACCTAAAACATCTAAAAAATATCAATTTCCAGCAAGCTCGAAATTCTTTTCAAAATTATGGGTGAAACCCTCTTGGGAAAAATGCCCAAAGAATTTCTAGATTTTAAATTATACCTTTAAACAAGTTGAAAATTGCATGAAATTTACTATAAAATGATTAATGATGATGGAATTAGGTGCAATAGAGTAAATAAATAGGTTTTTGGAACATATGAGTTACTTGGAATGCTAAAACCCCTGATTTTATCACAGATCCACACAAGTAATTTCTTTTATTTGCAAGATAATTTAACTAGATATAAGCATAAAATATACAGAAAATGTTATTTGTACATATCCTTGCTTAGATCTATGATTTTTACCATTTTTCCATAAGGAAGTGCTTGCTAAATAAAATAGACAATGAAAATCAACAAGCTAATTAATCCTAAATAAAGAGCTGAAAATAAATAATTTTGACGCTTTTCTAGAAAAAAGTGGTTGTTGAGTTTTATACACATGCCTTACTTACCTCATCTTTCTAGGAACGTGAAATTAACACCTCAATTTGATATTGTTTTGGGACTCAAAGGAGTTGTTTTTCTCTTGAAAAGAATTCACCATCACTCTTGACTTAATTACCTTACTAATTTTCAAATTCACTTAGGAACAACCCCTATGAATATGACATCTTTGGTGGTATTCACATGTGTTGATATTTCATGGATTTCTAGACTGATAATTACTTCTAATGATTTATTCATTAATTTATCTTGTGTCACATTCATCATTAAGTAATTATACATATAAAATATCAACTGCAAAACAATAATGACAGTAATATCAAGAAGAGACAGCCAAACACAAGAGACACACAATTTTATCGTGGGCCCAAGACCCGGGACTTAGTTCCCACCAGACCTACTACCCTGCAGAGGAACTGGTACACTCGAACACCTCAGAGGGATAGAGGACGTGGCCAGATGGACGAGGAGACTATAAGGGACCTCAAGAGGAGGAAGCTATGTTTCACATGCCAGGAGACTTGGGCACTCGGGCATAGATGCACCAAGGGAAAGGCCCACTACATTGAGGTGTGCTCAAACAGTAAGTTAGATGAGGAGGTTGAGCTAGGCATAGATCAGGGAGTTGAGGGGCAACCGTCATTAGGGGGAGAACCACCACTAACACCCCATAGAGGAGGATTTCTTTCTCCATCAGGGGAGTTCTTGCTTCGCTTCAGGGAGTTCCAAAGTACTTGACACTTAGGATCAAAGGGACTGTGCATGGGCAAAGAGTGTCGGTTGTAGTATATAGTGGGGCCACCCACAATTTTATCGATGCCCAGATGGTGGAGCAGAGGGGCATTCACATGGATAAATTTTAGGGGTTCTCGGTGCTGGTGCTAGGAGATTGGGTGATGTAGTGCACGAAGCCTGGTATTGCATTCCTTTCTCCCATTTTCGTTTTCTTAGCAAAACTAGCTTTGTTCTCTCTTTTGGCTTTGTTTTGTAGTGATTACTCTCTTTTTCTTTTACCTAAAGGGTTCACTCTAGTGAAATCCTATTTGTACATTAATATAATGGAAAATTCAGTGGGAGTAAGTTATACTTGTGAAAACATTGAGTGGTGGCTCATCTTTTCCAATTAATGTGATTCCCTCACTGGTGCTAATCCACCCTTCGACATTCGACAGAGTCCTCGACCGTGTGTGGCTCCTCCCCTCCTGTTTTTGGCCCCACCCTCAAAGGCCTACACAACTCAACGCCTTACTCCATTTCACGCGACTTACTCCAGAAGGGACCCCTTGCCTGTGACCAGAGTTGAAAACAAAGTGTTCTTCTTTCCAACTGGATTTTTTGGTAAATTTATTATGCTAATTAACACAAGTATTTAATTATCAAGCCGGGCTTGTAAGCTTGGAAGCATGTCCAAAGTATAAGGATTTTAGTTGCAGTCAATTTTAGAAGATGAAATATAAAGATTGATGGAAGGGAATATTACAAATATAAAATATATCTTAATAGTTTCAGATTCAATATACAGTGAATGAGGAAAGAGGCTCCTAACTAAGGAGATCTAGGTTGTCCTTTCCTATGATATTACTTTCATGAAAAAGAAAAAAAAAATTAACTAATTAACAATAGTTTATGATGCATAAAATGTAGAGAGAAGTGGATCCTAACTAAGGAGGTCCAGATTGTCCTTCCTTACAATCTTATTCCATTATTATTACTATTGCATTGAAACTAGAATTCAGAAATAACTCAATAAGGAAATGAGAATGAATTTCAATTATAGCTCATAATCAAATGGAGAATTTAACTTCAATTCTCGTTTGTCCCTTCATATGAATATTAGAATTAAATCAATATTCATTCAACAATCATAATAAATCTTCATACATCTAAAGAAATCTTAAGCAAAAACTAATTTATAAAAATTATGCTAAATTAACCAAGAAGTACACTTAGCTTGGTGTGGGGGCCCTCGACCCTTGCCTTGCACACTTGAAGAGATCTCAGCTAAAACAAACTCAGTTAATCACTCAAGCATGAACAAAAAATGAAATGAATCAGATTATTCAATTAACTTTCAGTCTTCGAAGAGTTTCGAAATCAGATCACATAAAATTCTACATACCCAAGCCTTCAATAGTCTTGGCTTAAATAGAGAAATAATAAAAAAAGTTGACTAAAATGTCTCTAACAGTCATATTTATCCTAATCCCATCTATCTTGGTCGAATCCATCCATTTAGCTACACAAAATTTGGAAAATCCCAAAAAATACTAAATTTGGCCTATTTGCTAGGGATTTTCTGAATAGCAGGTCATGTTTGACCAGATTTGACCCGGCTTGTTTTATCTCGGTTTGGCCGAACCAATAGGTAAACATCCATGCTTGGTTCCCAAGATTTCCATATCTATGTTCATATCGTGCCCAGGTGTCCTACAAGTATGACCTCAATGGAGCCATTACAGGAATTTTCAGTTATGTCCAAAAATACACTAAAAACCCATTTTTTGCAAAAATATCTAAAAATTGAAAAACATAATTTATATACCTAAATATTCATAAATTGGTCAAAATAAGGTGTATAAGGATGGTATATGGTTGAAAATGATGGAAAATAGGTGTATTTTAATAAGCAAAATTTGATAGAAAATGAGGGCCAACATAGTTCTTCCTCCACTCTTCCCTAGGACTAGTTATTCCGAGGAAAGGTCCCCTGCCATCAGTCGAAGAGGAGGTCGAAGGTACAGAAACACACAAAAATCTCAAAATTTCTAGTCGAATAAATCCATATGAAATTTTTGTAGAATGTTCTATAATTTCCTAATTTTCCAGTGGAAAGAATCTCGTTCACAACTTTGATCTTGTCATTATATGCTTTAAAAATCACATAAATTTTATCAAGCAGTACACACATATCGATTTAAAGTCCACTCGATCCATTTTTCATTCTATGCGTTATGTTTATAATTTCGTAAGTAAAGAATCCCGTTCATATGTTTGTTCAATCTTTTCAAGACATGCATTTATGGCTTCATTTGTAAACTCCTCTCCAGAGGTTGTTAGGCATCAACTTCTCTAAACTCCTTCAATGGAAGTCATTGGATTGGCTCCTTGTGTTGCCTCCCTTGTCTTTATGATTTACCTCGATGTGCCTCCTATAACCCGCACCTACTTCTATAGTGTTTAGGGTTTAGGGAAATGCCACATAGTATGGTAACTCCTTTATAAACGAAAGTGATTAAACCGTGAGTTGTATAATCCTCAACATTGAGTCTCGATGATTAAGATTATGAATGCACTTAATCGAGTGAACTTAAGGCAATTATATTCTAGTATGCCAAATTAATTTTCAAGAGATGGCATGGCTTTGGCCTACTAGAGGGAAATTTGTCTATAGAGGGAAATTTACAAATTGTACACAAGATTACTTTCATTTAGCATTGGTGTAAGAGATATTGGCCCAACAGACCCTGTAGCATGTGTAGCAGTAGAATTGGGATTTTTCATCCATGCTGCAAGAGAACTGGCAGCAACACCAATAGGTTGGAAATGATGAAACCAAAGGGAAAGTAGAGAATGCATTACTAAATGAAAACAAGACAACAAATAAATGAAATTTGTTGAAATCAATTACTGCAAGCATTTCAAAATGATAAATACCAGTGGATGATTCAAACTATATGGGATAAAAGGAGGAAAAGATTATCCTTTTGGGTTTGTCCCCATAAGTGGGTTTGATGAAGGCATAGGCACCCAACACCCATTTTAAGGCATACATCTATGATCGATAAACATGGTGTTGATGTCATGATCAAGTTGAGGATTTTTACAAAGATGATGCTGCTAATTGAGACTAGAAACAAACAGGCCAAAAGAAGACAATGTAATATTAGTACTTTTATCAAATACCCTGCTCCCATCAAACAATATAGAGAGCGGACTATAACATAATCAACGACATAGGTCCATTTTTTTCTTTGATTTAACAAACACTTTCAGGGATCAAAATCCTTTGACATAAAACCCTTTAAACAATGGAAATTGAAAAAGGTTGGCACCTTTAGGTTTGATTCCTTGGGATTCTTGATATATATTATATATCTAAATTTAATATTGATATATCTAAACTTAAAATAATCCTATACTTGACGGATCTGGATTTAAAATTAACCTATATATTGAATATATGTTAATTATTTTTACTATTATTAATTTCACTTTAATTCTTGTTATTAAATATCTTCCATTTACCTTGTTGTAGAATAAGTGTATTGAACACAACAAAAGGAGGCACATCCAAAGAAATACTTATTGATTTGAATTTTGTAAAGCATGTAGTGAAAATTGTACAAACCAAAAGTTGACTTGGAGCATATTCTCATGATCAGATTTTGTATGATTCTTTTTTATGGATGATAGCTTAGGCATATGCTCATGCTCCCAAGGCTCCACATGAAGCTTGTTTGGATCTCCAAAAGGATGAGTAGAATCCCAATCAAAGTGCCCTTCTATTCCATGTTTCAGGGTATGAAATTGGTCCTCCATTAATCTCTTCACCATTTCCATGATTCCTACTAATGTTTATTGATGAATAACTAAGTAAAGATCAATAGTCTAATGTTAGTATTGCTTGTTCACAACAAAAATTCTAGTTTCTATCTTTGATGAGGATTTTTTTTTTTTTTTTTTTTTTTTTTTTTTTTTTTTTATAGAATAGCATGCCCATCCTCGCTCAGGTCCTTCACCACCCTTAAACCCTTCTCAATGCAAAAGTTCAAAAAATTGCAACTCTGGATCATTATAAAAAAGAATTACAAGACTACAAAATTTATTGATATGAAGATTACATCTGATTAAACCACCATCTAGTGAGACACTTGGACCATAGTGCTTGTCAATTCTCTACATTTGTACCCTGGTTACATGCCTTATCTTAATTTTATCTACTCCTCTATACTTGTGTCTTCATTGGATCTCATCAGACTGTATTGTCTGCCTCATTCTGAAGGGAGTATTCCACTAATCCTACTAAGACAATCTTCCAACTTTGTTAAATTTCCATCACTCTAATATATAATTTGATTCACCATGAAAATCTATCAAGCCTAATCATGCTTAAAGTTGTACCAGTGTGGTGTAAATTAGTTACACATAATACCATTAATGAAAATTTCCTGAGGTTTATGATTTGATTTGAGACCATTTTGGCTTTCTGCTTATGAATATTTGGAGAATTGTCCTTTGTGAATGACTGAGGGAGTTATGATTTTGTAATGTTCCCATGCGTTTTTTGGCAATATGCATTTCTTGGTTTTATAGTCTGCATAAATTTCTATTTTTTAGACCTTTTGTTGTGTTCTTGGAGTCGTGTTCTTAGCTTTAATAGTTTAAAAATTTCCTGCAAGATTTGTTTGTGGGGTAAGGTTCTTAGTTAACTCTCACAATAAACATATATGTCTATACAAACAAAATTCTAAAAATGGAAAACCAAACTATGAAATATAGAGCATTTCTTGGTTTTTGCTAAGGAATATGCTTAAATGCATTGTATCTTCATTATTATTGGCACTACAGGTTGCTTAATGTTAAACTTTAAATGTCTAATTTCTAACATGATTTTATTATTATCTAATTTTCCAGCTCTTGTAAGCATAAAAAATGGTGCAAAAGTGGACTTTGTGCATTGAAGTGTCTTGTTATCCTAAGCAAGGATGAGAAATTTCTCAAATTGTCATTCATAAAAGTACAACAAATCATGCACTCCATAGAAAGAAAGAAGTATATGGAAGGACTACAAATAACGAGGCATACTATATTGCCTTTGTTGAAGGAATGAAAAAGGAAAAAAATATTGGTGTTAATGATATTATTGTATTCAGAAATTTGGAGTTAATTTGCAACTAGATGAAAGGCATATATCAAGTTCTAAAAGAAAATCTCAAACCCCTTTACAAAGAAGCAAAAATCTTGAGTTATCAATTTCAATCTTTGAACATAGATTACCATGCAAAAATTCAAATAATGTCCACTCATCTAGTGTGTGGAGTTGTCAATGATGACATAGGATCATCATCTATTACACCATAAGTCATTGATTAGTAGCAAGATAGGTCCCCATTATGTGAATGTGTTTTTGTTATCATTTTTGTGGGGGCTCTTTGGCATGGTTCTTTCACTAGAACTCATTAATGTACTATTTTTCCCAAAACTGCAATGGTTCAAGTCTCTTGTATTGGTGACAAGTATATGGACAAATTAATGTGATATATTCTATGTGTATGGACAAATGTAATATTTGCATGGTTTATGAATAAATAATTGAATGTTGTTGAGGTTATCAATATTTTATTTTTATATTTATTTAACCATGTTAGTGATTTGATTTTTCTAATGCATTGAGGCAATTATGTCCATATTTAAAGTTTAAATTAGTCAAGCGACCAAAAAATGTTAACAACATGAATATGAAAAGGCCTATTATGTACAAATATAACCGCCCCTTTTCATCCTATATGATCCTATTTAGATCAAATTATTTATCGTTGTTTGTTGTCCATTTCAAGAGTTGTTCATTATAGTTTGATGCCATAATTGGAATTGCATTAATATTGAAATTACAGGGTCTTACCATATATCCTTTCAGGTTAATGACAAGATTGGAAAAGCACTTGTTCCGCTTGTAGATGACTCGAGTTAACTAGGGAATGTAATGCCCTGGAAGACAACAATATTGGAGAAAAAACCATTTAGTGTAATTTATCCATGTTACGAGATGGATCCATACTTGTATTGGTAATGAAGGAAAAGTACTCTAAAATCTACTCAAGGTTAGAAAAAGATTAAAATCATAATTCAACAGTGTCTTTATTAAAAAACTCGAGAAACCAAAACTTCCATCAGTCAATGTCAAAGTAGGTTATATTAGTAGACAATTAGAACCACAATATATATTCAAGTTCCTTCCATCTAGGTCTAGCTTTGACGCAAGAGAATACCCTCCATTCTTAGCGATGGCATAAAAATGAGTGTGCTTTTTGTGACAAGTTGAAAATCATTATTAAATAGTCTTTATCAAGTAGATATTTATGGACAGTTACTTTTTTAGTTTCCTATGAAAACAAAAAAAATTGCCTCAGTGGACCAATAGACAGGAAAAAGAGTAGATTTATCTACTTAGTGGCTTGGATATTCCGTAATCACAACTTTCTAGAGACCACAAATATAACTTGCACAAATCCATGAAGGCATGATGTTACAAAAGTGAAAAATGTCTTGAAACTCAAGCTATTGTGTAAAAAGTTGAATCAATACAACAAAATTGCACTAAATAGTTGTTAGTATATGAAGAAGCAATGGAAAAAAAAAGTATAAAGATAAATCCTTCAATTTCATCATTTTCTAGCACTCATGTACGTGCTGGAAATTTTCCAGCACTTTTCTTAAGGAGATTTGCAAAGCTTTGGAAAATAAATTTGTGATTGGGTTAACATTAGCAATTAAATGGATGATTGCCTAACATGAAATGTAGGATATGGCCTAACCCTTCCAGCTTTACTTCGGTAAACCAAACACGGTACAATTATTACCTTAAGACCTTCAAATAAACTTTTTGATTCAACAAGTGAAACTGACCTTATACCTTGGAAGGAGTTGCTTGAAATAGAGAATAATCATAGAGTCAAAAAACATAGCACTTTACCCAACCTCAATGAAACTCCAAGTGAACTATCCCTTCAATGGTAGTATCCCCAAAGGCTTCTCGAATATCTTGATGTGGGAAATGCACAATGTTCATTAGTTTCTCCATTACTTTTAGAAATACATAAATGAATGCTAACACCTCCCAAATTGTATAATCATCCATTTTATTTTGTATCAATATCTCCATCTAATATAAACTTTATTTCCTTATTAATGGAGTTAGTTGCACAAGGTTGAACTCTTTATATAAAGGCTAAAACCTATTTAATTCTTTAATTGGTTAAAAAAAAACCTAACGCTAAAATAGGTTGGTTAATAGTGATATTTTATTGCCAAACCCATCAAAATACATGTCATTCACAAAAACTTCAAAATAAGCTATTAAAAACGTTATGCATATAACAAAAATATTTAAATTTGCAGCATAAAGTTATCTTATACTTGTGAAGGAACAATAACAACAATAATAATCTTGCCTGGTATTTCTTCAAGATGTGATTGTTACCAAATCTTTAATTGGCATCAACATTATCATCCTATTTCGGCATATATAATGATACTAGGCAGGCATAAAGGTTAATATAAAATAAATTCAATATCAAATCCTCCTTCCATTAAAAATAAAGGAGCCACTCTCACATGGGAATATAATGAATTTTCACCAGAATTGTCACCTTATGATAGATATGTTGGTGACGGTGACACTTATTATTTCATATTACAAAAAGCCCTTGATTTTTGTTATACTCATGGTGTTCTATTTTTGTGGGTTAAAACACAACATAAAATCTTTAACTGGCAACATCCATTGCCTTCTATTAGGTCTTTTATTGGAATTGAAAAATTATGCTTAAATTATTAACAAGAAAACAATATTAAAAACATTAAATCCAATGAATTTCATATCCATAAAAATGAACAGAATGTGGGGATTACATTATACATTTCAACCTTCTATTTAAATTGTGTACAACTTTTTCATTCTGAAAATGTTAATTTTATCTATGAAATACGGGCTTATACTCAGTTTCAAGTTGACAATCCAAAATTTTATCCATAGAGTATAGGGTTAGCCCTACCTTCAAGTTTTCAATCTAGAAATTTATCTATGAAGTACATGTTGAGCCTCACAATCCAAGTTTAGTCTCAAGTTTCACATTGCAATGTGTTCTGTTTCCTTGGCATTTGCAAATTGTAGGCAAGATGGCTTAAAATGTTTTTATCTCTTGTTTTAATGGGTTTGTTCCATAATGTAAAATCCATTATTTCCTTGGTGTTTTCAAATTGGAGGCAAGATGGCTTCAAACATTTTCATCTCTTGTTTTAATGGGTTTGTTCCATAATAGAAGCTCCACTGTTTCTTCTAAATGGGATATGCGATGGCTGACTAATCTCTCCATGATTTTGGAAATGGCATAAAAGGTCCTGATAATTGTTATGTTTTTGGGTCTAGATTAATCAAACTCTCCAAGTCACAACTTATGGCTCGATTAATATGGTTGAAATTACTGCACAAAATTTATTCGACCATAGGCTTCAACCGAATAAACCTCTACTATATCTTCTTCTCCCAAAAATAAGTCACTCAATTTCTACACATTAGAGAGAATTAAAACAAAATGTTTGTGGAATCACATTAGCATAGGCCTATCTTAGCCCCCCATCTATATTAAGCACCTGGTCCTATTTGATCCCTCTGGATTCATAATAAATCTAGAACCATACTTAAGAAGTTACACTATTATTTATTTATTAGCATTATATATTTAGACACATAGGGAATTTCCACTTCCACCCCCAACTTGAACTGTCTGTATCTCAATTTCTAATCAAACATCAATCAAAAAAATGGGACTTGATGCTTCCTCATGCAGCTTTTTAGCAGAGTTTCAAGGGAAAACGGCAGGGTATGACCGAGGTGTCAATTATAAGGCACTCCATTAAATGTTATGACTTTTGTTACCATGCTTCGAGGGTTTTTGGACGATGAGGTGTTTTAATGGGAAAAGGTGGCTTCAATTAAAATATAAGTTTAAAATAAAGAGCATTTTAATGATGGATTTCTTCCACTATAGTCTAAGCCTCTCCAGTAACATGTTCGTACTCATATTGTGCTTATTCTTACAAAAATGAGTAAGAGTTGCAAATCCTTCAAAACTCTGGCATAGGAAAGACAAGTATTGGCTTCTTTGTTCATATTTTAAAAATCATGATGTAACCGAAGAATAGTGAATTGATCTAAAGAAAAATGGAGCACGACACAGTAATTTTTGTAACCTTCAGATGGAAAAATGCTTAGAGAATTTGAATATTATGAGATTGAGCATTCAAACATGAATTCTAGTTCATGACGACTATATTCGAATAAGGAGAACAAGCACGTAGAAGGAGTACATAAAATAAACCAGTAACACATGAATCTTTGAACCCATTCAAACTTATTCAGAGAGCAAACTATATTGATCTTGAAAATTCTACAATACACACAAGGTTTTTCCAAAAAAAATTCAAACGTTTGTGTTTCTTTTTCATACATTATATAACAAAATGTACAAAACTTTAAGATCCCTAATATCCGAGAAAGAAACCATAAAATATTACAATATTTTTATGATTAAATTTACTAAACAAAGTCTATCCCTATTGAAAAAATTATGCATATTCCATCCTGAAATCTAGACATGAAATGAAAAGATCTGTGAAAATTGATCTCGAGATGGATGTTGCTTCTTTGGAAAAAATTATGGAGCAAATCACTAAAAACCTAGATCTAGAAACTACTTGTTGGATTCTAGGCACTTATCATTTCATTTCATGATAAGAATTTAATCTACAAAACTATTTTAGCCCCTCAATCGAACTTCTTCCACCTTTGAAGGATGGAGCTACAAAAAACTCACTCGTATGACTATGCTAGCGTCTTACTAAGGCATCCTCAGAATCACCAAAAATTTCCCTTGACTTGAGTATCATCTAGATATGAGGGTTTGTTGTTAGAGTATCTTAGTTTATGTCCCGGATTGAAATTAAGGTATCTTAATTCAATTTATATGACTCAACATTTTCCACCACCAACATGTCTTAACATTTTACCAAAATCATTTTCTTAATCCAAAATTAAAATTCAAAACATCATCAATAAAGATAAATCATAGTTCTCATTTAAATTTGAGAATGTGTAATCAAGTACACTTGACTGTTTTTCAATGCATCATTAATAAACAATTAGATGTTGCACCTCATTTTTTTAGTACAAGTAATTCCTCAAAAATAACTTGATTGATGATCAAAGATTATATTATAGAAAATGTAGAAATATTTGTTTGTGCTTATAAAATTCATCAAAGCGTGTAGAATTTCAGTTGATCTCTCAAACCAAAAATCATAATAGATGAACGTTTTTTACAAGTTGTCTACAAATTATATTTTTGGATTTCCAAACCTTTCTCTTTGGAATTTTGTTTGTTTGTTGGAAAAATGACCTGCAAAACATAACCAACTCTTGAGACACGTCACAAGTTTTCAATATATGTGTGTCAATATTATAATAGGAACAATGCTCCCAAGATGAGAATTTGGAATCACATGAAACATAAACCAATTACAGGCTTGATAGCTAGATTAGAGCTTTAATGAAACAAAACTTATGAACAAAATAAACAAGTGACATCCATTCTATTGCGTTGACTTTAATTTTGGAAACCAACCATTGTAACTTGCTAACACCCCTTGTTATTTACTCATACACACCTTGTGTTTTGCTTCATTAGGATAGGGAGATAAATCTCCACCATTGAGCGCTGGTGAGATTAAGAGAAAACTAAGAGGAAATATATAGCAATAAACTTGGAAAATCGCCAATTTGAGAGTTGTCAAATAGGAAAGAATGTTCCAATGGAGGATGATCCATAGGAGAATCTCTTGCATCTGTAAGATAACAATGTTATTTTCATTAGAGAAAATAATGACATGTGAAGTAATACACACATCAAAATATGGACTACATGAATTAGTAATCCCATTAGATGCACCTTGAATGATATGATAACTAGATTGATGATGCAGATGTCTATGTGCCTGAATTGAAGGTACACTGGTGGGATTTCCCATCTCTGCAAACATTTAGACACTACATTAACAACATCAATAACATCCAATACACACATTTAAGAGAAAATATATAGAAAAAAACCTAACAAATCACTAATTAAACATTTGTCAACCAACAAAGCATGCTCCAATGGAGGATGATCCATAGGAGAAGCTCTTGCATCTATAAGATAACAATGAAATTTTCATTAGAGAAAATAATGACATGCGAAGTAATAAACACATCAAAATATGGACTACATGAATTAGGAATCCCATCAAATGCACCATGAATGATATGATAACTAGGTCGATGGTGCATCCATCTATGTTCTTGAATTGAAGGCACATTGGTGGGATGTAGCACCTCTGCAAACATTCAGACATTACATTAACAACATCAATAACATCTAGTACACACATTTAAGAGAAGATTAAGAGCAAATATATAACAACAAACCTGACAAATCACTAATTGGACAGTTGTCAACCAACGAAGCATGCACGAATGGAGGATGATCCATAAGAGAAGCTCTTGCATCTGTAACATAACAATGAAATTTTCATTAGAGAAAATAATGACATGTGAAGTAATACACGCATCAAAATATGGAGTACATGAATTAGGACCCCCATCCAATGGAACATGAATGATATGATAACTAGAATGATGGTGCATCTATCTATGTGCTTGATTTGAAGGCATGCTGGTGGGATGTCGCACCTTTGCAAACATTCAGAAACTACATTAACAACATTAATAACATCCAATACACACATTTAAGAGAAAAGATATAGCAAAAAACCTGCAAATCACTAATTGGATAGTTGTCAACCAATGAAGCATGCTCCAATGGAGGATGATCCATAGGAGAATATTTTGCATCTGTAAGATAACAATGAAATTTTCATTACAATAAATAATGACATGTGAAGTTATACACACATCAAAAGGTGTACTACATGAATTAGGAATCCCATCCAATGCACCTTAAATGATATGATAACTAGATCGATGGTGCATTCGTCTATGTGATTGAATTGAAGGCACATTGGTGGGATGTCGCACCTCTGCAAACATTCAAGCACTACATTAACAACATTAATAACATCCAATAGACACATTTAAGAGCAAATATATAGCAACAAACCTAACAAATCATTAAATGGACAATTGTTAACTAACAAAGCATGCTCCAATGGAGGATGATCCATAGGAGAAGCTCTTGCATTTGTAAGATTAAAATGAAATTTTCATCAGAGAAAATAATGACATGTAAAGTAATACACACATCATAATATAGACTACATGAATTAGGAATCCCATCCAATGAACCTTGAATGATATGATAACTAGATCGATGGTGCATCCGTCTATGTGTTTGAATTGAAGGCACACTAGTGGGATGTCGCATCTCTGCAAACATTTAGACACTTCATTAAAAATATCAATAACATCTAGTACGCACATTTAAGAGAAAATATATAGCGACAAACCTAAAAAAACACTAATTGGACAGCTGTCAACCAACAAAGCATGCTCCAACGGATAGGAGAAGCTCTTGTATTTGAAAACACACTAGTGGGATGTTGCACCACTGCAAACATTTGTACACTACCTCATTAAGAAATTATTATGTCTATATACAATAATCTAAACACGTTGATCTCATCACTTTATGGAACTTACATGGGACAGTTTAGACTTGTCTAGATAGCCAAACAACTCCTCTCTAGGCAATTGTAGTTCTTCAACATGTGGATCTACATTGTTATCAACCATGATAGTTGTGTCAGCATATGCATCGAGGTTTGGATCCACTATAGCTATCTCAGGAGGCGCATTGAATGTATTGGGTGTGGTATCATGATCCAATAAAGCATCTGAATTCATTGAAGGGAAACACAACCAATATACCTTTATGGAATGCTTATAAATTTTGCCATGAATAGGCCATGGGAAATCACAAGGGAAAAATTTGTTTGATGTCAGGTGATAAGATATCACTTATCATGTGCACTTTAACTCCTCACCTAATAAGCATGAGATATGATCTCATGAGGGCTACAATCACTATCTGGAATTCTTCTAGCTTTTTCCATTGATGATTCAAGTTGCTTCTCTTTCTTGTGGTTGTTCAGATATCCTTCTTTTTTCAAAATTTCCTTGAATCAGTAACATGGTTGAACATTTGTGAGGAGAGTATAAAATAGATAATCGATTCTACGAGAACATTTATATATCTGATTAGATAGAAAAGCAGTATTGAGATAATAGTGATGTGATTCCACAACATTACTTGTCTCCTGATTTGCATGAGGAAAATCTTGGCAGCCTTGTACCCACATCCCTAAATGTAAAAACTCAGCTAGTAAATATATATTTTCTTTATGAAACAAAAAAAATTTAAACACAAAAAAGAGTACGTGAACTTACTAAACTTATCACCGACAACCCAATTCTTGTGGAAATAGTCCAATAACTTCTCCTTAGTTGCAAATTTGGTGAAAAATCCATTTATTGCATTAGTCACTTCATTGTTTGAACATTTTTTCATGATATGGCCTAGTTCATTGAACATCTCTTTTTCTTTTTTTGGATTGTTGGCCAACTGGTTAACATTTTGAGGCATGCCCTCCTTACATTCCAAACACACAATATTACTTCACACGTGGTGATTCTCCTTCCATATTTAATTCATTTTAAATGAGAAATATTTAGAATGAATACAGGTTGAAATGCCAAATAGTAATATTGAACTTACCTCAAAGAAATAATTTTAGCCAATGCATCATCAACCATAAAAGCATTGACCTTCCAATTAGGACGAAGTTGATAACACATGTGCATGAGGTGCTCCAACCATAGTGATATATCTTGTGATGTACTACCTGACATCACTGCCCATGTGACTAGAACCCCACTTTGTTGCTCATCAAATACCATGCACGTGTAAAACTGATACTATCATATTAAAAAATAGGAAGTTAATTTTATGCCATTATCATATTGAATCATTGCAATGAAAATGATTTTACTAAATGAATTATTGGAAAAATACTAACCCCATATTTATTTGTGTTGAATACTGAATCCATGGTTATTAAGATATTATGGCATAACTCAACCATAGTGTCCAACATCCATTTTTTTTGTATTCCATCTATAAAAAGTACATCTTCACCATTAGGATTTGGTAAAAGAAGAAATCATTTTGGTGTTTTTCATACCAAAGATTCACACTCATTTCATCGTTTTATGTAGTTGGTAATTTCCTTTCATCAAACGATTATAGATGTTTACGACATATTTTCTTCACAAGAAGAAATACCTATCATGGTCGACGAAATCTATATCAACATATTTTTTAATATGCATTTTACAAACTCAGTAAATTGGAACTTGTAGAAAAAAACAACTTTCTACATAAGCAACCATGTCCCTTGAAAGACTTGTCTTATGCAGAGACCTAACATCACCTGAAATGTCGTGTTTGCCATGACAGGGTCATCCTTCCTCATCTTCATTCTCATATAGGTTGTATGTTAATATTGCTATCTCACGACTTTGAACCATAACCTTTACAATAAAATGGTATTGGCAACCCCTCTTTTTCACAAATGGTTGTTTTCATTTGGTTATACATTTTTCTCTATTGTCCTTTGGACCATATGAGAAAGCATAACTACATAGCAAATTTTAAGATGTCAAAACATATGAGAAATAATAAAGCACTATTAATACCAACATCTAAACAAGGTATTTCTAGAATACTTACAGTTCCCATCATCGGGAAGCACTAGCCCTTAAGCTTGAATCTTTGGTTAAGCTTGGAGTTTTGGTTTTTCGTTGGGTGAAGGTATATGGAGTCTCTCAATTTTTTTCCTATCCTTTAATGAAGTTAATGGCTCTACGTACATGAATTTTTGCAACTCGATCAATACTCATGTTAGTCTTAGATACTTCAAACCAGACTAAATCTTTACCAAAAAATATGATTTTCTCTTTAGGGTCTTACACCTCAAGGCCCACTATAGTCTTCCATTTATTTTCTATTTTTTCTCATAGTATGCAAAAAATGTGGAAACATATTAGGAAACCTATTGTCCCAATGAACATTTACAAGTAAAAAACTAAGTGAACCCAACTCACTCACATTATGTTCAAAATATTGCACTCTGGCTTGCAAAGAAATAACACAAAGGGGAGATGACTCTTCTCTATTTTCTGAAAAGTAGAGAATAAAAGAAATCTTAATAATGGACATAGAAATTGCTCTAAGCTCTAAATTTGTTTGGGAGTGTACTCATAAATAAATCTCATGTAGATTTAAATGAAGGGCCTTGGAACAACTCTAGAACGTTCTTTAATAATGGAAAATATCTCAACTATCTACCCTACAAACATAAAATTATGAGCATTGTGAACAAATATAACTTTACACATTGCTCAGACGCTTGAAAGGTATATTTCAAAAGTGCTTGAGATTAGGAATTAATTTATTAACAAAACAGAGTTATTTAAAAGTTTAAAGCATGCAATGAAAGTGGAATGCATAACACAAAGAAGAATAATCAACCTACAAGTATAATCCCAAAATCATCTTACAGAGACTGGAGAAAAATGAATCTAATCATATAAAAAATTCTCTTACGTTGCTTATAGTCACACTCATAACCAAGCTCTATTCCAAATCAATCCGCTATTATAAATATTAATGGGATTAGTTTAATATTAATGGTTTAGTTTTTTAATTTATAGTGATTGAATACTCCTTTTTTTACACAACTTTCCATGGCGTTTGATTATTTTATGCTTTAATATGTTCAAGGAATCTACTTGATGCATTGATCATATGGGTGTTCTAAGTATTTCAAGGTTTTATTATCCTGATTTGAAGTGTCCCTGTTTGGCCTCTTAAGGAATGATTATATTATTGAATGGTGAAACCATATGAATAACAAGATGAATGAATTCTAGTGAAATCACATTTCAAATAACTCATTGATGTATCTATTCATAGTGTCCTTAAGTGTTTAAAAATATAATTACAAATTCACTCTAATTTTGTGATGAGGATTACTATAATAATCTATTCTTGGCATCTTTTATGGATATAATCAACCTGATTATGAATTATGATGATATGTGAACTAATTTTAAATGCTAAGTTTATTTCTCATGGAAAATGATGGATGTTGCACATTGTTGTGACTTTGAAAGTTTAAATCGATACTACATCACTAAAACCAATTTCATAGATGTCAAATTGTTTTAAACTTTGGGAAGATATCAACTCTACACTTGCTATTAATAAGCTTTTTATTTTGAGTGACACATAAAACAAAGGATGAGTATATCAGAAGCGTGCAATTATGTTATTTTAATTGCATTGTGGGCATAATTTGTAAAATATTATGGTCACTAATTTCATCTACAGTGCACCTATAAACCTGCAATCTTTCATCATTGATTTCAAGATTTCTAATGCAAGTTTGAGGTTTGAAAAGGAGTGCAGATTTGGACTATTTGGTGAATTAACCAACAACTAACTAATTTTGAAGTTTTTTCTTGTAGGAAATTTCATGTTTGGGACTCATTTGGCAGATTCCACATAGAATAATTTTCCTATAGTAGATATTAGCATAACGTGACCCTTAGTTTATGGAAATGGGAATCAAGTCATGTGGCAACAAGCTCTATTCAAAATTGGGTGCTAGAAATAAAAGAGCAACATCATATAACAACATACTAAATGGATGTTTAGTTTTGTTTATAAAGGAGTTACAATACTATGTGGCATTGTCTTGATGAAAAAACACTATAGAAGGAAGTGCAAGTTAGAGGAGGTACTTATGAGAGAGAAGGTGCACTTATGAGGGAGTTTTCATGTACTAACTTGGGACCCACTTTCTTTCATATATAGAGGAAAGTTACATGATTGAGAAAAGATCTAAGGGAACCTTTAGAAGGGTGCACATGCTTAATTCAGCCTAGGAGAAATTCATCTCTTGGGGGAATGAAGTTGCATGCTTTGAGAAAAATCTTGGATTTCTATTTTGGGCAGTAGCTTATCCATTGACAGTTGGAGACTAATGTGCTTTGCTTAGGAAGTTTCTTAATTTGAGACCATCAACATGTTATTCACAATGAAGTTCTTCATCTCTTGAAGGAATGAAGTTGCATGTTTTGAGAAGACTCTTAGATTTCTAATTTGGGCAACACCTTATCTATTGACAGTTGGAGACTAATGTGATTTTCTTAGGAAGTTTATTAATTTGAAACCATCTGTGAGCATTCATTTATGTATTTCTAAAGGTAATGGAGAAATTTATGAAAATGGTGCATTTCTCATATCAAGAGATTCAAGAAGCCTTTGGAATACTACCATTGAAGGGATAATTCTCACTATGCTCTATATCAAGAAATCCAAATTATATGGTCAATTTCACTTGTTCAATCATAAATTTCTTTCAAGACCTTAAAGTATTTGGGTTAGTGTTTGTAAATCTACAAGGGTTAGGTCATACCATACATTTAAGGTTATTCAAACATCAATTTAATTGGTAATGTTACAACTTTCATTTCCAAAAAAATTGCAAGCCTCCTTCAGAAAAACACTTGAAAATAATTTTCCATCGCTTACAACAATGTTAGAAAATGATGAGATTGAAGTGTTAATGTGAATTTTTAGTTTTGGAACCTTGAGAAAACATTATTATTAAAATTAAGGGGTCAATAAAGTGATGTTTAATAAATTAAACATTAAACTTTGGTTAAGATGGATACTAAAGGCTCATGAAAAGTGGATGTATAAAGTGAATGGTGAATGGTTAGATGGTATTAAAGGGAAATGTTTTATTCCAAAGTTATTTTAAGGTAGTGGTAACTTATATTTAGATGATGCCCATAAAGTTATTGTAGAAATTGGGGAGGATATTTCAACTGGTGAATTCTCAAGACGTGTTGTTAGCGGAATGATGGGAAAGAGTGGGAACCTTAAGTGGTGTGAGCTAGATGGGCAACACTTTTCAATATTTATGGAGTTGAGTTGTCACATATGTTCAAAGAAGCAGGTTGGGAGAATTTTTTCCACTTATTTAGTGGGTATGACCCCAAACTAACCTCAAATTTTATTGATACATTTGATGGCAGTAGTGTTACGATTCAGGGGTTATGGTTTCAAGTAATGAAAGACAACATTGTTGAAGCAGCTAAACTACCAATTGATGGAGAAAGGTGGTTTAAGAAAAGAATGGTGCAGGGAGTAAACCTAAATTATTTTTTGAGAGATGATTTCCATGACCCATATTGGAGAATTGACATTCATTACAGTATTTTGAAGCTAGAGTGGGTTCAGGTTATGTGGTTGGTTCAGTTTTTTTTAACATGTGATGGCAAGTTCTCCAAAATTTTCTTATATCATATGAGATTTCTTGTGCATCTGGTTGGTTTTAACAAAATGAACCTGTCGTTCTATCTGCATCAAATTATAATAAAAATGGTCACAAGTGCTAGGAAGAGAAATATTTTTTCACCCACACGAGGTATATCACTATGGTTTTATCCAGATACTATATATCCATGAGTTGAGAAAGCAATTCCAATAGCGAAGGAGAAGAGCAGTGGGATACCCTTTCACTAAAAGACAGAAAAAGAGGAAAGCCCTAGCTACACAAGTTGAAACCAACTAATAAGTATTTGAAAAATCTGTAGAAAAGCCTAACCAAGAAAAAAACCCTAGGGTTTATAAAAGGAGGGCTAAAAAAGGTGAGTAAGATGACCAAGAAACAAAATAAATTGAAAGAAAGGGTTGAGAAGAATCAATCTAGAGAACATAGTATTTAAGAAGGCCACGGACCAGGTCCACAAATAAATTGAGGTTAAAGCTTAAAGATAGGTTGAATCCTAGATTAAATGAACCGATTCTTATACATGATTAGGAGGGACCTGTTACATTTGAAGAGAAAAATACTGAAACCCTAACCACTGTTAGAACCTCGCAGAATCATAGTAAAAGGATTACCAGAGGAATGGAAATATAAGACAAGTTGAGTCTACTGGCTGAAGCAACAAAGGCCATGAACAACTAAACAGACCTAAAGATGTCTTTGTAGACAAGGCAACAATTTTGAAAACAGGGGAAGCTAGCAATTTTGCAAGCCCTCATATCTAGATGATGCTCAAGCCAAGGGAAAATTTATGGTGATTCTAGCATTCAAATATGGAAGAAGTTCGATTGAGAAGTTGTGGCATTTTTGCAAATTCAGTGCATATCAAAAAATGAAGGGATAAGTACCTACAATCTAGCAGTCAATTTCCAGATCTAGGTTTTTTGTGATTTTCTCCACAATTCTTTCCAGAGAAGCAACATCCATCTCGAGATCAATTTTCAAAAGATCTTTTCATTTTATGTCTGGATTCAGGGATAAACTTTGCTTTTAAATACAATCATACAAATATTGTAATATTTTATGGTCTTTTTTTTTTCTTCGGATACTATGGATCTTAAATTGTAATACTTTTTTCTATATAATGTATGAAAAGGAAATACAAAGGGTTCATAGTTATGTGAAAAATTCTTGTGTACTGTGAAAATTTAGAGATATTATGCCATAAGCATAAGTTGTGAACATTACCAAAGATTCATGTGTTATTGGTTTTATGTTTGTGTTTCGTGTATGTTTGTGTTCTTATGAGTTAATCAAATGATCATTTCCCTCAGTTTTTGAATAAACAGTTTATGGATGGGAATTCAAGTTGAATGATCTACCTCATACTATTCAAATACCTATTTTTTTTCTTCATCCAAAGGAAATACAAGAATCAACCAGGTGCTCTCTTTTTTTTTAGGTTTTTTCTGCTTTGCTTTTATCACACCATGATTCGTCAAATTGTTAGAAAAGTCACTATCCATATTTTCTTTGAATGTATTTGTTCATATGACCTATGGATGGCATACATAGTTATGTTAGACTTCGTTCCCATTGGTATTTTTTCTCATACTCAAACCAAACCTAGAATTGTTTTACAATCTCGCCATTGAGCATATTCCATATATGTTGCTATTGTGACTTAGGGTAACAAAATTTGTGAGAGATCCCTATCTGGACTCGAAAGGTCAATTTCCAATCCCAAAGTGGTTTGAGGTTACCTATATGTTCCTTAGTGAGTTCCCTTCCACAACAAAGGGTTTTCTCTAAGTGAGAGCACTTTAAAACTATTTTAAATATTTAAAAAACTATTAATTAAAAATCAATTTATCTTGATCTTTATATAATAAAATTAATACTATAGGTTTCCAAAAAATATTAATTAAAAATAAAATTATCTTTGATCTTTATATAATAAAATCACTGACTTAAATTGATGTTGCATTTCCATAACACTCAAAAGTGAGTAGTGCAGTTGTGTTTCCTTCAATACCAAGATATATTCATGACATACCTAATGGTCATCATATTCTTAGGTTTGGGGAAAATTTATCAGAAGATCATCCAATGATTTTTCACCTCCAGTCTCCAGTTCTTTTTTATATATATATTAAAGTCTTGTAACTTCATACATGAAACATGAATAAGAACAATAGATGATCTGAAAAAATGTTTAATGAAGCATGATGGGTGGACTTTAAGAATAAAAAAGAGCATAGAAAAGGTGCCAAAAAACTCCTCAATATTTACTTCTTACAGATATCCAAGATAGGTTGATCTTTAATTATTTCTCAAATCTATTATGGAATTTTTATATGTCTGTCCCAAATCTAGAATCTCCAAGCAACTCATTCATTCAAATGTCCATTCTTACACCATAGATATAAATTCTCAAATTAGCATATGATAATAATTATTAGAATCAAGTTAGGCTTTACATATGTAAATTTTCCCAATTTAATCACTCTCTTTCATGTGCAATACACCCATGGCCACAAACATCTGTTGTTATCTTTCGAAGACCAAGAAATGATTGATATCCCCATTCCAATGGATTTTTCATTTTCTTTTGAAAGAGAATTTTACCAAGGGATAAAGAAAGAATCTTGTTTTCACAACTCTAAATTTCCCTAATGTCTTGTTGCAGCGGCTACAACCATCCTCCAAAAATTTTCCTTAGCCTATTTTGGAGCCTCCTTACCAACATTGCACAACCCTTTGTCTTGCTACGCCAAGTACTTAAGATTCACACATTTTCCTTGCACAAACGTAGCTTGTCGATCACAGTTGATCCATTCCTCTCATAGGATTCTCACGAGGACTTGATCCAACTACAGGCTGAGTAGATTCCCCTTGAAAATTGCACATTCCTGGAGGGAAACCAATCTTCCCTCCAGAAATTGCGCAATCCTCTATGATAGCCTGCTGGGCTCCAGGATTGTGTAATCATGCTAGCCAACCCTCCCAACAGGATTTGCGCAAATTTTCCCAGCAGTAGGTTGTTCACCCCAGGATTTTTTCAAATCTGGGTAGCAGTCAACTGCTCTGCCCAAAAATTTCGCAAAACTCTTGGGCAGTCAGCCCAACTCCTAGTCAGAAATACACATTTTTCTCCTACAGTCGAGCAGTCTCTTTCATGTGCGGCTGAGTTGATTGGTTCCCTCCGAGACTGAGCAAAACTAACTTGCATGCATGGGCTACTTCTCCCAAGGCAGCATGCAAAGGAATCCCTTGTTTCATGGATCTATGTTTAGCAGTTGGAGGTTACATGCAAGGAGCAATTCAGAAGCCTCCCACCAAGTGTTGCTTCCCCTAGGTTTGTGGCATGCGCTTCACAACCTTGATATTATCAAAACTCATCAACCAGACACTGTAGAGATCATTCCTCACATCAACCTTGCAGCTCTGACATCCAACATCACATCTAGGAGCAGTCGGCACATTCAACTCGGTTGTTTTGGGGTAATCTCGCTTCCCCATCCTTATGCTGCATTTATGTCACTTTTGTGTGTTTTCTCTTGTGGGAGTAACGTTTTCTTGATTTATTTGAACTCTTTCTGTTGTTTACATGTATACTAGCTTGTCCTAGCTCAATTTCAATTTTCGTTGCTATCTCATTGTTGTTGCGTGCATGAAACTGTTTTACACAGACCTTCACCCAACTGGAAAACTGCCTCACCAACATGCATGTTGATCTATTTGTTGAACCTTTCATTCATGTTTTTCATGCACTATTAATCATTTATGTCATCACTTAGTGTCTCCATGCATTCATTGAATTACTTTCTTTCAGTTTCTCGTCGACGAGTCGGGCCAACCTTGGCCCAGGCTCTGCCTTCACTAAGGTTGCATTGCGCTATCTGGGAAAGGAAGGCTCACCTTCC
This sequence comes from Pinus tabuliformis, assembly GCA_031772625.1. Taxonomy (NCBI): domain Eukaryota; kingdom Viridiplantae; phylum Streptophyta; class Pinopsida; order Pinales; family Pinaceae; genus Pinus; species Pinus tabuliformis. Next base: position 727,147,914 of record CM062808.1, on the reverse strand, counting down.
CCTCCAGATTTGTGCATTCCTACCCAGCATTGGCCTTCATTACCATTTTTCACATTTCTGGAGGACAGTGGCTGCTTAGCCCAAGAAATTGCGCAAATTTGTCCCTGGGAAAGTAGTCCTTCCAAATTGGAATTGCGCATTGTGCAATCACATCAGTCAGTAGCCAGATCCTTCTGTACATTGTGCAGTTCCAACAGTCAGTCGGTCTCCCAACAGCCTGGACTGTGCCTTGTGCAGTATTATTGGCAGTTGGTCTCCCGACCTCCTAGCTGAAATTGCGCAACCTTCACAATCATTCACCCAGGTATGTTACAAGTCAGTTCTCATGTTCATTTTGGTTTCCAACTGGTAGATTGCCTACCATGAGTGTTTTCGTATCTCCAGGTATAACAGGTATTCATATGCCTCTCAACATTACAAGTACAATGGTTTCCAAGAGAGCAGAGATGAAGACACCATTTAGAGCACACTTGAAGATGCAGTCAATGAAGTGTTTATGAGCTTGACTACTCACGAAGACATCAAGTTGTTCATAAACAAGGACATCAACCAGCATCATCATGAACAGCAGTTGAAGGCAGCATACTGAATGTAGCAAACTAACATACTGAATGAAAGGAATGCAACGAACACAGCGAATACATTGAATGCAAGAAGAAGGTTGTTCACAACACATAGATGGAACAAAGTTGCAAGATCAAGCAGATCCACTGATAATAAAAGAAACTTTGGAGACTCAGGCTATGAGGTGATGGCGCAACATGAAGGTTGCTCGAAGATAGAGAATGGAACGAAGAAGAAGTTGCATGTGCCGAAGTAGCAACCCAAGGAAGAACTTGAAGCTGCACAGATAGATGAATGAGTTGCAGTAGGATCAAAAACAACAGTGGGCACCACATGCATTCATAGATGAAATTGTGCTCATACAAGTTAAAGATCCATCACCACAACTGACACAGAGCAGACATGGTGAGCAGTGTTGTTGATCACATGCAAGGGATTCAGCAGCATGCATGTTGTTGAGTGCACGCATGCAATCCAACCCATTCAACACACTCACCAAGGCAAAGACAAGAAGCAAGTCCAACTGGGGCTGAACATGTACTTCGGCAAGTTGATGCGCATGACCACTAGCACACACTTGAAGATCAACACGGACACTATGCATCAGTGTGTTTCTAGTTCAACTATACCCAAGAAGACCATGCACATGTTAGCAGACGAGTTGGATGAAGGGGCTGACCCAATACACCGATTGCAATGGAGGCAAGAGTTCGCTTTAGCAAGATGTCACCATAAGGTGCATGCACACCATTACAGACAACCAAGCTTGGGATCAGCTCACCATCTTCACCATCACAAGCATGTCAAAGAATTGGTCTCATCACAGCGGACCGAGTGTCAGTGATGTCTTGCAAGGCTTGCTCAAGCCATGTTGTCTCACATGAGTACATGTGCATTGTAATGTTGAGTCATGTCAACTGTAAGTCAAGTGTCAATAGTTGGATGTAACAATCATAGAGTAGGTGAAGAGTCATGAGGGTAGTTGAACTGTCACAAAGGGGAATGTCAAGGGTCACCTCACCCTTTGCTATAAATAGTCCCTCATAACTCATTGTATGGGCTTGTGGTCAACCAAGCTTCTGATAAGACTATCTTGGATAAAACTTGGACAGTATTGTGACATGCCTTGGCTTCTCCACTACACGAAACTAGTACATCTATTTGGAGGAGTAGGCGGATGTGGCTGTAATGTTCCACTCTTAGGGCTAGCAGGTTTACATGGATGTATTGTATGATTGTGACTTACACTTATTTATATAATAAGAGGCAGCACATTTTCATGCATATGTTGTTATTGTAGTTGGACTGCTCTGGTTGCCTTAATGATATATTTTGTTTAACTTACTTGTGTATTAACTGATTCACATGAAATTATATGAATCTTGTTGTTAATGTGTTGTATATGTTGTTAATGATGTCACCATCCTTGTCGACTGCTCTGCCACAAATTAGACAGACCTTTCACATGAACCTTTTTGTAACAACCGTCGCACTTGTCTCGAACTGATTCATGAGTGTTGTATTTGTTATCTTACCTTGTATGATGTGACTGCCACATCCGAGTGGACTGCTCTGCCAGAAGTTGTGCATGTCCTTTGTGTTGTGGGTTCCTAGACAAGTTGGGACTGATCCCTTTCAACCTGGAACTTACTTTCACCTCCTTCCCCCCTCGAAGTGTTAGAACCTCTCATACACCTTCCTTCACTCACTGCATTAGTCACACCCTTGCTACTCACAAAGTTATCTTACTTGCCTCTATACGACATCGTGGTCAAGGGATTACCTTGCAACCCACTATAGGGACTCCAACAACAAACGATCTGAGGTCTAATTGGGACTTCTTACCGGGGAGATCCCCTTGACATGTTGGCGGTTCTAGCACCGTCAACATTTCTAGCGCTAGAAGGAGGGCCTAATGACAAGCTGTGTCCTCATCTAGTTTTGAACCTTTGCATATCTTTCATGGAGTCTTGCGCTCTTCTTCTCCTGAGGTGTTTTTCGAATCGTGAAGATGTCTCCATCTCGAGGAAGCTTTTCAATCTCTTATCCACTCACACGTATGATGGTGAAGGGGAAGTGGCCTGGCCTAAGCACTTACATAACTTTTTTTTCATGATTTATGAGGAAGATGAGTTTACTAACGAACAGGCCAGTTTTTGCATGCATACTGTAGGTTTTAACCCCATACAGAAATTACCTGCATACGAATTCCAAAACACAGAAAATAAATAATGTGAGAACATAACACATAAAACACATATACACAGAGATTTTCCCCTGGATCCCAAAACCGGGACTACCAGCTTGATTTTTCATTATGTTCCTTTCAATGTTATAATACATATTTATACATGCCGAAGCATCCAATACCATGGACCGAAAACCATTGTGTCCAATACCATGGACCGAAAACCATCGCGTCCAAAAAACATGTGCGAAAATCATGCACAAAACCATAGGTGGGTTCGCCCATCCTAACATAGGGTCCAAAACCAAAATTTTCCAGGGCGCTGCCTCGGACCCCATAAAGTCGGGTTATGGGTATGCCTCAAACCCCCTCCGCTACACAATCAGTGCAACGAATGGGGGCTCTTTCCCCCCTCTAACCCCCCGGTTAACTACTTGGTCTAGTCGTGGAAAGAATATAACACAACCCAACATTTTCCCGCTTGTTGTTTTCTTTCCACAGGGGGCCATAAGAGAGCTTAGTCATTTTTCCAGCCCTGAAATGCCCATTGTTTCTCTACACCAAGAGAACTTCACAGAGCTCACAGATTTTGTCAATGCATCTGCAGTATTCTTCAAAGTGTCCACCTTTACCAGCAACACCTTTTTGTCTTCTATCATATCCCTCACAAAGTGATACTGAACATCAATGTGCTTTGTCTTTGAATGATATGCGGGGTTCTTTGCCGATAAAATTGCACTTTGGCTGCCACAATCCATCCTTATTTCTTCCTGTACTAACCCCATACTTGAACAAAATCTCTGCAACCAAACTGCTTCCTTGCTTACATGAGTGGCTGCCATGTATTCTACCTTTGTAGTTGATATTGCCACTACAGATCGTTTCTTACTCATCCAACTGACTGCACCTCCAAATAGGTTAAACACATACCCACTTGTAGATCTTCTCTAATAAACCATAATCACTAGTGCCACACAAATACCTGAAAACCTGCTTCACTATTGTCCAATGCTCCTTCCCTGGTTTTGACATAAACCTGCTCAATACTCCCACTGCATGTGCAATGTCTGGTCTAGTACAGACCATTGCATACATCAGGCTACCGACTGCACTTGCATATGTAACACGGGACATGTCCTCTTCCTCTTCTTATGCCTTGGGACACTGTTCAGCAGATAACCTCACACATACAGGAATACGAACCTTCACCGATTTACTATCCTTCATATTAAACCTCTGAAGTATTGTTCTCAACATACTTCCTCTGGTTTAACTAGAGCTTCCTCTTTGTATGATATCTTTTAATTTCCATGCCCAAAATATAGTTTGCAGCACCAAAATCTTTCATGTCAAATTTGGAGGACAATTGGGTCTTCAAATCCTGGATAATTTCTTTGTCATTTCCAACTAGCAACACATCATCCACATATAAGACCAAATAAATAACACGGTAACCAATTAATTTAAAATACACACAGTGATCTGCTTTGCTTCTGGTGAAGCCAAGTCCCCGTATAAATGTATCAAATTTCTAATACCACATCCTTGGTGACTGTTTTAACCCATACAGAGACTTCTTTAACTTACATACTAGTTCTTTCTTACCCTTCACCACAAAGCCTTCAGGTTGCTTCATGTAGATCTCATCTTCCAGATCCCTGTGAAGAAATGTTGTCTTCACATCCATCTGTTCTACCTCAAAATCAAAAGCAACAACAACAGATAAAAGTAATCTAATAGAAGTTACCTTGGCAACAGGAGAAAAAATATCACCAAAATCAATTCTCGGCACCTGGGAATAACCTTTTGCTACCAATCGAGCTTTCTATTTCTCAACCTTTCCTTTTGCATTTGTCTTCTTTTTGAACACCCATTTTCTGCCAATGGGTTTCCTTCCAGCTGACAACTCCACCAGATCCCAAGCCTCATTTTTGTGCAAAGATGCCATTTCATCAACCATGGCCTCTTTCCAGAGTTTTCCATCCTCTGAATCCACTACTTCCTTCACAGTTCTGGGATCATCATCAGTAATAAACAAAGAAAAATTTGAACAGAAAGCAGATGGACTATACCTTTGTGGCTACTTTCTTTCTCGAACTAATCTTCTCACACCTGGAGTTTGTGGCTCTTCATCTTCTGATTCCTCCTTTGCTGTAGAGTTTGATTCTTCCTCCTTAAGCTCAAACTCTATTTTCTCAGGTTCCTTTGGTTGAATTCATTTTTAATAGCATCTTTCACCTCTATGAACACCACATCTCGGCTGTACACAACCTTCCTTGTTACTGGGTTCCAAAGCTTATAACCCTTTAAACCATCCTTATACCCAATAAAGATGCACTTTTGAGATTTAATATCCAACTTGGTTCATTTCTCCTTTGGAACGTGTACATATGCATCACATCCAAATACCCTCAGATGTGAAAGAGAGGGTTTCTTACCAGTTCATACCTCTTGTGTAGTCTTATCCTCCAACACTGATGAAGGTGATCTGTTGACCAGGTAACATGTTGTCTCCACCGCCTCTGCCCAGAGTTCCTATCCTAACCTGGTACCACTGAGTATGCTTCTTTCCCTTTCCATCAACGTCTTATTCATTCTTTCTGCAACTCCATTTTGCTAAGGTGTATATGGAGTAGTCTTTTGTTGTGCTATACCACACTTCTTACAGAATTCTTCAAATTCCTTACTGCAAAGCGCTCCACCATTATCTATCCTCAGCACCTTTATCTTCTTCTTTGTTTGATTTTCCACGAGAGCCTTAAATTCTTTAAACTTGTCAAAGGCTTCAGATTTCTTCTTACCCAGTGATGGAACCTTCACAGGTCCAAACACATCACTGTGCACAAGTTATAATATTTGTTTCGCCCTCTTACTACCAGAGGGCAAACTCACCTGATTATGCTTCCCATATCCACAACTTTCACAGAAATCAAAATCCAAAGAGCTATTACTCATACCTTCTACCATACCTTTATCATGAAGTATTCGAAGGCCCTTCTCTCCAATATGTCCAAGCCTTTGATGCCACAGCATGTTCTTCTCTCCAAAGACCACTAAATTTTTTGCTCCACTTTCAGAAACCACAAAACTATTGCACCCATCAATAATAGTGTTGCCTTGCAGCTTGTACAGAGTTCCAATCCGAACTCCCCGCATCAATACTATTGGTCCCTGAACCATTCTTGTAGGTATCCTTCATCTGACATTTTAATATCAACAGATGCTAACTAACTTACCACAATATTAAATGCATTCAGATGCTTCATCACCGAGTCTCCATCTTTCATCCTCAGGTTATACAGCTTTTTCCACAGGAACAATTTATTCACCAGAGACTTAGATTGGTACAAGGTCCCTAACTTGTCCCACAAAGCTTTCGCCGTAGCTTCCCCTGATACATTCAGCAATACTGAATCTGAGATGCACAATTGTATTGTGCTCTTTGCCTTCCGATCCAACTTCTTCAATCCTTCATCGGACATTCCCATTGGTTTAGTACCTGGATCTACCGCGATCCACTGATCTTTATCTGCCAATAGATCCTCCATCTTGATTTTCCATAGATCAAAACTTTGACCATTAAATTTCTCGATCTTTATCTTTCCACTTCTCACCATCTTCTTTCATCACCAAAATTGATCTTGCAGATCTCCCACTGAACAGGGTCTACCACAGGCCCTAGCGAAACCCCTCAGCAACAAAGGTGTCCCCTTGAAGCCAAAACTGCTCTGATACCAAATGTAGGTTTTAACCCCGTACAGAAATTACCTGCATGTTAGCCTCCTGCTGCAGCAGGTATTCATTTTTCATGATTGATATTTTTACATGCCAAAGATGTCATACTCTGCAAGCTGCAGTGTTCCATATTTCCAGGAGAAACCGAAGAAGAAAGCCATGAAAGTGTGTTGGTCCAAATGTCACTGCTGTATTCCATTTTTGATCACATTGCAGGCAGTTTTCATTCAGAAAGAGATCGAAGCTGGACATCACTAACTTCCCCTTCTTCTAATTCCCCAAGTCACTTACTAATTTCCCCAAAGAGGTCAAGATCTGCTTGAGCCTCTTAGTTTCATCATCATCCATATCACTTGCCTTAGTGGAGATCTGCTTCACTCAAGGATCTCAATTCCTTTCAAGTCATTCTCCCCAAATTTAGCCTAAGGTCCCTGACCTTAGCGCTTGCTGGTCACCTTCATATTAACTGCTAACAGTATTATATAACTCCCTATCAGTTTTTCCATCCCCCTATTAAACTATGTATATAAAACTCCCCTATGTAAATATTCCCTCCCTGGCAATATAGCCATATTTTTATAAGTCCGGGAAAAAATGGTCCATCTGGGGCTGTTTTTAGCCCATCCGAGTCATAGCAGGGGTTAGATGACACCTAGTCATGCTAACAACCTCTCCCCTAGCCCTAAAACCCTCAAAAACCCATGTTTTATCCCTCATCCCTAAGTCCCAGCTGTAAATATTTCGACCGCACTCATTTTACATCTATAAACCCCTTTCCCCGCCCCTAACCCAAAGTTTTTGTATAAAATATTAACCCCGCCCGTGTTAACCCTCATAATCCACCGTTCCCTAAGTTATAACCCACCCGCGCGCTATATTAAAAACAGAATATGCTGCGTATATTCCCGTCCTAACTTCCCGCCGCCTCGCGTCTACCGCCAGCCGTTGGATTGCCAGCCCCGCAGATCAACGGTGGGCGGGCTGCCCCATCCCCGAACCGCCCGAAGGTTAGCGTTCGAGAGATGGGCGGTATTACTATCGTACCTCCCGCCACGCGTCACCTTCTGGGTTGTGGCGGAGGCCCCCCTCACGAAACCACCATCCTCAAAAGGCGGTGCGCCACAATACCGCTTACCGCCTCCTGCCCTCTGACGTCGCCACTTACGTCACCCACTTGCCCAATCACCGCGACACATCAACCACCTGCGTGGCCTCCTGCCACCATGTCGCCGAGTCATATGCCTGCGTGGCCCCCTGCCACGTGTCATGCCACGTCACCGTCCGTGCATGATGATGTCATGCTGACGTCATCCCGCCATGTCATCATGCTGACGTCATCACTGACGTCAGCCGCCGTACAACGTCCCATCATGCGGACGTCATGCTGACATCATCAACACTTTTTTGGCGCGAAGGAGCAAAAATCGCACTTCGGAGCCCCGGAATCCGATTCTGAGGCAGTTTTTGATGAGCGATTTGCGCCTAGGCACAAATCGCTAGATTTTTTGGGCCTGAATGGGGAATCTTTTCATTCTGCGGCCCCCAGCAAGACCGAAAGGCGCCAAATGAACCGTTTTTCTTCGCGAAGCTTGCCGGAAGGAGCAGAAGACAGTTTTGAAGGAAACAGAGGCCGAACATCGGCCATTAAAATGATGATTTAGACCCATAGCACATCAGAACAGCATCTACTTATTGCCAAAGAGTATCAGAGGAAGAAGGAGAGCCAAAGAGTATCAGTCGAAGATTTTTTAGGGGCTCGAAGCACCTGAACATTAATGAGCCCCCCAGGAAGTCAAAACAAGAAAAGTAAGCCCGTCCTAGCTCTCAAATCACAGTCAGAAGCATTCAATGCCGCCGAACAGCAAGGGTGCAAAGACCAATGCACAGTTATGAGAGATGAACAACACAGAGCCACCAGGACAGACATTAACTCATTTTGATACAGCTGCCCCCAGCATAGCCCAAAGATATTTTCTTGCATTTATTTCTGGATAAGATTAGGTTAAAAGTAATCAGTTTTCTGTCAGACCTGTTAGGTCGGTTGTAATAAATAAATTTTGGATAAATCTTCCCTATATATACCACCCTCTGTATTGTTTAAAGGGGGGTTGGTTGATAGTCTTCAGTGGAGACTCGCATTGTATACCTGATATGTTTTCTGTAATCAAAGACTGCTGAAAGGCTTGGAGGAAAGACTGTCTGCTCTGTGTCTAATGGTTTCGAAGAAGTGAATTTGGAATTCTTGTGCTGCAACATGACTCAATAAGTTTTCCTACCTCTGTTTTTCCATTGATATACCGTCTAAAATAGTAGAAAGAAAGAATAGTCTAGAATTGGTTTAACCGCCCTCTATGCTCATTTTCTGCTATTTCTTTATGTTTTCATCTAGGTCAGTAATGAATATGAATTCCGTATGGCTCATGTTTCCCCTAATCCATTCATCTTTGACAGTTGTCTAGGAATTCTTAATTGCTCCTAGACAGAGCTCATTCACCTTCCCTCCTTTTAAGTTGAGTGAGAGATTCTTTGTTGCCTCTCATTCCTTATCCCTCATTCCATCCTTTTAAGCTTTAAGTGTTGTTTCATGAGCATCTACCTTGCTCCTTATTTCTCTTGTGACCAAGAAAATGCACCAGCAGTCCCACTCCTTGACTCCACGCCCAATGGTTTGAAACTTATTAGACTATGTTTTGCCTCTCTACTTGAGACATCTTCCTTCCCACCAAAAACAAAACAAAAACCCTCTGAATTCGAGACCTAGCCTAAAATCCTTTTCAACAAAGCTAAATCTTAAAGAGAGAGCCCTCTCTGATTGCAGGTTGGCTAGAACCTGCAGTCCAAAGTTAGTCTGTGGTTACCTCGGCCGTATCCTTTTCGGAGCTTAAGGACAACCTGAGTGATAACATAATGGCGACTCCACTGGGGAATCTAATCCTTAGAAAATTTTATTGATTAAGTTGGAAATCTCCACTGGGAGAACCAGACCTTCCGAACTACTTTTTCAAAGTTTAGTTCTGATCTTTGATGGTGGACAGAGATCAGACACTCCAAAGTTGATCTTTCACCTGGCGACTCCACATCATCCTCATAATAAGACTCCATTGGAGAAATGAACCCAAAAGAAATTTATGAGCAGATCAGGCTTTTGACCTGGATTATTATCCAAGAGGTCATGTTCTTTCTCCTCCATAAAATTTTACTGTACATATTGTTTGAACTTGACTTTTATGTTTTTCCCGTTGAAAATGTTGAAGAAAGCCCTCCTTGTACACCAGAACAGCATCCTTTAAATGCTGCTGATACTCACCCGACAGTCAAGGAGGACACTGCTGTCAAAGCAAATCATCCTATCCCTGTTCATACCGAACCCAGTCATTTAGTCCCTGTACACGATCACGTACCTCGTAAGGTTCCTGATAGATATAAGCCACTCATTCTGCCTCCCGTGCTTAATCCTTTGCCCAAAAATCATCCCATGTATCTCCCAAGATTTGATGGAGAGAATGGAGTTACTGCCCAGAAGCATATCCAGGCTTTTGAAGATTATTTAAACATTTTTGAAGTGGAGGATGAGGATGTTAGTGTTAGGCTGTTTGCCCTTTCTTTGCAAAGTGAAGTTAGGACTTGGTTTAAAGCATTGCCTGAGGCAAGCATCTCAAATCTCCAGCAGTTATTTAAACTCTTCCTTGATAGATGGATGATCAAAGTCAATTTCCTCGTGCTCATAGAAGAATATAATCAGTTAAAAAGGATTCCAAACGAATCAGTTCAGCAATTTTCTGACCGATTCAATCAAGTTTATCATTCAATACCATTAAATATAAGACCTCCCCCTGATTTGGCCCTATTACATTATCCAGCAGCATTTGATCCAGAAATAGAATTTCATCTGAGAGAAAGGAGCCCCTCTACTATGCAACAGATGCAGAACATGGCAGTAGATGTAGAGGTTAATCTGAAAGTTAGGAAGGGGAAGTTGAAAGCAGAAAAAGAGGATGAACTTGACATCTTTTTAAAGAAAGCAGAGGAATTAAAGCAGATGTGCACAATAGAAGTTGAATGTTTAGAGCACCAGAACAGATCTGTTTTGCAAAAGGAAAGTAATGATATTCATGAACAAACCTGCCACAAAACAGATGACATATTCATACCGCCATACATGATGGAGCAGTCTCCTGACATAATGTATGAATATAATAGCTTCTCTTCTTTCAACTCTCTGCCCAAATATGATCAGTATGATGATGACTGTGAGCCTAACGACCAAATCAGCCTTACAGAGGAGTCAGGCATTATTTTGGCAGAAATCACAGTTCAGGTTCAGCTGCCTGAACCCAATGATCAGCATGCCCATTTCAGCTATGAAGAAAAGGAGGAAAAGGCAGAAAATTTTAATTTCAGTGAAGGAGCTTTACCATTTTGTTTCAAGTCTTTTCAGTTTATTAGCGATAATTATCATGCCGTTAACAATCAAGTGTCACCATGTTTTGTTACTGATCAGCTAGAGGAAAGTCCAGGCCCTGCTCCTAAAGCATCAACACTAGATTTGCAGCCCCAAAGTGCCAGTAAATGTTAGATTGAGGAAGACTCAGAAGCGGCAGCATGTGACCAAAAAATCCAATTGGATTCCCTGCCTGTTCATTTTCAGCCATCTCGGATATTTGAAGAAGAAAAAGAACAGTCAGCACAAATCTGTCAAGTGCCATCTGAGCAGGCTTTCAAAGAATTACAGGACCCTTTTGAAAAGTTTCTTAGCTCAGCAAAGAAGGTCAGCAGTTACCTGATCTTCTCAAAAATTTACAAAGCCAAATCAGATTGCAAGATCTCCATTTCAGGTAACAGCAAACACAAGCAGCAAAAACCACTCATGTTCATGATGCTTAAATGGCTACATTGGCTGTTTCATTTCACCTAACGGCAAAGTAAGTGCTGGTTAGGGTAGGTAGGTAGGATTAATAAGGCAACCGGCCAAGCAAATTTTGCAGAATACAGCAGCAATTGAATACAAGGCAGTCTGACCTGCTGTTCTTGGCTTTTCACAAGGAAAAGCCATCCCCAAGTGGAGCCACTGTTAGCCTCCTGCTGCAGCAGGTATTCATTTTTCATGATTGATATTTTTACATGCCAAATATGTCATACTCTGCAAGCTGCAGTGTTCCATATTTCCAGAAGAAACCGAAGAAGAAAGCCATGAAAGTGTGCTGGTCCAAATGTCACTGTTGTATTCCATTTTTGATCACATTGCAGGCAGTTTTCATTCAGAAAGAGATCAAAGCTGGACATCACTAACTTCCCCTTCTTCTAATTCCCCAAGTCACTTACTAATTTCCCCAAAGAGGTCAAGATCTGCTTGAGCCTCTTAGTTTCATCATCATCCATATCACTTGCCTTGGTGGAGATCTGCTTCACTCAAGGATCTCAGTTCCTTTCAAGTTATTTTCCCCAAATTTAGCCTAAGGTCCCTGACCTTAGCGCTTGCTGGTCACCTTCATATTAACTGCTAACAGTATTATATAACTCCCTATCAGTTTTTCCATCCCCCTATTAAACTATGTATATAAAACTCCCCTATGTAAATATTCCCTCCCTGGCAATATAGCCATATTTTTATAAGTCCAGGAAAAAATGGTCCATCTGGGGCTGTTTTTAGCCCATCCGAGTCATAGCAGGGGTTAGATGACACCTGGTCATGCTAACAACCTCTCCCCTAGCCCTAAAACCCTCAAAAACCCATGTTTTACCCCTCATCCCTAAGTCCCAGCTGTAAATATTTCGACCGCACTCATTTTACATCTATAAACCCCCTTTCCCCGCCCCTAACCCAAAGTTTTTGTATAAAATATTAACCCCGCCCGTGTTAACCCTCATAATCCACCGTTCCCTAAGTTATAACCCACCCGCGCGCTATATTAAAAACGGAATATGTTGCGTATATTCCCGTCCTAACTTCCCGCCGCCTCGCGTCTACTGCCAGCCGTTGGATTGCCAGCCCCGCAGATCAACAGTGGGCGGGCCGCCCCATCCGCGAACCACCCGAAGGTTAGCGTTCGGGAGATGGGCGGTATTACCGCCATACCTCCCGCCACGCGTCACCTTCTGGGCTGTGGCGGAGGCCCCCCTCACGAAACCACCATCCCCAAAAAGCGGTGCGCCACAATACCGCTTACCGCCTCCTGCCCTGTGACGTCGCCGCTTACGTCACCCCCTTGCCCAGTCACCGCGACACGTCAACCGCCTGCGTGGCCTCCTGCCACCATGTCGCCGAGTCATATGCCTGCGTGGCCCCCTGCCACGTGTCATGCCATGTCACCGTCCGTGCATGATGACGTCATGCTGACGTCATCCCACCATGTCATCATGCTGACGTCATCGCTGACATCACCCGTCGTACAACGTCCCGTCATGCTGACATCATCAGCACTTTTTTGGCGCGAAGGAGCAAAAATCGTACTTCGGAGCCCCGGAATCCGATTCTGAGGCAGTTTTTGATGAGCGATTTGCGCTAGGTGCAAATCGCTAGATTTTTTGGGCCTGAATGGAGAATCTTCAGGGAATCTTTTCATTCTGCGGCCCCCAGCAAGACCGAAAGGCGCCAAATGAACCATTTTTCTTCGCGAATCTTGCCGGAAGGAGCAGAAGACAGTTTTGAAGGAAACAGAGGCCGAACAACGGCCATTAAAATGATGATTTAGACCCATAGCACATCATAATAGCATCTACTTATTGCCAAAGGGTATCAGAGGAAGAAGGAGAGACAAAGAGTATCAGTCGAAGATTTTTTACGGGCTCGAAGCACCTGAACATTAATGAGCCCCCCAGGAAGTCAAAACAAGAAAAGTAAGCCCGTCCTAGCTCTCAAATCACAGTCAGAAGCATTTAATGCCGCCGAACAGCAAGGGTGCAAAGACCAATGCACAGTTATGAGAGATGAACAGCACAGAGCCACCAGGACAGGCATTAACTCATTTTGATATAGCTGCCCCCAGCATAGCCCAAAGATATTTTCTTGCATTTATTTCTGGATAAGATTAGGTTAAAAGTAATCAGTTTTCTGTCAGACCTGTTAGGTAGGCTGTAATAAATCAATTTTGGATAAATCTTCCCTATATATACCACTCTCTGTATTGTTTAAAGGGGGGGTTGGTTGATAGTCTTCAGTGGAGACTCGCACTGTATACCTGATATGTTTTCTGTAATCAAAGACTGCTGAAAGGCTTGGAGGAAAGACTGTCTGCTCTGTGTCTAATGGTTTCGAAGAAGTGAATTTGGAATTCTTGTGCTGCAACATGACTCAATAAGTTTTCCTACCTCTGTTTTTCCATTGATATAACGTCTAAAATAGTAGAAAGAAAAATAGTCTAGAATTGGTTTAACCGCCCTCTATGCTCATTTTCTGCTATTTCTTTATGCTTTCATCTGGGTTAGTAATGAATATGAATTCCGTATGGCTCATGTTTCCCCTAATCCATTCATCTTTGACAGTTGTCTAGGAATTCTTAATTGCTCCTAGACAGAGCTCATTCACCTTCCCTCCTTTTAAGCCGAGTGGGAGATTCTTTGTTGCCTCTCATTCCTTATCCCCCATTCCATCCTTTTAAGCTTTAAGTGTTGTTTCATGAGCAGCTACCTTGCTCCTTATTTCTCTTGTGACCAAGAAAATGCACCAGCAGTCCCACTCCTTGACTCCATGCCCAATGGTTTGAAACTTACCAGACTATGTTTTGCCTCTCTACTTGAGACATCTTCCTTCCCACAAAAAACAAAACAAAAACCCTCTGAATTCGAGACCTAGCCTAAAATCCTTTTCAACAAAGCTAAATCTTAAAGAGAGAGCCCTCTCTGATTGCAGGTTGGCTAGAACCTGCAGTCCAAAGTTGGTCTGTGGTTACCTCGGCCGTATCCTTTTCGGAGCTTAAGGACAACCTGAGTGATAACACTGCATACGAATTCTAAAACACAGAAAATAAACAATGCGAGAGCATAACACATAAAACACATATACACAGAGATTTTCCCCAAGATCCCAAAACCGGGACTACCAGCTTGATTTTTCATTATGTTCCTTTCAATGTTATAATACATATTTATACATGCCGAAGCATCCAATACCATGGACCGAAAAACCATCGCATCCAATACCATGGACCGAAAACCACCGCATCCAATACCATGGACCGAAAACCATCGCGTCCAAAAAACATGTGCAAGAATCATGCACAAAACCATAGGTGGGTCCGCCCATCCTAACATAGGGTCCAAAACCAAAAAATTTCGGGGTACTGCCCCGGACCCCATAAAGTAGGGTTATGGGTATGCCTCAAACCCCCTGTGACCCCCCCGCTAAACAATCGACGCAACGAAGGGGGGCTGTACCCCCCCCGAGTTAACTACTTGGGCTAGTCGTGGAAGAATATAACACAACCCAACACATACACACTTCGCGAATATCCATTTTTTTGGGTGCTCAACCTACCAGCTGACACCGTACACTCATGTGAGCACTTTTGTTATCTTAATGAAGACGCATTCTATCATTTTGATCCAGACCATCTTGACCATAAATTGTTACAACAACGGAGGGATCTGCATGAATCTGTTATTGATTTTTGGCAGCGGTTCCGTGACTTGTAGTTTCAATCTCTGAGGAGCCAGATGAAGTTTTCTTATCTTTGGGACCGGTTTGAGTATTGCCTTAAGAAACCTACCCATCCCAAGAGAAAGTTTGAGGTAAAGCCTCACTCAACCTTCTTCATTGATAGAGTTGCACAATCTCATGTGGGAGTGGGCACTGTCTCAATTGAATGTCCGCCTCCCTCTCATTCAAAAATGCCACCATTGCCCAGTGATGTTGAGGATCATGCTTGTACACCTATTCAACCTTCACACTCTCCCAACATCAGTCCACTCAATTTTCACGCAGATTTGGTTGTGATTCCTTCGAGTTCTCATAGGCTTTCTTTTCTACAACCTCCATCTTCGCACTCGGGTGTTCCTCCGGATGATGTTGTCTTGTGTTCATCCATTTCGAACTCTTCACTTGTTGTGAATGAGGAACAACCCACTGACAGAGTTGGTGTTGCACAACCAACATGCACTGTCATTCATGAAGAGTATGAGTGGGAGCTTGAGCATCAACACTCAATGAAGGATGACTCCCTTCCATCTAAGCCCCCTCCATTCTTTCCTAACATTGTTGGTGAACCTGCCATCCATGATTTTGCATGTGTGTCTTCATCTATGGATGCACCCATTGTTGATCTTTTGCAGGACACACCATATGTTAGCCCATCATCCAAAAATGGAGAGGACCAATCATTCATTGAAAATCCACTTGATCCTTCATCTTCTCTTTCTGGAAAAGTAGAGGGTGAACATCCTTCCTTATCATCTACCCCTTTGTTTGATTCATCAACTCATGAGGATGCCGACCAATATCCTGAAATTTTCAGATCTTGGTTTTCGTGATCTCTTCACCTCATCATCCGATCATGATGTTGATTCACTCGTTGTCAATCCATATAAGGCGCTGGTCTACAAAGATCCATCTGTCAATGAAGTCGAAAACCCACATACCGGCGAGGCCCTTCAGCCCGAGCTGATGGTTATGTTAGGCCTCGATGTCTTGAGGTTAGTTTCGCTTCCGATCAAGAAATTGTTCAAACACTCAATGTTGGGTCCCTATAATACTAGTGATTACCCCATTAATATTGTAGTTGTACCCCTTATTAATATTGTTGTGCCCCTATTATCCCAATATTGTTATTACTGTGTCCCATAGAATCCCTCTATTGTTATTTTTGTGGCTTTATATTATTATTGTTAGGTCGGCTGGGTTATATTGTGACTCCTTATACTCCTATATATAGAAAGGAGGTTTTGTCATTTGAATCATCCAAGAATTGTTCATTTATGTAATGTAAAGGAGGTTTCCCCTCGAAGAGGCTGAATTCTAAGAAGTTGATCTATCTTTTCTATCTTTTTCTTGAGCTGGTTTCATAACTTTTGGTATCAGAGCTTTGGAGTCTAGGGTTTCGCTGCTCCAAACAAGTCATTGTGGCATTTCACTAGAAATTTTTTTCTACAACTATTCAGAAGCTAAAAAAAAAACCCATTTGAGAAGATGTTGCGTTGAAGCTCGGGTCCGAATTTCAGCACTTTTCGCTCTATATTTGTCGAGATATGATATGAGGAAGTTGGTCTTTTTTTACATTCCAAACAGGTGACCTAGGGAAAATCGTCATAACTTTCTCTTTGAGCATTAGATTGAAATTTCGTAAAAAGATACAGAAAGAGGACGGAATGTAGTTTCTTGTATATCTTTTTCATAGCCAAAGGTCAAAACAGGGACACGTGGCACGTCGTACAAGTTCGCTTTACTGAACTAGTCTATAATCAGGTCATTGTGGGAGATTTGACATAACTATTCCTTGGAGAATCCAATTGGGATCAGACTGGTGGCATTGAAAAGAGGACATAGAGGGTTACTACAGGTCACAATTTCAAAACTGGATGATCAGAAATTACAAAGATACATCAGAGGTAATATCGAGCTCCTACAAAGTGAAAAAATGTGTGTAGATTTTTTTAAATTTTTGCTTAAGCTTGGTTTGAAAAATTATTTTGAAGTAATTCAAAGGGCATAGTAGAGCATTGTTATCAATAACCGATGCCCAGAGGAAAGAAAATGCAAACACCTAGTAAGAAACCTGAAAGCAGTAGCATGACTCATGAAGAAGAGGAAGAAATGCTACATGATATATCAAAATTACAAGACCAAGTGCAACAAATGTCAGTCTCACAAAAGCTAACAAAAGCTAAGATAAATGGCATGGAATCTAAGATAAAGGGTGTGGAAGCTAAGATGAATGGCATGGAAGTTAAGATGGACGATTGGAAGACAGATTTGAAGACAAACATGGAAGAATTGAAGATAAATATGAATAAGTTGCTACAAGAAATGGTCACTAATGGTGAAAGGGTAGTAAAGGAAACTCATGATGAGAACAAAAGAAATGTTAATCATGATTCAATAGACCCTAATGTTGGATCGAAGACCCACCATATTCCAAAAATCGATATGAGGAAGTTTGATGGCAAGGATCTCGCAACATGGATATTACAGATGGAGCAATTTTTTGATCTCAATAATGTGCAAAACACACAAAAGGTACGTATTTCAACTTTATATTTGGAACCAAATCAGTTTGTATGGTATCAATGGCTTTTCTCTTGTAAACAAATTATCACTTGGGTAATTTTTACGAAAGAATTGACAACACATTATGAGGATACAAAAAGCAACACTTTTTTTAGCCAATTGATAAGTCTCAAACAAAAGGGTTCAATAATGGAGCACATTTAGGAGTTCCAAAAATTGAACATAAGGGTAAAAAATATTCCAGAGGAGCATAGGATTGATGTGTTCATAGGGACTTTAAAGGATAATATCCAACATGATGTTTGCCTTTGGGAACCTGATTCATTAGAGAAGGCATTCAGGTTAGCAAGAAAAATGGAAAGCAAAATTATGGCAACCAGGAAGCATACCACTCACAACTATAAAGATGGAAGTGTTGTTGCCCCTAGTCTTCCACAACCTATAAGGTTGAAACCACAACAATTGGAAGAAAAAAGAGCAAAAGGGCTTTGTTACAGTTGTGATAGCAAATACACTAAAGGTCATAAGTGTGCTGAGAAGAAATTATTCTACATAGATTGTGAAGAGGAAGAAGAAAAGGAGCAAGAAAGGTCAAAAGAAGAGGATATACTCCAGGAACAAAGCCTAGATAAAGAAGAAATGAATCCGACCATATCTTGTAATGCATTGGCGGGAATTACCACTCCTCAAACCATCAAGATAGAAGGACAAATCAAGAAGAAAAAGGTAATAGTGTTGATTGATTCAGGAAGTACCCACAATTTTATTCATTGTAAGGTAGCAAAAGAATTGAATTGCTTCTTATATCCAACACCAGAGTGTCAAGTGATGGTTGCAAATGGAGGAACAATAAATTGCTCGGGAAAGTGCCATAATATCAAGCTATCCATGGGAGAATATGTATTGACTAGCCCAATGCTTTCCATTCCAATGGGAGGTGCTGATGTTGTACTAGGAGTCCAATGGCTACAATCCTTGGGTACAATAGCTTTTAATTTTCAAGAAATTTTCATGAAATTTTATGTGGAAGGAAAGGAAGTTGAATTAAGGGGTATTGCAGGGAAACCGGGAAAGATAATCAGCTCTAACAGTATGACAAAGCTTCTAAAAAAGGAACAAAGAGGTGTAATTTCACAATTATGTTCGCTAGATGTTTCCACATTGGAATCATCTATTTCTCCAAATCTCCAAAAAGTTTTGGACAATCATTCCAAGGTATTTGAGACTCCCAAAGGTCTCCCACCTATTTGTGATCATGATCATGCTATTCATCTGATTCAAGGAAGTGTTCCTCCAAACATTAGGCCGTACAGATATCCCTATGCCTAAAAGAGTGAAATTGAACGTATGGTTGCAGAAATGCTAGAGGCTGGTATAATTCAACCGAGTCAAAGTTCTTTCTCTGCTCCAGTAGTATTTGTGCACAAGAAGGATGGATCATGGCGCATGTGTCCGGATTATAGGGAGCTCAACAAGCTCACTATTAAAGATAAGTTTCCCATTCTTGTCATTGATGAATTGCATGGATCAATTTACTTCACCAAGTTGGATCTTCGTTTAGGATATCATCAAATCAGAATGAAGGCTGAAGACATTCCGAAAATAGAATTTAGAACTCATGAGGGTCATTATGAATTTTTGGTCATGCCTTTTGTCCTTACCAATGCACCTTCAAAATTTCAAGGTTTGATGAATTCAATTTTCAAACCATTCCTTAGAAAATTTGTGTTAGTATTTTTTGATGATATACTAATCTACAGCAAGTCTTGGAAGGATCATGTTGAACATGTTGACAGGGTGCTACAACTATTGGAGGAGAAACAATTATATGCAAAAAGATCCAAATGTTTCTTTTGAGTACAAGAGGTGGAATATCTGGGTCATATTGTATCTCATGAAGGAGTTAAGGTAGACCCTAGAAAAATTAAAGCCATTAAGGAATGGAAAATTCCCACATCCATAAAGCATCTGCGAGGATTTCTCGGGTTGACAGGGTATTATCACAAGTTTGTTAAGAATTATGGGAGAATAGCAGCACCTCTAACAACATTATTGAAGAAATTTCATGGACTCCAGAAGCAACAAAGGCCTTCGAACATCTTAAAGAGGCAATGTGCCAAGCACCGGTCTTAGCTACACCGGACTTCACAAAAACCTTTATTGTGGAATGTGATGCTTCAGGAAATGGAATTGGTGTTGTTTTAATGCAAGATGAAAGACCCATTGCTTTTGAAAGTCGTCCAATCAAGGGAAAGTTTTTACACAAAGCTATTTATGAGAAGGAAATGTTGGCAATACTCCATGCACTTAAGAAATGGCGACCCTACCTAATGGGAAGACACTTCAAGGTAAAAACGGATCATGATAGCCTTAAATACTTTTTAGAACAAAGATTATCCTCTGAAGAGCAACAAAAGTGGGTCACAAAGATGTTGGGTTATGACTTTGAAATCATCTACAAAAAAGGGAAGCAAAATGTGGTGGCAGATGCACTCTCAAGAAAGGATGAGGATGTGGAAGCATTGTTGTGCGCCATTTCTATTATCCAACCAGATTGGATAAATGAAGCAAGGGAGGAATGGAAGAATGACGAAGAAGTGTGGGCACTTATTCGAAAGTTACAACAAGATTCCAGTATGTCTGATACATTTAGCTGGCAAAATGATTCGTTATGGTACAAAGATCGCTTATACCTCTGTAAGAATTCCCAGCTAAAACAAAAGATTCTTATGGAATTGCACACTTCTCCCTTAGGAGGGCACTCAGGATTTTTAAAAACTTACCACAGGGTTAAGAAGGAATTTTTTTGGGATGGCCTTAAATCAGATATTCAAAAGTTTGTGGCGGAATGTTTGGTTTGCCAAAAAAATAAAGTTGAAACAATTAAGACACCGGGTCTATTACAACCTTTATCCATTCCAAGCCAACGTTGGGAGGAGGTTTCAATGGATTTTATCACAGGTTTACCCAAGTCTGAGGGAAAGAGTGTCATCATGGTGGTAGTTGACAGACTTACCAAGTATGCACACTTTTGTGCATTATCACATCCATTTAAAGCCAGTACAGTTTCTACTGCATTTATGGAAACAATTCAAAAGCTACATGGAAACCCAAAGATTATTGTAAGTGACAGAGATCCCATTTTCACTGGAAATTTTTGGACAGAATTATTTTCTTGTCTTGGTACTCAGTTAGCTCATAGCTCATCTTATCATCCTCAATCTGATGGGCAAACTGAGATAGTAAACAAATGTTTGGAAGGATATCTTCGTTGCTTTGTATCTGATAAAAAGACACAATGGGTCAAATGGTTGCCTCTGGCTGAATGGTGGTATAACACTTCCTTCCATACAGCAACAAAAATGACCCCATTTATGGCACTTTATGGGTATCAGCCACCATCCATCACATCATATTTAAGAGAAAATTTAAGGTTCAAGCAGTGGAACATCACATCGAACATCAACAACAAGTCCTCCAACTCTTAAAGGATAACCTCGTGTTGGCACAGAATAGAATGAAACAACAGGCAGATCAACATCATAGCGAAAGAAGTTTTGATGTAGGTGATTGGGTATTCCTACGGCTACAACCATATAAGCAAATGTCCCTCAAGCAAGCTAAGAAGGATAATAAATTATCACCAAAGTATTATGGTCCATACAAGGTGTTGCAGAAAATTGGTACTATGGCATACAAATTGGAGCTTCCTGCAGCTTCTCGATTGCACCCAGTTTTCCATGTTTCATGTTTAAAGAAGGTTATAGGCAACAAGCTCCCAGTTCAAACAATATTTCCAGAACTTGACGAGGAAGGAAAAATTATATTGGAACCGGAAGCAGTCACAAAAACAAGAACTCGACAGCTACGAAATCGATCAATTTCGGAGTATCTTATCAAGTGGAAGAACTTATCCACTGAAGATTCCACATGGGAGGATGAGAATTTTATACAGAAGCATCCAGAACTTCTCAATCGTTGAGGACAACACTTTTTTGAAGGAGAGGGGCATGTTGGGTCTCTATAATACTAGTGATTACCCCATTACTATTGTAGTTGTACCCCTTATTAATATTGTTGTGCCCCTATTATCCCTATATTGTTATTATTGTGCCCCATAGAATTCCTCTATTGTTATTTTTGTGGCTTTATATTATTATTGTTAGGTCAGCTGGGTTATATTGTGACTCCTTATACTCCTATATATAGAAAGGAGGTTTTGTCATTTGAATCGTCCAAGAATTGTTCATTTATGTAATGTAAAGGAGGTTGCCCCCTTGAAGAGGCTGAATTCTAAGGCGTTGATCTATCTTTTCTATCTTTTTCTTGAGCTGGTTCCATAACACTCAAGGCTCCTCATCGCTCATTTGTATGCACTCAAGATCAATCTAACACTCAGATTTTACTTCCTCCACTCGAACTGCACGATCCCATTGCTCATGCATTGGAGGAGTCTTACATTGCAAGCACTCATTTGTGACACAAGTTATCTTTGTTTCTTTCGTTTACTTTCATGTCTCAGTCAAGGGTGTGCTTATGCTTCAAAGTTGCATGTAGTGTCACACAACACCATGATAAGTCCATGAACTGCCTGTCATGCACATGTGCTCAATTATGTCACGTGGGCACTTTGAAACACAGAGTGTGGTTGTCTTTATTGCTATATATTTCTTTGTTGTTGGTCGGGACAACTGAGTTTACATGGGTCTACCAATGCGCCGATGGCTGAATTGGAATTATCAATTCACGTGATCAAGCCCATGCACCATTTTGTAGGATTAGGAGTAGTGTTTGCTTTCAGCCGTTTTCTTGCATGCTCGTTTGCTTGCATTCTTTATTTGCTTGTTTGTTTGCTTTCTTGTTTGTTTACTTCCTTCGCTTTTTGCTTCTGCTCTTGCTTCTCTTTGTTGATTGTTAGTTCGTTCACTTGTTTCGTTCGTAGGTTAGTTTGCATGAAACCATGTGTGACTCACAAAACAAGCTAGGTAAAGTGAAAGAGGGATTGTACAACTATCACTACTTGGTTATCTGTCATCTTGCCTCTATATGATGAGCTTGTTACTTTTAGTCCATGATACGTCGAAGGAAAATACGTACTGTTCAAAGTGAACCTTGGTGAAAACACAATGCTTGCATGCTAACTAGTGTCACCTTCTCTAGTTGATTGTTTTTGGGTTAACCCTTGTCAGCTCATTCAAGTAGAGCAAGGTGAGGGGGAAAACCTTAACAAGCACATCATAGATACAATAAACTACTTCTCTGCTGGAACAACCTCTTCTTCTCTCAATAAGTCAGGATCCATCTTCCACCTCTAAAATGAATAAGTGTTATGCATAGTGAAAAATGAAAAAGTCAAAAGTAAAAAAAAAAATGAAAATGAAAAATGAATAAGGCAAAAGAAGACAAATGCTTCATGCATAGGGAGGTGATGCAAGTAACTCTGTCGGGGTACGGACTAGGCTCACTGGAAACAGACCCATGCTTGTGCTCCTAGGTGACTCCACGGGGGTACTGTCCAAGCCTGGTGGAAGTGGAGCAACACTAGAGATGAAACTAAGACTTAGACGACTATACTGCTTGTGCACCTATATACCCCCCAACCCCAATTGAAAAAATTGTGTTTCCTTCGCCTAGAATGTGTTTCAGTTGACCAAGAGTCGGGCAGATGCTACACCTTACATCAAGCTAGTGTGAAGCCAAGATGAGTTGAGAGTTGAACAATACTTCCGAAGGTGTTAGACTTTATTTTCACAAACAAGGTCCATTTAGAGAGCTGGAGTTCTACCAGTGTGTTGCCAAGTGTTGTAGCGGCTACAACCACCCTTCAATATTTTTCCTTAGCCTATTTTGGAGCCTCCCTACCAACCTTGCACAACACTTTGTCTTGCTCCTTCAAGTACTCAAGCTTCATGAGTTTTCCTCGCACAAAGGTAGCTTGTCAATCACAGTTGATCCATTCCCCTCATAGGCTTCTCACAAGGACTTGGTCTAGCTGTAGGATGAGCAGCTTCCCCTTGAAAATTGCACATTCCTGGAGGGAAACCAACCTTCCCTCCAGGAATTGTGCGATCCTCTCTGACAACCTACTAGGCTCCAGGATTGCACAATCCTGCAAGCCAACCCTCCCAATAGGATTTGTGCAAATTTTCCCAGCAGCAGGCTGGTCAGCCTAGGAGCTGTGCAAATCTGGGTAGCAGTTAGCTGCTCTTCCCAGAAATTCCGCAAACCTTCGGGCAGTCAACCCAACTCCCAGCCAGAAATGCGCATTTTTCTCCAGCAGTTGAGCAGTCTCTTGCATGTGCAGCTGAATTGACCAGTTCCCTCCAAGGCTGAGCAAAACTGACTTGCATGCATGGGATGCTTCTCCCAAGGCAACATGCAAAGGCATCCCTTATTTCAGGGATCTATGTTTAGCAGCTGGAGGTTACATACAAGGAGCAATTCAAAAGCCTCCCACCAAGTGTTGCTTCCCCAAGATTTGTGACATGCATGTCACAACATCGATATTATCAAAACTCATCAACCGGACGTTGCAAAGCTCATTTGTCACATCAACCTTGCATCTCTAACATCCCACATCACATCTAGGAGTAGTCAGCACATTTAACTTGTTTGTTTTGGGGTAATCTCGCTTCCCATGCCTTGTGTTTCATTTCTTCCGCTTTTTGTGTTTTTACTTGTGGGAGTATTGTTTGCTTGATTTCTTTGAATGCCTGTTGTCATTTACATGTATACTAGCTTGTCCTAGCTTTGTTTCAATGTTCGTTGCTATCTCACTGTTGTCGCATGCATGAAATTGTTTTGCACAGACGTTCACCCAACTGGCAAACTACCTCACCCACATGCATGTTGATCTATTTGTTGAATCTTTCATTCATGTTTTTCATGAACTGTTAATCATTTTTTCTATAACTTAGTGTCGCCATGCATTCATTGACTTACTTGTTTTAGTTGCCCGTCAGTGAGTCGCTTTGCCTTCACCAAGGCTGCATTGCACAATCTGGGAAAGGAAGGCTCACCTTCCTCTCTAGATTTGCGCATTCCTACCCAACACTAGCCTCGAGGACTATTTTGCGAATTTCTGGAGGACAATGGCTACTTGGCCCAAGAAATTGTGGAAATTTGTCCCTAGGCCAACAGTCCTTGCCAGCTGCAATTGCGCATTGCACAATCCCAACAGTCAGCAGCCAGACTGGAATGTGCATTGCGTAGTTCCAACAGTAAGTTAGTCTCCCAGCAACTCAGACTGTGCCTTGTGCAGTCTTGGTAGTCCGTCTCCCAACCTCCCAGTCGAAATTGTGCAACCTTCATGATCATTCACATAGGTTGTTACAAGTCAGTTCTCATGTTAATTTTGGTTTCCAACTGACAGATTGCCTGCCATGAGTGTTTCCATATCTCCAGGTATAGCAGGTGTTCATATACCTCTCAACAGTACAAGTAAAATAGTTTATAGGAGAGTAGAGACGAAAACATTGTTGACAACATGCTTAGAGATGCAGTTGATCAAGTGTCTATGAGCATGCCTACTCATGAAGACATCAAGTTGTTCATAGACAAGGACATCAAGCAACAACATTACAACGAGCAACATCATGAACAACAACTAAAGGAAACATATCGAATGCAGCGAACGCAATGAATGGAGCGAACACAACGAATGCAAGAAGAAGGTTGTTGACAACACAAAGGTGGAACAAAGTTGCAAGATCAAGCAAATCCAGTGATAATGAAATCAAATTTGAAGACTCATGCTATGAGGTGACGATGCGGCATGAAGGTTAAGTGAAGATAGAGAATGGAACAAAGAAGAAGTTTCATTTGCCGAAGCAAAAACTCAAGGAAGAACATGAAGCTGTATAGATAGATGAATGAGTTGAAGCAGGATCAGGAACAATAGTGGGCACAACATGCACTCACAGATGAAACTGTGCCCATACAAGTTAAAGATCCAGCCCAACAGCTGACACAAAGCAGACATGGTGAGAAGTGTTGTTGATCACATGCAAGGGATTCAACAACATGCATGTCGTTGAGCACACGCATGCAATCCAACCAATTCAACAAACTCACCAAGGCCAAGACAAGAAGCAACTCCAATTGGGGCTGAACATGTACTTCGGCAAGGTTATGCGCATGACCTTCAACACACTCTTGAAGATCAACACAGACACTATGCATCAGTGTGTTGTTAGTTCAACCATACCCAAGAAGACCATGTGCATGTTAGCAGACGAGTTGGATGAAGGGGTTGAACCAATGCACCAATTGCAACAGAGGCAAGAGTTCACTTTAGCAATATGTCACCATGAGGTTCATGCACACCATTACGGATGACCAAGCTTGGGATCAACTCACTAGCTTCACCATCACAAGCATGTCAAAGAATTGGTCTCATCACAGCGAACGGAGTGTCAGTGATGTCTTGCAAGGCTTGCTCAAGCCATGTTTCCTCACATGAGTACATGTGCATTGTAATGTTGAGTCATGTTAAGTGTAATTCAAGTGTCAATAGTTGGATGTAATAGTCATAGAGTAGGTGAAGAGTCATGAGGGTAGTTGAACTATCACAAAGGGGAGTGTCAAGGGTCACCCCACCCTTTGCTATAAATAGTCCCTCATAACTCATTGTATGGGCTTTTGGTCAGCCAAGCTTTTGATAAGACTATCTTGGATAAAGCTTGCACAGTATTGTAATGCTCCTTGGCTTCTCCACTGCAAGGAGCTAGTACATCTCTTTGGAGGAGCAGGCGAATGTGGCTGTAACGTTCCCTGTTTGGGCTAACAGGTTTACGTGGATGTATTGTATGATTGTGAGTTACACTTCTTTATATAATAATAGGCATCACATTTTCATGCATATGTTGTTATTGTAGTTGGACTGCTCCAGTTGCCTTAATGATATATGTTTTTTAACTTACATACTTGTGTATGAAATGATTCACATGCAATTATATGAATCTTGTTGTTAATGTGTTGTATATGTTGTTAATGTTGTCACTGTGTGTGTCGACTGCTCTGCTAGACATCAAATAGACCTTTGACATGAACCTTGTTGTAATAACTGTGGCACTCATCACAAAATGATTCGTGAGTGTTGTACATGTTATATTACCTTGTATGATGTGATTTCCATATCCGAGTGGACTGCTCTACCAGAAGTTGTGCATGTCCTTTGTGTTGTGTGTTCTTAGCCGAGTTGGGACTGATCCCTTTCCACCTGGAACTCACCTTCACCTCCTTCCCCCTTCAAAGTGTTAGAACCTCTCATACACCTTCCTTCACTCACTGCATCAGTCACACCCTTGCTACTGATAGAGTTATCTTACTCGCCTTTGTGCAACATCGCAGTCAAGGCGTTACCTTACGACCCACTGCTAGGACTCCTACACCAAACGTTCTGAGGTCTAATTGGGACTTCTTACCGGGGAGATCCCCTTGACATGTTGGCGGGTCCAACACTGTCAACATGTCTTTAGTGAATTCATTTACACCAAAAACTTAATTGAAAATGCAAATATGCAATAAAAAGAGAATTTACCATGTTATTCAACATACCATTAGGGAATGTTACCTTTATGGGTGTACCATACTAGCATATTATTATTATTGGTTCCATCATTCCCTATTGAGGAAGCTCAGATTCCTTGATAACTGGTGCTTGGTCCTTGTAAGATGCTAATGCATCCTTGTGATTTTCATCTTCGGTGAGATTAAATCGTGATAAGTCCTTGCATTGTTTAGTCTTGG
This sequence comes from Pinus tabuliformis, assembly GCA_031772625.1. NCBI lineage: Eukaryota > Viridiplantae > Streptophyta > Pinopsida > Pinales > Pinaceae > Pinus > Pinus tabuliformis. The sequence goes on along the minus strand of CM062808.1, from coordinate 727,120,519 downwards.
AATCAAAATGTTCAAGGTTTTCAATCTAATTACGGAAAATGTAGTCCATGCATTCATCATGTGATAAAATTGTTAACTATAATATTTTCTCAAAGTGATAACACGATCAACTCTCCTTTTCTTACTTCAACATCAAATGGTGGCCCTGCAAGAGTATGGGTCATCATAAAGATTGCACCATTAGCTGCCTTAACATGGGATCGGGTAGGTCTTGAAAGTTTCTAGTCATTCAAAGTTTCCCTATTTTGATGTAAATATTGTTATAAATTTCATATGGATTTATTCAACTGGGAAATTTAAGATTTGATTGTGTTTTTGTACCTCTAACCTGCTCCTCCTCGGTTGATGGTAGGGGACCTTTGCTCGCAAGAATTGTTCGCAAGGAATAACGAAGGAAGAACAAGTTGCAAGGAAGAACACTTCATTTTCAACTTCGGTCGGAAGAAAGGGATCCCTTTTGGAGTAAGGTGCACGAAATGGAGTTAAGTTTTCAATTTTGAATTTCCTATTGTAGTTAATGCAGGGTGGCAGAGGGTGTAGGGATTAATACACAGGCGGTTGAGGGTGGGGCTCCAAACAGCAGGGGGAGGGGACACAAACGGTCGAGGACTCTATCAAATGTCGAAGGGTGGACATGCACTAATGAGGGAGTCACACCAACCAAAAAAGGTCAACCTCCATTCCATTTTTTCTCGGGTGTAGATTTCTCCAATTTAGTGTCCACTTATGTGCCAGTTGAACGACACATTCATTCCATTTCTTCTCCGCCTTAGCTTTGAGGTAAGTAGCTAAGTATGTTACAAGCTTTTATATTCTATATTCGTGTAATTTCTCTGCATATCATTTACATACGTATATTAAACTCCACTAGTACATGGAACATAATGTCACAAATCTTCCATAAGAAGTGTTGAAAGATGCAGAGCTCCATATATTTAGAGATGATGAGTTTTAATTGGGTTACCCTATTTCATGTCTCTATAATAATTATAGTTATGATTTATGATTTGAGACTTTTAGGTTAAATTCTAAACACCAAAGACATCATTAGTATACGCTTACTTTCTATGTTTATATAAAATAAATTCCATACCATTTACATAACAAATTAGACTTCATTTATGCAAGGACCATTTACATACGGAACACAATCTTCTGGATGTAAATTCAAGAATTTATTAGTAAAAATTTCGATTACATTATTTTATTCTAGAATTTGTATAATTTTTATATTAACAATAATTTTAAAATTTAAATATAAGCAATATGTATAATATCTGTTAATATTATTTTGATTATATAAATAATATTGATTTGTCATTTAGCTCATCGGGTGTAGAGTAGATGGTGGAAACTCTCTTAGAAAAATTCTAGACATGCTAAGGGTTGGTATTGGCCCCTCAAGCCACAAGTTAGACATGCAAGTCATCTGAAAACTCACATTACTTAACAAACAAACAAACAAAAATTAATTTATATTTTTAACAATAATGTTATATGATTAAAATCACATAATATCATTCCAAAATAATAATGATATTTTTTAATAAATTATATATATAATTTATTATTCAATTTTTAGAGAATTAATTTTCTGAATTTTCATAGTATTATGTTTCGATATAAAAAAATTACAAGGTGAATTTCTTTAATTTTCCCGAATAGATTCATAAATTTGATTTGTCAATTGAGTTTAGCCAAAAATTAGTTTTTCCCTATAATTGAGTTTCAAAATTTTGCATTCTCTAATATAACACATAATCAAAAAAAAAATTAGCTTTTCTTTTTCTTAAAAATATTTACATTCTTGCAAGATATAAAATAGCTATGCTACCGTCTATGAAATGCTCACCACGTTGATATTATTTTCCCTGCCCGATAATGAAGTATGACCGGTTACATCCCATGTGGATGAAATGGTCGTGACATTGTATTTCTTTTCATACCAATAACGAAATTCCATTTGGATGAATTGATAAGAATTATTTTTCCCGATTTCAAGTGTAGTTTCGTTTCAAAGTGTTTTGATTAGTGTTTAGAGGATATGGGAGTGTAGGTCATAAAAGGAATTCAGTTGAAAGAAGTTTGCTAGTTGGTATCATTTATTGGTAATATTGACATTTCATTTTTTTTTTCAGATTAACATTAGGATAATTTATAGTTCTAAATAGTAGAGATAGAGAATTTTTAATTTTTTTTTTTAATAAATAATGGTATAGTTTAGTTCATTTTAAATTTTAAACTTTACTTGATTTGAGAAAAACTTTGTATATTTTAATTTATGTTATTTTATGTTAATAAATAATGGTATAGTTCAGTTCATTTTAATTTTTAAACTTCACTTGATTTAATTAGAATGGGTTTCCTCTTTTACATGTGATCTAGAAAACTGAAAAAAATAGGAGCTCATGCAATGTAAAGAATGGGTTAGATTTATGTAGTTTTACAATATTTTGTTTTGGTTGGTTGATTAAATTTTTAATTTATGGTTGAGTATTGTGTATGATAATCATTTCTTCAATTTTTGGGGTTTGTGAATTCATTTGTTTTATTCTTTGTAGTAAATTCTTTTGTTTTTACACATTGGGAAAATCTATCATAATTCAGTTGTCAAACCAGTGGTGAGGACAGCCATCACTAGTAGTTATCCTTACATTTGAGGAAGACGAGCTATTAGCCAAGTAATGTTGGAAGTAATGCTTTTGTGTCATGTGTAGTTGTCATTAGGAGTTACGATGAGTCAACTCAAAGTTGTTGTTTCCAATGTATGAGTCATAGTCATGATCTAGATATTTCAAAGTCAATAATTTATGTCCTATATATTTGTACTTATGGTGATCAATAAAAGTGTCAAGTGTGTCATAATGTGCTCTCTCTATTTTTCTAACATGGTATCGGAGCTAGATCTAGCTCGATTCCCTCACGGGAAGGCCAGGGAAATGTGAGATAGTCTTGAGTGTTATTGTTCGATACATAGATAGATTAATATAGGTGTGTGACAATTGATTTCTATTTTGAGCTTTATTTCTCCCTGTGAGTGTGGTTTTCTAGATTCGGATTTTATCTTAAGCAAGAGTTTTGCTCTGTTTTCTTTAGGAGATCTACAACTTTAGAAATCTAGAAAGCGTTGCCTATCATTGCATGTGGCACAAGGAGTGGTGTAAAATTTGTACATCCTATTTTGAAATGAAGAGGGCCATGACATTGTCACGATTTTGGATCTACATCGTGGATCCTTGTGAAGAGGTGGAGGAATTTTAGGATTTGCTGTAAATAGTTCCACTAAGCCTCATAACAGGACCATTTAAACTGTTGGAATGCTCATTAAAATATGTGGAAGAGGTGTGCGACCTTGTTTTTTGGCACAAATCTTTGACGAAATTGACTTGCATAGGAGACAATCGATCATCTAGAGAAAACCATTACCATTACCATAAACCAGAGGTATGGTAAATAAATAAAAGCTCTTGTTATATTTACTCCATAAACCTCTTTATACTTACAAACACTAAAAAAAGAATTTTTATTCAGGTAAAGCCTATTGGTCAAATACCGTGCAGAAAGACATTATTAACCCTAATATTAATATTTAAATATTATTATTATTATTATTATTAAATCTAATATTCATATTAATATATTAAAATATTAATATTATTAAATTTAATAAATTTGGATTAATACAATATTAAATTTGTTATATTATAATATATATTAATATGTCATTATATATATGTTGGTACCATTCCATGACCTACTTTTTCCTCTTGAAACACATCGTTTGCCTACCTTTTTCCTTCATACATCTCTTAGACCCCTTGAAATTGATTAGTTAACAGTATTATAGTTGTTAGATGCATTAAAATTGATTTATGAGTTTTATGTTAAAGAATTAGGGATTTTTGATAAAAAGACTACAGGAAGTTACAACATCCTGTAATTGGTTTATTGTTTGACATATGGCATGACAGCTAAGCTAAAGCAAAGGGTAGGGATGAAAAATAGAATGTACAAGCATGGACGAACACCTATCCTACAGCAGAACTAACACTCCTGAATGCACGGTCAATGATGGTCAAAGCACAGCATGTTGGCAACAAAAGCAGCAACAACATAGGGTTCTAAACCGATTTAGTCTTGTTCCTTTTTGAAATCGGTTCAGAATGGAAACAACTTAAAAACTATTCCATAACAAAAGCGGCAACAACCACATAATGAATGTACATTCGTTCCAAAATGTAAACAGTGTTAGTTTTTTTAAAAGACATGTAAACACAGTTATGTGTTGTTGGTTAGTTGTTATCTGTGTATCGTTTTGAAAAACAAAGCTTTTGAACTTAATACTAGAACTCAGTTGCAGTCACGATTTTGTTATTGCGTTGATTTTATAGTTGCTTGAGCGCAGTCCAGTATACCTTTGAAACGCGGACGGGCCCTGCGTGAAACGGGTATACTGCCATTTTATTTTATTAGCAACTTCTGTATGCACATTGATTAGAGTTTGTTTTATGCTTTCGTTGATTTAATTAGCAATTCGTATGAGTGAAGTTTATGATGGCGGCTTGAAGGATTCATCACTGAGATCGTTGAACTGTATCCTGTAAGGGATCTGATCTTTCGTTATTTTTAAAAGCATCTTCATGAACCCTGTTTCTCATGTATTTGAATTTTAAGTATGCTTATGATTTTAGTATGTTTCAATCTTTCATGAATGTTAAACATTGAATGCTGAGTGTTCACTGAACAGAGGTTTCATGCACAGCATCCTCGTAAGGGGATTGAAATCTTGGTTTAAGTAATACACAGTGTTTTAAGAATAGGTAGATCAATTGAGTGACCTGAGTGTCCAGGTGATAGGGAGCATACCTCAACCTTCCGTAAAGAAGTTCTGTAACCTACCATCATGAACACTTAGTTAGGAATCCTTTATGTCTATAGATTGTAGACGCATGCCTCGAAGTTTACTTATCCTGGTTGATAATAAATATAGACTAATCTAGCACCCTAGATAGGACACTACATTTTGGCACCGTTGCCGGGGAGGCGTAGTTAAAGGATTTGAAAAAAAAATTATAAACAAAAACAAGCAAAAAAATAGATTTAGAAATCATGTTCAATTATGCCTAGATCTAGGGATAATCAAGGTAGATTCCTAAAAGCCCCCCATCCAAAAACTAACCTATCATCAGGAGCAGACTCTTTAGGAAATACAACACCAGCTGAGGTAGTCACCATACAAGAATTAGAGGATAAACAAAAGTCAGGGTAAAGACTTACTCTCATCGAAAGGCAAACTTTATTAGCACACAAATCATAGAAGAAACACTTTCCTAGATCCTCTACACAAGGAGAAAGTAGCACAGTGACCGAACAATCTTTCTTTAATCTTCTCTTTAAAACAAGTGACACTGACACAGAGGAACCTATTAGAATGGCTGAGGAAGGAGATGGATCAGTACCAGATCAAGGATGAAGAGATGAAGAAGAGTCAACCTTTAAGTTTCCTATTCAAGAACCACAAGAAGATGATGAGATCAAAATGAAAAACATACCTCCATCTGTGCTACCAAACTTTTATGGTATGGCTTCAGAAGACCCAGACTCATTCTTGTTCAAGTTTGACATTGTATGTCGAACATATGGTTACACAGATGATGCCCATAGGCTTAGACTCTTCCCAGCGACATTAAAGGCATCAGCCTTAAGATGGTTCATGGGGCTTGGTGAACATGCGATAATTGATTGGGATGGCATGAGAAGAATATTTCTAAAGAAATATCAACCTTATTGTAGATCCAAAGATTCCAAAGATGATATCTTTAGAATGCACCAACAAGAGGATGAAACCTTAGAGGAATACCTAGAACGGTTTGTCTACAATTTACAAAAATCCAAACACCGAACTATGCCTCTTGATTTGATTCGCACAATATTCTTGAAAGGCATCCGAGAGGAATACATGGATGATCTTAATATGATGGGCAAAGGTGACATTTCTACCCTATCTTTTGAAGAAATCGCTGAATTATGCGAAAAGTATTCAAGGAGCAAAGCTAAAATTGGAAAAAGAACCTTGTCATCCAAAGTCACAAAATCTGCTTCAGCAAGTGTCACAAGGGCTGAAATAGGGAATCTGTTAGAAGAATTTAAAACAGATCTGTTAAGCACCTTAGGGAACCAAATTGACACTTTAAAAGCTAAGAAGAAACAAGAAGATGAAGATCAGATAATGGCTATCTTCTGCCCAAAATGCCGGAAGAAACATGCCTTAAAAGACTGCCCATTAGAAAACATCCAAGTTTGTGCCTTCTGTACTGAAAATCATGATATATTTAATTGTCCTAAAGTTAAGGTTTTGTAGAACTGTAATATGGCAGTTAATGCAGAGATGGAAAATGTGTATTACATGGGCACAAAGAGACCATGGCAGCCAAGACCAGCACCTCCAGGTATGTTTCCAAATCAAAATTTGCAATTTCCTGTAAATGATTAAATGTATGCTCAGAATTCATGGAATGTACCCATGCCATGGCAACACCAAAATCACCCACAGCAACAATGGAGACCATCTCAACAATACTCTGAATCATATCATGCATATCCTCAATCATACCAACCATATTCGCAGCCATATCAACAATATCATCAGCCATACTCATCACATCCTCAACCATATCAGCAGTATCCTCAGCAGCAAGTTGTTTACCAACCTCAACCTACTCAACAAGCACTGCCTGCTCCTCCACCAATAAATCCACCACAACTGCAATTTCCATCGAACTCACAACCTCCCAGACCTACTCAAATTCCTGCTCAAACTGTCCCAAATCCAAATAACAGAGCAGAGAGGCCAGCCTACAATGTAGAAGAGGGGATCTCATATCCCACACTACCCTTGCAAAATATCAACTTGAGGTTTGGTAAGGTAATCCACAAAGATTCTCCAACAACTGATAAACAAGAAGAAAACACAGAAAATGAAAACAAAATGACAAATCAAAGAAAACTAAACGATGATACCAAAGATAAGCAAATGCAACCATTGCATCCACCTTTTCCAGACCGATTGGTCCAAATGAAACTTCCAATGTCTATACCACAGTTTGATGTTTTAGATGAGCTCAAGAATGTCTATATAAAAGTTCTATTACTGCAAGCCATAAAAGACATTCCCATATATACTAAGCAATCAAAGAAATGTGCCTTAAGAAGCCCACTAGGAAAAGGATTGATCCACAAACCATTCATGTTATAGGACATTTAGCTGGCCTTATGACAAATACCGTCTCAATGGAAAAGTATGTTGATCCTGGTATCCCCAAAGTTACTACAATCATTAACAACATACCTATTCCAAACACTTTAATAGATCTTGGGGCCGCAATAAATTTCATGACTCTTGAAACCATGAGAACACTCCAGCTCATAAATTTGCAACACACAACGATTGTTCTAGAACTAGCTAATAGGTCTAAAGTGATTCCTAAAGGGATTTTGGAGGACATAATTGTTTCACTAGACTCTTGGGAGTATCCAGTGGACTTCTTAGTTCTTCAACCCAAATCCAATTTAGGAGGGCACCCTATCATCCTTGGTAGACCATGGTTAGTGACTGTTGATGCATTCATAGGATGTCGATCGGGCAACATGATCATTTCAAGAGGAACTGAAAGAAAACAACTCACTCTTTATCCATCGGCACAATCACCAGCAGTAACACACAATTTATGGCTTGATGATAAATACAATGATAAAGAAGAAGTACAATCTGTTTTTAGCATCGACCAAATCTATGATTTCCAAGAACAAAATAATAATGATTTGGTAGAGTTGTTCCTTTCTCAACCTGATATTTCCGAAAATTTGAGAAACGACCAATATCATGCTGCAGATGTGCTTTTAGCCCAAAATTTTCAGGAAACATGCACCATTCAATCTTTGCAAACAACATTTCACGATATTTTTCCAGTTCAATCCATCACAAACACACAGAGTCAGATCATAGAGATTAGTCCAGGGAAAACTTTGAACATTGGCAATCACCTAGACTCATCTCAGCAAGAGAAATTGATTCAACTATTGAGAAAATACCAGAAAGCATTTGCTTGGGACTACACCGATATGCATGGGATTCACCCCGACACATGCACTCACCATATTTATACAGATAGTACTATCAAACCAGTGAGGCAACTGCAGAGAAGAATGAACCCCATGCTCCAGGATATTGTCAGAGAAGAATTGCAAAAACTGTTGAGAGTTAATTTTATATATCCTATTTCTGACAGTCAGTGGGTATCCCCATTGGTAATAGTGCCCAAGAAAAATGGTAAGTGGCACATTTGTGTTGATTACAGACAATTGAAGAAAGCAACGCTCAAAGATTATTTCCCACTACCATTTATTGACCAAGTGTTAGACACATTAGCTGGGAAATCGTCATTCTCTTTTCTTGATGGTTTCAGTGGCTACAACCAGATCAGGATAGCCTCAGAAGACCAGGACAAAACCACATTCACTTGTCCTTGGGGCACTTATGCTTATAATGTCTTGCCATTTGGACTTTGCAATGCTCCAGCTACATTTCAGAGAGCTGTATTAGCTATTTTCGCTGATTTAGTACATGATTGTGTTGAAGTTTACATGGATGATTTTTCAGTGTACGACAATTCATTTGAACATGCATTACAAAACCTTGAAAGAGTTTTGAAAAGATGTATTGAAGCTAATCTATCCCTGAGCAATGAAAAGTACTTTATGATGTTAAACAAGGGGATAGTATTAGGTCACTATATTTCTTTTCAAGGCATTAAAGTTGATCCAGCAAAAATCCAGATCATTGTTGATTTGCCAATTCCAAAGAATCAAAAAGAGGTAAGAAGCTTCATTGGGTATGCAAGCTATTACAGAAGGTTTATTGAACATTTTAGTAAAATAGCTTTACCTTTGTTTAAGCTTCTAACAAAATATGTACTTTTCAACTGGAATGAGAACTGCCAACAAGCATTTGAAGCACTCAAAAAGAAGTTATCAACCGCACCAGTCTTAAGAGGGCCTAACTGGAGCCTACCATTTCATATCTTTACAGATGCATCTGACACTGCCGTAGGTGCCTCATTAGGCCAAAAAGAGGAATCTTGTAATTATGCCATTTATTTCATCAACAAAAATCTAACACCCGCAGAATTAAACTACACAGTCACGGAAAAGGAAACACTTGCCATCATATATGCTGTGAATAAATTTCGACATTATATAACTGGTTATGAAATCTTTGTACATACTGACCATTCTGCCATTAGACATTTAATGAATAAACCAATAACTAGTGGCAGAGTTACCAGATGGTTATTATTGTTACAGGAATTTAACATCACAGTGTTAGATAGACCAGGTAAAGAGAATCAGGTGGCAGATTTTCTTTCCAGGCTGCAAAATCCAGGTGAGACTGTTCCGGTTGAAGATTCTTTCCCAGATGAAAATTTATTTGCAATTTCCATAGTGAATCCTTGGTATGCTGACTTGGCCAATTATTTGTCTACAGGAAGGACACCTCCATACTTTACTCCAAAGGAAAAGAAGAGACTAGTCAAACAAAGTGCTCGATACTCATGGATTAATGGCGATTTATTTTACACTAGTTATGATATGATTATTAGACGATGTGTAAGAAATGATGAGATAATTGATATTTTAAAATCTTGCCATGATGAACCGTGTGGTGGGCATTTTGCAGCTAAGCGAACAGCATTCAAAATTCTTAGTCTTGGATACTATTGGCCATCCATTTTTAAGGATTCCAAGAAGTATGTGAAGAGTTGTGATAGCTGCCAAAGAATGGGCCGGCCAACAGCTACAGATGAGATGCCACTTCAGCCCCAAGTTCACCTAGAGCCATTTGAAAAATGGGCTCTAGATTTTATAGGACCCATTAACCCAACCTCCAATGGTAAGAAGTACACCTTAGTATGTACTGATTACGTAACAAAATGGGCTGAAGCAAAAGCTCTACTTAGAGCCACCGAACAAACAGTGGTAAACTTCCTTTTTGAAGAGATTTTTGTAAGGTATGGAGTACCAAGGGAAATAGTGACTAATCAAGGTACTCAATTTACTTCAAAGTTAGTGAAGGACATCACAGACAAATACCAAATCAAGCACAAAAGAAGTACACCTTACCATCCACAGGCCAATGGGCAGGTGGAATCCACAAACAAAACTTTGGAAGGGATCATCACTAAAACTGTGGCAATGAACAGAAAGAATTGGGAAGAGAAGCTCAAAGATGCACTCTGGGCTTATAGAATTACGTGGAAGAATACTACAGGATTTACACCATACCAGTTGGTGTATGGCAAAGAGGTAATGCTTCCTATTGAATTTCAAATACATACTTTTAAACTGGCTGTAGATTTGCAAATTGACTTGAACCAAGCACAACAAGAAAGAATTCAACAATTGAACCAGCTGGATGAAATGAGGCAGAAAGCATAGGAAACAACAATCCTCATGCAAAAACAAAGGAAGCAGTGGCATGATGCACATATCAAGAAGAAACAGTTCAAGGAAGGATACTGGGCTTTACTTTTTGACTCTAAATTCAGAGATCATAAAGCCAAGTTTACCACACATTGGATGGGCCCATACCAAATTATTCAGGCTTACGACAATGGTTCAGTCAAGCTCAAAACTATTGATGGAGAAGGTCATTCGTTTACTGTCAATGGTCATCGCCTGAAACTCTACACTAAGCTCATCAGCAAGGAAAATTTTCTCCAAACAGTATCTCAACAAACAGAGGTTGAGATACTGCACTATCTCTGCCTTAGTTCATTTCATTTCAATTTATAAATTCAAAAGAAATTAAAAAAAAAAAAAAAAACAAAACAAAACAAAACAAAATCTAAAAAAAAAAGAGAAAAAAAACAACACAAAAAAAAAACAAAAAAATAATAAAAATGGGTTAGATGTGAAAACCAGACTTTGGCACACTCTAACCCAGAATTCTTACTTGAAAACCAATTCGTTGGCGGGTAAGAATTCCTTTTCTTTTGTTTCCTGTTTGATTCATCAAATGAATAATGACTTGAGGACAAGTCAAAACTTTAGTGGGGGGGAGAAGCATCAGCATTTTGTTTTCTTATCTCCTCACTGTAAATTTCCAAAGAAGTTTGTTTCAGCACTCCAGATTTCAATAAAGAAGTTGTTTTGTCATTGTTTTATCTCAGAGGGACCTGGTTAAAAACATTATGCAGGGGGATCTGTTCTGTCCAGAAGATCATGTTACCAACACCAGCAGTAATGGGACCTGTTCAAGACATATAAGAGGGACCTGTTAAGAGATTGTTACTTCAAGATTACTTCAACAAAGCTTCATCAAGTTTCAACAAGGATCCAGAGGTTGCTGGTCACCAAGACTTCATCAAATATCAAAGATCAAGGAACCTGTATACATATAGTTCTTTTCCGGATTTCAAAGAAGCTGCATCAACATTTTCCAGATCTCAGAGGGACCTGTTGCAGTCGAATCTATTCCAGGGGGACCTGTTATGAACAACAAACACAAGAGACTAGTCCTACCTAGCATGCCAATGCAACGCTTGAACAACCAACAAAAGTGTAATGTATTCCTTATTCTTAATATTTAAATTCTTAGATTAATTTTTAATGTTAAATTTAATAACTGTGACTGTTATGATCAATTTTAGAGACATCTCCATACCTATCACTCCTTATCCTATTGTTAATCCCTATCATCTTCCAATACTCCAACCTATCTCATACTTATATGATTTTGTTATCCCCTCTCATATCGCCTTTTCAATCTCTGTTACCAACCAATCAGACCTTACAGCCATTCCAATATTTCTATTTGGTCGGGTACCAACAGAAGCAGGACACGTGGTGAATTGTTTGAAAACCAATGTTATGTGGGCTTGTTCATCATGTTTGAAACGGCCGAATTATGATTTAACCACCCGACGAAGCCAAATGATGCAAACGACTACCTGAAATCATATCCCAGTACTTCATATATGCTTCTAGCGCTTCTATGATGGCATCCATATGACCAGTACATTCATTCCTCTGTTTCAAAAGATGAATATGCTATGAATTAAGTCAAGCCGGTTATTTCATTATCATTCTCAGTTATTCTATGTTAGCATTCGACTCCTGTGACTTCAACAGTAAGGACTGAAAGTAGCAAGCGCCACGAAAGGAAAATGTAGTCATTTGGGTTCGACCTCCACCATAATTACAAAATAGTCAATCGAGCATCGCTTGGGTTACTAAAGGAGCTAGTGTTAAAGAGCCGAGGACGCCACCAGGTCAGCAGTGTTGGGGTGGAAGACAAAAGGTAACAAATCAAAACTTCTTTGTTGAATTTGCAAAACATAAACAAAGAAGAGTTAGAGCACAACTCTCTGCCAAAATGACCAATAGGGTCGAACCAAGCATATTTGACAGTTCCCAGTATCACGAAGATTGCATTTCAATTCTTAAAGAAATACAGTGGCTGCCCTTTTTAGAGAAATTTCGTGGAAGTAATGAAGAGGTCACCAAACAATTCGCTTTTACATTCAACGGAGAGAAAGCTCTGATAGGTAATTTTTCATTCAGGGTGTCGGAAGACACCATGGCCCAGTCCCTAGGGATTAGTCCAGAAGGGGAGAAGTACTTCAAGACAAATAAATTTAAAGAGAGGTCATGGACTCAATTTATGTCCAGATCAAGGGTTTCATCCGTCAATTGGAAGAAAGGCGTCCCAAGGAGCTGGCTGGTGCATCCTTGGGACGAGATGGTCTATATCATCCACAAGTTTGTAACTTGTGAAGGCCGCTACAGTATTGTTTACTTGTACCATATCAAATTACTGTTACATTTGAAAGGGCAGTGTGTTATCAGTCTGCCATACTTCCTCTTGCAAAGCCTAACCAAAATGTCGAAGCCCATCCAAAAGCAGAAAGGTAACGAAGACAAGAGCTTATATCACTTTTGGCTAGTTAAAATTCTTATTGAGTATGAGTTACAGAGAAGAGGGAAAACGTGGAAGGAATTCTTGGCTGCCAACCAAATTAAAGATGAAGAAGACAAGGAAGAACCACAGGAGAACTCAGGATTTATGAATGATATCGATGAAGAGATTCCTATACACAAAGCAAGCAAGGTACCTCCACCTGTTAGCGGTGTGAGGACAAGGAAAATGAGAAAAAAGGATGCTCAGGAAGCAGAGCAAGATAAAATTTTTACCACCTATACAAGAAGAACCAGGAGAACATCAAAGGCCCAACTACAAGAAGACGAGCCTGAATCAAATGCACCTATACTGATGGATATTGAAAGTAGTGCCCACTCACAACCTGGACCAAGAGCTGAGATGGAGGTTGAAAGCAATAACAGGCAAGAAAAAGATTCACAACCTGCCATTAAGAAACCGAAGAAACTGGAGAAGCAAATTGAGAAGTTAAAGGAAGAACTAATGGAGGCCAATATGCTGGAAAAAGTTATCAAGAAAGAAAATGAATTGCTAAGAGCACAAAGTAAAGAAACTCAACAGAAAAATGAAAAGTTAAGGGAACGAATCAATGAACTTGAAGCTGAACAGACAGATATTTGTAAGTGGGCCACTAAATGGTACAACCAAAAGAAGGCCCTCAAGGAGAAGTACAAAAGTTTGAAGCATGAGCTCCATGGTCAGAAGGATGCACAGGTGAAGAAGAATGTGGATACATTGTTGAAGGCAGCAGAGGTACAGGCAGAGACATAGTTCAGAGGAAGCACATCGGGGTTAGCATGAGGTCATGTTAATTCATTAAGTCAGGGAGAGATGTTGGTACCATTCCATGACCTCCTTTTTCCTCTTGAAACACATCGTTTGCCTACCTTTTTCCTTCATACATCTCTTAGACCCCTTGAAATTGATTAGTTAACAGTATTATAGTTGTTAGATGCATTAAAATTGATTTATGAGTTTTATGTTAAAGAATTAGGGATTTTTGATAAAAAGACTACAGGAAGTTACAACATCTTGTAATTGGTTTATTGTTTGACATATGGCATGACAACTAAGCTAAAGCAAAGGGTAGGGATGAAAAATAGAATGTACAAGCATGGACGAACACCTATCCTATAGCAGAACTAACACTCCTGAATGCGCAGTCAATGATGGTCAAAGCACAACATGTTGGCGACAAAAGCAGCAACAGCATAGGGTTCTAAACCGATTTAGTTTTGTTCCTTTTTGAAATCGGTTCAGAATGGAAACAACTTAAAAACTATTCCATAACAAAAGCGGCAACAGCCGCATAATGAATGTACATTCGTTCCGAAATGTAAACAGTGTTAGTTTTTTTAAAAGACATATGTAAACACAGTTATGTGTTGTTGGTTAGTTGTTATCTGTGTATCGTTTTGAAAAACAAAGCTTTTGAACTTAATACCAGAACTCAGTTGCAGTCACGATTTTGTTATTGCGTTGATTTTATAGTTGCTTGAGCGCAGTCCAGTATACCTTTGAAACACGGACGGGCCCTGCGTGAAACAGGTATACTGCCATTTTATTTTATTAGCAACTTATGTATGCACAGTGATTAGAGTTTGGTTTATGCTTTCGTTGATTTAATTAGCAATTCGTATGAGTGAAGTTTATGATGGTGGCTTGAAGGATTCATCGCTGAGATCGTTGAACTGTATCCTGTAAGGGATATAATCTTTCATTATTTTTAAAAGCATCTTCATGAACCCTGTTTCTCATGTATTTGAATTTTAAGTATGCTTATGATTTTAGTATGTTTCAATCTTTCATGAATGTTAAACATTGAATGCTGAGTGTTCACTGAACAGAGGTTTCATGCACAACATCCTCGTAAGGGGATTGAAATCTTGGTTTAAGTAATACACAATGTTTTAAGAATAGGTAGATCAATTGAGTGACCTGAGTGTCCAGGTGATAGGGAGCATACCTCAACCTTCCGTAGAGAAGTTCTGTAACCTACCATCATGAACACTTAGTTAGGAATCCTTTATGTCTATAGATTGTAGACACATGCCTCGAAGTTTACTTATCCTGGTCGATAATAAATATAGACTAATCTAGCACCCTAGATAGGACACTACAATATATTAAATGTAGATATACATGGGAGGGAAAAACAAAGACATAGAGTGATACAGGTGAAGGGATGGGGGGATGATAAGGGAGAGATGGAGATAAAATGAAGGAGAGGGAATAAGGGGAGTGAAGAGAGAGAGAGATGGAAAGGAATGAGAGAGTTAGATAAGGGTAAGAGAGGGATAAGGAGACACAAATATGGAGGGGGGAGAGAAAGAAGGAGAGAGGTAGAGAGATAGTGAAAGGATTGGAGGGCAAAGAGAGAGAGAGAGAGAGAGATGGGGGAAGAGAGATGGAGCTAAGAGAGAAAGTGAGAGACAAGAAGGATGAGAGATAGGAATTGAAAGATAGGAGGAGAGAGGGAGGGATAGAGAGATGGAATTGGAGGGGGGGAGAGGGAGGGAAGAAGAAATACATAGAGAGTGAGAAGTGGAGAGAGAGAGGGAGTGACAAGGGAGATATGGAGACAGAGTGTGTATGTTTAGGGGTGAGATAAAGAGACAAAGAAGGAGAGATGGAGAGAAGGGGGGAGATAAGGAGAGATAAGGAGAGAGGGAGGGATATAGTAACATATTTGGAGAGAGAGAGAGAGTTGGAGGCGGAGAGAGGGAGGGGAGAAGAAATACATAGATAGTGAGAAGTGGAGAGAGAGGAGGAGTGACAAGGGAGAGATGGAGAGAGGGTGTTTATGTTTGGGGGTGAGATAAAGAGACAAAGAATGAGTGGTGGAGATAATGGGGGAGAGAAGGAGAGAGTGAGGGATATAGTAACAAAGTTGGAGGGGGAAGAGAGAGAGAGAGAGAGGGAGAGAGAGGAAGGAAGAGAGGGAGGATGTGAGAGAGTGGAGAGAGGGATAGAAAGAGAGATGGAGTTGGAGGGGGAGAGAGAGGGGTGTAAGAAGAAAGAAATAGAGAGATAAAGGTGGAGAGATAGAGAGGGAGTGATAAGGAAGATGGAGAGAGAGGGAGAGAGGACAATAGGAAGGAAGAGAGACAGAAGCGAGGGAGAGGGAGGGAAGGGGAAGAGAGAGAGAGAGTGAGAGGAGGAGGGAGGGATAGATATATAGATTATAGAGTGTATGTTTTAGGGGTGATATAGAGAGACAAAGGGAGATAGGTATATAGATGGAAGGTGAAGAGAGGGAAGAAGAGAGATGCAGAGAGGGAGGGAGGGACAAAGAGATTGATATATATGGAGTGAGTTTTGGGGATATATAGATATAGATGGAGGGGGGAGAGAGGGAAGAATATTCCTTGCATTAGATGCATTGATTTTAGTGTAGATGGCGATTTTTAATCCTATTTGATTTCTTGCACTAGATGCATTGATTTTAGTGTAGTTGTTGATTTCTAATGATATTTGATTTCTTGCACTAGATACATTGATTTCAATGTAGATGACTTCTAATCCTATTTGATTGCTTTCACGAGATGCACTAATTGCAACGTAGATGTTGATTTCTAATAATATTTGATAGCTTGCACTAGATGCATTGATTTTAATGTTGATGCTTTCTAATCCTTTTTGATCGCTTGCACTAAATGCATTGATTTCAACGTAGATGGTGATTTCTAATCCTATTTTATTGCTTTCACTAGATGCATTGATTTCAGTGTAGATGTTGGTTTCTAATCCTATTTTCTTACTTTCACTAAATGCATTTATTTGAGTGTATATGTTGATTTCTAAACGTACTTCGTTGCTTGCATTAGATGCATTAATTTCAGTATAAATGTTGTTTTCTAATATTATTTGATTGCTTGCATTAGATGCATTTATTTCAATGTAGATGTTTGTTTCTTATTTGATGTAATTGAATGTATAATGGTACATTAATTTTGAAGTGATTGGATTAACATTGTGCATTGATTTCAGTGTAAGTACAAAAAATTATTGACAATGTACATTTATTTTTGTGTTATAGTAATTCAACCTATTAATATTGGAGAGCAAGAAAGATAAGGTATGATATTTACTACAACAACTCGAGCTAAAGGTTTAAATGGTTTACAGTTTCAACTATCCTTTTCATATAATTGACATGAAAAGATGACAAAAGTAACAAGGGTGACAATAAGAATAGTAGAAGAAAATATTTTTAATTAATCACAATTAATACTATTTGTAATTGACTACATTCTTATTATTCTTATTTCCTATCATTCAACACTATTACATTGTCACTTTGCATTCCAAATTTTTATTTCATCATTTTTCATCATTAAAGTTATTAACAATATTTATCATCTCAACAAACTCATGTAACTAAGAAAATTTAAAATTAAAATGACCATATTAATCTCAGACATATTTAGGATATTTAAAATGATTATATTAATATTAGATGTATTTACATATTATTGATAAAATTAATCATATATTCGATATATTTTCCTTGGCCTCTCATGACTGAAACCAACCTAGATCCATCTTAACTCCGAATCTATCAAGCACCGAGAGGGATCAAATCTCTCGAGGTGCAAACCTCTTTTTTGAGTGCAAAACTTGAGGAAAGGTTTGCACCTCGAGAGATTTGATCCCTCTCGGTGCTTGATAGATTCAGAGTTAAGATGGATCTAGGCTGGTATTATATATATATATATATATATATATATATATATATATATATATATATATATATATATATATATATATATATAGATATATATATTGGTAATGCAACATTATTCGTATTCAATGTTTGCACAATGTTATTTGTATTTCACACTCAATGGATGAATTAATCGGCTTGATGACAATTTCAACTTCTACTTATGTGCTTTCGCTTTGAGGTAGGAAATAGGCATAGTCTAATGACTCAATGATTTTGACATTATTTTTTGAGCCCTCCCTTTGCTAGTTACCACCCTCCAGATCCCCTGCACCTCTCCCTTCATCTTTGTCTAAGCACAATGGGCCCACTTCGTATCCATCTCCATCCCCACTCCTCATCTCCATCACCATCACATTCTCCCATTTTCCTTCTTGTATGATTCAATGCTTCCTTTAGTGCAATGTTCAATGCATAAATTTCAACTTTTGAACCTCAAAATCTGCGACTAGATCCATTTGAATGCCCTTCTCCTCCTCCATTGTTTCAACGAATAAGATCCTCCCCCATTTTGGTAAGTAAACAGACCTGCATGACCATCCTGCCACTGTTGACTCACTGGACCATTTTCCTCCCCGTATGAGTCGACCTTTTCCTGCATACATTGTTTAATGCACAAATTTCAAATTTTGAACCTATAATTTGAACTTTGACCCCCACATTTGGAGCCATTTTAAATTTCTTCTCCTCTATTATTTCAGTGCCCAAACTCCTACCCTGTTTCTGCAACCAAGACAATTAGTGTGACACACCTACTATCATTTTGTTAGAATAATAATCACGAGTCGTTTGTCTTGATTAGATGACGGCGAGTAGTTGGTGTCAATTGAAGGGGAGTCGACAGATTTAGATACAAAGTAAATGGAAGTTGGTGAATCCCTGTACATTCTTCAGTTGGTTTTGTATAAATTTATGTGTTTAGTAATGCAATAGACAAGCTCTTTGATAGAGTCTTCATATTTTTGTCATGGTATCGAAGCTCAGGTGAGCTGAGTGCAAGATTGTAGCATCATAGTTGAAGGTTGTGTTGTGCATTGAGCCTATGGTAGGCCTTTTGAGTTGGATTAGTGTGTTGGGTATTTTCTGGAGGAGGCATAGCCCACATTGTCAGTTGTGAGAGACCCCACTGTATCGAGAGCCCGTTGTTCAGAAAGTGTGAGCTCTAAGGTAGATGTTGTTGTGGGAAAGTAGCATAGAAGTTTGCTTGATTAGTTGTTAAAAGCCAGAGTTGTGGGCTCAGTGGTGGATTGTGTGCCACCTGGGAGCGTTGTGAGGCTGTTTGTTGCAGTGCACAAACCACTGGACAGAGATTGTTGTATGCTTGGGTCTAAGTTTGGCTTGAGGAGGCGGCGATGGTGAGGCCTTGTGCTAAGTGCGAGGTTTGGCGCCTATTGTGTTAGAGGTGTGTTTTGTGAGGGTAAAGTGTGTTCACTAGTGCGTGAAGCTGCATGTAGTGGGAAGAGTTTTTAGTAGACCCGTGTTTGAAGTAGTCAGCCTGTGTGAAGCTGCCTGCCACTGTGTGGAGATGCTATCAACTTGAAGTTGAAGTATGATAACGTTGTTCCGAGCGTGAAGGAGTCTGCAGGTCTAGGAGTGTTAAGGAAGAAATGACCTATGTGAAAAAAAATGGCCTGGAGAAGTCATAGCCTGTGGACAAGCGTGGTGGTAGTTGAAGCTCATGTAGGTGAGTGTTTTCAAATGCTCTCTTTTAGCAGCGTTGCATGAAAAAAAAGAAGGAAGGATGGTCCATCAAATAAAAAGAAATAATTTCACACAATGTCATTAAAGTTGTGAAAGCACCTTACATGAAAATAATTTGGAGACTTTTGAGTGGATTTTTTTGTTTAGTGGGTGTATTAAAAAAATATCTTTTATGTATGGGGAGATATTTGTGTTATTCCTGGGTTTGTGTACCATGAATGCTTCATGATGTAAAGTGAGAATCTCAAGGCGTGATTGATTGGGCTACTAGCCTTATGCCGTGAAGCTAAGTTTGTTATTATGGCTATTGGGAACGTTGACAAAGTGTAGAAGTTAAGGTGTTGTCTTGAATTATTTTTTGGAGCTCACAGAAGGAGCATGCATAGAATTGATGGTTCAAAAAAGAAAACTCAAATAGTCTCGAAGAGAATTGAAACAATTATGGCGAAAGAATGAAAGGGAAATTGTTGCAGAAAAATATGAAATTTTTCTCAAAGACATGAATCCAAATATAGATCTGAGTCAACTTGAAGAATTTGAAGAGACTGATGCAATATTGAAGCGATTATTGCGAGTGCTTCCAATTTTCTTAGGTAAAATTTTTAAACTTTTGGCAACAAAAATTAAGGGATTTCTTAGTTCAGTAAATTTATAGCAATTTGTTCAAGGAATTCGATAAATGCCCTTGACAAAAGTAGAGGTGCATTAGCATTTCTTCTCATCATATTAGCTCTAGATGAAAACATTTTGTATAGTATTTTGCATGAATTCGGTGAAATATCTGATGCGAAAATGTTTTGGGATATTATTGAAATGAACAACAGTATGAAGGGGAGTGAGAAAGCTGAAGATGATGAAAGTAGTGTTCTTGAAAATGATGATTGTGCTTTTGGTCTCATAATTGATTGTGAAACTGAAGATGGCAACATTGAGGTTGCAATGATGGATGATGAATGTGTGCTTGTAATTGACATTGAAACATGTGTAGATGAAGAAATAACCACTGATGTAGAATATAAATATTTTTATGAAGAAAGTATCTTCGATGCAGAGACATATGAAGTCAAATTTGATGCGGATTATGTATCTCATGAAGATTGGTTCAATCTGATGCAAGAAAATCATCTTATTGATGATTTGTCGTTTGGTGAGAATAGATGCCCACCTCCATACACAAATCAAATGCAAGACAACATGTTTGTAGCAACAAAGTTGATTAAAGAGGTTGAAGACATGAAACAACAAACTATGATAGCAAAGAAAGATGAAGGAAGAAAAGCTCTCTTCAAAGAGCAGAATGACAAGAATCAGTATGGTTCCTTTTATGGTCATTTATATAAATCTAGCATTTCTTTAAGTGTGGAGATATTTGAAGTGAAGAAGAAGGAACAAAACTTGAATAAATTGCAAACATTAAGGACAAGCATAAGTCTCAAGGACCTGCAACAATGTTGAATACAAAGAATCTTAGCCCGAAATCAAGAAAGGAGAAGCTGCATCACTATCTTATGGCAAGATAGGTGAAGATGAAACTACACTAGCAAATGAACAAGCATGGACCCTTTAGCAAGAAGAAAAAAATGAAATCCTTTGTTGTAAGTTTAGTTGAGACTTAGACCAACAGGCAAGTTAAAGTATAGGTCTTGATTAAGGGGAGGTGTTGGAATAATAATCACAAGTCGCCTATCCTGATCGTATGACGACGAGTAGTTGGTGTCAGTCGGAGGGGAGTCGACGATAGTTGACGCATTTAGATACAAATTAAATAGAAGTCGGTGAATCCTTGTACATTCTTTGGCTAGTTTTTGTATAAATTTCTGTGTTCAGTAATGCAATAGACAATCTCTTTGATAGAGTCTTCATATTTATGTCACATTGACTTTCGGTACATTCAACAAGTGTATCGTTGAGACACCTGCAAGTAAAGGTAAATTTTTCTCCTTGTTACATTGCTACTGAGAACATATATAAATATGAAATTGCAACCATCTCTTTTTGTGAGGATAACTTGAACTAAAGATGTATAGATAGGGTATTATAGGAATTTATTTTGGATACTTAGTGTACAAGAGAACTTTGCATAAGTAATTAGGTTGATGGTGTATGCATGAAACCCCCACGATAGGTGGGAGTACGGGCCAAACGTCATGCCAATGATCACCTTGAATGGCGATTCCAGCCACCTACCCAGTCGCATGCAAATCCTAATGCATAGGTACAATATGATAGCTCCTCACACACCATGGGCATTAATGGATTTAGTGGCTAGGTACACTCGCTTGACTCTAGATTACAAGGAAACGATGGCCAACCATAATGGCATGGATTGGCACATTGAGTTGTGAGAAGAAGGTTACCACAAGGCATGGAAGCTTTTATATTTAGATCAACAGTGGTTACACCAAAGTTTTATTATTTATCCCTCTCTTTTGTAGGATATGTCAACCCTTAATTATCATGTCATTGATTTTCATTGTAACTATGTTTACATACACTGCCCCCTCCTTAGGCATTCTCTGGTTTCTCCAGGTTAGCGTGTATGCATCCCACTACACCTCTTATTTCGTCTCCAACATAATCATGCATTTGCATGGGCACCGTGGGGATTAGGATGGTTGGTCAATCTCAACCTATTGGTTTTTCTGTCACCCAATATCTTCTATCTCCTTTTCATTCGTCGGAGACAACATGTGGTAGTCTAAAAATCACAAGGAAAACCACTCTATGTGAGTAGAGAACCTCACATTGGAAGTTTACTTGCTCCACTAGTGGCCAAATAGTGATGGGTTCAGGCTGGTGTCAAGAATCCTGGCACCCTGGAGTAATTGGCACACCAGTCCCATCTACATGGTTCAATTATCATCAGTTCTTTGGATCACGACTCTCAATTACATAGGGAGGGGCATCATAACTAAAGATAAAAAATTCAAACATATGGTCGTTGTGACGTGGGTGGTAAAGGTGCCTGTGGCCAAGGTGCTCATGGTCAGGGTGCTCGCTGTTGTGTTAATGATGATCGTGGTCGAGGTGCTTGTGGTCACGGTGCTCATGGCCAAAGTTATACTCAAGGTCGAGATGTTTGTGGTTGAGGATATGGTCAAGGCGCACACGGTATAAGATCAAGGTTTTACACTAATCTTGCTTCTCATGTTTTCCACTGGATGCTTCGTCTACCTAAGTGCAACCTTGTGATATTTTTGAAGGAAACTTCTTTTATTTCTCACAAACGAAGTCTTTAAACATTCACAAGCTCAATTTTGTTGTTTTTATTTTTATTTTGGGAACTTCTTTTTTTAATCCGATAATCTAGTTAAGCAAGGTCTCCACAACCTCAAGATCATTTACTTTGTCCTACTAGTCTAGTCTCCCTATGGGTAGACCAGTAGGGCAGAAAACACTCTTTTGTAATATCTCATTGAACTAATAAAATTTCGAGCTTTAAACAACAACAAAAAAAGATGGTGTATGTAGGAAACAACTCAAAGTATTAGAAACAATATTGAGCATAAAGTTCTTTGTAGGTTCTCATGGAGACACTACAATAGTTTAGATATACATATTTGCAACAACAACTTCTTGGGTCATTCTTGCAACAACTCACTAATTTGCAGTTCATGTGTATCCATATTTCTAGCACATAGTTTAATTAACTCATCAAAACAGAATGGGAATTAACCATAGTTTTTCTTACGTTTGTTTAGTTCTTAATTACTTTTTTAAAACCATAATTAACTTACAACTCAGAAGACTAATTAATATTAAAACCTTAATTAATTTAGTGGCCTTTCTCTCTCCTTTTTTTATTCCTCTCTTCTTCCTCCTTAAGGTTTCTCGATCTATCCTTAAAACCAAGTGGTGACTCTACTCTCTCATTTCTAATTTCTAGAGGTGATTGTACTAGGATTGTTTCCCACCCTACTAATACACTACATGTTTAGTACTCCACCAAGGAGTCTCTATCAACATTTTCCATCATCAATATTGGGGATTATTCCTTATTCCCTCTCTCTAAAACCATTGGAAAGAGAAGGGATAGTTACCAACATAGAATTTGATTAGTCTTGGATTCATAGGATGCTAACCCTCAACTTACATTTACCATTGTCTCCACAACACATGATATTATTGGCATTCTAAAGAAAAATACAGATATCAACTAACATGAAACAAAAATAACAAAATGCAATCTAAAAAATAATTCTTGTCAATGGTGCAAGTACTATAAGGTTCCGTCCCATAACACCATATCTTCTACATGATTGATGCATGAGTGCACATTTTGACTATAACTTAATAGTGATGCCTATTCACTTAGAGACATGGGTCAAGTTCACACAATTTCAATAACTATACCTAGTTGCAACAATGATCTTCCTAATTTAATCAACCTTTATGTTGAGATACTAGTCCATAGATGATAACATGTGTTTACATATGTCAATATAGTCCTTATTGGAGGTATGAACTTATTATTGTCAATGAATATTTGAATATTGTATATTTTAATTTTTTTAATCATAAATTTTATAAAAAGCTATAAATTATTTTGTATTATTTATGTTTATTCATAAATTTTAAATAGTTAGCATTCAAATAAAAATATTATATAATTTATTTTATTTTATTTTGATGTTAATCATATAAGGGCTTGAAAAATTGAACAAAGTTGAACAAAAGACTTCATGGCTCATATACTTATATACTTTACATAACACAATCTTGCCAAGTGAACCACCCTAAGGACTAATATTGTGATATATTAAATAACATAAATATTCAAATCTAATTTAGATATGTGTGCATGTGAGTGAAAGAGAGAGAATTATGAAGTATTTTATTCATTCATTTTTTTTAAATATCACATGTCAATTTTAAATTTGAATGAAATTATCTCTTTCATAAGAGCATGTAATATTAACAATTTATTAATGTTTATTAAATATGTCTATTTTTTTTATTATAATCTACATTGTTTTTTATTTTATTGATTATTTTATTTTTATTTTAAAGAGATGAATATCTCAAAATAATAATTTTATTAATAATCTAAACACCATATAAATACCAAAAACCACTTACATGTAAACAAATAGCATTGTTTTCTCTAGAAAAAATTATATCACGTGTGCAGAGACCATATGTTGTTGAACCTAGAGTCTTGCCCTGTAAAAGAATATAATCATCGTAGAGATCTTGCCAGGTGAAAGAATATAATCCTCCTAGAGATTTTGCCACGTGAAAGAATATAATCATTTTTTTATTTATGTTGAATCATTTTAAAAATTTTGTAATCATAAAATTTAGTCTAATACATACAAATAGGCATATTCAATTGTCGTTTCTCTCATACATACATAGCATGTTTTATACATACAAAATGGGCATATTCAATTGTCATTTCTCTCTCATACATAAATAACATTTTTTTTATAAGAGAGGTGGGAAGTTAAACAATATAACACAATCTTCTCCAATAAAAATTTTAATAAACAATAAAAGAAAAAAAATTATGCTTTTTAAATAATATTTAAAATATAATTTTAATTATAAATATAAATATAAAATTCTAATTCTAATAAATTAAAGATGTATTCCATGGCTAATTCCAACTCCAATATCATTTAAAATTGCAAATCGAATTATATAAATATCTTGTTGCAAAATAATGATTAGAGTAAAACAGATCATTTTTATATACATGTCATTTAAATTTTGAGGATTATATTTTGGTGTGGGTTTTTCACGATAGTATATGGGGAGCACGGTTGGAATTTGGATTTCTCTTTACCCTTCATGCAATTATTTTTTTGACGTTTTGGGTATTTAGATTTCTCGTCAATAAACGTTATGTTGAAAATTTTGCCCTTCAAAAGTGACGTTCTCATAATAAATTAACCCTTCACCAATAAATGTTTGATTAAAAAATTACCCTTCAATAACATAATTATGTTTAAAAATTTCATATATTTATCCCTTCAAAAAACCAAAATATGAAAAAACTAAATTGTGGAGGTTTCAACAAAAAAGTGTTAAACATTTGAAATTTGTTGATTGAAAGTATATAATTAGTCCTAACTAAAATACAAGATGGTTATCCATTGTATATATCTAAATTATCATTTAAAACCAACAATTTGTAACTCAATTGTGGAAGTTTCAACAAAAAAAAATGTTAAGCATTTGAAATTTGCTTAGTATATATAAGAGTTGTCGGAGGAATTGCTCGGACAGCCAAAAGTGGCCGGAATCTGGGCAAAAAAATTTCAAAAGATCTTGTAGAGGTAGTGTTTGAATCTTGTTTTTGATGGTGGAAATGGATTCAGCACCATCAAAAACATCTAGGACACCTAAAATTTTGAAGTTTAACAACTATAACTTGGATTTACAAAAATCCTTGCCGGATTTTTTCTAAATATAACCGGAATTTCCATAACTTTCTAGGCAATTCCTCCCGCTAATTAGACTACGCTGTATATAATTAGTCCTAAGTAAAATACAAAATGGTTATCCATTGCATATATCTAAATTATCATTTAAAACCAACCATTTATATTATGCAACCTGAATATTTAGATGCCTAATCTTTAAATTATCATTTAAAATCAACCAGATTTCTAATAAAACTAACTTGCATATAAATTCAGAGATAATTTCTGACATTATCTAATATAAAGTTTGATACAAAATACCTGGTGGGCAGGTTGACGAGGAAGGTGAGCAGCATCTTGAACTTACTTCCCGTCATAGGCCAATCCGGCATGCATCTCCACAGTGATGGCGTCAACCAACTGCCTCAAACGATACAAAGGAGTAGAGCATCCCTCCTCGAAATCTCGCAGAATGCCCAACACACGGTTCCACTTGCCTCGACTCCTCACCGGCCTCGCCGCCAGCAAAAAGGCAACCTTGCACGACACTGCAACGCAAGCCACAGCCAGTCCCAACGCTGCCTTACTGTTAACCCCCGCTCCAATACCACCTCCATGGAAATCTACCACAAACACCAGAAATAGACATAAATTCTCATCAATTACCCCCACAGCAGTAGAAGGCGTTCACTAACCCAATCCATCGCTCAAATAGAACCCAAGAATCCAAATCCAACAGAAATTCGCTTCTCTGAGTTCCTTCCTTCGACCCAGAAGAGTCAAACCAACCAAGCAATCGAATCAACTGTCATATCCTGTGAAAATGCCTTTCGCGATTCCAAGAATCCCCCGCGCTCCCCCACCGGATGAATTCCTTTGTCCATCCTCTCAAGACGGGTGCGTATTCCCGAGGACCATACGGGCGCCTGGCTGGCTGGCAGGTCAAATGCATTAAAATCCTTCAAACAAGAATACTCGGAAAAACGCAAGAAACCGCCATAAAATCATCGGCAAGCGCTCAAATTTGCAAGAAAATTACTTGACGAAATGTTTGCACTGCGATGACACAATTTCCCAGCGTTTGATTTAAATTATTATTTAATTTCCCAGTGTTTAATTTAAATTATTATCTATAGGTATGAAGAGTGTTATCTACACGGTAATGAACATGAAGATAAAAATAGTATAAAATATGAAAAAACGATGAAAAAATGACACTATGTTACTAATACAAAATTGAAGTATTTTAAGCTACCCCAAAAATTAAATAAAAAGTATAAAAATCACATTATAATTTAATATACATAAAACTAACCATCAAATACTTCTAAAAGATAGTCAAACTAACATGAAGCAGAAACGCACCAAATATAATAAGTAGGTATCCCCTAATCCACAAAAAACTTCGATTATTCACCGATAATTAAGCGTAATAACTCCACTATATATGAGTAATCTTCAGAAGGTTGGCTGATGGTTCAATGCTGAAGGGTCAAGGGGATCAGGGTTCAAGGGTCAAGAATGGGGTTTAATTTAAATTATTATTTTCTGCTCTACGCAAGGGAAAGGACAAGGGCAGTTGAGGGGGCCCTGGCAGCGATGAATCTGCACCCATTTTTCATCACATCAATCCCATTCAAACCAGGAAAAATACCCAAATATTTTAAAGCCCAAATTTTGCAAAAATAAAAAATAAATAAAAACAAAAAGAAACTCTTGATAATTTTTTGGGCTTTTTATATATCATCTCACTCAAAACGGGTATTAAGCCTTATGACGGGCAAAATGCCCGTCAAATTCGGGGTCCATCCCTGATGGGGAGTTGAGTCTTGAACGGTTACTTGATATTTCAGTGTAACAAAAAAGCTGTTTCAGGGTAACAAAAATGCAAAAAGAGTAGGCCGGCGCCTCTTAGAAATTGATTAAATTTTGAGGTTACTTACTATTTCAGGGTAATAAAAATGCAAAAAGAGGAGTGGGCTCTCATTCAAATTGATTTAAATTTTGAGGATTATATTTTGGTTTGGTTTTTTCATGAGCGCAGATAGGACTCGAGTATTGAGCGGTTACTCACTATTACCATATTGAGCGGTTATTCACTATTACTATTTCAGGTTAACAAAAAGCAAAAAGGGAGTGGAAGGTGGATGTATTTAAGAAAACAAAAAATCTATTAATGTAAGCCGTTTCGATGTGGGTTGGGGAAAAAGCAAAACCCAGCATTCGCTGTTAGACGTAGGCATGTGACTAGTATATTATCATCTCATCTCATCTGGGTCTGCATAACATCTTATGTGTGCGAATGTGCTGTATTTTTGTTCACGCTGTAACAATAATTGCATTTTCTGGAAGTAGGACGCTGAAATTGTCTGTAAATTCATATCGTCCTTTAAACTTACACGGTATGTACTCTGCTACCATAAAACTTCAATCATCTCAGAAATTGCGAACAGCATGTATATATTGTTATATTCGGCCTCCCTTGTTTCTCTTATTTCAATGCATATTCCTCATTTTTTCCGTGAGTTGGAATTTTTTATATTTTCAGGCATCAACATTTAATCAAAGTGTTTGAAGTTTTCCCTTAATTTGAGTTTACATACTTTTGCAGGACATACAATGGTTATGCTACCATCTCTGAAATGCTCAGGAAGTTGATTTTTTTGGGCGGTGGTGGCGATGGATAATGAGGTACGAGTACTTCCATCTCATGGGGATGAATTAATAAAATATATTTATTAATTCAAAGAGAGTATCATTTATTTGTAATGTTGGGATCTGACCCCTTCCACTCTGAATAGACATAGACATTAGGCTGAATAGACATTAGAACTTAGTCTGAATAGACATAGACATTAGAACTTATAGATGTAAATTTTACAAGCACTACAAAACTCTCTTAAGGTTTAATATATGTTAATAAATAATGGTATAGATCGCTTCTGTTTCACGTTTATACTTCATTTCATCTCATTGGAATGGGTTTCCTCTTTTTCAAGCGATGCAGAGAAAGCGGAAAAACTGGACCGGATTTTTGCGGGTTTTTTTAATATTTTGTTTCCGTTGGTTGAATATTTTGTTTTTAGTGTGGTTGAGTGTTGTGTATCGTAATCCTCTCTTCGGTTTATTTCTATGCGTTTTCGTTGCCGGTCGGCTCTGTTTTTTCTTTTGCTTTGTTTTTCAGTAATTGCCCTTTTTTTTGCTCGTCTGTCTGTTTTAATCAAACGCAACTTCTTCTGAACAATACCTGCGGGGTTCCACTCAAGTGGCAAAACACTGAACTCTAGTAAGGTTATTATTTGATTTATTAAATTGGTTTAAATTTACTATGAATGTGTTTTAAATTTAATATAAATGTGTTTAAATATAATATGAATGTGTTTTAAATTTAAAATAAATGGGTTTGTTCCAGATTGACACTGCTATTCGTACGCCTCTCGCAACTATTGAATTAATTGACTTCATGGCGAGTTCAAATTGGCAGCCGAGGTAATGGTGAATTCATTGCATTTCTTCTACGCCTTGGCTTTGAGGTAGGCAGCCCCATATGTTTTAAGCATTTATTTGGAATATTCTTATAATTTCTTCGCATATCATTTTTACATAAATATATTACGCTAGAAAACACAACATTCAGGGCGCATGCTTCACGTTGTCATAAGGCGTGTGGAGAGTTAAAGAGTTATGACTGTGTTAGCTTTTGTTAATATTTTGCAATAATAATGATTCCAGTGATTTAGGTTAAATCAGAATCCGGATACAAAATTATAATTAGGATAGACTTATTTATTTATTTTTTATGTTAATATAATTTTTTTATATCATTTGCATAACACATTTAGACTTGAAGGAGTATAGTTTTCTTTTTTACTGGGCTCTAATGTTTTTTTTTTATCATTTACTTAACACATTCGATTTTACTTAAAAATGGAATCCAATATTTATGATGAGATTTCAAGAATTTTTTTATATTATCTTATATGTTTTTAAAAATAATTCTCATTAGTATTTTTTAAGTGAATTTTAAATAAAAAAATATATTAGATATCATTTTTAATTAATGTTATCATTTATATTAATATTATTTTAGTTAAATAAATAATATGAATATTGTTTTAATTATATAAATAACATTAAATTGGTTTTCGTGACCTAATTAATATGGTTAATAGTATATTTTATATTAATATTGTTTTATTATATGAATAATATTATATTGTTTTTTCATATTATAATTAAAAATACATGATTTTAATTATTTAAAGTCACTTTAAAATAATAGTGATGTGATTGTGGTTGGTTTATTTTTTTTTATCTAAACTAGAACTAAAATTTCTACAGAATAGATTTCATAAATATCACAAACATTTAGTTACATCACATTTTTAAAGACTTGAATCTACTTACATCCTTGGACAATAATGGTGGTTTTTACTCAATCCTTATAAAATTCATTCTCTAAGTTCCCCATATAAATTAGCCTACCATGCTACAAGTGTCTCTATATTATATATTTTATAATATCCACGTTTCTTAAAAGTAGAATTAGATTCTGGGATAATAAGACTCTGAATGTGTCTTTACTTGTATTAAATTTAATTTCATGATATAGTTGTTATAGCTTAATTGAATATTTATTTGTGTATAATATAATTTCAGGCTCACAGAATATGTACACTGCTGCTATGAATTTATGTCTCAGAATTTATTTATTATTAAAATTATTTTATATTTAATATAAAATTTAAAAAAATTATTTTGATAATTTATTTTAGGAAATATAATGACAATTTTTTATTATACGATATTCTCATTTTCTATCAGCAATTTCTAATAAATTTAGAAGAAACTTCTGGCCATTTCCCACAATAAAATCTAAATTCCCAACATTCCCATCTTCTGCTATAACAATTTTTTTTTTTTTTTACAAATAATAAAATACTAATAATTACATCTTATGATCAAGAAAGCCGAAAAACTGAAACGGGAGCTCATGCCATGAAAAAAAGGGACCGGATTTTTGTAGGTTTTTTTTTAATATTTTGTTTCTGTTGGTTGAATATTTTGTTTTTACTTGTGGTTGAGTGTGGTCGATGGTAGCCCTCTCTTCGGTTTATTGCTGGCGAGCCCTGTTTTCTCTTTTTCTTTTACTCTGTTTTGCAGTATTAGCCCTGTTTTGCTTGTGTTCGTTTTAATAGGCGACCTTCTTCAGAACCATCCCTTGAACCTTCTCTCGAACCGTACCTGCGGGGTCCACTACAGCGACAACCAAAGCGAACATTGAACCCTACTCAGGTTATCATTTGATTCATTGAATTGGTTTATATTTAATATAAATATGTTTACCCTTCAACATACTCGATTCACTACTGCAATACCATTTGTATTGTTGTTTAGTGAGACTTTTTATACTGAATTTGGTTTCTGTTGGTTGAATATTTTGTTTTTCTTTGTGGTTGAGTGTTGTGGATGGTAGTCCTCTCTTCCGTTTATCTTTGCTTTTTTCGTTGCCTACCGGCCCTGTTTCTTCTTTTGCTCTGTTTTGCAGTAATTGCCTATTTTTGCTTCTCAATCTCTTTTAGTTAAACGCTATCTTCTTTGGAACCATACCTGAAACCTTCTCTCGAACCGTCCCCGTCCCTGCTGGGTCCACTCCAGCGGCAATCAAAGCCAAACACTGAGCTCTATTCAGGTTATCATTTGATTTATTGAATTGGTTTAAATTTAACATAAATATGTTTTTCCCTTAAATATACTGAATTGATTCGGTACTGCAATACCATTTGTACTCAATGACAGCGCAGTGCTGTTAGTCGTACTGCGCTCACAATGGATGAATTAATTGATTTTATGGCGAGTTCCAACATTGAACTCTACTCAGGTTATCTATGCCACCCGAACTAACGTTGAATTCATTTCATTTCTTCCCTGGCTTCGAGGTAGCCAACACGATATGTTTTTATGTTTCAAGTTTTTTTTGAATATTCATATAATTTCTTTTGCACATCGTTATAAATATCAACTTTTTTTTCTCCCTTATAACACGGGGTATGAAACCAAGATAAAATAATAATTATATTAGAAACAAGCATTCAAGACAATATTATTATAAATTTTAATATTTATAATATTTACAATTTATAATAATTAGGATTAAAATTAAGATCAGAGTGTTTTAGATCAAACTTAAATAAAAAATATTATTAATATATATATTTTTATACTAATATAATTTTTAATATCATTTAAATAACATGTTTAGATTCACTTATTCAGAAAACCAAATATAATGTTATACATAGAACCAAATATAATATTTTAAATGAAAATTAAATAAAAAATATAATTAATATGGTTTATCTTTTATATTAATATAATTTTTATATCATTTGCATAACACATTAAGACTTTACTTGTACATAAAATTCAAGCATAGTTTTTTTTAAATAAATATTCGTATAATGTTTTTGGTATCACTTGCATAATACATTATGTTGCACTGTTTTTGGTATCACTCGTATAATACATTAGATTCCACTTAGAGATGGAACCTAATATTTATGATGGACTTTTAAAAAATTTGTTTGTATTATCTTATTTTAAAGTTTGTGTTTTAAGAGTAATTATGATGATTAAGTTTTAAGTGAAAGTTTAAATATTAAAAAATAAGATGGATATGGTTAATATTGTATTTGATATTAATAATATTTTAGTTATATAAGTAATATTGTACTGGCTTTTTTATTATTATATTATTGATATTGTTAATATTATAATTTATAATGATATTATTTTAACTATACAAATCGCATTGTACTGTGTTTTCATATGAAAATTAGAAATATATGATTATAATTATGTAAAATTATTTAAAAAAAGTAATGACGTGGTTTTTATTTTTGATTTTTTTAACTAAATTAAAATTTTTAAAGAATCTGTTTTATAGATATCACAAATAGGTCATTAACAATATCTCTTAAAGACTTAACTTACTAAAATATTTTGACAATGACGATGGTTCCTTACTCTTTTTATAAAGTTGATTTTCTAAGTTTTCCTTGTAGATTAATTTAAATTCTCTAATTTCCATCTCTCTTGAAAGTCAATTAGATTTTTTTGAAATAGGACTTTAACACTATTTTTATTTATATTAATTTCATGATGTTTGTTGGTACAGCCTCATTGAATATTTATCTTTGTAGATAATACTTTGATATTCACACAATATATACATTGCTATTATGAATTTCCATTCTCTCAGAATTTGAAATAGAATTTATATTGTACTTAACTTTGCTTTTCTTTTTTAACACATTTTTTTTTCCATAATGATTAAACTAACACATAATCAATGTTTTAGTCATATTTTTTCTCTAATAATTGAGTTTACATATTCTTGGAGAAGATAAAATGTCTATGCTATCATTTTTTTCTTTTTTCTTTTTTCAGATAATAAAAAGTAATTACAATATATTTGGATGAATCAATAAAAATTACATCTCTTCTACTCTTATTACACTAGAATTTGTAGTTATAATTTAAAGAAAATTGAATCTCTCTTTTCAATGACAGATCAAATTAAACCTGTAAAATCTCAATAACAAATAGTATATAGAATTGAGCCCATAATTTTTTAATAGCAAAATTACTTTAACTGTAACTTGACAAATTAAATTAACTTTCATAACTAAACCTATTTATACCTCATTAATTAAATTAACTTTCATAACTAAACCCATTTATACTTCAGTTTGTAAATTATACTTCACTGGAATAACTTATGCCTTTCAAAAAAGTATACTTCACTGGAATGCCTTTCAGAAAGCGCAAAACCGGAGCTCCTGCAATGAAAAGAACGGGACGGATTATGCATATTTGCTTCTTTTAGTTGATTAAATGTTGTATATACTATATAGGGTAGTTCTTTTTCAAATTTTTTATTTTTTTTTTCAATTTTTTTTTTCCTATAGGGTAGTTTTTTTTTTCAATTTTTTTTTTTGCCCTGTTTTCACTTTTGTTGTGTTGTCCAGTAATTGCCCTCATTTTGTTCTCTGTTTGTTTTAATTAAACGCTACTTTTATTCACCACGGCCAACACTAAACTCTGTTCAGGGCCAACACTAAACTCTGATCAGGGCAAAATTTGATTTACTGAATTGGTTAAAATTTAATATAAATATATTTTTCGTTGAATATACGTTTTGCACGTTCAAATTGATTATGTTAGTGCAGCACTATTGGTACTCAACGCAGTGATATTTGTACTGGACGCACAATGGATGAATTAATTGAGTTGAGGGTGACTACTATTAGTGTAGTGTAGTGTAGTGAATACTATTGTGGCAGTGCAGCACTATTCGTACTCGTGGTAACGCAATGCTATTCTTACTGGACGCACAATGTATGAATTGGTTGATTTAACAATGAATTCAGTTTCCACTTGTGTGCCATTCGAACTAATGGGGAATTCATTCCGTTTCTTCTGTTACCTGAGGTAGGCAGCTCGATCTTTTATAACCTTTTATTTTCCATATTCATGTAATTTCTTTGCTTTCATTCATATTACATATTGGACACCATTCATACATGGAATACAACATTCTGTATTCATGTTTCACAAATTGCCATAAGCAGTTTTGATTGTGTTAGACTTTGTTAGATTTTCATGGGTATCTAATAATTATGATTTGAGGATTTCAGTGTTTTAAGTGAAAGTTTAAATATGAAACGTATCATAAATATAGTTTTGTTTTTATATTTCAAAAAAATCATATTATTTGCATAATATATTAGATTCGATTCAGACTCTAATACACTGAACGCAACATTTTGGTGCACGAATGACTTTTAATTATCTTAATATCTTTAAGAATTTGTATATTTTTAATGATAATAATAATAATTATAATTTTTAAGTTTCAGATTAAAGTTCAAATACAAAGAGGTATAGTTAGTATTTTTAATGTTATAATTTATATAAATTAATATTATTTTATTTATACAAATAATAGTGGTTTGTTTGTTTGTTTTTTTTTTTTTTTTATTATTGTTAGAAACACATGATTAGGATCATATAATCTCATTTCAAAAGAGTAGTTATGAGCCTTAATGATATATAAATGTATAATTTGGTTTGCTATTCAAATACTATAGGGTTCATTTTCTAATTTTCCCTAGATAGATTAATCCCTAATACTATATGGCCAATATCTAACTTTTATAGGGCCAATTTTTTTAGTTTTTCTAGATGAACTTGATACTTATGGTTGTCAATTGGGTATACTCTGTGCAATGGTGAGAATGAGTGTTATCCTCCCCACCCAAGTTCAATTTTCACAAGTCACATGTTGAGGTCTTAATGAGTATATTGTTGTAATTGCCTTAAGCTTTGCGTTGACAAAGCCTTCAACTTCTACAAAAAGTAGTGATACCATCATCATATAAAAGATTGATACTTATTATGTAATTAACCATGTGAATATTGTCCCTCGACATTATAATTGTTATAGGGTGGTGTAGTGTTAGAAAATCGGAAAGGCGGAAATATTTTTTTATGTTGATAATTACTTGTGATATCTTTGTGGTCTTATTAACTTTCTTATGTTCTTCTTTTATCTTTGTTTCATCAAGAAATATCCAAAATAAAACATGAAGATCACCGACACCATATGTAGGCTCTCAACTAGGGCTAAAACCCCTCTATAGGGGAAAACCCAGTCAAACTCTTCCACTAGTAAATCAAATTGAGATAGGCCAAGACCTTATACCAAAAAGACTTTCCTCCTCCACCAAGTCAGCCTTTCAAGATGATTCAACAAACTTCAGCAGTCCCCTCTTGTTCAACAACTACAACCCAACAACAATCTAGAACTTCGACCTCTAGTAACTTGAGAATTTCAGTTCTCGAGCTTCAATACTTCAACTTGTCATGCAACTTCGATTTCCTGCCATTATATGCAAATTTCTGTAATCATGAATTCCTGAAATCATATGCAAATTCCTATAATGGTGAATTCCTACAATCACACCGAAATTCATATAGTTGTGAATTCCTCTAATCACACCCAAATTCATGTAATCATGAATTCCTATTATCACGCCTGAATTTCTATAGGCGCAAATTTCTGTAATCACATCTGAATTCTTGTACTCGAGAATTCTTGTTATCACACCAAAATCCCTGTAGTCAGACTTGAGTGTCTTTTCCTCCAAATGAGGCTGAATTGTTTCCTTTATATAGTAGATTATGCCCCTCAATTAGGCCAACTTGTTCAGGTTGACGTTGACCTAGTGGAGGAGGCCTAGATGACCTATTTTACATAAAACTAAATTTATTTCTTGATAGATGAAGCCCAAGAATGGTCTTTTACATTATGACAAAGACAAGAACACTTGACATAAACACTAGAAGCCTACAATGGAGACTTTGACATATAAACTGTTGACCCAAGCATGAAACCTATGCTTTAACAAGTCAATTTCTTTTTAATAATTAAATTCCTTTTTTCTTCCTTTTGACATATACATTACATTATGACTCAAATACAATTATGAAGACCAAAACTAGTTATATTTTCAACACTCCCTCTTAACTATGGAACCTTGACAAAACATTATTATTAAAGTTAAGGGGTCAATAAAGTGATGTTTAATAAATTAAACATTAAAATTTGGTTAATATGGATGTTAAAGGCTCATGAAAAGTGGATGTATATAGTGAATGGTGAATGGTTAGATGGTATGAAAGGGCAATGTTTTATTCCAAATATATTTTTAGGCAATGGTAACTTATCTTGAGACGATGCACATAAATTTAGTGCAGAACTAAACTACCAATTGATGGAGAAAGGTGGTTTAAGAAAAGGATGGTGCATGGAGTAAACCTAAATTATTTTTTAAAAGATGATTTCCATGACCCATGTTGGAGAATTGGAATTCACTACAATATTTTGAAGCTAGAGTGGGTTCAGGTTATGAGGATGGTTCAATTGCTTTTGATGGCAAATTCTCCAAAATTTTCTTGTATCATATGAGATTTCTTGTGCACCTGGCCGGTTTTAACAAAATGAACCTGCCCTTCTACCTACGTCAAATTCTAATTAAAATGATCACACGTGCTAGGAAGAGAAATATTTTTCACCCACATGATGTCTATCACCATGGTTTTATCTGGATACTATATATACAAGAATTGAGCAGGGATTTGAATGAAACCAGCCAATAAGTTATTGAAAAATACGCAGAAAATCTTAACCAAGAAACAAACCCTAGGGTTTATAAAAGGAGGGATAAAAAATGTCAGTAAGAAGATCAAGAAACAAAATAAGTTGAGAGAAAGGGCCATGAAGAATCGAGCTGGAGAACAGAGTATTCGAGAAGGCCACAGACCAAGTTCACAAATAAATTGAGGTTAAAGATTAAAGATAGGTTGACTCCTAGATTAAAGGAACCAAGTTTTATTCATGATGGGGAGGGACCTGCTAGAACTGAAGAGAAAAGGCCTGAAACCCTAGAAATTGTTAAAACCCCGTAGAATCAGAGTAGAAGGATTAGTAGAGTAATGGAAAGATAGGACAAGTTGCATTTGCTAGCTAAAGCAGTAGAGGCCATGGACAACTGAACAATCTTGAAGATGTATTTGTAGACAAGGCAACAATTTTGAAAACAAGGGAAGCTAACAGTTTTGCAAGCCCTCATATTTGGATGATGCTCAAGCCAAGGGAAAATTTATGGTGATTCTGTGAATGCCTAGGAAGAGGCCTTAGTCATATGAGTGAATTTTTGCAGCTCTAGCCTTCAAAGATGGAAGAAGTTCGATTAAGAGGTTGAGGCAGTTTTGCAGATTTAGTGCATATCAGAAAATGGAGGGATAAGTACCTACAATCCAGCAGGCAATTTCCATATCTAGTTTTTTTGTGATTTGCTCCAGAATTCTTTCCAAATAAGAAACATCCATATCGAGATTAGTTTTCAAAAGACCTTTTCATTTTATGTCTAGATTCAAGGATGGACTTTTCTTTGTAAATATAATCACAAAAATATTGTAATATTTTATGATGTTTTTTTCCGGATATTATGGATCTTAAAGTCTAATACATTTTGTTATATAATGTATGAAAAGGAAAGACAAAGGGTTCGAATTTCTATGAAAAAACCTTGTGCACTGTGAAAATTTGGAGATATTATGCCATAAGAAGAAGTTGTGAACATTACCAAAGATTCATGCGTTATTGGTTTTTTGTTTGTGTTTCATGTATGTTTGTGTTCTTAACAATTATTCAAATGATCATTTCCCTTAGTGTTTGAATAAAGGGTTTATGGATTAGAATTCAAGTTGAATGCTCTAGCTCATATTATTTAAATACCTATTTGTTTTCTTCATCGAAAGGAAATACAAGAATCACTCAGGCGATCTGTTTTTTCTTTTAGGTTTTTTCTACTTTGCATCTATCACACCCTAATTTTTCAATTTGTCAGAAAAGTCAATATCCATCTTTCCTTTGATTGTATTTTTTCATGTGACCTATGGCTGGGATACATAATTATGTTAGAATCCATTCCTAATGGTATTTTTTCTTATACTCAAACCCAACCTAGCATTGTTTTACAATATGGCTACATAGCATATTCCATATATACTGTTATTGTGCCTTAAGGTAACAAAATTGAGGGAGATCCCTCTCCGAACTAAAAAGGCAAATTTTCAATCCCAAAGTAGTTTGAAGTTACATATATGTTCTTGAGTGAGTTCCCTTCTACAACCAAAGGTTTTCTCTAAGTGGGAACACTTTAAAACTATTTTAAATATTTTAAAAAATTATGAATTAAAAATCAATTTATATTTGATCTTTACATAATAAAATTAATATTATGGGTTCCAAAAAATATTAATTAAAAATAAATTTATCTTTTATCTTAATATAATAAAATTACTGACTTAATTTGATACTGCGCTTCCAGAACACTCAAAAGTGAGCAACGCAATTATGTTTCTTTCAGTGCTAAGATCTATTCATGACATACCTAATGGTCATCATATTCTTAGGTTTCCGGAAAATTTAGCAGAAGATCATCCAATGTGTTTGCACCTCCAATCTCTAGTTTCTTTTTTATTATATTAAAGCCTTGTAACTTCATACATGAAACATATTTAAAATTTAAATCAAACATTAATTTCAACATCATCATTATTAAATTCAAATTTCTAATATATCTATATATATATATATATATATATATATATATATATATATATATATATAATTAATTAATTAATTAGATTTATATCATAAATTCTATTGATTCTATAAAAACTAATTTAGATTTATATCCTAAATTCTATTGATTCTATAAAAAGTAGATTATAGACTAATATTATAGAAATTTTAAAATAGTATTCTTGATAAATTTTAAATTATAATTAAATAAGATTAAAATAAATATCAATTATATCTGAAATTAAAAATTCAATTATTCTAATAAAATTATTAATTATAAACTAATGTCAAAATTATTATTTATAAATTTCTAAGAATTTTAATTATATTATAAAAAATTGGATTAAATAATAATATTAATATTATAAAAATTTATAATAAAATTCTATATTATAATTTACATAAAATTAAAATTAATATTAATTAAAACTAAAATCATTTCAATCTTGATTTATAATCCAAATATTCTTATAAAATTATTAATTGTAATAATTATTAAGTATTATTAATTATTAATTAACCTGTTCTAAAACATGTCCCCTACCATCATTCCTGTTCCATCACTCTCTCACGCCTCTATTTATTCATTCCGTTGAGATCTAGCTTATATATTTTTTTATCTATCATGATAATGAGCCACTGTGGATGACTCCAAAGGTTGATTTAAATAATTATGGATGCGATAATCCCAGAAGAAAATGCAACACATGAATAAGAACATTAGATGATTTGAAAAAATGATTAGTGAAGCATGAGGGGTGGACTTTAAGAATCAAAAAGAGCATAGAAAGGGTACAAAAAAACTCCTAAATATCTGCTTCTTATAGATATGATCTTTAATTAGCATATGATAATAATTATTAGAATCACGTTAAGCTTTACATGTGTAAATTTTCCCAATTTAATTACTCTCTTTCATGTGTAATACATCCATGGCCACAAACATGGCCGCAAACATGTGTTGTTATCTTTTGGAGACCAAGAAATGATTGATATCTCTCATTCAATGATTTTTTCATTTTCTTTTGAAAGAAAAGTTTTACCAACCAAGGGATAATGAAAGAATCTTATTTTCTTTTTTTGGTTGAAGCAAGAGTCGTACCTTCAAATTCATTTAATCAGAAAATTATTTACATAGAATACAACCATCCAGAAGGAAACATGGATCTTAAACAAACACTACTTACTAGAAGATGATGGATCACGAGTTAAGTGTTAAAACTCTGACCCAAACCCACAAAACTACACCACCCAAAACAGTAAAAAGTAACAAGGCCACTTAATCAACCCGACAAATCTGGAAAAGGGGACCAAGCTCCCACCCACAGCATAGGAGGACCTTGCTGAGCCAAGGATCCCGCCAATTAACTGTTTGGACCCCCCAGTAAGTACACATATTTCTGACCGTTGATCCTCCCAATTTGATCCAATGGTAGAGGTGAATGTCGCGCCGCCTAAAAGCCCGCCCTTTAACCTTATGGCCCCACTGACAAGCTCGTTAAATCACAGCAGTAGATTCACCGGACTTGATCCTACAATGGAGGAACATATCGCACCGAGCAAAAGAGTTGCTGGTTAACGTGCGATGAGAGTGGAAAACAAAACTGTCCCTCGGCCACGTGTAACCTGAGGAGTGTGATCGCTCCCAAATTTTGAAAACCACTTCCCACTGAAGAGACCCCCGATATACCGGAAACCACTTAGCAGGTGGATTCGTGTCCTTTGACAACAAAGTAGGAAAATTCAGGTTACTATTGGATCTCGGATTCCGGTAGTTACCTCTTCCGCCATTGCGGCCGAATGTGAGCCTGAGCAACAAACTGCCCCTTCCCTCCAAACAGCTACTCTGGTAGCAGACTCCTTCTAGCAACATAAGAAACACTGAGAAAAGGAAAAACTTTCTCCTTATAAATCAACCAAATTATTGGACAGAGCTTCCATAGTTTTGGTGCGGTACACCATCATATCCTCAACTGCTTGGGTATCGCACTGATCCATGAATGCCCACCCAATGCACCCTATACATGGTACACTTCACTCCTTGATTAGCCAGTAAAGCAGCTAGTTTATTGGCCTGCCTTCGCACATGGTTAAAACTAACCGTGCATAGGCCTCTGAGGTGGAGTTGGATCCTTTGGAAGACCTGGATCAATCTCCAGTGTTTCGAAACCTTCTCCGGTTCCGAACCCCAACTAATTTTCTTGACAGTGTTGATAATTATCTTAGAGTCAGCTTCGATAATTACATTCTTTCGGTTCTCCTGCACCAGGAGATCTAAGCACTGCTCCATAGCCATGGCTTCTACCATGTTATTTGTAGCTCTACCTAAATGTCCATGGAAGATGGAAAGGATATTACCAGTGTCATCCCTTAACACCCCTCCAAAGCCCGCATTTCCCGGGTTGCCTTTAGAAGCCCCATCTATGTTATATTTTAGAAAACCCAATGGGGGAGGATGCCAGAATTCCTTCTTAGAAACCATAGCCACAACGCTTCTGTTCAGGCCCTGCGACATAAGCCCCTGCATTCCCAACAGTCCCAGAATCCTCAAGTCAGCATCTGAGGGTGGATTTTTAGGGGTGTCTCGCACTATGGTACCCACCGTCTCTTTAAGTTGAGCCAAAGTTTGCTTCAAAAGACATTGAAGGGATCTTTTTTCATTTTTGAAAATTCTCTTATTCCTTTCTTTCCATACATTCCAAATAATGAAACTAGGTGCTAGAGCCCAAGCAAAACCTAGAATTTCATTATCTGAGTAATTACTTCTCCACCTGGTTAGGGTATTGAAGATACACCCTCTGTCCCTGTCGCTCTTTTGAAAGATGTTAACAAAAGAATCCCACAAACTAGAGGTGAAGATACAATTATTGAGGAGGTGTTCCATAGTTTCCTCTTGGGCTTCACAGAGCTGGCATCTGGAAGGCCCCAGCACACTCCTTTTCCTTATGTTATCCCAAGTCAAAATTCTCTTATGATAAACACGCCACATGAATAGCTTAATCTTCATCCAACCTTGATGCCTCCACAGATTCTGCCATATTCTGTCTGGAGCAAGAGAGTCCATCTCGAGGAGTTTGTGTTTTGCCTCCTTAAGATTAAAGATACCTTCATTATTGTTGCCCCACCTCAATTGGTCATGCCTCCCTGTCACTATGATCTTCCTTTGTTCCAGTATCCGCATGAGCGCCTCAGCTTTGGTTTTCAAGGGGTTATCTTCCCTGTAAATCATATTCCTCCACTTTCTCCATTTGCTTGCATTATTATTTTGGTCCCAAAAATCTTTTACCTGCAATAACCCTATGATATTTATATCTCTTTTGAGGTCCAGAAATTGTTCAGTAAGCAGTATTGGTTCTTGTTGCCATTTATCTTCCCAAAAAAGTGCCAAATCCCCCTCTCTGATTTCCCAAAAGCTATTCTTTTGAACTAAGCCTCTGTTCTCCCATGCCTTATTCCAGATGTGTGAGCCCTTTATATTTCTAGACATCCTTATATGATCGTTATTGTCCCAAGTGCTGGCATATTTTTCTGTCCAGATGCTAGCCCATTGGGCCTTTGGTTCTTTCACCCATCTCCACCATAACTTAGCTCGTAAAGCCCTGCTTAGAACCTCTGAATCATCCAAACCCAGACCTCCTTGATTTTTGGGTTTGTAAATCTTTTCCCAAGCAACTAAGGCCCATTTCCTTTTTTTCTCCCCTTTACCCCAGAGAAAGTCTCTTTGAATGGTTCTAAATTGTTGTAAGACTCCTTTTGGTACAGGGAGTGCTGAAAGCATAAAAACTGGGATAGATTGAAGAACATCCTTTGTAAGCACCAACCTACTAGCCAAGTTTAAAGATCTAATGGTCCAATTGTTGATTTTATCCTGCATCTTATTAATCATCGGTTCCCAGATACTCTTATGAAGAGGTTTAGCTGTAAGGGGGACTCCCAAATATTTCGAGGGTAGAAAATCTCTTTGAAAGCCTAGAATTCTGGAGATGTTCCTTTGTATAGCAATATCAATATTGAAGAAAAAGATTTTAGATTTAAAAATATTAACCTCCATACCTGTGGCCAAACCAAAGTCAATTAGAAGTTGTTTGTATGCCAAAGCTTATTTGACTGTAGGAACTCCCTGCAGCATGGTATCATCCACAAATTGCTGATGAGTCAAAGTTTGTCCATTCTTCGAAAGTTGAATACCCCAGATTTTGCCTTCTCCTTTTGCTTGCTGAATCGATCTGCCAAGTCCTTCCATCATGAGTATAAAGAGAAAGGGAGAAAGTGGATCTCCCTGCCTAAGGCCTCTTGAGGGAATAAAAATCTCGGAGGGAGAGCCATTTACCAAAATTGAAAAGCTAGAAGAAGTTACCAAAGCCATGACCCATCTAAGCCAATTATGATCAAACCCGAAAGCAATGAGAACCCTCTTGATATAGGTCCAGTTCAACTTATCATAGGCTTTAGCTAGGTCCAATTGCATGATCATTCCAGCCTTCCTATTGCTATTCAAAGAGTGAACCACCTCCCGTGCTTGAATGATGTTATTGAGAATTTGTCTGCCTTCTACATAACCAGATTGCTCCCCAGAAACTAGAGTGGGGAGAAGAGGTTTGAGTCTATTAGCTACAACCTTGGATATAATCTTGTAAACCACATTGCACAATGCTATGGGTCGAAATTTATCAGGAGTTAGGGCATTATCTTGTTTAGGGATCAGTGCAATGAAGGAGGTGTTGAGTGCCTTCAGAATAGTTCTATTTCCCTTGGAATCTTCTATTGCATTCAGAATATATTGTTTAACAATATTCCAGCGGGCTTTGAAGAAGTCCACATTAAAACCATCCGGACCTGGTGCTTTACCATTCTGCATTTCCTTGAGGACTTCAGTGATTTCTTCTTCCGTTATTGGCCTGTTGAGGTTGATATTATCCTCTCTGGACACTAGTCTTGGTATGTGTCTTATAATATTCTTAATGAAAGGCTCTCTATTTGGAATGCTTTCCTTTGCAATCCCCTGAAAGTGTTGAACTAAAACAGCTTCAATATCTTCATGGGTACTGAGTAGTTTCCCT
This sequence comes from Pinus tabuliformis, assembly GCA_031772625.1. Classification (NCBI taxonomy): domain Eukaryota; kingdom Viridiplantae; phylum Streptophyta; class Pinopsida; order Pinales; family Pinaceae; genus Pinus; species Pinus tabuliformis. Next base: position 727,076,451 of record CM062808.1, on the reverse strand, counting down.
TCCTCATCCTTGTCGAGGAGATTCTATTATGAGCCTGGTTTTCCAAGGTTGACCTGTGGAAAAATCTGGTGTTTCTTTCCCCTTCCTTTAACCATTGAACTCTATATTTTTGTCTCCAGAATATTTCCTCTTGTTTGCATAAGTTCTCCCACTCGTGCTAAAGATTGGTGGCTCTATCATTGCTAACTTTATCAAACCCAACCTTGATAAGGGATTGGTTGAGTATCTGCAGTTTGTTTTCAACAGCTTTTTTTCCTTCAAAAATATTGCCAAATTCTTTCTTGTTCCACTCTTTAAGCCTCAGCTTGATATGTTTTAGTCTTTTGTAAAGAAGGAACATGCTTGTACCCTGAATATGCAGATCTTCAGACCACCAACTTGAAATGTTGTTGATAAAATCTGGATGGGTGAGCAAAATATTCTCAAATCTAAAAGGTCTATTTCTGGGAGTGCCAATACCCCTAATCTCTAGTTGAGTTTTCTAGTGATCAGAACCTCCAAAGGGCAGAATTTTTGCTTCCATTTCATTATCATTGAGTAAAAGGTCCTTTGAAATGATATATCTATCTAACTTTGAGGCCACCAGAGACCCTCCTCCTCTCCTATTGTTCCAAGTAAAGAGACCATTACTTGTATCAATGTCAACTAGCTTCACAGTATCCATAAAAGATTGAAAAGCTAAGGCATCTTTGGTTAGAGCTCTGGTGCCCCCTTTTTTCTCCGAAAGTGATTTGATCATGTTGAAGTCCCCTCCCAAAATCCATGGAATCCCAGTATATCTCTCTCTGAGATCCATGAGAGAATCTAGAAATCTCAATTTGTCATCCATTCTTTGAGGGCCATAAACATTCGTTACCAGATAGATCTCCCTATCCCCCACAGGTTGAATGACCACTAATAGATAATTTCTGGAAGCTTCAGCATCTATTATACCAATCTTTAGGGGATTCCAAAGAATAAGAATGCCACCTGTTGTATTATCTGCCTTGACTTCTAGAAACTCAAAACGACTGAGCCATTTACTGTGAAGTTCTTTAATTTTTTGAATAGAACATTTAGTTTCCTGGATAAATATAATATCCAGAGCTTCTTGTTTCATTCTGTTACTAAGTAATCTTTGCTTCCTTTTACTACCTAGACCCCTGATGTTCCAAGAAGTAAACTTCATCATTAAAGATTAGTGAAAGAGTAACTAGTTAGGTCTTTCATCTTACCCGAATCTATCATTAGCTTTCCACACTCCATTAGCAGCTCATTCTGCTTTTTTCTGCCTCTTTTCTTTCCTGGGCCTCAAGGTGCTAATCCTGGTGTGTTTTTTATAGATTTCACACCTTCTTTGCCATGTTTTGCCGTGTTACCTTACTTTTCCACCTCACTGGCTTGAGTTTTCCATAAGTACAGCTATTGTATTCTAGAGAAATCTTCTTGAGCTAAGGAATCTAACCCTCCCATGGTGCCCTGTTTCAAGAATCCTTCCAAATCTAGGTGTTCTCTGTCTAAAATCTCTTGCAGCTCCTAATCCTCCATTTCCATCTCACTCTGAGTAATTTCCTTGTCCATATCCATTTCTCCATCTCTCAACATAGCCTCTTTCTATTTGTTATTGTTATTTGGTTGGTCTTTGTCCTCGTCTGTCTCCTTGTCCTCCGGACTTTCCTTTATTCCCTGATCTACTTTTATAGTCTCTTCTTCCTCCTCGAGAACCTGGAACCTATTCTGCGTAATTTGAGGCCCTTCGGCTTGATGTTTCTTAAGACCCCTTTTGACGCCTTTTCCTCTTTAGCTCACCTTTTGAAAGCTTTCCATATCTTTCATTATGGAAGTTCTTCTCTTATTCTCGATTTTACTGAGAGGGCAATCTCTAAACAGGTGTCCATGCTCATGACATTTGCGACATCTAAAAGGAATATGTTCATAATTTACTGTTTGAACCCATTCTTCATCAAAAACTTCCAGGATCAACTCATCTGGTAGAGCTCTGGAGAGATCCATTTCCACACAAATTCGTGCAAAGGAAGTATATTTTCCTCTTTTAGTGGCTTCTGAGGCCTTGACAAAACGTCCTAATTTATTTCCTATGGCTGTTAATGATTCTGTTTGCCAGTAATCAAGAGGAAGGGAGTAAAGTCTTACCCAAACCAGAACTGATGTAAAATTCTCCCGCTCCGGGACAAAGTTCATCATCCATGGCCTCATATAGAGGCCAGCAGCTGCATAGAAGTAGGGCCCTCCTTCCAACACTCTGTCTTTATCCTCAATATTAGTGAAGACCATTGTAAAGAATCCTTTTGACCCCAGATGTAGGTCAATGCTCCCTTTTGGTTTCCAATGGTATTTAATCCATGTCTGTAAAGCTTTTTCAGTGGGCCACACTCCCATGAATTTACAAATGATAGCATAAGTTCGCATGTGATCTCTGTGTGCCTGCAGCGCAGGATCATTCAGGACCACTCTGGGTGTAACCTCAAATTTGGGCTTACAGGGTCCTTTCTATGCCTTGGTTTTTGCTCCCTTTTCCTTGTCATTTTCTTCCTTGTCTTTTGTGCTTTTATTCTCACAGTGTTTGTCTTCATCCTTCTCTTCTTCCCTGCTCTCATTCCCCTCTTCGTCACTTCTGATTTCTTTCATTGGCTTCTTACCACGGTTGGTAACCACTTGCTTGTAGGAGGGAGTAGAGCTCCCTCCTCCTCGCCCTACCATGGAGCACAGCGCCTCCAAACTTTCAACCCTAGCTGTTCTTCGCTCCCGGTATAGCCTCTAGTCTCTCTTCCTCATTAATTGTATAACTCGAAAGAATCTTATTTTCACAACTCTAAATTTTCTTAATTTCTTTAGTGAATTCATTTACACCAAAAACTTAATTCGAAATGCAAAAATGCAATAAAAAGAGCATTTACCATGTTATTCAACATGGAATTAGGGAATGCTACCTTTAAGGGTATAGCATAATAACATATTATTATTATTGGTTCCATCATTCCCTATTGAGCAAGCTCAGATTCCTTGATCACTGATGCTTGGTCCTTGTAACATGCGAATTCATCCTTGCAAGTTTCATCTTCGGTGAGATTAAATCATGATAAGTCCTTGCATTGTTTAGTCTTTAGAATAAAAATGTTCAAGGTTATCAATCTAATTATGGAAAATGTAGTTCATGCATTCATCATGTGATGAAATCATTAACTATAATATTTTCTCTAAGTGAACTATAAAAAAAGTTTTATTTAGGTGAAGCATATGGGCCAAATACCATAGGCCAAATTATTATTAACATCGATACGATGTTTGGTTTTATTTTTGAAAATGGTTTGGTTTATTTTCTGGAATTTCATAATTTCAAGAAGCCCCTGCCACCGGCTCCTTTGACCTACCTTCAAGAGGCCTTTAAGATTCTCTTTGATCAAGGAAACATTGGTTATCCAGCGAGAAGATAATAGTGACAAGCCAGGAGGAGCAGTTGAAGGGATTAATGGGAGATTTCTGGCGTGCGGTATTCATCTTATTTCCTATTCACGCATTAACGCATTACCAATTACACCCATTCGCTTTGAAAAGAAGGATCAGGAGGACAATAACAGATAGCCGTACCCGGAGGACACAGAAAAGGAAAAGTACCACGTGGACAAATTCTACTGCATTGAAAAGAAGTACCTGGAGGCTAAACAGAATAGAAGCCTCTCGAATTCTTGCAAAATGAACTTGTTGTGTGGCTCTATTTTTTCTTAATTGGCACTAGTGCTTTACACTTTTGCCTAATTTCTACACTTATTCTCACATAATTCTTTTTCAGCACATTACAAAATAAAACAGACAGCAGATAAGCTGTTAACACAAATATGGGTCAAGAGCTTAAACACAGCATCCAAAATAAAAAACAAATTTCTAAGAACCACATATTCCTGAAAAAACAAAACACAGATGTAGAACAGATAAACTACCCTTCACAAAATATGAGGCCATTGTGCAAGGGAGCAGGAGGAGCCTGGCAGATTAAACTTCCCCTTTACAATTTCTTAGGCAAAATACAAAAGGGAGCAGTGTGTGCCTGGATAGTAAGGTGTTTGATTTACCTATACCTTCATTATGGAATATACTATGATTTGTTAATCAAGTAGGTGGTGGAAGTGATAAAATAGGCAAATGAAAGCAGTACCAATTTCCAAAGTTGAATCAGCCTTTACCAGGGACAGAGTAAGCAGCGAAGGAGGTAGAGGCAGCCTTACTATGAATAGGGGAGTCATTATCAGATACAGAGCCTGAGCCGGTGGATTTCGTGACTGAAAGCGACCATATGATTATTATCTACAAAATGATTGGTGCTCATTATGCACTCATTGAGTTCCAAAGTCGGTTTATAATCTAGTGGGAGATTCGGTTTACCAAGTGGTTTCACTTTATTAGACTTTTGACAGTAAGTAAGACATTGCCCACCGACGGAAATCAATATATTAGGTAGCCACTAAATAGTACTATAGTTCTCCGATTTCGTAGCATATATATATAGTTTAGCCAAATGACTAGCATTTACCCCCGTGCTATTTGAAATAATGATTAGTTCAATAATCAGTTTTTCGGTGATGGGACGCTGATCGGATTGCAATATAAAGCAGAAGTCGTTTTTCAATTTACCCCTTACCAATACAAGTTAGAATAGCCCTCTAACTAAGTAAGCTTAAGAAAAGTATCTCATCATTCAGTCAGATCAGATTGGGCCTCCTTCAATCCGCTCCGTCTGTAGATCGAACCTGATAACTTAAATAAATATAATGCGTGGAATAAAATAAAAATAAAAAAAAAAGTTAGTGGACTATGTGGGCCTTCGCATGAGAGCCACATGCCTTACCACTCTATCCTCTATCACCATTACATAGCATGCAATCCGTAACAACGCCACTTAAATGTTGCATCAAGCTAACATATGTAACTCAGTTCAGAAAGCCAGCGTTTAATTCTGCAATGAATGTTCATTGAGCTTTACCTTTCGTGGCTTGAAAATGAAAAAACTGTGTCTGTTTTCCTCACTGCCACCGTTTTCTGAATTTGTCAGCGCGATTCCATTGTTTATCTCATTTTCTGAAACTGTTTGTGTGATGCCAATGTTTTCTGAAACTGTGTGTGTGACGCCATTATTTTCCTCACTGTTATTGTTTTCTGAAAGTGTCTGTGACTTGTAACTGTTTACATCATTTTTCATGTCACTCAGATCAAAAGAGGCCTGATAAATGTAATCAACAGTTCACAGTATTTGGTGAGATAGAAGAGATATGACCAGAAAAATACTCGGCCAACAGAGCGAGTTCTGAGAGGGAAACAGAGCACCCACTCTGCAGAACTCATGGATTTCCTCCAAATCCATCTCGTCTCCTTAATTTCCACAGAGGTTGCCACCAAACACCCCACAAAAATGGCGACCCGAATCGCTAGTAGTCCCAAATTATAAAATGCTGGAATTGGGCCCAAGGGCAAGGGTTTCTTCCTGAAAATGAGAACCATTTTGAGGAACAAAATGGCGAAGATATATAGAGAAGTAGAGCCGAGCAGGAACGGCCATGAAGATCCCCAGGCGTTGTGATCCCATCTAAAGTGCACAATTAAGGGATGATCCGCGAGCCAGTATGTGATCAGGGTACGGGAAAAAGGACAAGAAGGGCCAGATTTCATCTTACAGGTTCGTTAATTTATTGGATTTCAATACAGCTTTGAAATCAAGCTAAATTCATTGATAGTTTCGATTTGCTTGAGATTGCTCTGGCAGAACTTGAAGCAGACCACAACGGCCCCACTTTCACAGACCGTTTCGTCAAAGCTCTGAACCATTACTTCATCCTCTTCAATTCCCTAGAAGCCACAATGCCCCCGAAGAGCGAGGAGCGTTGAGCAGGTCTGGTTCGGCCGAGAGATTACCAACATCGTGGCCTTGGAAGGACACAACAGGAACGAACGCCACCAGAACAGTTAAGCCGTTGATGAAGTAAGTGGATAAAGTAGTTTCAGTACCGGCTATTGATGAAGTGCCAGTACCCACAATCCCTTTCTTTTCACAATACCCGCAGCTATTGGTAAAGTGAAAGTGCCAGTGCCGGCTATGGAGAAAACCTTGCACTAGGAAGCGCAAGCCCTCCGGACCTTACTTTCCCATAGCATTTGTTGTTAATAAATCCATTCCTGAAGGTGTGCCCATGGCGCCCCAGTAATCACTTTCAAAGGGTCGGGAGGAGGCCTAACTAGACCCTGCCTTGCAGCGTTACAGAATGATTTCCCCATTCTCTCTGAATTGCAGCGTTACAGAATGATTTCCCCCTAACCCAGAGAAACAAAAAAGCAGGGTCTGCGAAGGGATGGCTCTGCTCAGGTATGTATCGATCTTACCCATGTTCGTTAGCTTGACTTGTTCTGAATTTCGTTAGCTTAGCTTGCTCTGGTTCTGTAAGCTTAGCTTGTTCTGGTTCTATATTAGCCCTGCCTGAAACACATTTTGAACCAGCAACAGCGAAAGCCAAGCAGCCAACAAAAGAACTAGGAGGTGCCAATGAAGGACAAAGACCAGTAGGAGATGCCAATGAAGGACAAGGACCAGACACGAGGGCAGTACTACACAGATGTCAGATTACATGCAAGGGCAGTACTGCGCAGATGTCACATTACATGTAATGTGATTGTTGGCAGATGTCATATTACATGCAAATATGGGGTACGTGGTTGCACTATTAACCTGGTCACATATAGTCAATAGGCAAGTCATTAAATCATAACATTTAATGCTTTCAGGTAATGCTAGCATTAGTTTCCTGATTTGAGAATGCCAAGGAAATGCGAAGGAAATGGCCCATTATATTATATGGTAATAGCCTTTGGCCTCGAGAAGAGGCCAAATAAGATGGCTAAAAAAATTTGCGCTGTTGAAAATTCACTTAAACCTAAAAGCATTGCTTATTCCTTGCCGAAACATTGCTTATGAGTTTTATTGCTTCTAATGAATGGTTGAAACTAATGCTTATAACCTCTATTTCGATTGCTATAGTCCCTGGCCATTGCCAGATGGCAGGGACTAATAAGATTATCAAAATTTAATATTATATGTTTATATTTAAATATATATATGAATATGAATTCAGTTGACAGTATTCAATTTTTACAATACCATGTTTACTGGTAAGACTTCTTTCGAAACGGGCAATTGCATAACTAACTCCCTCAAAAACCGAATGGTCCACATGAACATCCTTGCAAGATTTTCCAAAAAGGACATTTACATAATTAACTTTCCTTTAAACAATCAAAGGGTCCTCGGTTATTTGTATCTAAGAGTGTAACTAAGTTTACATTTTTAACACTCATTGTTGTCAAAATATATGATACAAGAAGTAGTTATTGTTGTTGCCAATTGCATTATTAACCCCCCAAAAAGACCTGATCAAGCGAAAAAAAAACAAATTATATCTAATATGCTAAAGAAATACTCAGAATTGATCATGCTACTAGGTAGCTCCAATTTTGCTACCCGATTTTAACATTAATTGGAAACCATTTCAAACAAAAGAATTATCATATTATTTTATAAGATTCTGGATATACAGTAACTTAATCAGCTATTTTTTTATTTGAACTGACAAGTTCATGGCTCAAACTCAACTCCATGCTGAATAAGTAGTCACATTTTCACTCTGACCTGTGAGGTCCACACCGAAAGTCTATAAAGCTAGTGGAACGACGCTGTGTTAATTTAATAATATGCACATGTGGGATGATAAAGCATTGGATTCTTGGAAGTCTATGTCATCATCATAAATTGATTCAATAGTAAGATAAACTAGATCTAGAATAATAGAACAAAGGGGCAAAGGAAAAAAATGGATCAAGAATATTATGTTGGTCGGCACCAACAGCCCATAAAACTGGCGGGAAAAGTTGTGCTCATTCTGCAATCTTCGCATTTTGGGTGAGAAAGCATTAGATGATTCGCTATGTCATCATCATAAATTGACTCAGTATTAAGATTGATGAGATCAAGCATAATATGGGAAAAGCACAAACGGATTATAAGGCAATTCTCAACTGATTAGAATGTACTAAGACAATGCTTCTGATGACATTTTCAAATGTGTTGTGGCTATGGTGGAATCTATATCATGTTCAATATGGGCTAAACTCATAAACACAGCTTCAACTGTGACGGAGCGAGATATACCCCTCCTCCAACATGCCACAGTGAAACCTTGGAAATTTGGGCAGTATCACTTAAATTGCTAAATTATACGTTGGTCCAAACTGGCACCTCATTAAAGAAAAAACCTATTTTGCAGGAAACTTGCCCCACCTTCGTGTTTCTGTTGTGTTTTTGTTTCGAAACTCCTAAACTCAACTGAAACTCTTTCAGTTCACAAGAAACACATTTCACTTGTCCAAGATGTGTTTCATACAAACTGTAGCACATTTCAACATTTGTAGAATGTGTTTCCAAATGAAATGTCTCATTTTGCCTTCATTTAATTGTTTGGGACGAACATTTTTGGTTTTATTGTTTAGTCAAAGGTTAATTATGCATTTATGAGACTTATAGAAACTTCAAGATCTCAAATTTTTCTTAAAAAAAAATTTCACTCTTAATTAATGATTAATGTTGAATTTTTAGAGTAAAAGAATTTTTACTTAATTTTTTAACATTAAAATTAATTGTTTTAGGATATTTGAGTGTTTTCAACCTCTTCACTTCATATGGAAAAAGTATAATTTCATATCTTATTCAAAATTTGGCAGTTTTAACAATTTTCAGAATTTTGGGATTATTTCATTAGATTCTATCATGTATGAAGGTATGGTTTTGATAGTTACTCAAGAGCACCAAACCTTTTTATGTACCTCAATTTTGGTGATATTGCTTGTTGGACTATTCACTTTGGCAAAAATTTACCCTTCACTCAAACCAAAATCATTGATCATGCATGCTAGGCTTTTCGTAGCATATTTTAAAGATTAGATTAGGTAGCTTAGTCACAACTGGGGGGTGCTCTCTGATGTTTCTAGAGGAAAGGGTGATACTAATGATGAAAATCTCAATATAAGTAATGGTAAATTATTACTTCTCATTTAATTGTTCTTGCTAATTCATTCATAATAATTTTGTTACAAATTTCAAAATATATAGTTTGAATATATATATATATATATATATATATATATATATCATTTTTAGTGCATTTACTTGTCATTTAATTGTTCTTTTTTTTCCAAAGGAAAAATCAGTGACTTTCTATTAATAAAAATGAAGAGTTATATTGTGTAAATGCATAAAACATTCGGGAGTTGTTCCGAAGGACAGATGTGCATGACACAAATAGTAGCAAAGCTACCAAAAAATAAAAATAAAAATTAAAAATTATCAGATAAACAGGTTTTTTCTTTTTTCATTTTGTTTTTTTTGGACTTTTTGCCATACCCCAAGTGATGGAGTTGAAATAACAATTACCAACTCATTTTTTCTTGTAATGCTTGACACTTTTTTTATCTAAATCAGAACTTGCAGATAAGTGAAATCCCTTAGTTCTACCCGTACCTTGATTATTGTTTTTTCCATCTAATCAGTTTTCGAAACAACGGCTGAGTTATTTGAATTCTCTACTATCATTTGTTCTTGCTAATATATTCATAATAATTTTGTTACAAGTTTCAATATATATATATATGGAATAATTTTGTTACAAGTTTCAACATATATATGGGGGTCACATTTCGAGTGCATATTTCCGTTTGAGAAACACGTACCCATTTCCCTGTATCATGCAACTTCCGAAAAAAACCTGTTCTTCCTGATATATTCCTAATAATTTGTTAAAGTTTTAAAATATATATAGGTCACATTCCGAGTGCATATTTCCGTTTGAGAAACACGTACCCATTGCCCTGTATCATGCAACTTCCGAAAAAACCAAGCATACCTATAGTATGTCAACCACAGATCTCGTGATCTACATTCTCCCGTCTTCAAGGAGATATTGCACTAACAGATCAGTAAATTTATCAAGGTATTCATAACTACCAGCTTGTTGCAGCCTCCTTAGGGTGTATATTCCTGCAGTCATGGCCAACGGGTTCACACGCTGTTCTAGCCTAGTACATAACCCTACTGGGGCTACCATCTTCAATCTCCTTGCTGCCTCCAGATGCCCCAACTGGAAGCCTTCCTCCCCTGATCCTCCCAAGTGTTGTAAGTTCTGGTGTGATATCGAAATACTTTTGGGCACTTCTATACGCTATCCTGAAGCCTGTTATAACCTCATCAAAGACCAGAAATGCTCCCTCTGCTCTTGTAAGCTCCCTCCGTCCCTGCAAAAACCAAACTACCATTATATATCTAGATTAAGGGAAAAAAACGAACCAACCACTGATATGTCGACCACAGATATGGGTTTCCACTCAATGTTCCCGCTTAGTACATTGGCCATGCTGGGGTTACTATCTTCATTATCTCCCCTCTGGGTTCCATATGCCTCAACTGGAAGCCTTCCTATGATCTTCCCGAGAATTCTAAGGTTGGGGGTGACACCAAAATACTCTTGAGCACCTCAACATGTTTATCCTGAAGCTTGTCATAACCTCATCAAAGACCAAAAGTGCTACATCTGATCTTGTAATCTCCCTTAGTCCCTGCAAAAACTCCTTTTAGGGGAAATAAAACCAGAGTGCCAATACAGGTTCAAGAACACAGCAGCAATCTTACCATTGCAGGCTCAAGAATCACAGCAGCAATCTTACCATTGTTCTCATAAAATAGTTTCTCCACGGCGTTTATGTCATTGAAGGGTGCTGCAAGAGTTTCAGATTTATATAGCAGCTTTGGGGACCCCGGCAGAATCGGGAAGTCTAACAGTTGCAACTTTCTACTTTTACCAAGGTAAGAGCCTTCAAACTTAATTATCCTCTCTCTGCTTCTCTCTGCCTCTGAAGGCACGTGCCTGAATTGACAAGGCAGATCATTTCTAAGCTAAATACTGCCTTCACAACCATCTTAGCCAGAACATATTCTGCGACAGATGGGCCACCAAAGCTCGTACCTTTTCTCAGGGCCTCAATCCGAACAGCATTGACCTGGAACGTACATCATGCACATAAGAGGAAAAAAGCCTCAATCCGAACAGCATTGACCTGGAACGGACATCATGCACATAAGAGAAAAAAAGCCAATTGATATTGTTCAATGCAAAAATCAAAGCTAATCCAAAAGGTGTTATGCCAATTTAATTGCACAAACTATATGGTAATACATGTAAAACTGCATTGATGTGAAGAGAACCCTCTGATCTTCTTCCCATTATTTACATGCCAACATACTCTTCAAGGAGACATTGGACACTTCCATAAATTAAGTATGGCAGCAAACTAACTCTTGAGCAAGGTGCTTTAAGGCATAAAGATTATGGCCACAAAATGAGAGAGACATTGGACACTTCCAATAAATTAAGTATGACATACTCGTCAAAGAGACATTGGACACTTCCATAAATTAAGTATGGCAGGTGTTCCATAAAGCCAATGGAAAAGGTGTTCTTCCAAATTTTAATTGCATAAAAAATATGGCAATACATGTAAAACTGCATTGATGCAAAAACCAAAGCTAATCCAACGGGTGTTCTTCCAATTTAATTGCATAAACTATATGGTAATACAGGTAAAACTGCATTGATGTGAAGAGAAACTTTTGATCTTCTACCCATTATTTACAGGCCAACATACTTGTCAAAGAGACATTGAACACTTCCATAAATTAAGTATGCCAGCAAACAACTTTTGATCAAAGCCATAAAGATTATGGCCACAAAATGAGAGAGAGAAAGGCCAACATACTCATCAAAGAGACAATGGATGTACTTCCATAAATTAAGTATGGCAGCAAACAACTTTTGAGCAATGTGCTTTTAAGGCATAAAGATTATGGCCACAAAATGTGTGAGAGAGATGCTTTAAGGCATAAAGATTATGGCCACAAAATGTGTGAGAGAGATGCTTTAAGGCATAAAGATTATGGCCGCAAAGTGTGAGAGAGAGCAAGGTGCTTTAAGGCCTAACGATATGGCCACAAAATGAGAGAGATGCTTTAAGGGATAAAGAATATGGCCACAGAATGTGAGAGAGAGAAAGGTGCTTCAAGGCATAAATATTATGGCCTCAAAATGAGAGAGAGAATGTCTCTTTGTATGTCTTTTTGTTCAGAGAGAGGAGTACTGGAACAATATAAATATAAAAAAGGCAAATGTACAAGCAACATATTAGACATGAAAAAGGATGTCTCTTTGTTCATCTAACCTTCTACCCATTATTACAGGCCAACATACTCGTCAAAAAAACATTGGACTCTTCCATAAATTAAGTATGGCAGAAAACAACTTTTGAGCAAGATGCTTTAAGGCATAAAGATTATGGCCACAAAATGTGTGTGAGAGAGAGAGAGAGAGCATGAAAAAAGATGTCTCTTTTTATGTCTTTTTGTTCAGAGAGGGGGGTACTGGAACAATATAAATATAAAAAAGACAATATGCAAGCAACATATTAGACATGAAAAAGGATGTCTCTCTGTTCATCCAATAGTCATATCATGGTCCTTTGTTCATCCAATAGTCATACCATTGTCCTAGATGAGAGAGAGTGTCTCTTTGTTCATCCAATAGCCATATCATGGTCCTAAATGAATCAACGTGCGGGTATATTAACCAAAGAAGTGTAAATGAGAACAGCAAGGTACATAAGAAAAGTTACAACACCTTCAAATAATAGCATGTTGGCTGCAAAACTGTGTCCCCGGGCAACCAGGGAATGATTATAAAAGGATAAATACAAAAACTGCCCAAATGAAAGATGTTGGAAGTACTTATGCAAGCCAAACAGGCCAACATACTTGTCAAAGAGGCATTTGACACTTCCATAAATTAAGTATGGAAGCAAACAACTTTTTAGCAAGGTGCCAAGGCATAAAGATTATGGCCACAAAATTATTGTTAACACAGTTTTCCTAGATATTACTTTTATTTAAGTAAGAAAGCATAGAGGATATATATATATATATATATATATATATATATAAAAGACAAATGCGCAAGCAACATATTAGAAAAAAAAAAAAGGATGTCTCTTTGTTCATCCAATAGTCATACCATGGTCCTAGATGAAACAACGTGCAGATAAATTAACCAAAGAAGCGTAAATGAGAACAACAAGGTACAGAAGCAAAGTTAGAACACCTTCAAATAATAGCATGTTGGCTGCAAGACTGTGTCCCGAGGCAACCAAGGAAGGATTATAGAATGATGGATATAAAAACTACCCAAATGAAAGATGTTGGAAGTACTTATGTAGGCCAAACATTAGAAAGAGTCCTTATGCTTACCCAAATGAAAGGTGTAGGAAGTATTGATTCAGGCCAAACATTAGAGAAAAGACCCTAGGATGTTGATTTTGTAGCTTCGGAAGTTCTTATGCATAGGCTAGTATCTTGCAAGCAGGAAAAGAAGTCCTCTTTAAGTGGTTGTTCAAGAGGAACACCTAATATGATCTTCTTTCTAAGTTTTAACTTCGGAAAAATTACATTGGTTAATGATTTAATCAATGTTGACTTTAGGCTAATGTTTTCCTAAGGATAAATAATTAATTATTTAAGTGACTTAGTCTAATCTCCACTGTTGTTTAAAAAAAGAGAATTTAATCCTAACCCTCAATAGCTTTGGAGATTAGGGATTTGGCTCATGGAGAAATCATAAAGAGAACCTATGGGAGAAGATGAAGGCACATTATATTGCTATTGTTCGTAGCGCGATTTTCTTAGGGAGTGTGAGACTCTATAACTGAAGAGAAGCAAAAATGATTGCAACAAGAGAGTTTCAGGAGTAAATTTTAGGGAGGCTGAGTGTAGGAGAGAGAGGCCAACTATTGAAGAGGAGAGTCGAGTTTTGGAGAGAGGCCTAATTATCCAGGGGCCAATTTTTTTCTTGGTGTGTAGGGGTTGTAAAAGGGAGAAAGAGGAGCTAACTTAGTTGGTAGAAGTTGTTTTCTAGGACAGAAATTATCAAGAAAGATGATTTCTAGGAGGATCGAATTCCTTGAGGTCGATTCTCTTGAGGGGTCAAATTCTGGGTTCCAACAATTGTAATTTTCCGGTGTATTCTTTGTGGATATAGTCCCTATTGCCACAAAATCTAGTAGGTATCCGAGAGAGATATCCTACAAGGCTATAACTAGACCAAGTGACAACAATGTGGTAATGCCTCACTATCACCACAACGAAAACTCCCTGCCCTTTATGGACTATCATTGATCGGAGGAGTCCCAGTATAAAGATCACCTATGATGGATATTCTAGGTATAAGGGTATTATGATGACCAAAAGGCTTCGAAGGGAAAGCCTCTGCTAGTTTAAGGATCGAATCAATGAATGAGGGCAATTTGCTTTCCTTAGAGAGGCCAATTTTGTGCAAAACAAGACCTAGGGCTTGATTGATAGGTTGATAGTTGGGATAGCCAAAGGTCAAGGTAAGGAGAAAGGGTTTCCTATAATGTTATTCAATAAGGAAAAGACACATGAAACCCTCAAAACGCCCCTAAGTTGAAGCTAAAACCAAAATAGGTTTTACCTGAAGGCAAACAACTAGGGCACAAAAAATTGTGGACAAAATTAAAGTGAATGCCCACCAAAATGAAGGATTTTATGGCAACAACTATCCTCTTGATGCTTAGACTCTCCAACACCGAAATTTCTTCTTCCCTAGGAATTCACACCAATCCCTAGCTTGATTGTTTGGCCTTAAAGGGGACAAATTAGGTCAAGAGAGAAAAGGAGAAAAATTGTGGATAAAAGTTGAATTAATCACCAACAAGGAAGGCTAGTTCCTAGTCCTAGGGTCAATGGAGTCTATGGGTTCTCAAAATTGATTTGATCTTGCAAGGGAGTAAGGATATTTTGATGCCCTAGCATCAAAACCCTAACTATCACCTTTGTGGGGGATCAAAGATCACTTGGAAGAGCTAAAATGAAATCACCAAGCAAATTGCCATTCACATATCATACTATGAGAATGCATGCAATAATATGACATAGGATCCAATAAATTGATCTTCAACAACATTAGGGCACAAAATTTACACTGCATCATTAATTCATTCCATTCATTGTGAGTTTTGTAGCATCAGATGGTGTTCTAGTCTCAGAACCTTGTGGAAAGGCTAAAACACATGAGTTCTCCAAAACCCAGAAATCGTTTCTAAAAATTCCAACTAGAGATAGCTCAATTAAATGAATTGACCATCATTTAAATTTTCCTTAAGTCCAACTTAGGAAACCTGGAGAATTCTCTAGAAACTCACACGGATCGACTTGGAGATAATCTCAACCATCGATTAAGTTGTAATCATGGTTGTTGGAGTCCTAACTGGAGATTATAAGAAGAGGTCGATGGGTAGATGGAGAACACACCAATATAGATACTTAGTGATATGGACAATTCAATTTTCCAGTGCAGGTGATTCAACAGGAGAAATGGAGTCAGAGATTGAGTAGCAGGTGGTAGAGGAGAAGCATAGAGAGCTTCTGGAGGAGTTAGAAGAGGAGGTCAAGTTTTGGCACCATGAGGTTGCGTGGGGGTTTGAGCAGAGCCTTATAGAGGCAATTCAATTTGGCTGAAGGGAAGACAATTTTAGGTGCTAGTGGACAGAAAAAGTTCCAAAAGGCCAAGCCAAAGACTTCCATACCAATAACAATCAGTGAAAGGTAGATTCAAAGCAGTTCTAGCTAGTGCATATTACAAGTTGTGCAGAGGCCTACCAAGGTTTGTTGAAGAACTAGCTTGAGTGGCTAGACTGAGCCAGGATTGCTTGGAGTTAGGTTAAATTTCCCTCAGTAAATTTTGCCAATATATCTCTCAAATAGAATTGTCAGTTTGGAAACCATTTTATTGTACTCAAAATTTCTGCTATTGGATAATAATAAAACTCTCAACAGTTGTACTAGTTTCCCACATAGGGTTTTTCCAGGAACAATTGTCTAAAAATAACAGTGTCATATTTTATGTGTGTTCTAGTATTTCCCAGCTCCTATTTTAGCTTCCACAGTATTTTTTTATAGTGAATAAATTGCAATGTGAATAATTCGTTATTTTGCCGAAAACAAAATACATTGCATAAGTAAATTTACAGTTAGAAGAATTATTTCTAGTTGCTACATTTCAAGGAATTTTCACATGGTATCATAGCAGTGTTGAAGACAGATAAGGTGCTTAGAAGCGAAGGAATTTTTTTTGCAGCTTCAGAGGGAGTCTTTAAGCAAATTTTCTAGGTTTGCACAAAGGGCCATCCAAACAATACGAATTGCTAGGAAGAGTTTGAGTTTTAGTTGTAGGTGAAAAAAAAAGTTTGAACAACCTAGAAGCAATTCCAACAAGTAGCGGTGTAGCCGGGAAGCAATTCTAATGCACAGATCAGGGTGCAATGATTTTGTAGTAGTTTTTGCAGTAGCAAATTAGTGCCAGGTGGAAGAGTAAAGCATACACAGGAAGGAATTTCCATTTTTTTCTGGAGGGTTTCTAGATTTAGTTTTCTAGAGGAAATTCGAGATTTCAAGTAGCTGAGGGCAATAGTTGGGCAGAACTGCACAT
Source organism: Pinus tabuliformis (assembly GCA_031772625.1). Taxonomy (NCBI): domain Eukaryota; kingdom Viridiplantae; phylum Streptophyta; class Pinopsida; order Pinales; family Pinaceae; genus Pinus; species Pinus tabuliformis. The sequence continues at coordinate 727,059,817 of CM062808.1, read as the reverse complement.
TTTAGCAAAGAGTGTGAGTTGCAAAGTCAGTAGCTGAGTAGGAAACAAAGGAGATTCAAGTTTATTTCTCCACTTTATTTGATTTTTGTAGATTTTGCAGCTTTCTAGAGATGGATGTATGATATTTGTAAAGGAGGTCATGCAAGTTAGCAAGAATGTAGATCTAGGAAACAGATCGACTTTTAGTTGCCAGAGATAAGTATCAAACAAAGTATGAGTTATGCAGTGCGAGTTGCAAAGCGAAGAAGGGTCCCAACCAGGGACTAGGCTTGAAAGGAGATAGTGGGGCACCAAATCCAGGAGGAGTATGAAACTCTAGTGTGCAAGATGGGCAGGGTTCAACACAGATGCAACAAAGAGATCTATTAGACTAGTTCCAATTTGTTGCAACGAGACCATCACCTTTACTATAAGAACCCACAATATCACAGTAGTAGGATTCAGTGTTAGCAGAGCTAGTTGCACATAGTACATTTGAGACATTTGCAGAGCTAGTTGCAGTGACACGAGAAATACGCCCAATTGCAATATGCAGGTGCAGTTCTAGCCAAAATCTTCCCAATTCATAGCTACACAGTCTAATTTCCAATGCAGGAGGTTAGTACGAGTTGCTAGGATGGAGCAAAGATTTTTCCCATAGGGAGATTGGAGCTCAGAGGGAGTCTAAGTTCAAAGGGAGAAACCTTATGAAAGTTAGCGTTTTAGGATCTGGGGAGTGTGAAAATTCCTAAACCCGGAATCCCTACTGCAACAAACTAATGTTACTTCTCCTAATTTTTAAACCATACAAGTTATTTGTTGTGTTCTACGGTAAATATTGTAGTAAATACAATTGCAATATTCACTATTTAAAATAATATGCCAAAACAAGAAGCTGAACAAGAAAAAGATACAACACAAGTGACACAGTTGTTTTTGGACAAATATCCCTGGAAAAACCCAATGCGGGAAAAATGGTGTAGCAGATCTGAGGGTTTTTATTATTAAGCAGAATTTATTTCTAAATACAAACTTTGGATTTCTTGTTGGCTATCCAATACAGAGAATATCACTTGACAGAAGAAATTAGTGAGATTACCTCACTCTACACTACAAGTCTTGGTTGATCCGGCAGCTAAACCAGCGAGTCCCCAGCTACCTCTACGTTGCCCCTATGCAGTCACTGCGTGGGCCTGCATCACTGCCCTTGAGGCACTGTGTTACCTCTCTGCTAGATCGATTTTCTCTCAGGAGCTTGACTTTAGCCCTCCCAGCTCAGAACATCAAACCCCCAACAAAATCTCGAACTTCTACGTAGAAGGCACTGCGCTGCTCTGCATGAGCCCTTCCTAACTAAGTGTCATCCTCACTAGGCACCGTGTTGCCTCCTCTGCGTCTTTCTCTACCTCTCTGCTGCATATTCTTGGCTCCGAAGAAAATTCTCGAACCAAAAATATCTTTTCCCCTCTCTACTTGATCACTAGGAAATCACTACGCTGCTCTCTGGCTCAGGAATTTGATCTGACTGATCAACTCTCTATGTGTCTTACAAATGACCCTCAAGCCTCCTTAAATAATCTTCTCATTGACATTCAACAACCCAAATTAGAATCTAACCAATGGTTAAGATAATTTTTGCTTAATCCTCATCTTCTTCTAGAAGTTACACCCACAGTTAGATTAATACCCATTAATTATTTTAATTTCGTAAGTTTAGACTTAGGGACCCATTAAAAATAATTAATTATTTTGATAAAACTGTCTCGAGGTGGAATTTCCCAAAAATCTTTCTGGGTTCTTTGAAATACATGCACCCAAGCCTCCTTACAAAATTTGAGACTTAGAGCACATCCGATGCTACCAAAAATCAACACTCCCTCTTAGCGAGGAATGTGCTCTAGCAGTGCCTCCCACTGAAGCATCACCCTAACTTCATAACATTGTCCTCTGCATTTCTGATGTCTGACATGCTGTCCACCAACTACTGCGCTGCTGCTACAATTGTACTGCTACTGACACTACCACTGTCAACACTGCATCCGTACTACAACTCCTTCTCAAGTGTTGCATATGTGCTGCTGCTAGCACTGCCATTGCTAACACTTCATCTACACTGCAACTGAAAAAAATCCCAAAATATGAACAAGTGTTCAGCAAAGATGCATCTCGATGCTGAAGATATGACTATTGTTAGTCCCATGCTATCCCTCTAAAGCCAATATGTTGTTGCTGCTACTGCACTGTGCTTCCCTGCACTGCTACAACTCTACACTACACTACTCAGACTTAGCATTCTATTCACTGCATCTGTCACTCCAACACTCTTATGCACCAACCCACATTGGTCCATCCTACTGCTTCTAATTTGGACTCCCGTAGCAAGGAATTGATCCGAGAGGTGGGCTCCTCAAGGATTATGCCCATCTACATCTCTTTCGAACTACAACTCTAAATCAACCCACCTCCCTATTGGAGGTATCTCAACTATCATGGCAAACTCCTCCTCTTCGATCTTTGCGAGTGTAGCCTTTGGATCGTGCTTCTTATCTTTGCCCTTCTTCCTGAGAGGACATTGTGTTGCATAGTGACCCATTTCACCACACCTAAAGCATTTGATCTTCGAGACGTCCTTCTTTTTTGTTTGTTGCTCCTACTGCCCCTTGGATGCAAAGGCTACATTCTCTTCCTCCTCCTTGGGCTTCGACCCACTATTACTACTTCCATCAAGCTTACACTTGACTAGATCTCTCCTCAACTCTTCTTTCTTGAGAGCTGCCCACACACTATCCCAGTCTGGCAAAGCTACCTTGTACAGGATGCTCTGGACAAAGACTTGCCACTCTTTGAGACTAAATTTAGGGCCAATCTCATCATCTCAAAACCTTGAGGTGTAGACCCCACAATTGCTAACTCATCCCGAGTCTCTTGAAGCTTTGCAAGGAACGGATCAATGCGTTCCCCCTTCTGCATCTGCGTGGACCTCATCTTCTGATCTAAGTACATTTTCTGCTACTTGGAAGATCCCTGATACAACGTCGACAATGCATCCCACATCTCCTTGGCAGTCCCTCTGCCAACAATGTGACAGACTACATGATTCTTCACTTTGTCAAGGATCATTCTCTTGTCTTCACCATTTCTCCCTTGTACTTTTTGAGCTGATCTGGATCCATGGCTCAGGTACCACGCTATTGACGTAGGCCTTGAGAAAATGTTCATCTAAAAGGCATGACATCCGTGCCTTCCAGATAACATAGTTGGATGCATCATCCAACCTATCCTAATCTCTCAATCCACTCGCTTCCATCTCTACCAATAGAAATGTTGAATGACCTCCTCTCTCCTGCTACTACTCAGCAAATGAGAATTTGAATTCCCTGGCTAGGAATTCTCTAAGGAAGAAATTCCCTCAAGTGTCTCTCTTCTTCCTTCTGACGACTTTTTGCCTAGCAACTGCCTGCAGAAAACCGCGTCCCACCTGATAACCCTCTTCACTGAAGCTTTTTTTGCACTGCTCCCTCTGTTGCTGACAAATCTCAACCTAGAAATCCTACCTCTCTATTGACTCAATCAAAGAGAGATTTACCACGAAAATATTCCCCTCCTAGCCTGATTGTGCAAACCCTCAAGGGATTTGAATTGTTGCCTCTGAAGGAATTTCAAACTCCCTTCCTCCTTCAAAATTGGGCTCTTAAAGACCAAGGATGAGATCTTCAGTCGCTTTTAGAAGTTTAAGGATCTAGTGGAGAATGCAACAAGCAGAAAAATTTGGACCCTTGGGTTAGATAATGGAGAAGAGTACACTAGCAAGGAGTTCCAGAAGTTTTGTACCAAGGAAGGAATCACGAGAGAGTGGATAGTTCCTTACAACCCGTGACAGAATGGGGTTACTGATAGGAAGAATCGATCTATTTCAAAGGCAGCGAGAGCGATGTTGTATGACTAGGATCTCCCACGCTATTTATGGGAAAAGGCATGAAACACGACAATTTATAGAATAGGGTCCCACATAGAGAGCTTGGCAAGATAACTCCCGAGGAGGAATTTACTGAGAAGAAGTGAGATGTCAGTCATTTCAGGATATTTCGCTACCTAGTGTACTGTCACATTCCAGGGGACACACATTCAAAATTGGATCAGACTGCAAAGCAAGGTTACTTCGTTGGGTATAGAGAAACCTCGAAGGCAGACAATATCTTCATCCCAGAAGCTAAGAGAATTATATTCAGGCAAGATGTCAAGTTCAATGAGGAAAAGGCATACAAAAGGTCGAAAGAGTTTCCAACAACTGAAGATCAGAGTGATAAGCTAGCAGAAGCTCCTAGAGTTGAGCAGAAAAATTAGAGGCAGCAACAGAGCACATGTATTATGACCATTGTGTGCACCAGTTCAGGTGTGAGTGCTCCTGAGACTTCTTAGAGTACGGAGCAACGGATGCAACAGATCAGGAAGATGCATTAGGAGGACATGGAGGTGGATATTCCTAACTCCAGTATTGGAAAGAGGAACCAACAAGTTTAGGCTACACCTAGGAATGCTCAAGAGCTTGTGGTACGAGGAACCAACAAGTTTAGGCTACACCTAGGAATGCTCAGGAGCTTGTGGGGACTCTTAAGACAAGCAAGAGAGAGTGGAGACAACCAGAGCGACACACTAGCTACATGGCATTACTTAGTTATTTATCACAGGGTTGCACAATAACAGGTGTGGTGGGATATAATGGTTGAGGAATATTCTTCAATCATGAAGAACAATGTGTGGCAGGTTATACCCAAACCGAAAGATAGGCCGATGGTTGGATCACGCTAGATCTATAAGATCAAGCATGGTGTAGATGGTAGTATTTAGAAATACAAAGATAGGTTCGTGGCCAAGGGATTCTCTCAGAAGGAGGGAATATATTACGAGGAGACATTTTCTCCTCTGGCTAGGTACAATTTTATACGAGTCATGATCTCATTAGTAGCACATATGGGATGGAAAATCCATCAGATGGATGTCAAGAAATCATTCTTGAATGGTGAACGAGAGGAGGAGGTGTATATAGAACTACTAGAGGGATTTGTGGCACACGGTAGAGAGACCCATGTGTGCAAGTTGAAGAGAGACTTGTACGAGATTAAGTAGGCTCCCAGGGCGTGGTATGAGTGTATTGACAGATATTTGCAGGCCATGGGATTTGTGAAGAGTGAGGCAGATTCAAAGCTCTACTAATTGGTGGTTGGGGGATATGTTTTTATTCTTGTCCTATATTTGGACGGCCTATTCTTGATAGACTCACTGGGGTTCATCGAGGAGTTCAAGAGGGACCTTGCAGCAGAGTTCGAGATGAAGGGTTTGGGGCTCATGCACTATTTTCTAGGCATGGAGGTGTGGCAGACAGATGGAGAGATTTTCCTTGGTCAAGGGAAATATTGCATAGAGATCCTGAGGAGATTTGGGATGGAGGATTACAGAGCCATGTCTACACCCGGGATCATGAACTAGAGGAATATAAAAGCATCTAGAGAGAAGGATGTGGACCCCACCTTGTAAAGACAGTTGATAGGCTCTCTCATGTGTCTGGTCAACACCAGGACAAACATATCCTACGTAGTAAACTCTCTCAATCAGTTCATGGTGGAACCAAAGAGAGTGCATTGGACAGTGGAAAAACATGAGTTGAGGTAATTGTGTTGGCACAATCAAGTATGAGATCAGATATGCTTGAGGTGATGGTGTCAAATTAGTGGGCTATATTGATGCAAAATGGATAGGAAAAGAAATTCAGGGTGTTGCTTCAACATGGGATTAGGAGTTGTTTCTTGGTACAAAAGAAGGAAAAAGTCTCTAGCTCTAAGTTCCACTGAGGTAGAGTACATAGCAATGAGCATGACTACGTGTGAGGCCATATGGCTTTAGAAGATGTTGGTAGCCTTGTTTGGTTAGAGGATAGAGATGACTGTGATACACTATGACAATTGCATTAGGTTATTAGAGAATCTAGTGTTTCACGACAAGTTCAAGCATATAGACATGAAGCATCACTTCATCAGGGATTGTGTGCAATGCAATATTTTCTAGCTAGAGGATATACCTATACATGAGCAGGTACCAGATATTCTAATGAAGTCTTTGGGGAAGGCAAGGTTCATATTCTTTAGAGACAAGTTTGGTGTTATGCATAATTCATTCCTCACTAATAGGGAGTGTTAGTTTGTGTAGCTCAGACAGGTGTTCTAGTCTCAAAATGTGTCCATGAGGCTAGGGAACACATTTTCTCCAATACCCAGAAAAGGTTTCACAATAAAAGGCCTTGATTTGGCATAATTAAGTGGTTAATTAATTTTCCTAAGCCTAACATAGGGAAATAAGTTTAATTAATTAGTATTAATTGGGGTAAATCAATTTTCTTCTAGAGGCTTTCAAGAAAGTCACTTGATGGAGTCAAGATGATCTTAGCCATCGATTGTGATTAGGTCATGGTCGTTTATTTTTCAACAAGAGATTAAAAGAGGAGATTGATGGGTCATTTGAAGAATACACAAGATCAGTGAGACATCAAGACACAAAGTTGCAATGATTGAAAGGGTGCATAGGTAGTGCAGGAACATCAACAAGAAGGGTTTCAACAAAGATTGTGGGAGAGATTCTTCACATCGATTTCTAGGGAGAATTAGAGATCAAATTTTCTATAGTGAGAGGTCAATTTTCTAGTGGTGCAAGTTTCTCTAGCAGGAAGTGTGAATTACCCTAGCGGGTAGTGTGAATTACTCAGAGAGGGAGAAATTCAAGAGCAAGGAAAATTGACAGGAGAGATCGTTTTGCACAGGAGGATCGATTTTCCAGTTGAGGTTGTGATTTTCTAGTGGAGGCCAGGTTAATTTTCCTAGCAAATGCGAGTTGCTATAAGGGATAAATGGGCGAATCTCCATGGTATATAGGAAAAATGGAAGGCGATTTTATCAATAATATAATATGTATATATAATTTTTTGGCGAATCTCTCACCAGGCATGGTGAATATTTTACTCAATTATAAAATCTTGTGTTTATTGAATACACAAATGAAATCATTGCATTTCTTTAAAATATCTTTTGAAATCAAAATTACCGAAATTACATATCGATAACCTAGTGGGTGTAGGATAAAATTCACCCATGTCATTCACAGAAAGCATGAGAAAAAACCTAATACTATATATAAAACCAAGAAACATTCAAATTCATCACTTCTAGGGACCTCGTAACCACCCTGCCAATACACAAGTATGTTCCTATTGGCAGTTAGAAAAATTACCCAAATTACAATCTGTTTACTCGAGCATATGTTGGAAAGTTATAGAAGGATGACTAGTGCAATCAATCCATTCCTTTTAACACTGGATTTGTTTCAGTTTAAAACAGAAGTATACAAATATACTTGTCCAATGTCTATGCTTTAACCATTCACCTTAAGATGTTTTTACAATATAATTTCCTAAGTCTATTTAATATCTTCATTATCATAAAAACCAACCTATATCCATCTTAACTCCACATCTACCACTCTTAGGGGGATGAAATCTATTTATCCCTCTGAGCACTTGGTAGACCCAGAATTAAGATGGATCTAAGATTATAGAATTTCCCCTTTAAATAGTCTATGCTCACATGAATACCATGGTATTACCATGGGTCAATACCATGGGTTATCATAAACCTGGAGCTTAAAAATTACTATTAGTAATTTATAAAAATTAATAAAATTAATAGTTGATTTTTATTTTAACCAAGCCCCGAGAGGGATCAAATATTTTTTCACTCTATGCTAGTTTGCATATCACGATATTTGATACCTCTCGGGGGTTAGTAGATCCAGAGTAAAGATGGATCTATGCTAGTTTAATTCCCCCATTTAAATAGGCTGCATTCCAGGTGAATACCATGGGTCAATACCATGTGCCATTTTGGTGAATACCATGGGTCAATACAATGTGCCATTTTTATTTTTATTAATAATAATGTTTTTTTGCATGGTATTAATAACAATCTAGTCCATGGTATTTGTCCCATAGTATTTTTCCCATAGGTTTCACCTAAATATAAAGAATTTTTTGAATGTTCGTAAATATAAGGTGATTTATGGAGTAAATATAAAAAAATGTTTTATTTGTTTACCATACCTCTCGTTTATTTATATTTTTATTAATTTACCATACCTCTTTTACAAATATGGTATTTGACCCATAGGATTCACTTAAATAAAATCTCTTTCTTGAGCCTTCATAAATAGAACGAGAGTTATGGACTAAATATAAAAAGAGGTTTTATTTATTTACCATACGTCTAGTTTATTTATATTTTTATTTATTTACCATACCTTTTGAGTAAGTATAAAAAGACGTTTTGTTTATTTACCCTACCTCCACTTTACTTATATTTTTATTTGTTTACACCCTTGCATGTATATAAGGTGACTTATGGAGTAAATATAAAAAATGTTTTATTTATTTACCATACCTCTCATTTATTTATATTTTTATTAATTTACCATACCTCTTTTATAAATATGGTATTTGGGCCTTTGGCCCATACGATTCACTTAAATAAAACCTATTATTGAAAATGGGCGAATGGATTCACTTAAATAAAACCTATTCTTGAAAATGGCCGAATGGAAGGTTGTAACTCCTAATTTGAAGGGCTAAATTTACCTTTTTTACCCTCTCCTTTAAAATAAGTTGGGCTATTTGAGGTGATTTGTAAAAATGTACTATCATACAAAATATTCGCCCACTAAAAATTTAAAACCCCCCCTAAAATTATCCTTGGTTGCTATGAGGGTTGGATTTATTTGTTAGGACGCACGTGTGAGCTATAACAAGCATTAGAGAGAGGTCATATTTATTTTGGTGGGTCAAATAGCTTCCAAGAGGTTAAGGAGACTTGCAGAAGTGATCAGAGTAATTTTTTGGAGGTTTTCCATTTTTCGACAACTAGTTCTAATATTTTTGTTGAAGAATTTAATATTAAAACCCTCATCTGTAGACTGGTTTTCCGTTCAGGGTTTTTCCAGGGACAATTTTCCAAAAATATTAGTGTTCATTATTTGTGTGTGTGTGTGTGTAATTTTCCCAGTTCCTGTGGTTATTTATTTTTTAGTGAAGTTGCAGTTGTGTTTTATTCAGTATTTTCCACAAGTTAATTACAGAAGACAAATAATCTTAACAGATACATGAATAATAACCAGTAATTGCAACAATATTTAAAATTTCACAATATGATCTATGGAAGAAAAGTATAAATTATAGGATGAAAGACCTTAGCCCATCTGTTGGAGGGCCGAAAAGCCTTGGGTCTAGGCCACAGGCCTAGAAGAGACCAAAAAAGGCCTCAGCCTCTCTAAGAAAGGTTGTAGGCAAAGGCAAGGGGTCCAATAAAACTTAGGATAAATTGATCAAGGCCAAAAAGCTAGGTAGACTATGCCAACCAAAATTCCTCAAAAGGCCATCAATAATGGATGGAGGTTTCCAATGAGAAAAATTTGGTTTAAAGAGGTTATTCATTTGCTCTTATCATTATTTAAAGAAATAAAGCTTCATTAATTTTATATTCAAATGAGGTATGTTTAATATTCATATGGATGTTGTTGTTTATACATCTATTAAGGACCAGTTGATAAATAAAGTTTTGTTGGAATATTTGAAAATATTGAAATATCATATTTTGTCTTTGTTAAAGAAGTTTTATAAGGCATACTTTCACGGTAATTGGAAATAATTGTTTCCTTAAAGAGGAAAAGTACAAGCCTTACAAAGGCTAGCATTGGTCTTGATACATATGACTAACATTGGAATTCAACTAAATTGAAACATCCTTGAGTGACTGATAATATGAATAGAACCATAGTAGCAGGGGCCAAAATTAATCCTAGATAAAGGCTCATTGGATAGCCTCCAGGACAAATTTGAAACATGAATCAAGAATGATGGTAATGTTTGTATATATTTTTGGCTAAGATATATTGCCATGACAGATTGTTATTTTCATTATTTGAACCTTGTATCAAAGTTTCTTTTGGAGTTGTTGCAAATCTTTAGTTCAATGAAATAAGGATTGAAGAAAGTAATCTCAAATTGAGAACTACTACTTATAAAGCTGAGTTGCAAGGAAAGAAGTATGCAGGGCCATCAAATTATCTTCGTGCAAGAAGATGCCTTTCATATATTGTATTCTTGAGATTACGTTGGAAAAGATATGTTGCTAGGGTGCCATTACTTTAGTCTTGTTGTTGCTAGAACAGATTGAGCCAAAGAAGGAAATGTTTCTTCATCTATAAAGCAAAAAATTCCAATGATGAGATTTATAGGTGGTCTATGATCCTCAACGGTTCAAAATGATATGAGGGCATCCTATAACAAATTCTTTTTCAAGGAAAAATGATTGGTTTCATGACTATAGAAGGATGATTTTCACATGAAAAAGTTTGTTGGATTTACAAAAGGTGTAGATGAAATTTGGAAATCCTATGGTTTGTAAACCCTAAAATGCTAGAAGTCTTGGATCAGAAAGCTCTAGGGTTTGTGGATAAAACCTTAGAGCTAGACCTAGATCGTCGATTCCACTGAATGAAGAAACCCTAGCGCATGCAATGAAGGAAAGGAAAGTAACATGTTGATCATGAGAACAAGGATGATGAATTTGCAGATGGATGCAAGAAGCCAAGGATCGAAAGGGAGATTCCCTACAATCCTCAGATCAAAAGGTACATCATAAAGATTACCAAGGCTCTGGAAGAAAATGGAAGCAATGGGAAGAATGAAGAAAAGCTTGTGACAAGAGGATTCTCCTAGAGTGATTTGTCTTCAAGAGGGAGAAATTGTACTGACATTTAGAACTATGTTGATGATCGAAAAAGCTCCTAGTTTAGAGGAAGTGGGCAAGACAACAAGTTTGAAGGATACCATAATGGAGGAAATTATGCTTGAGAGAAGTTGGTGGTGACTTCCAAGTGGATCTACAAGATGAAGTATGTAATAAATGGAGACATAGAGAAGTACAAAGCAAATATTCTCCCAAGAAGAGGGAGAGAACTATGAAGACACATTTTCTCTAGTTTTCAAGTACACTTATGTTAGAACTATTATTTTTGTTTCTTTTGTTGTGTTGGAAATTACTTCAGGTGGATGTCGGGATCGCTTTCCTCAATGGACTAATTGAGGAAGAAGAAGTGTGCGTAGAGCTACCTCAACACTTTGAGGTACATGAGAGATAATCCCACGTTTGCAGACTAAAGAAGGCTTTGTACAAACCTCGAGCATGGTATTCTCGAATAGATGGTTATATGATGAGCCTTGGTTGATCTTGTTATCATATGATTTGTTTCTAACGGGAGAAAAAAGACTCACATGATAAAGGAAGTGGCAATGGAAAAACGATTTTCTTCCGTGATAGAGGAAGTTGTTGGGATTACCATAGGGAGGCTTTCTTCAATGTCAAAGTGAGTTGACCTCTGAGCTCGAGATGAAGGATCTTGGTTGGATACATTACTTCTTGGGACTAGAAGTGTAGCAGAAGGTGGGTGAGATATTCCTTGGTCTAAGGAAGCACATCCTTAAGAGATTTGGGATCATGAATAGCCAATCCATGGAAATTCCCATGGTTACCAATCTAAAGAAGCTACATGGCAGATGGAGCTACCAAGGTTGCTAGGGTGACCGTAAAATAGCTATGGTACATCATATGTTGAGGTACTGGCTTGGTATAGTTGATTGAGATATGTTTCATATGATAAAGTACAACTACTCAGATATACAAAGTCAAATCAGGCAAAGAGTGTTGAACATAGGGAGAGCACATCAGGATGATGATTCAATTTTGATTCTGCTTGGGCAAGAAGTAGACATTTGTCGCTCTCAAGATTACATAGGCTATTGTAACTAGTTTGGCAAATTGTGGAGTAGTGTGGCTTCATAAGCTACTCGCAGGATTTTTCGATCAAATGATGGAGACAATTGTAATGACAAGTTGAATCACATTGAGATAAAGTACTGGGATATGGTAATGACAGGAGCAATAAGGCTCCAATGCATTTCTACAAACAAGAAGGAGTGATGACATTCTCACAAAGCCTCTGTCCCGAGATGAAGTTTATATACCTCAGGGACAAGCTTGGAGTGCTTGAGAATGCTTCCCTTGGTTAAAGGGAGTGTTGATGATGTAGCATCAAGGGGTGGAGATTCTCCCCAGGTCAAGATATGACAAGGTATGGGTAATGACCAGGGGCCATGTAATGTGTCTAGGGAGATTGGCCCAGTGAGCATCAAGACCCAGAGTTGATCCCGAAATTAAACAGGAATGCAACAACTTACATAAATAATCACAAACACAAAGACGCAACAGAAAAACACTTCATTTCATTAATAGAAAAATACTGAACTATGCTTACAAACATAATGGAAATAAGAAATCTCGAGCGATGGTAGCTTAACTTTGAGAAGAGATGTGGTGGCTACATGCCTATGAAATGTGTTACAATGAGGCTCAAGGGCCTATTTATTATTGGAAAACATGAGAAAACCCTAAACAACCAAAACCATAACCCTAGGAGATGTAACACCAAGAGTTTGTGGGCCCCGTTGGGGTTAGTTGGGCAACCAACTTCCCGAGGTCGTAACTTGGTCATATTATCTTCGTTTGGCGCGTACGATACCTTGTTGGAAAGGTCTCTCTGAGTACTACATGTTTTTCCATAGGCCCTTGCCTATGGCTATGGGCCTGCAGTGGATCCCAAAAAAACGTCATTTAGGGGGAAACTGCTTTCAAAGTTCAGGACCCAAAAAACTGCTAAAAATAGTAAATGATGAAATGAAAAAGGAAACAGATGAAACTAACTGGGGTTCTAGGTGGAATAGGTGGGTGCCCACCAATATCCACCTAGATCATTCCTCCCCCCTTAGGAAGCAATGATCCCCATTGCGTGCAGAGCCTCCATGAGGTGAGGAAATTTATGTTGAGCTTGGTCCCTGGTGAGACACTTGCCCTGGTGAAGGAGTTGGCCTGCTTTGACAACTCGATATAGTTGTCCTTTGTTGGCAAGCGTTCTTGATCTATGTCCATGATCTGATCAGTTGTCGCCTATTCCATTCAGTCTAGGTTGAGTTCTATTAGTGTGAGCTATTTTGCAATGTCAGATGTGTCCAACAATGGTAGAAAGTATGGCCGAGGGCGATCTACATTGAACACTGGGTGCAGACCAAGGAACAGTGGGATGTTGAGCTCGAAGGCATTGTCACCAACAACCTTGGTGATGGTGTATGGTCTATATCAGAGTAGGTGAAGCTTTCAATGGGGTCCAGCAAGGCACTCCTTTTGCAAATGTAGCCAAACTTTGTCTCCCACCTGGAACTTGTGCGGCACTCAATGTTGATCATGGCCCTACTTGTACTTAGCATTGGCTCTATCCAATATATCATAGACCTACTGGCAAATGTGTTGAATGCGCTCAATGAAGTTGTTAGCCCTTTTAGCTTCAGACTGAATGTGAGCTGAATCTACCTCAGTGGCTACAAATGGTATGGCCACATCAATGAGCAATAATGGCTAAAATCCCAGCCCTACTTGAAAGGGGTTGTGGCCTGTTGAGTTGTGGACAACTCTGTTGTAGCTGTGTTGGACATAGGGGAGACTTTCATTCTATGTGCGTGGATACTTTGAGTTGTACATGCACAGAATGTGTATGATATGTTGATCAGTGGTTGTCATTGATGTCAACCCAAGTAGCACCAGGCACTACCTTGATATTGCATGGGCATTTTGACTTGACAACAGTGTAGATAATATTGGAAAAATATCGTTGAATAGCGTAAATATCGCGATATTTTCAGCGAGCTGAAATATCGCGATATTTTCAGCTGCCAAAAATATTGCGATATTTCTGAGATATCGGCGATATATCGGTAAAATATCACGCAACGATAGAAAATATCACCGGGCGTGTTTTTCCGCAGCTAGAAAAAGGAAAACTTGGTTTCTTTTTCTTCATTTTTGTTTCTGAGTGTTGGAGAAGGAAGGAGAAGAGTTTTGTGGTGGTTGTCAAGGAGGGTTTGATGATCAAACAACGATTATCACCACCAACTAAGATTTTTTTTGTGGATCAAAGATTGAAGAATAGTGAGACAAACTTCATTTCTTCCATTAACAGGTATGTTCTTAAAAACCCCTATGTTAATTATTTTTTCATAGATTTAGGGTTATGCTTGCTTGCCTCTTTGCCTACCAACATTTTGTTTCTTTTTTTTTTCCATTTGCTATGATTTTCATGCCCATGAACCAATGCAAGGGTTTTCTCCATATTTGGACAACAAGCTTCATTTTTTTTTTCAACTTTCTTATGCACCCTCTTATTGCCATTTTTCTTTCACATTGCAAAATGCAAATAATGTAGTAATTTTTTTTGAATGAGGTGGTTATTACTTATAGTTCTTATCTTTTCATTTTGTGTTGGGGGGTTTAATGCCAATTTTTTTGTTTTTTTTTGCCTTAGGTTTGAATTAGTTCACTACAAATGTCAAATATGCCAAAAGCCTTGGACCCATTTTGGGAGTATGGGGAGGTTGTTGGTGGGAAAATCAGGCATATATATCATGCAGCTTGTGTGGGACCAAGATGTCAGGAGGGGTTACACGATTGAAATACCACATGGCTAGACTCTCTGTATATGATGCAGATGTAATGCCTTGTATGGTTTCTAGTGCAGAGGTTACACAAAATGCTCGTGAAGCAATTACTGAACAAGACAAAAAGAAAGCTGCTAGGGAGAGGCCAATGGTCTCAGATAGATAGTGTAATATCCCTCCCCTTAATAATAAATAATAAATAATAAATAATACAAAATAAATAATAATAATATAAATAATAAATAATAAATCACTTAATAATAAATAATAAAAATAAATCATAAATGTTAAATAATAAATGATATTTAAAAATATACAAGAAAATAAATAAAAATAATAAAAATAAAAATAGTAATAACTATAATAAAGCTCTAAATAAGAATAAATAGAAATAAAACAAAGAAAACAATAAAAAAAATCAGTAAAGCTATCAAAAAGAAGAAAATAAAACAAGAAAGCTAAAAATCAAAGGAAAAGTAAAGAAATAAAACAAGAAAGCTAAAAATCAAAGTTGCATGTAGACACATGGAGTGTGTGCATGTGGTTCCCATCCAATGTTTGCTCTATTTATTAGATGGTGAGGAGGATGGGAGGCATTTCATCTTTCCGAGATTCTATCTTTCATTCTATTGGGAGAATGGTGTTCTAAGACATAGGAGTCACTAGCAGTAGTACGTTGATTGAGGGCCCGAGGGTGGCCAGTGGTAGCAAATCCTTGCACAATTGAGCCTGCAGTTGGGTGGAGAGTCGTCCCAAAAACCTTGTTGTAGTAAGCCTACTTCTACCACAGGTAAGAACTATTCATAGTTGAATTTAGTTTATTAATTACATGTTTATTGGGCTAGGTAAGTGCCACTCTAATTTAAATTTAATGTTAATTAGAAAAGTTAATTAGATATTTATTTTTGGATTGTTACATATGGTATCAGAGCTTTGGCTCAACCCTTAGGGCCTATGGGCATCTTAGAAAAACATTTATTTGTTGGTATTTTTAACTTGACTTGTTGTTGAAAGTTACAGGATGCTTACTTTCCTACGAGTAATTTCCACGGCAACTGAACTTTGGAATCGGGGTTTCTAGATTTCCGCATTTTGATTTGTTTTCATTAATTTATTAGCCATTTTTTACAATTGTTTAAGGGTTCTACAACAACATAAACCGAGTGGTGTGTGTTTTATGATAGGCATCAGATAAAACTCGTTTATCATAACTTTATTTATATTGTGGTTCTGAAAGATAATTTGTTTCTGCAATCATTTTTGTCCGAATTTTTTTTAGTTTGGTTATTTAATTTTGGTAATCGACATGCACTTCCCACATCTGTAAACTCCATTATTGACATTCGGATATATAATATCATTCCACCTGTGCATTTGGTCTCTCAAAAAAAAGGGGGCGAGAGATCCAATTGGGGATATTTGGCGACTTGATTGAAATCGGAATTCAATATATCGATAATATCGGCGCTTTCGTTATTAACAACATCATTTCTCAACTTATCCCACAGCATGGAAACCATGGCTCTACCATCGTAGCCAATCCCTCCTTTTTCTACGAGCGTAGACCTCCTGCAGAGTTTTGCATCCATTTGCATTATCCACCGATGAGCGCAGGTATCCGGCAGTGGAGGAATTGGAGAGGGAATTCGAAGCGGAAATTGGGAATTCCCAGGGGCCGTTAAGGCCAGGCGAAGCAATGGAGACCCCGACGGCGTCCTCGAGGCCTTTAAGCGCCCTCACTATAAGTGCGCGATGAGCCCACAGGCATCCTAGCGCTGCGTACAAATGATACCTACCCACCTCGGAGGAGTTCACAGGATTCGAAGGGCGGCTGCGGAAGGCGCTATCTGGGCGAGTGTAGGAGCCCTGGGATCTGAGGGGGCCAATTGTTTCATCATCATTTTCCACCCAGTGCTCCATGCGGTTCGAACCCCGAACACCAGCATTTGTGGTGGAAGGCCTCTCCCCCATCGCATTTGTGAAACCCTTTTGAAGATGTCCACTCCATCATTTTCATTCCCTGATTCTTTGGCCATGTCTCTGGTAGAACCACACCACACCTTCCTCATATACCCATCATTTTCATTCTGGTTATTATTGTTATGCTTTCTGATGAAGCTGGTACTCCAATTTTTCTTCTGGTTATGATTGAGAATGACAAACGTTGGCATTGGCAATGGGAATAGAAGCGAAGGAGGATCCATTCAAATCCAGATGAAAATAGGAATTGGAATGAAGATTTGTCATTGCCTTTTCTTCAGCGTCCACTTACAATATAACCAAAGCAAGAAACCAAAGACTTATTCAGTATAACTGGTAATTTCTTATATATTTTGATTATAAAAATTGATATTTGAAAACTTCTTGTGTATCCTACATTTTTCAAAGATTTAATTCTGTTTGGACAAGATTGAATGAAATTGCATGTAGGTCAATGTTTCCTCAATAATGTTGTTAAATATGGGCCAGCCTGTGTAATCTCTAATCTCCCCTTTAAAAAAAAAATAAAAAAAATTCATGACAAACTGATTACTTAGCTTAAATAAATTTATGTAGAAAATGCCTTCTAGTTCTACTTTATAGGTAAATTTTAAATGTTGAAACTAAAAAAAAAAAATTACAAGGTTGACGGTTTCTGTGCCCTTGCTTTAATTTGTAATTGAAGAGTGGACAAATCTGCAATCGAGTTTCTTTCCCACTTAAAACTTGCATGAATCAAACAGTTGTGCTTGGAATCGTGTTTATCTTACTAGGAAATCCTGTTACTTGAAATTGGATTGAAGAAATCCATTGTATATGAGATGATTCCATTGATTGCTTGTAGAGAGAGTTTTAGTGCTATTGGTTATTCTTGGGCAGCTCGACTTTTTGGACAACTCCAAGCCCAAGTCTGCATTTACAGTTTAAGTCATTGTTAAGTATAGGTGTAACTTCAAACTCTCTCGCTGCCAAACAATTTTACTTCAACAATTGGATTTATAGGGTTTAGGGTCATGAGGTTTAATTATTGTTTAGGTTTATATGGTTTATCATTAAAATATAATGAAAATAATTAAGTATAGCATTATTATTTTTAAGGTATTTTCTAAATTATTATACTATTTTATGTATCTTTAATAAATGTATTTTTGATGAATCAAAATGCAATTTTTAAATTTATTAATAGTGAGTTAAATATTTTGATTGTCATATAATAGTAGTATAATAAAATGTCTTATATTGTAAATAATAAATTTCCTCTTTACAAGTGTTTTATTATAAAAGGTTTATGTTAAAATGGAATTGTTGAAGGAACAATTACCTACCTTGGATGAGGAAAAGGTACTATTGATTGTGTAAATGGTACTATTGATTTTATAGCGTGCGCAGATTTCTCAACATTGTTATCGAAAGGAACAATGGAATTTGCAGGAACACGCATAGCCATGGCCGCAAGCTTACAATCTTATGTCTTATGCAGGCAAACTATGTCTTATTCGGGCAATTAATATGGCTAAATGTATTGTAATTTAAGGGATTCGATATGGTGTTGCCTTTGCGGGTGTGCTTGCAGGCAGGCCATATAATTAATAAAATGATTTTATTTTGGTGTTGGGGAGGAATAACCTTCCTAGTCATCCGATCCGGTTCTGGTTCAGGTGGTAGTGTCTCTTCTTATTATGGTGTGGAATATTTCTTTGATGGTTTGATTTCTTAAATTTACTAGGAGTAATTATTTAATAGCCATAAAAATCTCAAGATACATTCAATAAATTTGTTTAACGATTTATTTTGTTAAAAGCAGTCCATTTAATTCTTCTAACATAAGTTATGATTGCTTAAACAGATACTTAAATATTTCACTCTACAGTCCAAAATTTCAATTTATCTTTATTATGAATCTGTATTGGTGTGACATATAATGATGAATAAATTTTCTTTCAAAATTTAAGTACCTTTTTAACACAATAATGCCACCAATATTCTTAAGCTTTAATCATTCAAATTTAGATTATACATTGAGACAATTCTCTAAGATTTATTCTGACATCATTATTACCCTCTAACTTATGTTTTCCATGGTTTTATACTACAAAATTGTGATTGTTGATAATTTATGGTAAGTTATGGTTTAAGTATTGTGATTATTGATAATTTATGATAAAATATATCTTATTAAATTCATAAACTCTGATAATAACTTATTAACTTTGTTATTATTAGACTCTGATAATAATTATTATTGAGTATGTTGATTCTTATTTTATGGGATGAATCTTGATATTGAGTTACAATAGTATTTCTCATACAAGGTCTCTATATCAATCATTTATTTTATAGTTCATCAACTTTCTTTTCATTAAATTTTGATAACTGATTTGGCTTTGGTAGATTGATATACTTGTTAAACTAGCTACAACCAACTTATTTCCTTAAAATCATTAAAAAGGTCGGATATTAAATTATGGAAGTAAAACCTAAAATTCCAGAGGTACCACCATTTATTTTGGAAGATCAACTAAAAATGTTTAGCTGGTATAAGTTGGTGCACTCATTAGTTCCTCATTGGTTTCCTCATGCATCATTATAGACAGCAGATTCTTTGGTTCTCTGCTCTCATTAGAATCTCATTACATGGTAAACCCACTATCTCATTTTCTTGAGTTGGTTGTGCTTGCATTCTCTTATCATTTTCTAAATGCTAATTCATAAAAAGAAAAGTGCTACAACAGTTCTCTCCATTACAACCATATAACAAAGCAAAATTCTAAATGAGTCACTTAAGTAAAGGTATATAGTTTTGATATGACTCATCGATTCATTGGAAAAGTATATAATCTTGTAATCTTGGATGGTGATAATCTACCCATAATTGACGATGTATAATTCTATGAAAGATTGCATTATTGATATGGTATGCTGGCATGTTTTTGTTCGTAACAAATCTTTAATGTTGGTGTAACTGCTCACCACCAATTCATTTTACAACACAGTTTATGTAGCACTTGAAGTATTTGGATAATTGAAGTTGAAATTTGTCATCAATTAAAGTGCTCTAAAATAGTGAAATCTGTTCCAATTCACGATGGATAAACTCTGATATCTTATTACCTTTAGATGATCATATTTCAATAGCATATGTTCATTATTTTATTGTTCAAGCTTATCTAAAAACATAAAGATAACATCCCTATGTTGATCATACTATTCACTAATTATTTGGGTTGGATTGTTGCTCTCATTTTCCTTTAGCAATAACAGTTGCTTGGCATTTCTCTGGTCTATTATTGCAAGAACACAACTCTCTCAATATGATCTTCTGTTAAATTTAATTTTTCATTGCAATTACCATTCAGATTACATGTATCTGCTCATTTACTACTCATATCATTTGTATATTAAACATCATCAAGCTACAGGATAGTATAGTTTAGTCTCAGTGGCAAATCGTACAAATTTGGATTAAAGTTCAGATGTTGAGTATAATGTTACATGAGGTTCGTGATTCAAGGTTAATTGCATATAATGGTTAAAGCTGTCTAAAGAGAAATGGAAAGGAGAAACTTGCAATTTTTTTTTAAGGATGATAACTAAGGATAGTTCATGTGATTATGCCCAACTTGGATCAGATAATTAAGGTGGTAGAGAAGAAGTATCACAACAAAGATAATAAATCAGTAAGAAGAGACAACCTATTTTGGAACATAAAAGAAGAGTATTGTGGTATTTTGGAACATAATGGAAGAATTTGGTATAAACATAACTTGGTACTCTAAAAGTGTCACTATAAGGTCTATCTAAGGATGATGCACATAAAGAAGAAAATATTGGCAATCAACCAATGAAGTTGAATAATTATGGTAATAATTTTATGGAACTTGGACGGTATGATAAAATGATTGGAAAGGATAAGTTGTGTGCGTGACAACATCTATAACAATTTTCCCTCTAATGGGAGAGCCACATTGTAAAGTTTTCCATAGGTGAATAACTATATGAATGGATTAGGGATAACAAGACGTATGATCAGGTAATTTTATTATGTTGATAAGCGGATTACATTTGGTAGCTATCTTAATGAATTTATTTATCAGGTATTACCCAAGTTGGAAATAGTAACAACATTTCCAAGGTATATCAGTGCTATAGGAGAGGAGGAAAAACCACAATGATTGGAGGTGAGAAATTCAAGTCAATTTAATAAAATAGAATGAAGTGAAGAAACTTCCATTTTTGAAGCCAATAGACATGGAATAGTAGGAAATCAAGACAAGGAGAAAAATAAAAATATATCTATGAATATCGGGTAGGAGGAAATGAAGGGATGTTCTATCAAGAAGAAAGTTCTTTTAAAGGTATTAATGAGTAGAGCTAGAAACATGATTGGTAATGGTCATAATGATGTGAAGGTATGAAGTTGCATGATGACCAAATGATAATAAACGAGGAAGATATAGGAAGGAATGTTGCTAGAAATTTTATACGGATACCTTGAGAAGGATTGTGTACATAGTGACAAAAGAAGTGAAAGTCAATTAATAGAGATTGTACTTGACTCATTATTTCATGAGTAGGACTTCCCATAACATTAAAAGAGGTCGTTTCCACATAACACCTCACATTTAAGTTTCTAATGGACAATGATGGTAATAGTGTTTCCAACTCTTTCAAAATCTAAAATAATGATACTATTTAATAAGAAAGTGTCTTTTGCCCAGCTTGAGGAAATGAAATTTATGATAAAGCAATCAAGTGGTATTGAGATACGAACTTTACGAACTCGACGAGATAAGAAAATATTTCTGTGGATGAAGTGCTAATTGTTAAATAAGTCAACATGGATCAACAAATCCTCGTGCAAGTAAATTAAGCATGATATAAAATTAAATCATGATGAAAAAATGTTTATATGCGATTGCATATAGCGGTATTGGAATCAGTAAGCCAAAGGGTAAATGGATGTAAAATCAAGGGATTTTAATTTTGAGATAGATGATTTAAATAATGGTGGTATCACTAGTAATATCTTAAACAATGAATTTCACCAAAATTTCCTTGGGGAAGGAAGAATATATGACGAGAGATTAAGACTCAAGATGATGAGGCTCATATGAAATTTAACAATGTACTTAGATGATTATACCGTTGGTGTAAATGATCAACTACCTAGTTGAAAGAAGTCGAACTGATTATTGAAAAGTAATTGACAACTTGATGAAAACATATTGACGATGTTTCATGCTATCATGCTAGGAAGATAATGATGTACATATGGTTCTTATAGTGATAAGGTATCCATACGATAGTAGCGATATGCATAGGTATTATGACGTTATGTCAAGGTATATTGACATTTTCATTTACTACATGATGATAGGTATTTAATGTTCAATACTCATGATGGATATGATATGCATAACGTGGCATAGGAATTATGATGTTATAATATGAGGATTATTGACATGTGGTTCATTTATGTGAACTCATGATATGTCTTGATATAATTATGTTGATGGTATAATTGAAGCATGCGATAGTTCTGTACAAATCTATGACATGCATGAGCATGCAATTCCTTATTAACAAAGATGAACATTCTCATGATGACATGCAAGAGTTGGCATGTGGATTATTTCCTACGATACTATGATGGTATGGTTTATGCATTGGATTCATGTTGAGATGTGATGATTCACAGGACTCCACAAATGGGCCGAGAGGGCCGATTTATTTGATGATCTCATGCGAGCCCATACGCACGAGGGAGAATAAGTAACACCATATGGGTTGGGGACAAAACTCAATCAACACTACATATGCCAGTGGTTCCTTTATCTTCTGTATAGCTCTTGATGGATAGCTCTTGAAGAGCTATGGGACCATCTTGATGAGGCCAAGTGCCTAATGTTCTAGGCTAGGTGCTTGTTATTGGATTGGGATGCTGAAGTCTGGAAGGGATGTAAAGTACTTCGATGCTTGGGGCTGTGCACCTTAGTAGTTGTGGAAGGAGTGGGCCAGCCTTGCGAGATGCCCGGGGTCATTGAGTACCGGACCGAATGCCTGCCTTGGGGTAGATGAGGTCTGAGTCAGGCGCGAGCCTTGGGGCCGACCTTGGACTAGGATACAGACAGGGTCAGGCTTATGCCTGGTGCCGAAAATGGGAAAAAGGACAGAGATTCCTTGATATTTCCTGGGGTGTTGGGGACTTTCGATGCCTGCTGGTTATACTAGTTCAGCAGAGGGTGTTGGCGACATGAAGTAAATAAAAGAATAAATAATAAATAATACATAATTCAACATAACTTCGAGACGAAGTTCCTTAAAATGGGAGAGTATGTAATATCCCTCCCCTTAATAATAAATAATAAATAATAAAAATAATAAATAATACAAAATAATAAATAATACAATATAACTAATAAATAATAAATCACTTAATAATAAATAATAAAAATAAATCATAAATGTTAAATAATAAATGATATTTAAAAATATACAAGAAAATAAATAAAAATAATAAAAATAAAAATAGTAATAACTATACTAAAGCTCTAAATAAGAATAAATAGAAATAAAACAAAGAAAACAATAAAAAAAATCAGTAAAACTATCAAAAAGAAGAAAATAAAACAAGAAAGCTAAAAATCAAAGTTGCATGTAGACACATGGAGTGTGTGCATGTGGTTCCCATCCAATGTTTGCTCTATTTATTAGATGGTGAGGAGGATGGGAGGCATTCCATCTTTCCGAGATTCTATCTTTCATTCTCTTGGGAGAATGGTGTTCTAAGACATAAGAGTCACTGGCAGTAGTACGTTGATTGAGGGCTCGGGGGTGGCCAGTTGTAGCAAATCCTTGCACAATTGAGCCTACGGTTGGGTGGAGAGTCGTCCCCAAAACCTTGTTGCAGTAAGCCTACTTCTACCACAGGTAAGCACTATTCATAGTTGAATTTAGTTTATTAATTACATGTTTATTGGGCTAAGTAAGTGCCACTCTGATTTTAAAATAATGTTAATTAGAAAAGTTAATTAGATATTTATTTTGCAACTTTTGCTACATATAAGTTTATAACTCATGATGATGAAATACTTTTAAAGTTTTATATATGTGAACTTATTTTGTTTGAGTCCTTGATTGGACAATTATCAGGGATCAGCAGGATTTGGTGTCACCTTTGATGTTTGATGTATCATTTCTATTTGACATCATATATATAAGTGCCTTCTTCATATTTATGTGGCAATGTGTTTAGTTCATGTTGTTATTGCTTTCTATGTTTAGAAATCTGAAGAAAAAAAAAATGAATATATTATGCATTTTTTATGCTTGCCGATATTTTCGCCGATAAGATATTTTCTCGACCCTCGCCGATATTTTGTCGATACCGATATTTTCAACACTGCTTGATAGCTTACCCTAGTCTGAGTCAAGGATCTCTTCTAGATGGATTATACTCATCGAGATGTTTCCATTGATATATGGCACACCAAGTAATTCTTCATGGTTTGAGAGATATTCATGTTTGAAGTTAGTAACCCTAGTTAGTGGGATAAAACCCTATGGGTTTGTGGCATGACACTCATAATTTGTTGTGGTCATTGAATAGTTAATAATTAATAAAAAACAATTCTCTTAAAATCCCTCCAACATTCGCTTGTTGAGGACCCTCTCAACTCAAGACATTCATATAAATAATGACCCTCATATCCTCCTATAGTAGGGATTTTGTGGCTTCAAACAGGTCATCATCGTATTTTCGCTATAACGTTTTTTTTGCGAAGCCTCAGAAGCTAAAACTAAAACCCATTTGAGCCAAAATCTTGTTGAACCTCTTGATCAAATTTCAGATCTTGGTTCACTATATTTTCGGAGATATGACTTGAGGAAGTTAAGGATTTTGCAGGCTCTCGAATTCCATGTCAAATAGGTGACATTGGGAAAATAGTCATAATGTTCTTTCTAAGAATTGGATTAAAATTTTGTAAATCATCACAAGAAGAGGATGGAATGTAGCTTGTTGAGTAGCATTTTCAAGATCGAAGGTCGCAACGGCGACACATGACACTTTGTACAAGTTTGCTCTACCAAATCAGTATATAATCAAGCCATCGTGGGAGATTGGGCATAACTCTTTCTTGAAGAATCCAATCTTGACCAGACCTGTGGGGTTGGAAAGAGGACTCAGAGGGCTACCTAAGGATGAAATTTCAGACCCTAGAGATCCAAAATTACATAGATACAATAGATTCAATAGCGAGCTCCTAGAAGGCAAGAAAAAGCATGCATTCAAGGATCACTGCAGTAAGGACCACATATCAACAGTCAAGGATAAGTCTCCTACAAAAAGGTATGTATGATTAGCGTTTACAATTTAATTTTGAATATCATCTCTGATATATGTTTTTGTAGGACAACGTATGTATATACAAGGTCTCAGTTATATCTCTATGTCTCTGTATGTCACAGTTAGTTTTGATACCACATTTCTAATGTCATATTCTTGATACTACACATTTGATGCTACACCAAGTCTGCTAAATCTATATGATGTTGTAAGTTCATGTTACTTGTATTGTCATAGTTGATATAATGGTCTCTACTTTTGTACTTAGAACTTGGTTCATCACAAGTCTTGGGTCTGTCATCAGTTTCTATTGTATATATCTTTAGGTCAGTTTTGGATATAGTCTTGCATAGAGTCCAAGCCTATATCAAGA
This sequence comes from Pinus tabuliformis, assembly GCA_031772625.1. NCBI lineage: Eukaryota > Viridiplantae > Streptophyta > Pinopsida > Pinales > Pinaceae > Pinus > Pinus tabuliformis. The sequence goes on along the minus strand of CM062808.1, from coordinate 727,034,500 downwards.
GTGGGAGTCTTTGTCTACTTCTGCAACAAGTCAACAACAAAAGTGACAAGCATACTTCAAATACGTATTGTAATTTTAATTTGTATTTATTCATTATTATGCACTTACATGTGTTTTTCAGACTGAGGTAAGTTGAAAGGTATTTTGTTTTGTTTTGGGATCGGTTTCATCAGGCAAATTTTGCATGCAGGTAGAAGAAGATTCAAGTACAACTTCAAGCAAGAATTCAAGAGCAGAAGTATCAATTCAAAGGAAGCATTGCAGCGGGATATCCTTTGAAGACATGACAACCATTTGTATATTGTGAAGAAGTGTCAAGGCCAAGAGTCATCATTGTAAAGTTGTAAAATATTCATTTGTAAAAGTGTCATCATTGGAAGAGTCATTATTGTAAAAGAGTCAATCTGCCTAGAGTCGAAAAGGGATTATTGGGAGGTATATGAGTCTTTTTTGGGATGAGGTCATGGTTGGGTTGCAGGTCATAGTGTGATTGGGTGTTTGATCAAAATCATTGTAAATCATATTGTATCGTGGATCATTGTCCCTGGTACGAGAATCCACACTCTTGTCTAATTTCAATCATTATAGGGTGGTAGGGAGGTGCTAGGCTGGTGCATTGAGTCACCTACAGGTTGGAGCCTCTGTACACTTCAAGGTGGTAGGTTGCTCTAGGATGTTGAGGAATCCATTCAGTTGACTACTAAAGAAACCAAGGCTTTGGGGAGTCCTTCCAGTGGGAGCTGGAGAAGAATTCTTTTCTAGAATTCTAAGAAGTTGTTGCTTTCATTTAACTGTAGAAATTTTGAATAATAAACACTTATTCACAGAGATTATCCCAATTATACACTATTGCGGAATACATGCATAATACATAACCTCTTCTACATGGATCATCAATTTAGCAGCATCAAAAACAATGAAACATCAATAGCATGCACACATTAACACAGTATGTAACCCGGAGAAAGCTTACAGCTGAAAACCCCACACTATCTGTATATTAATGATTGAGAACATGTAACATTACATAGTACAATACTCCTCTCAAGTATCCAGCACTATCTCCACCTGTTACACACAAAACTAGCTCAGATCCGAACAAGTCACAGGTTCAAATCTCCTCCGCTGCTTTGCCTGCCTCCACTGCACAATGCTTGAGAATCACTCACTCTAGAAATCATGTGAGCATAGGCTATAATACTTGGTATTGGCCCACATTGCGTAGTACTCATTGGCATAACTCAATCCCATTGATTGTGCAAGATCTCATGCACAACTATAGTCACAACTGATAGCAATCTCAACCTCTAACACCTGTCTCCACTGAACTGTACATGCACTGACATGCAACTAAGTTAACTGATGTATTCTTTAGTTGCTTTATGAGTTAATAATTAATTCACATAACTCATCACTAGTCTAATTGCCGTTAGACTCATTACAACTAATTTAACCAAGTCAAACTGAACACAACTCCATCAACTCCACATCCAACTCCACCAAACTCAATTGCTTGAGTTCTAACTGAAGTCCTGCATGCAATAGCTCAACTGACCCACAAAGAAAGCGTATTTCCTTCTGACAGTTGCATGTGCCACATCTGTAGCTCAAACTGAAGTGCTCCAAGAGGATAAGATAATGTTTATAGTCTAAATATTATTATGAGACAATAATATTTGACTTTTCTATTTTTAGCCTGACAGTCTAAAAATAGACTTTGATCACACCGCTGTGAACCAGAAAGAGAATTCCATCTATTTTTCCCAACATGACCAATCATCCATAAACAACATCCTACAACTCATAGACCATGATCCATATGTCTAAAAATAGACATAGTCTAAAAATAGACTTTGCGCCATAATTTGCCTGCGGGCCCACTTAGTGAAGGCGACTCCTTTCCACTAAGCTCCATCATCTTGTTGCATTCTCAACACTCCCTCTCAACAAGATATGGATTATCAGCAACCTCTATCCTGCCTCGGTGGTATTCGAATTTGCTCCTGGTGAGCGCCTTCGTCAAGATATCAGCATCCTGATCCTCCGTTGGAATGTATGAAAGTAACATGATTCTCCACTGCACATAATCTCTGATATGATGGTACTTGATGTCGTTCGTTGAGATCCCTGCCCATTTTGCATCCTCCTGTCTGTACCAAGATCCATATCCCAATGTGCCTCTCAAATAACACAATACATGCTTTCCTGCCTTCCAGAAGAGCTTGGTTGGCTTAACCATAGCTTGTGAAAGCTGGTTAACAACATAGCATATATCGGGTCGTGTATTGACCAGATACATAAGCGACCCCACCAACTGTCGATAAAAAATGGCATCCACTTCTTCTGCCGAAGTGGCATCCTCCTTCCTCCAACCTCCAAGAAGACGAGTATCAACAGGCTTGCAGCCATGCATGTTGAACTTCTCCAGTATCTCCCGAGCATACTTACCCTGAGAAATAAATAGTCCATCACTGCGCTGCCAAATTTCCAATCCCAGGAAATAATGAAGGAGGCCCAAGTCCTTCATCTCAAACTCCTTAGCAAGATCATCCTTGCATGAAAGTATCAACAACTCATCACCCGTTAGAATCAAATCATCTACATAAAGTACAATGATACGCAACTTACCCTCCACCACAATCTAGTATAGGTTAGGATCTGCCTCACTCTTGGAGAATCCAAGTCCGGTGAAATAGTTGTCTATCCGTGTGTACCAAGCACGTGGTGCTTGTTTCAACCCATACAGTGCTCTCTTGAGCCTACACACATGCGAATCGCTGCTGAAGATCTCAAAACCTTCAGGCTGTTCAATGTACACCTCCTCCTCAATGACTCTGTTGAGGAACGCAGTCTTCACATCCATCTGATGAATGTGCCATCCCATCTGCGCTGAGAGAGCAAGAATCATCCGTATGGAAGAATACCTTGCAACAAGTGCAAAGGTCTCCTCATAATAGATCCCCTCTATCTGTGAAAAGCCTTGGGCAACAAATCTTGCCTTGCACTTCTCCACACTCCCGTCAGCTGCCTGCTTAACTTTGTAGATCCATCTCAAACCCACCACTGATTTCCCTTCTCGTCTAGGAACAATCTCCCATGCACTGTTTATGACAATCGAATCATACTCTTCCACGATGGCATCTACCCATGCAGGATCCTCCACAGCTTCCTCGAAAGAGGATGGCTCAGTCACAACACATTTGCTCATAAGAGCCATGTATCCAGTGTACCGATTAGGTGACTGTCTCTGCCTGCATTGGGCTGTAGGTGGTCCTACAACTTTCTCTGCATCTTGAGCCAGTCGCTCAGCTTCTGTCAAGCGCTTTCGCCCTCTAATGGTTGGCGCCGCATGAGTGGTCTCTTCCACTCCATGAAATTCATCCTGTGGCTGATCCACGTCCTGAAGCTCATCTTTAGGAACTAATAGCTCCTCATCTGCATGCAAGTGTGGCTCCCTCTCAAGCGAACACTTCATGGCTTTCTCCTCCTGAAATTTTATATCCCATCGCACAACAGTCTTACCACTGTCTGGGAAATACACACGATAGTTGTAGGGCATATCAGTGTACCCCACAAATATCCCAACCTCTGCGGTCGGCTCCAACTTCTTCCTGGCATCCTTCGTCACACGCATATAAACGTTAGCACCAAAAATCCTCAAATGAGAAAGATCAGGCTTCTTACCAGAATAAGCCTCCTTGAGTGTACTCATGCCAAGTATCCTGTGAGGAAAACGGTTCTGCACATAAACTGTCGTATTGCATGCTTCCGCCCACAAGTGAATGGGCAGGTCCTGATCATGCAACATCGCCCGTGCAGCACCCACGATCATTATGTTCTTCTACTCAGCAACCCCGTTCTGCTGTGGGTTATGGGGAGCTATGAGCTCTCTTCGAATCCCTTCTGCACTGCAGAAATCCTCGAACTCGCCAGAGATGTATTCACCACCATTATCGCTCCTAAGAGCCTTCACCTTCTTCCCCGAATCCTTCTCAACCAGTGCTTTGAACTCACAGAAATTTGAGTATGTCTCGCTCTTCTTCTGCATGAAGAAGATCCAACACTTACGAGAGAAATCATCAACAAAGATCACATAACACCTGTGTTTTGCTGTCGAAGTTACTGAGAAAGGTCCACACACATCTGTGTGAATTCTCTCAAGGATCATCGTGGCGTGACTATCCTTCTCGTGAAAGGTGGCTTTCACAAACTTTCCCAAAGTACACCCCTTGCACTGATCTGACTGCGCAAGAGTGCCTTTAGGAAGCCCTGTAGTGATCTGCTGCGGTATCTTCAACGCTCCATGGTGAAGATGACCCAATCTCCTATGCCACAACTCGCCATCATCCCGGCTCACCAATCCTTCTGCCTTGCATGTTGAAAATGCAACAAGATGATGGAGCTTAGTGAAAAGAAGTCGCCTTCACTAAGTGGGCCCGCAGGCTATTTTTGGCGCAAAGTCTATTTTTAGTCTATGTCTATTTTTAGACATATGGATCATGGTCTATGAGTTACAGTATGTTGTTTATGGATGATTGGTCATGTTGGGAAAAATAGATGGACTTCTATTTTTGGTTCACAACGTAGTGATCAAAGTCTATTTTTAGACTGCCAAGCTAAAAATAGAAACAGTCAAATATTATTATCCCTTAGTAATATTTGGACTCTAAACATTATCTTATTCTCTTGCAACACTTCAGTTCAAGCTACGGATGCGGCACATGCAACTGCCAAAAGGAAATACACTTTTCTTATGGGTTAGTTGAGCTATTGCATGAAGGACTTCAGTTAGGACTCAAGTGATTGAGTTTGGTGGAGTTGATTAAGGAGTTGATGGAGTTGTGTTCAGTTTGACTTAGTTGAACTAGTTGTATTTAGTCTAACTAAAGAATACACTAATGATGAGCTGTGTGAATTGATTGTTAATTAATTCACTAATTATTAACTCATAAAGCAACTAAAGAATACATCAGTTAACTCAGTGCATGGAAAGTTCAACAGAGACAGGTGTTAGAGGTAAGTGAAAGTGTGAGTTGTGACTATCAGTTGTGCATGAGATTTGCACATGCATGGATTGAGTAATGCCAATGATGATTTCACAGTGTGGGCCAATATCAAGGCAATTGTAGCTTGTGCTCACGTAATTTTCACTTTGGATTGTGCAGTGGAGGCAGGAAAAGTAGCGGAGGAGATTTGAACCTGTGACTTGTTCGGCTCTGAGCTAGTTTTGTATGTAACAGGTGGAGATAGTACTGAGTACTTGTGAGGAGTATTGTACTATGTATTGTTACATGTTCTCAATCATTATAATATACAGATAGTGTGGGGTTTTCAGCTGTATGATTTCCCCAGGTTACATACTGTGTCAATGTGCGCATGCGATTGATGTTTCATTGTTTTTAATGCTGCTAAATAGAGGAGGTTATGTATTATGCATGTATTTCGCAATAGTGTATAATTGGGATAATCTCTGTGAATAAGTGTTAATTATTAAAAATTTATACATGGTATCAGAGCAGAGTTGATCATCAGATCTATTATTCATAAAGTGTTTACATTTTATTTCTTCAGGCAGAGTCTGTAATCGGGCTAGGTAGCCTCTCGATTCATCCTTCCTTTGGAAGGTGAGATATCCGGTAAAAGCCCATATAGTCAATCTCTGTACGAGAAATACTTTGTTCTCACGAATTTTAGATCAGAAACGGTTGAGTTTTGAGCTGGTGGAATTCGAATTTGCAACAATGTTTTCTTGGTGTCAAAGTTGAAATGTCTTTCAACGGATTGCGATTGGAGTATGCTCTTTAAGGCAACTCAAGTTATATTGCATGGAAAGACAGGATGGAGGCGGTGTTATATGATAATGGGTTGAAGGATTTCATAGAGGTTGAGGTCCCAAAACCTACTGATGCTGCTGAAGTTGTAGTTTGGCAAAAGAAGACAACAAAGTGTCGAAGGATTTTGTTGGAGGGTGTGAAGGATCACATTGTGTCCAGCCTGCATGGAAAGGCTTCTCCATACTTGTTGTGGAAAGAATTGACAGATTTATTCCAAAGAAAGAGCGACCAGAGGAAGTTGGCGCTCAAGGATAAACTCAGAAACATTAAGTGTGAGAATAGAGACAGTATGCCCAGGTATCTCATGAAGTTCACCCAATGCTGGGATGAGCTGGGAAGTGTGGGGGTGACTGTCGATGATGAGGACTTGGTGAGCTTGGCTCTCCTTGGTCTTCCGAAGAGTTGGCATTCCTATCAGGACTCTGTCAATGGTCGGGAGAAATTACCAGGATGGGAGAGACTTTGGTCAGATCTTGTGAAAGAGGAGATCAGGAGGAATACAAGGGACGGATCTTCATCAAAGGCATATGATGAAGAAAATTGCACTTTGGCTGCTAAAGCAAAGAAGGGGAAGGAGAAGGGTTTTCTTTCTGAATCTAGTTCTTCCAATGATGGGAAGAAAGTTGACAAGTCGAAGGTGAGATGCTTTCGTTGTCATGAGTTGGGCCATTATGCTACTAATTGCCCAAAGAAGAAATCCAAGAAGGGATCTGGAGAAGGATCTGAAGGTGAGGCACCTGCTTCACAGTTTGAGTTGGATTTCACACTCTTCACATGCATGGTTTCATCCATGGTGGGAAGTGGTTGGTTTCTTGACAGTGGAGCTTCTGTCCACATGACCGGTGACAAGAGTTTGTTCAATACTTTGGAAGAGAAAGATCTCCAGATACTCATAGTGATGGGTAATGATGAGAAGTATAGTGTCTCAGGTGTAGGCACGGTTATTTTTCAGAGGGAGCATGAAGCTCGCCTTACCTTGACCAATGTCAAGTATGTACCAAGACTGAAGAGAAACTTGGTGTCGATTGCGATGCTAGAAGACAGAGGCTGTGATGGAGTCTTCAGTAAAGGAAAGGTTTTCCTTAGACACATCATCACTAGACAGGTGAAGCAGATTGGTTCACGGGTCAAGAACCTATATGCTCTTGAGGTTCAAGATGCATGAAAAGCCTTGAGTAGCGAGGCAACTAATGGAGACTTGGTGGTTGAGAGGGAGTGTATATTACCTCTTAACATGCAGAGCCAAAAAAAGACTCAGACGATTGTGGAGGAGCCACAATTGGTGCAACAGCTTCAGGAGGTTGAGGAGTAGCCACAACAAGGGAAGCTGAGAGGAGATCGAGTAGAGACATCTACTCATGTAGAGACCTCCAATAGGGGGAAACTTCGAGCCAGGTGGGCTGAGGGATCGCATGCAGCCATACCTCCAGGTAGGAGGTGGGGTGATGTGGATTGATCGTCCCAAGGAGGAGGGGCAGGATCCTTGAGGTACCCAACCTCTTGGATGAGACCTTGCTACGGGAGCCCCGATGTGGAGTAGCAGGAACTGACTGATTGGGTAGAGACAGATGCAGATGGAGCGGCAGAGAGAGCGACAGTGTAGGGAATAATAGAGTTCAGGCTTCTATGATCCATATCAAGTTAGGAGAGATTTTTCGGCGAAAATCACAAGGAATATCATTTGTCGACGCGTTTCGAACCAACTAGTGTGGTTCATCGTCAGGACAAGTTGAAGAAACAGATCCAGCAAAGCAAGTTAAATAATCTGAGCAGAGCACCCAACAGCTAACTTGACCAACGACTAGTTTGACTCTAGGACCGGGGTCAAAATTATTTTATTAGTTTAATAAGAAAGAATTAGGACCAAAAAGTATAAAACAAATTTTTGAAGGTTATTTAGTTAAAAAATATTATTAAAAATTAAAAGCTAATCATAATATAGAAGGAAATTTAGTTAAATAAGGGACCTTAAAATATAATTTAAAGGTTTAAAAAATAATCATATTTAAAAATATTATTAAAAATCATAAATTAATTAATAATTAAAAGCAAAGGTAGATACAAAAAAGACCTAATAAAGAAAATCAAAAGGAGGTTAGGTTCGATAGAAGATTAGCTAAAAAGTCAAAGTTAAAATAAATAAAAAAGTAATAATAAACCCATAAATAAATAAAAAGTCAATAAACAATTAAATAAATCAATAAATAAAATTAAATAAATTGGTTAAAATAAATTAGTTAATAATATAAATGAATTAAATGAATGAATAAAATAAATAAAATTAACAATAAAGAAAATTAACTAAATAAATAAATAAATAAATAGAAATAAATAAATAAATAACCTTAAAATATACAATTAAAGGCCTAAGAAATATATAAAATAATCTTCTTTAAAAATATTATTAAAACTTATAAATTAATTAATAATTAAATGGAAAGAAAGTTACATAAAAGACCTAATCATAAAGAATGTCAAAAGGATGTTAGGTTAGTTAGAAAACTAGCTAAAAAGTCTAAGCTAAATAAGAACAAAAGTACTAATAAATAAAATCAACATCAAATAAATACATAAAAAGTAAATAAATAAATCAATAAATAAATATTAAATAAATATAAAATAGCTAAAATAAATTAGTTTTTAATAAATAAATAAAAATAATAATAACACTTAAAATAATAAATAGAATAAAATTAACAATAAAGAAAAAATATACTAAAAACCTAAAGAGGAGGGCGGAAAAACAACTAGAAAGAGAGTGTTGGGACCCAACACCTACTGATTTTCCAGCCATCCTCCCTATTGAGATTGCTTGGCCTTTTTTCAATCTCAAGTGCTTCCCTAAGTTTACGATGATGGAAATGCGAAACCTTAGCAATAACACCGGCCTCCTCAATATAAACATGATGATTGGTTTTCTCAGCATGTTCAGCTAGAGCGGAAGACTTAGCTCGCCTATGCTTCAGGTCCGCTGCGTGTTCGCGAATCCTTTGATTGATGGAGCGACCAGTCTCCCCAATATAAGGGGTCCCACATGAACAAGGGATCATATAAACACCTTTCATATCCTTAGGGTCGATAGGATCCTTCACAGATCTGAGGGACATACGAATGGTGTTTAGGGGCCTAAAGGACACAGGGATACTATGCTTCCTGAGAATCCTTCCAATTCTATCAATGGTCCCCTGGACATACGGAAGATGGACACCTGGAATTCGCTCCTTCGGTTCCCTTTTTGTCAGAGAATTCTTGGAAGCTTTAAGGAAAGCCCTATTTTTAAACATTTTTATAATAATTAAGTAATATCTATTTGTTTTTTATTATTTATTAAAGATTTTATTGTGTGGAGAAGATTGTCTTATGTTGTTTGACCTTTTCCATCTATTTTATAAAACATATTATGTATGTATGAGCTAGAAATAAAAATGAAAAGAGTCATCTAACCAGGCCAAGGAATTGTCCGGACAGCCAAAAGTGGCTGGGGGCAAAAAAATTTCAAAAAATCTTGTAGAGACAGTGTTTGAATCGTCGTTTTGATTGTGGAAATGGATTCAGCACCATCAAAAACGTTTAGGACACCTAAAATTTTGAAGTTTAACAAATATAATTTGGATTTACAAAAATCTTTGCTGGATTTTCTCTAAATATGACCGGAATTTCCATAACTTTCCGGGCAACTCCTCCACCCTCGTTAGACTACGCGAAAATGAAATATCTTGTAAAATATTAGAATAAATTTTATGATTATAAAATCTTCAAAATAATTCAACATACATAATAATAATAAAAAAGAAAGATTATATTCTCTCACATCTCTAGGTTCAACAATACATGGTTTCTAGTGCACAAGTAACATAATTGTTTTTAGAGAAAACAATGCTACTTGTCTACGTCCAAGTGGCTTTTAATTTTTACATGGTGTTTATATTATTAATAAAATTATTATTTTGAGAAATCCATTCTACAATCCAATATAAGGGAAATGTGTAATTCCTTCCATGCTCAACTTAGAATTCCAACATATATCTTTAAAATAAAAATAAAAATAAAAATAATCAATAAAATAAAAACAATATAGACTAAAAAAAAATCTACATATTCAATCAACGTTAATAAATTGTTAATATTGCATGCTAGTATGAAGGAAATAATTCCATTCAAACTTAAAATTGGCATGTGATATTTAAAAAAATATTAATAACCAAAAAAATTAATGAATAAAATATTTGATAATTTTTTCTCACACATCAGAATTCTATTTGAGTATTTATGTTATTTAATACATCACAATATTAGTTCTTAGGGTGGTTCACTTGAAAGTTGGTGTTATGTAAAATATATGAGTAATGAAGTCTCTTGTTCAACTTTCACAGCCTAACATTAAAATAAAGTAAAATAAATATTTAGGGTTGAAATTAAAATAAAATAAAATAATTCATATATATATATATATATATATATATATATGATTGTTACCTATTTAAAATTTATGAATAATAAAAATAATACAAAATAATTTATAATTTTTATTAAATTATGATTAAAGAAATTAAAAGATATAATATTCATTGATAAGAATAAGTTCATGCCACTAATAAGGACTATGATTACATATGTAAAGACACATTAATAGCAAAGTGATTCGAAAGTGGTTTTATTATCTATGACAGTGATTCAACATAAAGGTTCATTAAATGAGGAAGATCATAACTACAACTAGGTATAGATATTGAAATTGTGTGAACTTGACCCATGTCTCCAAATGGATAAGCCTCACTATTAAGTTATAGTCAAAATGTGCACTCATGCTTCAATCATGTAAAAGCTATGGTGTTATGGGATGGTACCTTATGGTACTTGAACCATTTATAAGAATTATTTTTGAGATTGTATTTTGTTATTTTTGTTTGATGTTAGTTGATATTTTTACTTTTCTTTAGAATGCCAATAAGATCATGTGTTGTGGAGGCATTGGCAAATGAATTCTCGAGTTTGAAAAAACGGGGTTACTGAATGCATACTTTAATTAAGGTGGTCGTCTCCATGACCCCCTATTAAGGAACTAGATGAATGTGTTTGACCATAGCTTGGGTAAGGGTTCATCAAGTGAAAGGATAGGGTGTGCCTTTGATGGATAGATTTAGGATATCTCATGTGGGGAGAAGGAAGGAAGGGTACACAACAATCACACCTTAATAACCTTTAGATACCATTAATAGGTTAAATAGGTGGAAACACCCTAATTGTAGGGCAAGTTAAGGGTTATCATCCTATGAATCCAAGACTGATCAAATGGTATGTTGGTAATTAACCCTTCTCTTTCCAATGGTTTTAGAGAGGCTGGTAATAAGGGAGAATCCACAATCTTGATAATGGAAAACATTGATAGGGACTCCTTGGTGGAGTAATAAACATGTAGGGTATCAGTAGGGTGGGAAACCATCCTACTACAATCACCACTAGTAAATAGAAATGAGAGAGTGGAGTCACCACTTGGTTTTAAGGAAAGATTGAGAAACCCCACGAAAGAGGAAGAGAGGAATAAAAAAAGGAGAGAGAAAGTCCAATAAATCAATTAGGGTTTTAATATTAATTAGTTTTCAGAGTCGTAAGTTAATTATGGTTTTCAACAAATAATTAAGAACTAAACAAAACAAGTGTAAACTATGGTTAATTCCTATTCTATTTTGATGAGCTAATTAAATCGTGCTAGAAATATGGACACCCAAATTAGTGAGTTGCTGCAACAATGACCCAACAAGTTGCCACAATGGTGAACCGGCTAGTTTCTGCAATAGTGACCTAGTGAGTTGTCGCAATAGTGACCTAGTGAGTTGTTGCAATGATGAACCAACTAATTGCCACAACGGGTGAACCAACAAGAAAATACCAGTGAATTTTAGCATAAATCTGAACTCAAAATGATTCATTGGTAATTTCTTGCCACTTCACCCATTGCGGAAACTCATCGGGTCACCATTGCGAGAACTACATGATTTCAAATACTTAACAAAAACATGCATTTAGCACATATGTGTAACCAAACTATTGCAATGTCTCCATGAGAACCTACAAAGATCTTTCAGCTCAATATTGTTTCTAATACTTTGATTTGTTTCCTACATACACCATCATTTTTTGTTCAAAGCTCGACATTTCATTAGTTCAAAGAGATATTACAAAAGAGTGTTTTCTGCCCTACTGGTTTGCCCATAGGGAAACCAGAATAGTAGGACAAAGTGAATGATATTTAGGTTGTGGAGACCTCGCTTAACCATATTATCAGATATAAAAAAGAATTTCCCAAAATACATTAGCTTCGCTGACTAACGATTGACATACAAAACAACAAAACTGAGCTTGCAACTATTTAAAGACTTCATTTGCAAAAAACAGTAGAAGCATCCATCAAAAATAACACAAGGTTTCACTTAGCTAGAAGAAGCGTCCTGTGACAAACAAGAGAAGCAAGAATAGTGTGGAACCTTCACCTTAGATCATGTGTGCCTTAACCATATCCTCGAACACGGACATCCTAACCTCACGTATAGCTTCAACCATGAGCATTATGGCCATACTTTGAGTTGTTTCCTACATACACCATATTTTTTTTGTTTAAAGTTCGACATTTCATTAGTTCAAAGAGATATTACAAAAGAGTGTTTTCTACTCTATTGGTCTGTCCATAGGGAAACCAGACTAGTAGGACAAAGTGAATGATATTGAGGTTGTGAAGACCTTGCTTAACTAGATTATTAGATAGAAGAAAAGAAGTTCCCAAAATACATTGGCTTTGCCGACTGACGGTTGAAATGAAAAACAACAAAATTGAGCTTGCAACTACGTAAAGACTTCATTTGTGAGAAATAGAAGAAGCGTCCTTCAAATATAGCACAAGGTTTGAAGATCCCAAACCTTAAAAAATTAACAGATCCAACACACTTTAGTGTTCTAGTTAAAAATGCTTGCAATCAAACATTGAACACGACGAGATCATGAAATGCGACCTTTATTTGTATTATTAACTGAAGAAAATAATACATGCCCATACAATAATATCAGAGCGATTATAATGGCATGCACGACTGCTCATCAAAATAGGAAACCAAAAAAACTGAAGCATAATTGTGGACCCTGGATGGATCCAACAGAGAAATCACACCCACAGGGTTTAAGTACCAGGGATCAAACTGGAAGTAGCCATGCCAAGTTCTCAAGAAAAACACAATAAGATAGATAGCTCAGGGATGATCAAAATTCCTAGCTCCTATCCCCTTTAATAGGATTGAGGGACTCTCTAGAAACCTTATTTTATTATGTTTCCTCAAATAACGAAGGTAAATAATATGGGCAGATCCCATGGGAAAAGACCATGGATAGATTTTGTCGATTTTGATCACATCAAGAAAAGGGAATATTAAAAATCCTCTTGCTCAAAGATTGCTTGCCCTCAAGCAATCCACTTCTATCCACAACAAAAGCATTTGTATACGGATACCTAGATCCCATACAAACTAGTGTGTTATTCCATGCCTCTATGCTAAATGATATTCAATGGATCCTTTGATACCCGGATCTCAAACAATCCTCTAGCCAATCCTGCCCTCAATAAATTCTCTTGGATCCCAAAGCCACCTAAGTCTTGGGACCTATGGATTATGATACCATCTCAGCCCTCCATCATTGCCTGTGTCTAAGGGCCCAATCTACAATATGCCCTTGGCTAAGGGTATCCTCCTAAGAATCATCCCATCAATAGAGTTCCAACTCATAATCTCTCACCAATCTATCCCTGAGAAGGATCTAATGCAGGAATGTATGCACATGGAATAAGTCTATTATGTTGATGTTTCTTGATGGTCAACTCATGTTGCTCCACTCGATCACCCAACGTGATCCATTTGGAGAAGTTTGTCCTGCTCTCCCCAATGTATAAAGGTGGGTTGGTAAGCCTTATTTATGTACTCCTATAGAGGGCTGCTCTGGAACTCCCAATTGTGCTCCTCTTGTTGCCTTGTGAGGGACTTGAGTCGTTCCCCAACACTAAATAGCTTGATCGTTCATTCAACACTTACTCCTATGAGATTCTCAATTTTCCTATTCTCTTATAAGACAGTGTCTCAGACTGTCCAGAATCTTTACTTCAACATCATAAGATCTGTCTTGAAATGCATGATCTTTTCTTGAAAGTCCTTTACTGGAAATTCTGGTGCCCTACTAAATGCCTTTGTATCTGTCTACACCGGATGCTCAACTATCATAGCTCCAACTTGAACCTTTGACCGACTCTCCAGAAATGGCTCATCTTGCATACTATATTTTTCATGTTGCACCTCATGATCATGCTCATCATATCAATTTATTACCATTGGCGCCTCACTTAAGTCTCCTTGAATGTCTTCTTCCTGGCCTTCTCCACGTGTGGGGACAATCTGTTGTTCACCCTCTCTGGTTGTCAAACATGGATGTACTAGTGGACTGTTATCTACACTTGATTTCCCATACTCTTTATGGATGTCCTCCTAGATATCTATGGACTCAACTGTACAAGAGTCTACCACATCGTTAGGATGAATTACCTCCTTCCTTTCCCCATGTACTTTGTCAAGCTGATTGATTATCATCGACTTGTCCTGCAAGTCTCTTTGAAAAACATTGTGTTGTTGCTCACCATCTATACTTGACTGCTCGGATCCTTCGTGGGTGCTCTCCTAAAAACCAATGAACCAAACTATAGATGAATTCCCATGATTTGAAGGAGTCTCCAACTTTTCTTCCCTTGTTGCCTCCTTATCACCTGGACATGAATGGTTAAGTGCCCAAGGTCCCTTATAGATAAAACATAGTCCTCTCCTTCTTAGTTCATTCTTGTTGTAGGTTTTACTACCTTTGTTCTTGCTTCCTCCATCAATCATTTTAAGCTCCTTCTTAGTCAACACCCTTCTGAGAAATTTTATGTTTTGCATGACCAACTTCTCCACTAGATCATAGGCAACTAGTGATACAATTAGTTCCTTCCTCCAAATGGTCAAAAGTTTGGATCTCAATATCTTGCAGATGTTGACATCTCCTTCTACGAATAAGGACACAATCTTTTGCATGCTTATTTTGACATGGTCTAGATGAGTTGATGTAATGTTGGTGTAAAATTTATGGAATACCTAAAAGATTAAGTCATCACATTCTAGATTCAACATGAATGTGCCAAATCTAAACTTTGCCATGAGTTCTAAGATTTTGCGCTGCTTCTGAAAGGTAGGAAGCATGATGTTGTTCAACCCTTGAAGGGCTTCTACTATCAACTGCAATATCTCCCTCATGATATCATTATTGTAAGGCAGTAGTGGTGATGTTAAAGTTATGATCCTACCGAGACAAGAAGAAACTGTGAGCCCGACCTCTTCACAAGGATGTTCCCAAAGTTTTGGTTGAATCAACGCAACCATGGATGACCTGAGAGCTCAAGTTTCTTCCATTATGGCTACCCCACCTCAGAGAGACATGTGTCTAATTCTTCCAATTTATGAAGTTCTATGACTGACTTTCTTCGTTGCAATTCAGATCCAAGTGTGAAGAGCTTAAATCCTCTTCCCCATCGTTCCTTCACTTCTCATGGGTGCTTTGACTGCCGAATGACATGGATTATTTTCGAGAATGGTCTACTGCTTTGACCATAATTTTGGTCTAAGAAGGTATTGTTGCGTAAATGACCATGGGTAAAAAAAAAACATCACTTTATTTACAAATAAAGCATAATAAATATACTGATCTGATGGTTGTATCTATGTTATTTTTATAACCATGAAACAATTTCAATGATCAACATTACATAATCACTAAACGCTGTTGCTTTCGTTGTGTTGTTTATAACTTGGCACTTTGTTTCACTACCATACTATGTTGATGAGGATTAAACAATCTCAACACTCGTCATAACTTAAACAATAGACATTATTTCTTTTGTTATGTTCTTTGTAACACAAAACTGCCATCTTACATGACTCTGCCACAAACACTAATTGTATAACCAGGTCAAGTTATACTCATATGTTTCTTATTGATCTCGTACTGAAACTGGAACTCCCTTTGGAAAACAATGTCTTGTTCCTCCCTACCACGAGATTGGTGCCCAACTGTGTCTCCCCCCGTGCTGTCCTCACAAGAAATGTATTAGTAACAACTCTGCGAAGTTAGCTTCTATGACTATCTAGTACTAACTAGACTTAGTCCAAGCCTTGTTGTTGGACGAATCCATTTGACATTTAAGCACAGTTCCTTGGCACAATTATTTGCTTGTTTCCATTCTCTCCTTTTGGTTACCTTAGGTACATACTACCCTATTGGTTTTTCATTTTTTTTCATTCTCAAGGAGAGCTTATGGGCAGGTATGGGTAGGTCACTGCCTGACCCATAACTAACCAACCACCCTGACATGTGAGGCACAATTAGGCATGATTTTTGAGGTGAGTTGTTAAAAAATTCCTACATCATTATAAACATGATTTTCTTATAAAAATAAAATCAAATATTTCCTACTTAACATTTGACCTTTTCTAAGTCTGTCAGCATTATCATGTCTTTTAACTGAAGTAACTATTATTTACAATTTTCGCAAGGGATGTTATATCTATTTACTAGGTCCACACCAGCCTCTATTTCCTAATCCGGCTTTGGCAGGGACTTGCTACTCTGCAGCCATCCTTGTTAGAGTTAGAAGTTAACACATTGCATTTGTCTTTTTGCCATGTTTTTATGGTTATACATGGTAAGTATTTAACTTTGATAATGTTTTATGATTTGAAGTTAACATATATATTTTTATTTTTTATTGTTATAATTTTTATAAAATAAATATCACAAGTTAACATATATATATTTTTATTCTTTATTGTTATAGTTTTTATAAAATTAATATTATATACAAAATATTAGTTTTGTTTAAAAATTTACAAACTAAAGCAAAGAAAGAGATAATGCTTCCTATAAAATTAAGGTTAAATCATTAAAAAATTATAGATAATTTGAATTGAAGAAAGCTAAATAAAATGGTGTTTCTTATCAAGATAGGGTTGAACTATTATTAATATAAAGCATTATAATTGAAAGTGTAGATTTTTTTCGAAGAAAAATGTCTATTATTTCTATTTAGATAAACAAAACATACCTATCATGCTTTCCCATCTCTAAAAAAAAATTGAAGAACCTTCTACAAATGTTTTAAACGAAAATTATGCTTTATACATAGAAATATTCATCTAAACTTCCTATAGGAAGATATAGATCCAAGTACTCCAAGTAGGTGAATATATTAAAACCATGGTTTATGTAAAGTAGAAGAGTGTACTTGGGAACTATTACCCACCACCTATGGGTGACAACCATAGGAAAAAAATTTCTCCTAGATGGTCCTCATGCGGTAGCCAACAACCTCTTGTAGCCACTAGATAGCTCGATGTGCCACCATCTCTGCCACCTGAGCCAATCATTATGCTCTCTGGCCCATCTGTCATGATCATATGTTTGAAGGTGGGCCTTCCAAGCTTGAAGGTATGGCTTTCATTATGTAGTTGGGTACTTTTGTCTACTTATCATGGACACTTTTGGGCATGGATTAGTGGGGGAATTTGGTGGAAAGAATGGGCTTGGTTTATACTCTTGTCCCCTTGTCCAACTTGGCGGTTAACCTTGTATCCTAGTCCCATGGGATCTCCTCTATTTTCTACTAGCTTTAGGAGTGACACTACATGGGAAACCCCAATTTTGGTTGTGTGGTCCCGCTTCCCAATATCACATACATCACTCTCCTCCGCTCATTATAGCCCCTTTTCACATATTTCCCATTTGGGTCCACATTTGGCCATTGGGTGCACAAGGAGTTAGCCTCCCCCTCCCCTTGTCCACACTTTGGGTCGGGCCTGAAACGATGCCCTCGAGGTTGATGCAAATAAAAATAAAGTTGAAAGCATAATTTGGCCACATACAACAGGAAATGTACCACAAAATGCAAAAGATGTTCGAGGCATTAAAATTTAGTAGGTGGGCAAAATCCAAACATGAGCTCTACCCTTATCATGGTCATCACCTTAGTTCCTAAAGCCCCTATATGAGTTGCCTGCATCATTAAGGAACTAATGATTGTCCCAACCCTTGGTGGGTGATGAACTGCCCTACCCTAAGGGGGTATCCATTGTTATATCATTCACATCATGCTCTCATTCCCTGGAGCCCCAAGCAGTTATAAAATAAAAACAAACAAAAGGTAAAAGACATATGAAGAAGGGTGGAAAAATAAAGGTCAGGGTAACTCATGTGCCACGATTGCCCCCTTCTACATCTATACACCCAAGTGTGGGCTTCCATCATCATATCTACCCTTGTACCATAGCATGTGGCTTGGAGGCTTCCCCTAATACCCCACTCTGTTCCATCATTATGTCACATGACACCTACCATATGACGGATGTACCATGGACCTATCACTCCCTTAGAGGTTGAAACCACCTAAGAGGGTCCTAAATTAACCTCCTTCTAGAACTTGGAGACACTTGTACACTCTAAAGCCCATTATGGAAGGGCATGCCACTATGAAGTGCCCATTAGGTTCCATGATTTTTAAGCTTATCTGCTCAATTGCACTAATGAATTGTGTTCTAGAAGGCGAGGAGACACATTGGATCATATATAGGATTGCAAGAGGGTCTTCATCTTGGGGTTTAGTCTCCCTATACAAGGTCCAAGCCCTCCAAAGGACCATATTGGCATTTGTAGGGTGTGTGTTGAGAGCTATGGGCCTCTACTATAATAGAGAATAGATAGCCATGCCATGGGATCCTTCAGCACCATTTGTTACTTTCTCATGTCCCACTTATTTGATGATGATGTTGCACTTGGACCACCTTTCCCAAGCGACTACACACATTCACCACACTTGAGAATTGATCTAGGGGCCATATGAGGTTTTGTCTCACCATGGGAGACAAGGGAGGGCTTGCACCATTGTTCCAGCCCTTGCAGATGAGTTACATGCTTGTTTGATTCAGTTGGAGACCCATGACAATGCTTTTATGCCCCCACAACCACTTGGGAGCACCACAGGTCATTTTCTTTGAGATCAAGGGGTCAACCCTTTAACCATTATTATTGGAGCCCTCCTATTCATTATGGCACTTGAGGGAATAAACTAGGGCTTCCAACGACCCTCGTAACTATTGTATTATCATTTTGGTCATCTTGAGAGTCTTATTTTTCATATTATGGAGCTATTTGGTGGGCTTGTCACCAAGAGGATGTTATTTTACATATTATTTTTATTATAGGGGCATCATTAGGCTAATTTAGGCTATTCAAACTCCTTAAATGATTGTATAAATATAAGAGAGGTGTTCTCTCTCAATCATCATCACTTGGATTTGTATCTCTCTTCTTGAGAATTTCGCTATAGCTATTGATGGACAAATTGGAGGATCTTTAATGCATTTTGATGTTTGGATTGATGTTATTATGTCTTGGAGTTTCTCTCTTGAAAATATGATGGATGGATATACTCTTTTTTCTACTTAAGTTTCTATTTTATGCAAAATTTTCATTATATGTCTAAAGTATGAAATATTGCATCATGATGCTGCTTGTGCTCTTAATTTATGCAAAAAAACTCCAATTTCTTAGTATTCTTGATCTATTGCATGTGTCCATAAGAAGTTAGCCTCCCCCTCCCCTTGTCCACACTTTGGGTCGAGCCTGGAACAATGCCTTAGAGGTTGATGTAGCTAAAAAGAAATTTAAAGGCATAACTTGGCCACTCTCAACAAGAAATGCACCATAAAATGCAAAATATGGTTAGGACATACAAATTTAGCATGTGGGAAAAAACCATCATGAATTCTACCCCTACCATTATGGACATCACCTTGGTTCCTAGGGCCCCTCATATTGGCTCCCTTCATCATTAAGGAACCCATAATTATCCCAACCTTTGGTGGGTGATGAACTGCCCTACCTTAAAGGCGTATTCATTGCTATATCATTCACATCATGCTCTCATCCCCTAGAGCCTCGAGCAATGATAAAAAGAAAAATCAATAAAATACAAAATGCATATGAAGAAGGGTGGAAAAAAGAAGATTAGGATATCTCATGTACCACGATTTCTCCCTCCTACATCTATACACCCAAATGTGGGCTTCCCTCATCATAACTATCCTTGCACCATGGCATGTGGCTTGGAGCCTTCCTTGATGCCCCACTTTGTTCCATCATTATATCACGACACCTACCATATGACGGATGTACCATGGACCTGTCACTCCTTTATAGGTTGAAACCAATTAATAGGGTCCTTGATTAACCTCCTTCTTGCAGTTGGATACACCTATACACTCTAAAGCTCATTATGGAAGGACATGCCACTATGAAGTGTGTAACACCCCCACCTCCCAGGTCCACCCAAGCAGCTAACTAGCTGGGAAAACATGTGATGAGAGAGGTTACTATAAGGGATTCAATCTCCTTGGTGACCTTAAGGAAATGGAATTGATGAAATATTACACATAGTCATCCAAAATCATCAACAGAACCCTCAGGAGACAAGTCAGCGACTCAGACAACCTGTCCCTGGGTCCCATTGTTGTTCTGGATCTCTTAAGCCATAGTTTCTCCCATGCTATGGGCAAGGAAGCGACCAAAAACCTAAAGTTGCTCTCAAAGGCCTTTGTGCCAGCAAATGTGGACTTTTCTCAGCAAACCTATGCTAGTGACCTCGCGATTTGAGCCACTTTTCTAGCCCAGAATCTCGGCCTCTACCCAGAACTTTCTACAACCTTTAGAATCCATCTAAGACATGATAACAATGTTGATAAAGAAAAAATAAACCTTAGGACTAAGCCTAAGCATCCCCACCCGGGACTGACATTCTATCAAACACTTGGCATCAATGCAATCTATAGGTCTAGGATACAAGACAGAGCATAAATGACTAAAAGAACTTATGAAACATAACTAGAAGGATCACCTCATTCTCCATTGAACTATCATACCATCAATTAGGTCTTGCATCCATCCATTTAACAATTAAAAGTAAATACATGAAATAACCATGACATGAACTAGTCACATAACCATGCTTATAACCAGCATTAAACCATATAAATATCAGAGATATGACAGCCATTAAATCCACATGTAAACAAGTACAAAAGTAAGAGAACTTAACTTTTATTAATCATAGGCAAATCCGACCAAGTTCGAGACTTCCACGTACCACCCGACCATAAACATGGCTGAACCAAATCTCTCTTTCATCCAGTCACCCCCATGCCATATTCCAAGCATGAATGTGGGATCTCATAGAAAAACCAATCCAAGAACAACCAAGGGAATCCAGAGGTTAAACCACCTCCACCCTCACCAAACCATGATCACACCAAAACCAGTGCTTCGATCACAACCGAACCGAACTTGGAATGCCATCCGGAATCCATCACTATCCTTGAGGAATTTTTCCATCTCCTTGTCTCTCAGGCTTTATCAAAATCTAGTCCCGGATCACTAGGCCCTAAACCAAGAGCAATCTCTCAGGATTTATCGCAATCCAAACCCAGATCACTAGGCCCTAAACAGAGACTTCTCCCTCAGGATTTACCATGTATCTCGCCAAAACTAGTCAAGGGATTCCTATGCCTTTGGAAATGAACTTTGAAACCACCTTCGCCCCAGATTCTAAAATCCATCCAGCAAACCAAAGCTCAAAACCGAAATAAACATCCCAACACCATGGAATTCAAAAAAGGCAAGGTTAGGCCCAAAACCACTGTCATAACCCTGCAAAACCATGCCATCGACAGTAAGAGAACCATACACCAACATGCAAAGACATGCATGTCCAAACTAGCTAGGAAATCACACATGCAAAAGGTTACCTACTCTTCTTCCTTGATCCTTTTTTTCCTTCCTTTCCCTTTGCTTGCTTTTCCTTCCTTGATCCAAAGCTAGAGTGCTCCAAGAAAACTCTAAGTGACCAAGAGTGAGAGAGAGAGAGAGAGAGAGAATAATGAGAGAGCTCCAAAATTGAACTAACAAAAGCTTACTTACTGATCCTCAAAAGCCTTTTTATTAATGAGGCCTCTAATTTCTTCATTTTCCATTATTTTCCTTCAATTTCCTCCTCACATGCAACCTGTGACCTTTCACCTTTTCTCCTAATTTCCTTAATTTTCATAAATAAATGAGCCAAAAATGCATTTTTTCCTTTTAATTCCTTTGCCTTAGCCTTTTCCAATTTTCCTTAGCCAAAACACACATATAATGATGCCCACTAGGATATCTTTGCCCAACATTCAGCTTGGAATAAGTGTCCCTTAACTGTGGTCTTATTTTGACTTTATTAACTTTTATTACATGAAATTTTCAGGAGGGATGTTATAGAACCCTGCCCATTTGGGAACACTCTCCTCGGTGTTAAACCACACCATGACCTCAGCAAAACCGCTGAAAAATAAACATACTACCCATGGAGCTTTATAACTTAGCTCGTTGCAGTATTTACAATGAAAGACCTGCTCAAAAGCAAAGCAACATGAAAACATGACAATATAACAACCATAATAATCTGACACCCATACCGCTTATTGGAGCATTATAACTTAGCTCGTGGCAGTATTTACATCCATGTACATATACACACATATACCAAAACATCAGCAAAGCATATGCCAAACATATACCAACATCAAACCAAAATTGCTTTGCCTCAACCGAAAAACAATGAAGGATACAAAGCCCACATCTAATTTGCATCTCCCATGTAGCTTCTTCAGGGCCAAAGTGCTTCCATTGCACTTTAACTTGCTTTATGGCTCTATTCCTGAGCATGAGATGTTTTCGCTGCAATATGCACTGAGGCTCCTGCTGGAACTCTCCTTCTTGCTCCACCTGCAATACAAACCGATCAATAACATGATCAACATTCTTTATATATTTCTTAAGCAATGAAATATGGAAAACATCATGGACTTAACCTATTGGAGGTAGTGCAAGTCGGTATGCCACTAGTCCAATCCTCTCAAGGATCTTGAAAGGCCCGCAATACCATGGTGCCAACTTGGCACATGAACCAATCCTCAAAGATTTTTTCTTGGGCTTGATGCACAAATACACTTGCTACCCAACCTGAAACTCCTTGAGTACCCTGTGTTGATCTGCATAACTCTTATGTCTATCATGTGTTGCCTTTAGATTCTTGTTTATAACCTGTGTTCCCTGCTCCATGTCTACCAAATAAGTACCCTGTTCACTGGATCACTCTAGTTGATGGAAGTATTACAACTACGTCCATACAATGCCTCGAAAGGACTCATCCTCAATGACTCTTGATAACCATTGTTGTATGTGAACTCAACTAGTGGAAGATACTCCTCCAATTTCTTCTACTGGTGTATCACGTACATCCTCAACATATCCTCTAAGATCCTGTAGACCCTCTCTATCTGTCCATCTGTCTACGAATGATAAGCCACGCTGAAGGCCAACTCTAGCCTGCAAACAGCTCCTTCCAAAACTTGGAAGTGAACTTCGCACCTGTGTCTGACACAATCTTCTTTGGAACACCATGCAGTCTCACTATCTCTCTGATGAAAACCTATGCTACCTCACTAGCTAAATATGTAGTTTTCACTGGACTAAAGTGAGCTACCTTGATTAACTTATCGATCACGACCATAATAAAATCATGCTGCTTTACTATCCTCAAAAGACTTTTGATGAAATCCATGGAAATGAATTCTGGAATCGAAATAGTCTGTAGTATACCACCCAGATGCTTAGATTTTGCCTTTACCAGTTGACAATCTAAACATCTAGCCACAAACTCTGCCACTTCCTTCTTTAGATTCGGCCAATAGTAGAACTTACTAACTGTTGTCAACGTCTTCTAATATCCTAGATGACCCGAGTATGGCTTGGCGTGAAACTCCCTCAAGATAAGCTTCTTGAACTCACTACAATTCGGCACATAGATCTTGTCTCTAAATCTCACCAAACCATCTGTCGTGAGATGATAGTCTGCATCCTGATCACTTGTGCCTCTACTTGCACCTGTACTTGCTCTCTGCTATAAGCTGTGCATGATCTTCATGTATTTTTCATCCCGCTGTCCTTCCTGTGGGATCCTATCCTGTAACTTTGTCCCATAAGAGCTCATAGCTATTATATGATTTACCTATACCTTCCTACTAAGAGCATCCACAACCTGGTTCTCCTTCCCTTTGATGTATCTGCTATCGAATTCGAACTCACTAAGGGTGGCCAACTATCTAGATTGCCTTGCATTTAGATTCATGTGATCAAACAAATATTTCAACCCATTGTGATCGCTCATCAATGTGAACCTCTTACAAAGAAGATAGTGCCTCCACATCCTCAATGCATGTATAATCATTGTTAGATCAAGGCCATGCGTTGGATAGTTCTGCTCATACTCATTCAATTTTCGTGACTCATAGCACACTACCTGCCCTTCTTGCATGAGAACTCCACCAAGTCCTCTCTTGCAAGCATCTGTACACACTACAAACTCCTTATCCAGATCCGCAATCTTTAGCATTGGTGCATGTGTCAACAACTGCTTAAGCTACTCAAAACTAGCCTCACATTCTTCTGTCCATTTGAACTTCTTACCTTTCCACTGCAATGATGTGATAAGATATGCAATGCGTGAGAAGTTCCCGATGAACCTCCTATAGTAGCCTTCCAATCCCATAAATGATCTCACCTGATCCACATTCTTAGGAGCTGCCCACTTCATGATGGCCCTTATCTTTTCTGGATCCATTGCAATGCCATCTTTGGAGACAACATGCCCCAAGTAATGTACCTCCGTCTGAAAGAAGTTTCATTTGCTAAGATTAGCATACTATTGATGCTCTCTGACGAGCCTCATCATTGAGCAATTATATGGGCCTTTATTGGCCTTAATTCACCTCCTAACTTAGTCAAACCAACTATTCTCACAACTTATTGCATACTTTTGATTATATTTTGTTTATGAAATGAGTTAGAGTTGGATATTTTTCTTTGTGGTCTAATGTGCATGTAATGCAGGAATAAAGGATAAAAGCAAGGGAAAATGTAGGTAGAAAGGATAAAAGCAAAGAACTATGGCAAAGACCTTGGTAAAACTAGAATGGGACAAGGGAGAGTAATTATAGGAGGTAAATCCTCCTCATTTACTACCCCTCCATTCGAATATTCCTTCACTAGCTCGGAGTGCACACGCCATCACTTTGAGGACTAGAAGACAACTGAGCAAGGAAAAGGACAGAAACTAGTTTATCAGATGTATAAGTATAGAGGCTTAGGACCTCATTAGGATTCAGACTTCTATTGTAAAACTTTGTTTTATTTCTAAGGTGCAAAGACTTGTGACAATTTGCTCTGTAATTGATGGTTTTTATAATAAGAATGAGTTTTGTTTAAGCCATCTTTGAGTTAACTTCGAGGGCTGAAGCTCTTGGGTTAGGGCCCTGTTATCACCCAAGAAACTCTCCTAGGTTGTAGCTCGGAGATGCTTGGGAACATTACAATTTCAACTTATTGTTGCAAATGGATGAATGGAAGAGATGATGCTTGTTCAAGCCAGATAACCACTTCTACTTTGCTTGACTCCAGACATGCATGAACACCCCCAGACTACAAGGCTTTAGACCACCAATTACTCACAATTTAAGGATTGGGTGAATATGGAGAATACTGACCACACCAGCAGATGCACAAGACCATGTGATGGTCGGCTGCAACTAGTAAAGAAGTCTGTAAATCTAATTCCCCAACATGCAGACAAGATGACAGTTCTCTGGCATTAGGTGAAAAGAAACCTGAATAACTCATTCACTGATACATAAAAGACTTTAACAC
Source organism: Pinus tabuliformis (assembly GCA_031772625.1). NCBI lineage: Eukaryota > Viridiplantae > Streptophyta > Pinopsida > Pinales > Pinaceae > Pinus > Pinus tabuliformis. The sequence continues at coordinate 727,008,761 of CM062808.1, read as the reverse complement.
AGAGGTAGGATGACAGCTCCCCTAATGCTAAATATCAAGAGCTCAGAAATACAGCATATCAGGCACAGCTTAGAACAGAAGGAGAATGAAAAGTGAGCAATTAACAACAAAAGAAGCTTGTATTAGCTGAAAATGAAGATGAGACGCTGCAAGTATCAAAATAGTCACAGTCTCCAGAAGTTGAACCTTACATCAAAACATCAACCATCAACCCTGATTACATCTTCTTTGTGGGTATATATAGAGTTTTATTACAAAGGCACTCGGCCATTCTAAGTATGGAGGGGTCATAATTGACCACCAACCACTTTAACTGCCTGATGGAGTCTGAGTGCGATTGCTTGCTGTAGTGGATGAATTTGATCTTCTCGGGTGCTCTGTTGTCCTCTTAAGTGGCTGGAGTGTCATATGGGATGAAGTCCCATAAATGTTAAATGCATTTATCTGTTCGTGCTCTGTCCTTTTCCTTCTCGGCCATACTGTCTGTTGAATGCGGTTGTTGAGGAGGAAATGCACCTGGTACTGGTAGACTGGTCACCTTCATCCTTCGAGAGCATGGAACAGTTAAGAGACGCGAACTGCACAGCAGGTGGACGAGTAGGAGGAAGGAGAAGGGTCGGTCGTTGGATTAGGAGGATAGACGGTGGAGATGGCTTGGTGAGGGATATTGGAAGAAGCGGGAGTGGAATGAGTGTGGGCCATTGGATCTTGGCGGAGCTGATCGGGCGGCGGAGGAGTGATCGGGCGAGTCGCTTTATCGGGCGCGACAGGAGCCGTTGGATCGGGTTTTTGGTAATTTTGGGCCTTTATGTATGGCGATGTGCGATTGCGATCGGATCGCATCGCAATATCGCATCGACGGAAGCTGAGGGGCGTGACCTTAATACACACATGGATGCGATTTGCGATAGCGTTTAAACGCGAACCCGATAAAGGAATTAATCGTTTTTGGGACTGATGAAGGGAGAATGAGTGGTGCAAGGGAAGGAGAAAGTGACCGTTATGAGTCTCTTTTGGGTGTGACCATGGACCAAGCTCACTTCCGGCCTTTAGAAATCAAAGATATGTAGCAGAGCTAACACTAGCTCCTTCTGGGGATGAGATCCTCCCTGTGAGGTCTCAAGAACTACAGATCGTTGCCTTCCCTGTGAAAACCAAATTAGCAAAATTTCCTAGTGTTCCATTGGGTATAGAGTCTTATTAAGCTTACAACTAAACTAATAAAACAACATATTTACAACTTTAAGGCCAAAGACCTTAAATAACATAAACTTTCAGAAAACGCCCATTAACTAGGCCATCAAAAACTGCTTCTCCCTTCATGCTTTGCAGCATGAAAGTATTGTTCCCTTGGATCTGAGAAATGATGAAAGGCCCTGTCCAAAAAGCATCAAACTTCCCATGGTTGCCTTTCTTCTCTTTCAGTGCATCCCACTTAAGAACCAAGTCTCCAACCTGAAAATTATCTGTTTTTGTCCTTCTGTCAAAAGCTTCCTTGATCTTCTTTTGATGTGTTGCAGACTTCTCCACCAGCTGTTCTCTGATTTGATGTACCCCTGCTAAATCAGTGATCCTTTTTGTCATGTCCTCTTGCTCACTCTTCTCTTCTTGCAAGAAATTTTCCATGGGGAGGCTTAACTGAATCGAGAATACAGCCTCAGTGCCATATACCAGCTTGAATGGAGAATTCCCTGTGGATTTCTTGGTGGTCACTCTGTTAGCCCACAGTGCATACTTGAGCTTAGAATCCCAATTCTTTTTGTTGTCTTCCAACAGCTTTTTAATTATCCTTATCAAGCTCTTGTTGGAAGATTCTGCTAGGCCATTGCCTTGAGGGTAATATGAGGTGGAATGAACCAGCTTAATGCCCATTGAGTCACATGTCCACCAATTCATTTGCCCTGAAAGCTGTTGCATTGTCTGCAATCAATTTATATTGACAGCCAAATCTAGTGAATATATCCTCTATTAAGAACCTCATGACCACATGATGATCAGCTTTTCTGATGGGGATGGCCTCAATCCATTTAGTGAAGTAATCTGTGGCTACTAGTATCCATCTGTGCTGGCCACTAGAATGTGGATTGATTTCTCCAATGAAATCCAAGCCCCACTGCTGAAAAGGGCCATTAGCATGTATAGGTTTTAGGGGCAGGGACTTCAAGTGCTGCTTCCCTTCAAATCTTTGGCACCTGTCACAAGATTTAACAAATGAAAGAACATCAGCAAACAAGGTGGGCCAATAGTACCCAGCTCTGAGGATTTTATGGGTTGTAGTTTTCCAATAATGATGTCCTCCACATATGCTGGAATGAAACTGCTGCATCACTTCCACAAATTGTTCTTTGTCTAGACACCTCAAAAGAATTCCAGAGGGGTCTCTCCAGTAGAGCAGATTTTCATGAATGCAATATTTAGCTGCCCTGAGCTTAATAGTTCTAGCTTGGCTTGAACTAAGGCCTGGAGGAACTTCTAGCTTCAGCAAGAATTGAGCTATTGCAAAGTACCAATAGCAAGAAGCTAGATTTTCTGCCAATGACTGATTTTTCTCTGGTTTAGCTGTTTTTTCTTCTGTCTGACCCTTCTCTGAAATTGTGTTTATGAGATTTATGTCCAGCATTCTACAATTTTCTTCAGCCATTAATTTGGCAAGGCCCTGACCTCTGACCAGTTTGGTGGGCTTCAATTCTATGTTAAATTCAATGAGCTTTGCAATCCATTTAGCCCTTCTTCCATCAACATCAGGCTGTATTAGAACATCCTTTATTGAAGCATAGGGTACATATGCAATTATCTTAGAATGAAGAATGTAGATTCTGAAAGTTTTCAAAGATTTGATAAGAGCATATGCCTATTTTTCAATGATATTGTACCTCAGCTCAGCATCCCTTAAAGTTTTGCTGAAAAATGCCACTGGATGCTCTGAGCCTTCTTCATCTACTTGCATCAAAATTGCTGCAAGGGTGTCGTCAGAGGAAAACGAAAATATATGGAGCTCCTTGCTGTAATCTGGGCTAACTAAAGCAGGAGCTTCCATAATAGCTTTTTTAATGGATTCAAAGGATCTTCTTGCTACATCAGTCCATTTAACTTCTGATCCTTTTTTCATCATGGAGGTAATGTGCTTTACAAGTTCTGCAAAATTTGGGATAAACCTCCTTACAAAATTTATCTTACCCAGAAAGGACTGAATATCCTTCTTCGACCTCGGGACAGAGAAGGTCTGTATTTCTCTTACTCTTTCTGGGTCGATTCTAACACCTGCAGTAGAAATAACATTTCCTAGCAACTTGCCCTCTTCCAAAGCAAACTGTGACTTTTTAGGATTGACTAAACTCCCAAACCTTCTGCACTTCAGGGACACTTTATTCAAATTCTGCAAATGGTCTCGATGGCTATTGGAGTACATTGTTATATCATCAAGGTAGATAAGGACAAACTTATCCTTCTCTCCTACAAATACTATATCCATAGCCCTCTGAAAGGTGGCTCCAGCATTGAACAACCCAAAAGGCATCTTGGAATACATAAAGGTGCCCCAAGGAGTGGTGAATGCAATCTTCTCTTAGTCGTCTGAATGTACAAGAACCTAGTTATATCTTGAAAATCCATCCAGGAAAGACATCACTTTGGCTCCTGAGACTTTCTGAAGTAAATGCTCCATCTTGGGTAGAGGATAATTGTCTTTCTTAGAGCATTTGTTTAAGTTTCTGAAATCAACGCAAAGACTGATTTCTCCACTTTTCTTCCTTACCACTACCAAATTGGCTACCCACTTTGAATATCTTAGAGGGACTATAATTTTGGTAGCCAGCAATTTCTTGATTTCTTGGGTCTCAGCTTCTGCTTAAAAGGGATGGTGTCTTTCTCTAAAGGGATTTTATGCTAGATGATCTTTTTGTCATATGTTTTTAGGTCACTATATTCCCAGGCAAAGACATCAGCAAATTGCTTCATTAAATTGCAGTATTCAGAACTCTGGGCAGCAGATAGATGGGTGGACAGATTTATGTATCTTGGCTGATCTGGACTCCCTATGTTATGCCTATGTACTGTAGATTGGTCTTCTTTTTGGGCAGCCTTATAAGGCACATCATTCTAGTCAAACAGCTTCTCTAAAGGGACTAGGCCTTTAGGTATATGATTGCTGGGTAGTTGGACAATGCTATCTTTGCCAATTTTGTTTCTAAGCCGGGGCTGGGGATTTTCTTCCAAGGCTTCATTTTCTTGATCAATTTGCATTTCAGAGAATTCGTCAATGACTTGCAGAAACCTATTCACTTCATCATCATCTTCAAAAACTTTCCAATGCTGGACATTATCAGGCAAGGATGGTCTATATTTCATTTGGACTTCATAAACCAGTCTGGGAGGCATGGGAGGGATAAACATGCTAGCAGACACAGCAAGGGAATCAACAAGCTTATTTCTGACTCTAGGGATATATGAGATACAAAAATTATCAAAAGAATCTTTGAGTCTCCATACCTCATCTCTATATGCTTTCAACCTTGGGTGCTTTGCTTGAAACGTTTTGTTCACTTGCTGAATGATAAGATCAGCATCTCCAAACACCTTTATGTTTCTGATTTCTCTGTCTTTGCCTATGTTAAGGCCCAATACCAGAGCCTCATACTCTGCTATATTGTTGGTGACTTGAAAAGCCAGCTTAAAAGACAGATGTGCGATTTCTTGTTTTGGAGAAATTTGCACCACCCCTACTCCTGCGGTCTCCCTCGAACATGCTCCATCAAAGAACATTTCCCAAACCTGATTTCCTTGCTCTCCCTCGGCCTGATTCACTGGTTTCTTGATATGCATTGAGGCCTCTTGAGATTCTTCTATTTGGAGGATACATACTCCAAAATCGGTATCCACAACATAAATGGGATGATTAGAAGGGTTCTTTTCATCATTGATGATGTAGGCCAGTTGTGCTTCTCTGTACAATCTCTTGCTTTCTCCTCCAAAGACTAGGATAGTGGCATAAGATAAATCATTCTGTAGTGTCCCACCTAGTCTCTTAATCCACCCTCTGGACAACAGCATGCCAAACTTAGGAGGGATATCTGCTACCACAATATCCATCATCATGCTCTTCATGGGCAGCTGAGTTAGGGTAATGGCTAAGTCTTTGATTAATCCTAGGCATTTTACTTTCCTTGAATCAAATGAGAATAAATCATGATATGATCTAGTGATATCAAGGCCTAACTCTTCCATGATAGCTTTAGGCATCAGATTGTGGCTAGCCCCTGTGTCTAACAGGAAATTATGGAGGGTTTTGTCATGAATGGTCAAAGAGACATAGAACGATGGGGAGCTATTATCAGTAGGTTCGACATGGGGCTAAGCACAACTGCAGGCTTATCATCTTGCAAATTGATGTAGTCAGTAGAGGATGGTGAGGCTCTTAGCTCAAGAGCATCAAGGATAGGCTTTCTAAAAACTTCACTCTTTACAAGCTCTATCAAAGGCACAAATATTTTTAACTTCTGGACTTCTGATTCAAAGATGAAAGGGGAAGGAGACTTGTCAAGACCTCTTACCTCTTGAAATGGTGCTTTGAGAATGACAGGATCAGTGGCCAATCTTTTCTGCCTCATATTCTGTTGTTCTGTCGGGACAACAGCTCTTTGGGTAGGATTCTCCTTGACATTGTTTTCTTTTGACCTCAAATTATATCTTTGCTGCTCACTAGTCTGTAGAACAGCCTCTCTGTCCCACTCTTGACTGGTTTGGTCTTGGAGTAATGATTCTTCATAGGCAGCCAATGTCAGGAAAGCAGCACTTCCCTTTTCTTCCATGCAATGAATTTCATCCTCTTCTTCAACTTGCTCCTCTTCCATGACTACGTTTTGGAAAGGAGCCTTCACTCTTTGTTCTTCATTGGCCTCTTTACCCCTCTGAATGATCTACAATTGTTCATTTGCTCTTCTAAATGGATTTGGGTTTCTTGGAGCAAATGTGTTTGGAAGCCTTGCCTTCCTAGAGTTCTGCTCAACTTTCAGCTTAGATATCTCAACAGCCAATGACTCTATCATTCTAGTCATTTTTTCTAATTTAGGCTCTGAAGGTGAAACAGAGGAAGAATAAGCCTCACCTCTCTGCATCCTTCTATCAGCATGACTTTTGAGCTTTTCTGCAGCCATGATATTAGACTCCACCTCAAGTGCTGCATCTTCCATCTCAGCTAGAGTGGCACATCTTCTTTCTCTCAATAGCAGGCAAAAATCAGCGTCAAAAGCATTGGCATAAGTGAGTTTGGCAGAGATGGGGGTGGGCTTTACTTCAGCTGGTATCTTATTATACATACGGTTAAATCTTTTATTAAAATCAGGCAAAGATTCCCCATTCTCTCTCTTTAGATTACCAAACTCAGTATGGTAATACAACAAGTCTTTTTTATCTCCCCAATGCTTCAGGAATGCATCGTCTAAGGCTTCAATGTCTGCTATAGACCTAGGGGTCAATTCTCTGAACCACTTTCTAGATTCTCCATCAAGGCTCTGGACAAATACTCTCATCCACACATCATCCTCATTGATATCTAGGTTATCAGCATAACTATAAAAAGATTCAAGGTGTTCTTCGGCTGTTACTCCTTCTGTACCAATGAATTTAGGCATATATTTCTGATACTCTCCAGCAGGCATGGCATTCAAAGGAACAGGCAAGACTAGGGGTCCATACCTGGCAGCTATAATTCTTTCCATCTTTGTGGGTGCCTGCTGGCCTGCCATGACTGGGGCAGTTGGAAGGATACTGGCAGATTGAATGGTAGGGAATAGTGAAATGGATGACAGGGACAAAGGAATGTGATGGACTGTATGAGAAACTTTCTTTGGACTAAGATCAAAAGGGGAACTGGATGAACAAGGAGCTTTATGAATCTCTGAAGGTATTTCTTCACTAACAATGCTAGGCTCTAAATCTTCAAACTGTATATTCTTAGCTATAATCTTCTCTTGCAGAGATACATAAGATTTCTTAGGCTTACCTGACCCTGATGCTCCTTTCTGCGATGTTTTCCTTTGCTTAGAAATCTTCTCGGGGTCAGGCACTAGGTTAGCTGGTAATTTATGAGGATTTCTTCGGGTATGCCTCACAAATTGAGCCAGAACTGTAACGTGGAGTCGCCACTAGGTTGGTTCTCCAGTAGAGTCGCCAGAAAGATGATTACAACCAGAAATGTGTCCAAAATTTGTCTATCATCAAAGATAGAACTGTGTCGTTTTCCCATGGAAGCTGAGCTTCAATCTCCTCTCCCTGGCAACGGTGCTAATTAATGTTATCACCCCAAGAAACTCTCCTAGGTTGTAGCTTGGAGATGCTCAGGAACATTACAAATTCAACTTATTTTTGCAAATGGATGAATGGAAGAGATGATGCTTGTTCAAGCCAGATAACCACTTCTACTTTGCTTGACTCCAGACATGCATGAACACCCCCAGACTACAAGGCTTTAGACCACCAATTACTCACAATTTAAGGATTGGGTGAATATGGAGAATATTGACCACACCAGCAGATGCACAAGACCATGTGATGGCCGACTACAACTAGTAAAGAAGTCTGTAAATCTAATTCCCCAACACGCAGATAGGATGACAGCTCTCTGGCATTAGGTGAAAAGAAACCTGAATAACTCATTCATTGACATACAAGTCTTTAACACAGAGGTAGGATGATAGCTCCCCTAATGCTAAATATCAAGATCTCAGAAATATAGCATATCAGGCACAACTTAGAACAGAAGGAGAATGAAAAGTGAGCAATTAACAACAAAAGAAGCTTGTATTAGCTGAAAATGAAGACGAGACGCTGCAAGTATCAAAATAGTCATAGTCTCCAGAAGTTGAACCTTACATCAAAACATCAACCATCAACCCTGATTACATCTTCTTTGTGGGTATATACAGAGTTTTATTACAAAGGCACTCGACCATTTTAAGTATGGAGGGGTCATAATTGACCACCAACCATTTTAACTGCCTGATGGAGTCTGAGTGCGATTGCTTACTGTAGTGGATGAATTTGATCTTCTCGGGTGCTCTGTTGTCCACTTAAGTGGCTGGAGTGTCGTATGGGATGAAGTCCCATAACTGTTAAATGCATTTATCTGTTCATGCTCTGCCCTTTTCCTTCTCGGTCATACTGTCTGTTGAATGCGGTTTTTGAGGAGGAAATGCACCTGGTACTGGTAGACTGGTCACCTTCATCCTTCGGGAGCATGGAACAGTTAAGAGACGCGGACTGCACAGCAGGTGGACGAGTAGGAGGAAGGAGAAGGGTCGACCGTTGGATCAGGAGGATAGACGGTGGAGATGGCTTGGTGAGGGATATCGGAAGAAGCGGGAGCGGAATGAGTGTGGGCCGTTGGATCTTGGTGGAGCTGATCGGGCGGCGGAGGAGTGATCGGGCGAGTCGCTTTATCGGGTGTGACAGGAGCCGTTGGATCAGGTTTTTGGTAATTTTGGGCCTTTACCTATGGCGACGTGCGATTGCGATTAGATCGCATCGCAATATCGCATCGGCGGAAGTTGAAGGGCTCGGCCTTGATACGCACATGGATGCGATTGCGATCGGATTGCATCGCAATATCGCACCGGCAGAAGCTGAGGGGTGCAGCCTTGATACACATATGGATGTGATTTGCGATAGCGATTAAACTCGAACCCGATAAAGGAATTAATCATTTTTGGGACTGATGAAGGGAGAATGAGTGGTGCAAGGGAAGGAGAAAGTGACCATTATGAGTCTCTTTTGGGTGTGACCATGGACCAAGCTCACTTCCGGCCTTTAGAAATCAAAGATATGTAGCAGAGCTAACAGGCCCGACCCAAGCAGCCAAAGCTCCTCTTCATTGTACTATTATGCTAGCATAGTTTCCTGGTTTTCATTGTTCATTTTCTTAAATAGCTTTCTGGTTCTGTTTATTTGCTTAACTAGCTTCCTAGTTCTGTTCATTTACTTAAGTAGGAGTCATGGTTTTTCTGGTTATTTGCTTAGGTAGCTGCATTTACTTCAGTTTACCTTCATTTGTGCCTTCTGTCAGTTCACAGGTTAGTTAGAGGAAAAATGTCATTATCATGTTGTGCGCAGGTGTCTCAGCCTCATCTCCTCCCTCTAGGACCATGACTTGAGGAAAGGACCCTTCAGCAACCCCAAAAATACAGGTCTCTGGTTCTCGCATGGGCTATGGAGTTTGTTGTTTAATACAGTTATTTGGTTACCTACACTGGTTTTCTCTGTCATTTTCATTTGAAACTGTCTCCAACATGTTCCTCACGCATTGCTTCCTTACCGTCCGATCACCAACAAACCTTCACAATCACCGTCTGATTCACTATTTTCTCCAATTGTTGCCTCGCGTGGAGTCCACCACTCACTTTATGAACTTTAAGTCCCCATCGTCGATTTGCCTCGCCTAATCCGATGGCTATCGCGTCACCCGATCACTTTAGGCACTTTAAACCCCCACCGTCGATCTACCTTGCCTGATCCAATGGCTGTCACTTCACCCGATCGCCAACTAGCTTGGCCAATCTCCACCGTTGATCGGCCCCGCTTGATCCAACAACTATTGCGCAATCTTGGGCAGATTAGCGCACGAATGTTATTCGCCCGAGATCACGGGAGAAAAGTGGTTTTCTTGTGCTACGTGTCACGCAGTAAGGCTAATTGCGTGAAATTTCAAAATACTACTTACAGCCTGAAGGGCATGCAAGAAACTACTTACCTCCTTAGAAACCCGCTCCCTCATTTCCACACGTTTCTTTTCCCCACGATATGATCTCCGTCGTCCATCTCTTGACTTCACCCGCACGATAAGATCTTAGCCATTCATCGCTCCTGTTAGCCTCATCCGTCCATCTCTTGACTTCACCTGCGCGATTAGATCTCGGCCATTCATCTCCTGTTAACCTCGTTCGTCCATCCACTCACCTAATCCCTTGCGACACGATCTCTGCCGTTCATCTACTTTTTTCCCTTGTTCATCCATCCATTCACTTAAGCCTTCACGATAAGATCTCCACTATTCATCCTATTAGTTAACCCTGTTCACCCATCTATCTACGTAACGTTCTGTTCTGTGATCCAATCTCCGTCGTTCATTTGCCTTTCACCCGACTGATCCAACAGTTCTTGTGCACTGTTTCTCCCTCACGTCCTCCTTTCACCAATTTCGATCCTCGACTGCTTTTTTTCACTTGAAACCCGATTTAGTTTAGTTTTCTTTGGTTACACCTTAGTTTATTTTGATGCTCTTTACTTCTGCAACTTAGATAATTAGCATTAGGTTAGTGTTGATTTAGAAATTATGTCTAGACGTAGTTGTTTAACTGGTTAGCTAGGGTATGGAATGGTTTATCATTACATATTGTTTACTTCAATACTGCAGTAGAAGTAGCTCTCCCTTAGTATAGATTTTCTCTTCTTCCATCAAAGAGTTAAGCTTCTTTTGACCCTATAAAAGTCTGGCTTGGAACCCCTGGGATCCCTTGCCAGATGAGTAGTGACAACAGGCAGTACCTTCACTTCTACTTGTGCATATAGCACTGTCACCTCCAAGTTTGTACGAACCCCAGGTTGATAAGTAAAGCTAGTAGCCTTGGGAGTTGCAGCATTATTGTTGCAATACCTAGTCTCATCACTTTTTGGCATTGTTGCCGGGGAGGTGTCTAAGTGGAAGTATTTACTGCTTTTCTTCTACTTCTAGTCTTCAACTTTCTTTTCTTCTACTTCTTATCCTCAGTTTTCTTCCATTAGTTTATCTTTACAAAAGTAATATAGTTTCTTTCTTTATTTCATTTTTCATTCACTGCTTTCCTTTCCATTTTGGATGTACTTTCTAGCTTTAAAAGAAAATCTTACAAAAACCAACCCCAAAAACATTTCCTTTCATGCCTCGTAGGAATAGGGACAATTCAGGGAAATTCTTGTCAAATACCCCCACTGCATCCAACAGTCAACCTTCTCTCTTCTTCAGTGACTGTGAAGTGGAAGAACCTTTAGGTGAGCAACCTTACATATTTGAAGAACCTACAAGGGAAGAACAAGAGGAAGAACCCATTCCTACTGAACCAATGGCTGAAAACCTAAATGAAAAAGGAAATATAGAGAGAATTGAGAGTGCCTTCCCCATCAAGGATACAAATGGGGACACTAAGATGAAGAATATAAGCCCCTCTACTCTACCTCATTTCCATGGCCTGACCACAGAGGACCTTGACACTTTCCTATTTGAGTTTGTTGTTATATGCCAAACCTATGATTATATTGATGATGAGCAAAAGTTAAATTCCCATCTACCCTCAAGGATGTAGCATTGCGCTGGTTCATGGATTTACCTGGAGATATCATCACAACTTGGGCTCAAATGAAACAAACAATTAACAACAAATATAGGGACTACTATAGGTCAAAGGAGAGTAAAGAAGAGATTTTCAAGATGACCATAGGCCAGGATGAATCCTTAGAAGACTATGAAGAAAGATTCCAGCTTAGTTACAAAAGGGCCAGGTGCACACTTAACCCTGAGTCTCTAAAGCTGGTCCTGCTTAGCGGAGTAAGGGAAGATCTTTTGGATACCTTACACATGATAGTAGGAGGAGATGTCTACCAATTTCCCTATGAGGATATTAATACTATCTTTAGAAACCATTCTAGAGCAACCAGGAAAAAAGGTAGGGGTAGTTAACCTATGGCCAGTGCATCATCCTCCAACTTATCCATCAAAGGTGAAATTGGAAATATGCTGGAAGATTTCAAAAGTGATATGCTACAAACCCTTGCCTTGTAATTAGACACCATGAACATCAAAAGGAAGCAAGAGGAAGCAGAGAGAGCCTTGGCCATGTTTTGTCCTAGATGCACTAGGAGACATCCTGGGAACGAATGCCCATTTCAGTATTAAGATTTGCTTAGTCTATGAAGAAAACCACTTCACAGACAAGTGCCATTCTTTACCTGGACTCAAAGTTGTATATCAAGGAGTTGAAGGTGTCACTGAGAAACTTTGCTACATCATCCAAAGGAGACCTCCTGGGCCTAGGCCATACCAGCAAGGTACGCAAGGGTCATCCCATGCATATTACAACCCCAACCAAGCCACAACTATACTTTCTTGGGGACCCCCTTCTCATCCTTCCTGGTCTACACCCCCTCCTTGGTCCCATGCATCTCAGTACCAATCCTAGCCATCCAACCAGTCATTTCAACCTTATGTTCAGCCACAACATCAGTGGAATACCCCACTGTTATAGACATATTTGGGCACTGCAACCCTAATCACATATGTCCATAAACCAAGGGCTTCTAAACCCATAAAAGTGTTGTTTCACACCCTAAAGGAACAAGGTCAGTTGATTACATCATCTCCCAGAAGTTCTCCATGAAAAACTACTCAAAACTGGTCAAAACTGGACCATACAGACTGCTCCATGCATAGGGTGCAATGCATCTCACCTATTACACACAGGGGGTGCGATGCATACTGGAAAGCCCTTCTGTAGGATGCGATGAGCGAGAGCAGACAAATGGCAGAAGCAGTTTGCTAGGTGGAAACTCAAAGAATCTTCTAGAAACTGCTCATATGACACTTGACTCTCTGAATCTGCCCAGGGATGAGTAAGAGATCTGAAATCTCCAAGTGGAACCAAGAACTATCAGTGAAATTACACTAATCAAAACCCCAGAAGCTGACTCACTCTCCTGTAAACATCTATATATGGATCCCTCATCTTAGAGATCCAAAGGCTGGAATTTTGTAATTTGCAAGGAAGTGTTGTTGGTTTTTCTTTGAAGACATTGTTGGGTGATCTTGCTTTGTATGAGGTGAAGAGGGCTTTCATGCTGGGAAGATGATGCTGGATCAGACAGCTTGGTTGTAATCCTCTCTTCTACTACTTCTATCAATAAAGCTATTTGAGTTTTCCTCCATATGCTTGTATATCTCTTGTTTGTGTATGCATTTATATGGTTAATGTACATCTGATCCTACATTATTTATGGTTATAGATCTCTATGCTTTGATGGTATTTTGCTGCCTTGACTCTACAGGTGTTCTTTGAAGTGGGACAAGCAAGAAAGGAGTGGCGAAAGCTCTATCAAAGGAGAGAGGAAACAAGCAAGGAGACTAGTGAAACACTGAGGTTGGTGCTCTTTTCTTCTCTCTCATCTATCTCTCATAAAGGAAAACACAAGTAACTTTAATCTGTTTGTTTCTAAGATAGCTACCCGTCTTAGTGAGACTAGCAGCTCTGAATGGACACTAGTTTTCTCGATAACAAAATGGCGACTCCACTGGGGAGCGAATAGTTTGTTTGTTTTGTTACTGTTGTTTGCTTTATAAACCACAGACGGAGCCTAAAGTTAAGCCAGCTAGCCTTCAAACTTCTTTTGCTATGCAACTTCAAAGTAGATCAACGCTGCTTCAGTCAATCTCCGGGTTGGTTTATGAACTGAACATCTAGCTTGCAAACATCCTAATTTCCTGGTGGTAGCTCAAATAACCTCATTAGATCGGCCCCTATACTTTGTGTTTACTGAGAATCATTAGCTCAGCCTAAATCCCTGAACTTAGCTGCAAACTATGAGTGAAAACCAAGCACAGTCTCGTCCCTGGACCATCACACTGTCTCTTCTAGGAAATCTGGATGCATCACACCTCCCGTGTGTTGCAGGTGAGATGCATCCCTGTTTCCCTGTGTTACAGGTGCGATGATTGAATGAGACTGTTTTTGCCTCCATATTTTGGTTTTTTCTTCATTGTCTTTAGCTTTATTCAGTAGTTTTGCTGTCTATGATCAGTATATCTCTGTTGAAACCATCTTCCTTTGCATTATTCAGCCTCCATCAGAAGGAATTGTGAATGTTTTTTATGTATTTTTCATCATTTACAGTTCTCCTTTTCAAAAAGTAGCTTAATCAAACTGTCGTCTTTTGATTTGAAAGTGTCGCAAGTGTCGTTTTCAGTTAAGAAAAAGAGTGTCACAAAGCATTCCTCTTTTAGATAGTCGATTACACTTTTTCCATTGTATTTGATTTGAATCATTAGTATTTCAAGTGTTGAAAACAATTTTAAATTCGAAATCGCAAAGTGTCGTCTTGGCTTTACTTTCGTTTTTTGAAAAGAAAATTGTTAGTACTGTCGCTTTGAAAGAAGATAGTTCAGATCTATACTTTGTTTTCTTTTTGTCATTCTCACATTAAGGAAATTGAAAAACAATACATGCATGTGCATTTGCATTAAGACTGCATGCTAAAGTTGATTTAGGAAAAGTGCATCTAGTGTGTGCTCTCTGCTCTATGTTGAAAGAATTTCATTTCTCTTTCCTTAGTAGCTAGAATTTTCATTGCAAAAAGAAAGTAAACGATTGTTTGTCATCTTAGATTGCACATTTAGGAATTGTATATCTACATGGTGAACCTTAAAGGCAAACTTCTTAAGAAAGATAAACTGTAAAATAAACTTCAATGAACATAAAAAGCTTTGGAACCTAACGCACAACATTTAGAAGTCTAGGCTAGAGACGTATTCCAACATCGTAAAGCCTGGTAACTATCGCTTTCATCGTAGGTTGGGTGATTCCTCCTCTTTGAGACGATAAGTGCCAATACAGACTTGTGCTCCCACGTACCATCGAGTATATATTGGGAGACCACAATAGGCTACATCCTTTATCCTTAGGAAGCTGTGTCTGTTGCCCTATCGATCACAATGCACTGAACACAACATTCAGGAAGATTGACTACCGTACCGTAAAAAGTATTCTGCAGTTTTGTGATTGGTTTGGTAATCCCTCTGTCTAGATCTCTAGAGTAGTCACTTTCGTTCCTTTTTAGACTCCTTAAATAAAAGGTCCATCTGAGCACTTGTCACTTCAAGCTCATTAAAAATCAAAGGCGACTAGAGTCATCTTTAGTTTTTTCTCGACTCTTAAAAATTGAAAAAGCAAGTTGTGTCAAAGCGTCATAAAATTTATTTTAATCGGAATAACGTCACTGTTCCCTCGTTGGTCTTTAGGTTGAGAAATGGAGTCTACCAATCAAGGGGAAATCTACCAATCAAGGATTTCCCCTTGGGGAAAATCCTAGTCCCTTCTCCTCTTGGGGGGATGTTGGTGCTCCACACATGGCCACATTGTCCCTTCCAGGACTCACAATTGGCCTGCCTGTATGGCTTTTCTCAACCTCTGTCGTTCAAAACACCACGATTCCTCAACAATCCAATCAGCAACTAGATGAAGTTGCTCCCCAACCTTCTACTTCGTTTGTTTCTCCCTCTCCTTCTTCCTCTTCACTTGGTGAAGATAGCAACGCTAAAAACCAAGTAACTGAGAAGAAGAAGAAAGGGAAGGAGAAGAAGAAGAAGAATCCAATAGCAAAAGGGGGCAACCATGCATCATCTGGCGAAAATCCACACACTGCACCTTCCAAACCTAAATCTCCATGTGTCATTTTCAAGGGAGACCACTATCATCGAGATTGTCCTTGTATCCCATGGATCTTGAGGGACTGGTCTCCCCGCTTGCATAATCCGGTGTCTTCAATCGCTAATGATCATGTTGAGAGCACACCGTCAACTAGTTAAAACAAAGTTAATGGACAAAAAGGAAGATCCAAATTTCCTTGTAAATTGTGTGAAGGTGATCATGCCCTCCACTGTTGTCCCTTCCTAGACAAAGCTAAAAGAGTCTTGGATGACCGTCCTGCGTCACCGCAGCGACTTCCTCCTGGATACAAGAAACTCTTGCCAAGTCCATCGCTAGTTGAAAATCCGACTGACATACCATTATTGTCGATCGAAGCACCTATCATTGAAGATAAACCCTCTGAGTCCACACCGGACCAAAGTCAACAGGTTGAGATGGCAGTCGACCCAATCTTGTCTTCAGAAGGTCCACCTTCAGATGATACTATCACCAAGGAGAATGAGAACGACACCGTTCAAATTCTTTTCGTAAAGACAGACTCCAATGAACATGGGGGAAATCTACCCATTCCTTTACCGCAGGAAGGAAGTTCATCAGAGATTTATCCAGCCGTTTATTCGGTCCCAGCTCCAAGCAATCTAATTGTTTCCTTCAATTGGAACTTACTAGGCAGACCCCGCCTACCATCTAATGTGCCATTCCGAATCATAGTACAAGCTTACAGAATCATCATGGTTGGTACTATCATAGATGAAGGGGCTTCTGTGAGTATCCTTTCCTCAACTTCTTGGAAAGTGCTTGGTTCGCCATCGCTTCTACCTGAGATTCGAAATCTGACAGGCTTCAACAAAGGAACTAGTCGACCGTTAGGGATCCTTCCAAATTTGCCTATAACTTTGAGAAGGAAAACCATTCATCTAAACGTGATGGTAGTCCAAGGACCTCTAGATTACAATCTACTCCTTGGGCGTGACTACATTTATAGCATGGAAGCCATCGTCTCCTCACTCTTCTGAGTGATGTGTTTTCCACATGAAGGCAGAGTGGTCCACCTAGTTGACCAGCTTTCATTCCCTGGTTCAAACACAGCTATTAGTAAAATGCCATCCCTAACTGGTATTTTTGCACAAGGAATGTCTCATCAATCTCCAGTCCATCCACCTGATGATCGCGAGTGATTCGATGATTGTGACTAAAACCTAGGAGGCATGCGCCCTGGTCTGCTTCGAGAGAAAAACCCCAAATATAAGGTAGGTTTCCACGAAGGAATATGACTAGTTTGACAATCCTGTCCATTTAGGAAAATGGATCAGGCTAGGAAATGATTCCCCTGTCAAAGGTTATGTGATTGGCACTGACAACAGTCACCTTTGTCCATTTCGATGGACATCACCAGGGAAGTGTTTTGTCTGCGACGTGGATGGAACAATCTTGCTAATGCAAGAACTTCCATATGGTGACCTGGAAACTCTACTTTATACCTGGGGGCATGCAAACCTTTTTGCATGCAAGTGAAAAGCAACCATTTATTTTCTTAGTTTGTAGACTCTTAACCCTTTAAACTCGTAGGTTGGTCGTTCCTAGCTTGCATAACGAAAGGCTCCAGGAGCAAAGTTGCGCATGGGGCAAGCTCCCTAAAAAATGACCCTATCAATGAGACATCCTTATTATACAACTGGCACGAGCAGTTTTACGCAAAGTTCAAGCTCGTTAAAAAATAAACCTCGCCATGAGAAGTTTTACGCAAATTTCAAGCTCGTTAAAAAATAAACCTAGCAATGAGCAAATGTTCCCCCTAAAGTTTAAGCTCACTAAAAAATGAACCCACCTTCAGTAAATAATCTTTGTAATCGCATAATTATTAGCTTTTGAACCTTGGTCGTGTTCTTACCATCACCTCCACTCTTTTTTAGCCGATCATACGCCTCCATTTGATTGTTTACCCTTTTGAGGAACAACTGCGATGAGTAATTCTATTAGCCACCTTCTTTACACTGTCGTGATTGAAAAGTTCCAAACCTTACCTGGAACTAGTTGCTATCGAAAAACATCACTCATTCCTCAAAAAAACGAGTCTCCTTTAAGCTCTTTTCATCTGACTCGTAAAATATGAAAAGATTGCCGAGAAATTGACCTCTCCAGCTCATTAAAGTGATTGGAAGTGCCATCCCTCCTCCAGATTTTAATCTTTTTGAACCTGAGGGATCATTACACAAAAAGATCGAGCGCTTGTCTTGTTCGACTCGTTAAAATTATCGAAAAGTCATCCCTTTCGTATTATTTTATACTTTTTCGGACTTAAGGGATTATATTATGAAAAAGGACTACTAGAGTTGCCTTTACGTCTCTTTTTAGACTCTCTAAAATTGAAAAGGACTGAGTTATCTTTGTCGTTAAACTCGTTAAAACGATAGTGACAAACTTGTCCATGCAGAGAAGAGCGAGTTTCACTGTCGCTAGGCTCGTTAAAACATAGCAACAGGTTTGCCCAAAGGGAAAATTATAGAACAAGCATATGTTATCCTCCTCAAGCTTGACAAAAATAAATTGGTATTGGTGAGCAATTACTGGGGAAAAAGGGAAGAAAACTTGAATAACTTCATTGGTAGCAGGTCGCTCTTGAACATGACACTTTCACTCCATCACCATGATTGAGTCGGGTTGGGTTATTCCGTTCACCGGTCATATCACCATTGGTCCGCCGTACCATCTATTTTGGGGTTAACGCTACCAATCCATTTTAGTGTCGTTGATATGTTTAAGAGAAGTCGCTCAGAGAATTCACCAACCTAGCTAACGTCTCATCCGCTGCAATACCTTCACTCTCCATTTTTCATGACCGCCACCCTAAACCTTGTATCATCAAATTGTTTTCACCTCCACAAAATCATTTGCTCTGTTCCATGTCGTAGATGTGGGATTCATTAAGGCCCTCCTATGATGGGTCACTTCTTGTTGACATCAACTCATTATCCAAGAAGTTGACTTAGGAACAACCCTTTCAATACGTTGAAGCTTGCATACCTCAATGGCAAGCTTCTCACTTCCGGCAACAAGTTTACATCAATGGCCTTTGACCTAAAGATTTTGCGTGGTGTTCGACATCAACACATGTATTCACACCACATGAATTGTACTACAGTACCTTGAGGGTCATTATCATTATCAGTGATTCCTCTCGCACCTGTTAACAACTTACATCATTGGCTGGTAATCAGGCGATGTCTTTCCATGTTCGACATCAGAACATCTTTTCACATGGATTGAATTGTAGTTCGGGCGAAGATTGAACGAGTTTGAAGACCATGGATCTAGTTTCATCCATCCAGGCTGCGATATATTCAGGAAAATAAAGACATCAACTGTACATCACAGCTGCACAGATAATCATCCGAACTAAAGGATGATGGCTCTACCAGAATCATCAGTCTGCCACATAGACGATTGTTTGTCTTATGTACATTAACATGAATTTATAAAGTTGAGCATGGGAATGCCCACCTCAGCTAGATCGTGAAAATATTATGAAGATAATGTATTGTATTGTATCTTATTATAGGTCACCTTCCAGTTCAAAAAACCTCGGATCCTCATTATAAATCATTTCACACGACATCAAAAGATTTACGACCTCATGCTTCAAGGGCCAACTATTATAGACATATTTGGGCACTGCAACCCCAATCACATATGTCCATAAACCAAGGGCTTCTAAACCCCTAAAAGTGTTGTTTCACACCCTAAAGGAACAAGGTCAGCTGATTACATCATCTCCCAGAAGTTCTCCATGAAAAACTACTCAGAACTGGTCAAAACTGGACCATACAGACTGCTCCATGCATAGGGTGCAATGCATCTCACCTATTACACACGGGGGGTGCGATGCATACTGGAAATCCCTTCTGTAGGGTGCGATGAGCGAGAGCAGACAAATGGTAGAAGCAGTTTGCTAGGTGGAAACTCAAAGAATCTTCTAGAAACTGCTCATATGACACTTGCCTCTCTAAATTCGCCCAGGGATGAGTAAGAGATCTGAAGGCTCCAAGTGAAACCAAGAACTATCAATGAAATGACACTAATCAAAACCCCAGAAGCTAACTCACTCTCCTGTAAACATCTATATATGGATCCCTCATTCTAGAGATCCAAAGGCTGGAATTTTGTAATTTGCAAGGAAGTGCTGTTGGTTTCTCTTTGAAGACATTGTTGGGTGATCTTGCTTTGTATGAGGTGAAGAGGGCTTTCATGCTGGGAGGATGTTGTTGGATTAGACAGCTTGGTTGTAATCCTCTCTTCTACTACTTCTATCAATAAAGCTATTTGAGTTTTCCTCCATATGCTTGTATATCTCTTGTTTGTGTATGCATTTATATGGTTAATGTACATCTGATCCTACATTATTTATGGTTATAGATCTCTGTGCTTTGATGGTATTTTGCTGCCTTGTCTCTATAGGTGTTCTTTGAAGTGAGACAAGCGAGAAAGGAGTGGCGAAAGCTCTATCAAAGGAGAGAGGAAACAAGCAAGGAGACTAGTGAAAGACTAAGGTTGGTGCTCTTTTCTTCTCTCTCATCTATCTCTCATAAAGGAAAACACAAGTAACTTTAATCTATTTGTTTCTAAGATAGCTACCCATCTTAGTGGGACTAGCAGCTCTGAATGGACACTAGTTTTCCCAATAACACCCGCCCTAGGGGTGGAGGCCCAAATTCAACAATGTTCCAGCCCTATTGCCTCCACTACCTATCCAACCACAACTCCTGCACTCTGCTCCACCTAAGCAACCCGAGATGCCTACCCAGCCAAATCCGAACCCAAACAATAGACAGGCTCAGCAAGCATACAGTGGAGAGACATTATACCCAGCTTATGATGTAGAAATCCAAGAAATCAACCTAAGATCTAGGAGAATTCTCCCTGATAACCAACCTCCCTCTCCACATAGGGAGGTCGAGGAAGAAAGAGAGGAAATAAACCTTAAAGTAAATCCACCCTTTCCTGAGAGATTAACCTAACCACTCTAGCCTACCCAGAAGAAATTGAACTTCTGGGAGAATTGAAAAATATATGTGTAAAGATCCCCCTTCTCCAGGCAATCAAAGATGTTCCCATTTACAATAAGTTGATTAAGGAGAAGTGCTTCAAGCATTTAGGAAGAAGAAGAAGGGATGCCCCTACCATTAATGTCATTGGGCAGTTGTCTGACTTAATGTTGGGGCAGGTAATATGTCCAAAATATTTAGACCCTGGAAGCCTTGTAGTAGATGTGCACATCAATGGCACCATTGTCCCACACACTCTGATTGATCTTGGGGATGTCATTAATGTGATGACTAAGGACACCATGCTCAATCTCAACCTCAAGGGTCATTAAGGAAGACCACAACAGTTCTGCAACTTGCAGACCGTTCCACAGTCACCCCTGAGGGAATTGTGGAGGATGTGATGGTCTCCATTGACTCCTGGGAGTACCCTGCAGATTTCCTAGTTCTCCAGCCTAAAGCTAAGCTTACTGGTTACCCTCTCATCCTTGGGAGGCCATGGTTGGCCACAACTGATGCTTACATTAGCTGCAGAGCTGGGAATATGACCATCAAGAATGGGAATATGTCCAAACAATTAGTCCTATACCCTCCTGCTCAACCTACCCTAGAGCATGATTTACCTTTATGGTTGGAGGAGGAGGAAGAGGATGAGGTTTATGCCCAACTTTATGCTTTTGAAA
Source organism: Pinus tabuliformis (assembly GCA_031772625.1). Classification (NCBI taxonomy): domain Eukaryota; kingdom Viridiplantae; phylum Streptophyta; class Pinopsida; order Pinales; family Pinaceae; genus Pinus; species Pinus tabuliformis. The sequence continues at coordinate 726,987,596 of CM062808.1, read as the reverse complement.
CAACCATAGGAGGAGGACAACAAGATGAGGATGACTTAATTGAACACCTGCTCCAAAGCCCAACTCCTAGTTCACTACCATTAGAAGAAGAAGTAAGGGAAACCCAGAACAATCATCCAATTGACTTATGCTTGGCCAATTCCAACCCACTCCATGTCAAAACCATAGAATTTGTCCTAGAGAGAACTTTGAAAATTAACCCATCTCTTTTTTCTTTAGAAGAGGAAAAGCTATGCAACATGTTGAGAGAACACTTAGAAGCCTTCGCTTGGAGCTATAAGGAAATGAAGGGAGTACACCCCTCAGTGTGTACTCGCCACATATACATCAAAGAAGGTTGCAAGCTAGTTAGGCAACCACAAAGGAGGATGAATCCATCCCTTAAAGACATAGTCAAAGAAGAACTGCAAACACTGCTAGATGCAAGATTCATTTATCCTATCTCAAACAGTGAGTGAGTCTCTCCTTTAGTGTTAGTTCCCAAGAAAAATGGTAAATGGAGGATTTGTGTTGATTATAGGGAGTTGAACAAAGCCACAAAGAAGGATCATTTCCCCCTACCCTTCATTGACCAAGTGCTAGATGGCTTGGCAGGGAAGAAGTTTTTTTCATTCCTAGATGGATTCAGTGGGTACAACCAAATCCAAATCTACCCAGAAGACTAGGATAAGACCACATTCACCTGTCGTTGGGGTACTTTTGCCTATAGGGTCCTTTCTTTTGGCCTATGCAATGCTCTTACCACTTTACAGAGAGCAGTCTTGAGTATTTTTGCTGAATTAGTACATGATGTTGTGGAAATCTATATGGATGACTTTACACCTTATGGCTGTGATTTTCAAGAAGCCCTGACTAACCTAGGCAAAGTATTACACAAATGCATTGAAATGAATCTATCTCTCAGTCCAGAAAAATGTGAATTCTTAATGACTGAAGGGATTGTGCTATGTCATTTAATATTTCAGCAAGGACTGCAGGTGGACCCAAATAAAATAGCAAACATCCAAAGGGTCCCACCTCCACAAAAGCAGAGAGATGTTAGGAGTTTCTTAGGGTTAGCTAGATACTACCGAAGGTTCATAAAGGACTTCAGCAAGTTTGCCTCTCCTTTGTTTGGGTTGTTGGCCAAAGATTCTGAGTTTATATGGTCAAAGAGCTATCAAGAGGCCTTAGACATTCTAAAGGGTAAGTTAACCACTGCACCAATCCTTAGAGGCCCAAACTGGGCCCTCCCTTTTCATATTCATGTTGATGCCTCACACAAAGCCATAGGAGCAGCCTTAGGTTAGGAAGAGGAGAAATTTCCCTATGCCATCTATTTTATCAGTAAGAACCTGTCAAAGGCTAAGCTAAACTATACTGTGATCGAAAAGGAACTCCTGGCTATTGTGCATTCATTGAAAAAATTTAGGCATTACATTACAGGCTATCAAAAATTTGTGCATACTGATCATGCTGCAATCAAATATTTAATGAAGAAACCAGATGTGAATGCTAGAATTATAAGATGGTTGCTTTTATTACAGCAATTTGATCTAACTATTGTTGATTAACCTGGTAAGAAAAATGTTGTTGCTAACTTTCTATCTAGGATGAATCTGCCTGCAGGTGAAGAAGGAATGGTGGATGACCAGTTACTAGATGAGCATTTGTTTGCTAGTTTAGTTCTCTCCCCATGGTTTGCTGATATAGCAAACTATTTGGTATCAGCACAGTTTCCACCAAACTTGCCCTCCAAAGAAAAGAGCAAGATGGTCAGAAAGAGCACCCCCTTCACCTGGATTGGGGGTAATCTTTTCAAACTTGGCCCAGATCAAATCTTAAGAAGGTGCGTAAGGGAAGAGGAATTCTTTGACATCCTTCTGACCTGTCATGATGGCCCTTGTGGAGGTCACTTTGCAACAAAGAGGACAACATTCAAAGTGTTGCACGCAGGCTATTATTGGTCTACTCTTCATTAGGATGTAAGAAAATACATTAGTCAATGTGATCGGTGCCAGAGGATGGGAAAGCCTACTCCAAGATATGAAATGCTCCTACAACCCCAAGTGACTTTCGAGCCATTTTACAAATGGGGCATGGACTTCATTGGGCCTATCAACCCTCCTTCAAAGAAAAAACAACACATCATTGTGTGCACTGATTATTTGACTAAGTGGGCTGAAACCAAGGCAATTAAGGCAACAACAAAAGAAAAGGTGGATGAGTTCCTGAGGGAGAATGTACTCTACAAATTTGGGTACCCTAGAGAGATAGTCACATACCAAGGCAGCCAGTTTACCTTCAGCATGATTGAAGAATTGCGCAGCCATCACAAAATCAAGCATAGGACCTCCACTCCTTATCATCCACAAGCTAATGGGAAAGTGGAGGTGACCAACAGGGCATTGGAGAACATCTTAAACAAGATAGTGAGCAGCAGCAGGAAGGATTGGGCAGAGAGACTAGTTGAAGCCCCCTGGGCCTATAATACAACATGGAAGACCACCACTGGATTTACACCCTATGAGCTGTCTATGGGAAAAAGGCTTTGATGTCCATTGAGTTTGAATATAACACATTGAGGATGGCTGCCCAACGAGATTTGGATCTCAGTCATGCACATAAAGAAAGGTTGTTCCTTTTGAATGGCTTGGATGAATTTAGAATGTAGGCCCTCCTACATACAGAGATAGTTCAGCTTCAGAGGAAGATCTGGCATGACAAACACATCAAGGAGAAGCAATTTCAAGAAGGAGACTGGGCATTGTTATATGATTCAAGGTATAAAGACTTCAAGGGCAAGCTAAGGACAAGATGGCTCAGACCTTATGTGGTGGAAAGATGACATGACAATGGTTCAGTGCAAATCAGAACTATTGATGAAGAAACCATTCCATTACTAGTTAATGGGCACAGATTGAAAATGTACAAGAGGCCTTTATCAAAACAAGAGTTCATTGATAGTATCAACAAGGCAGTGATGATGGTAGAGCAAGTTCCAGCTCCTTCCTCACGAGGTCATTGAAAAAGGAAAGAACAAAGAATAAGGATTTAGGTGAAAACCTCCATAAGGCACCTGAGTCCCATCTTTGGGTTGAAAACCTCATGAGGTGGTCCAAGGATGAGAAAAATGAAAAAGAGTAAGAAGATCCCTGGGTGAAAACCTTCCTTGAGGCGCTCAGGGTAGATATCTAGGGTGAAAAGCTCTCCTAGGCAGCCTAGGTGTTTATATATATATAAGAAAACATAATTGTTATTTGCAGGTGGGTGAAAAAGACAAGCAGGGAGCAAAGAGAAGATCCAAAGGGAACCCTACCTCACATATATTCATCTCCTCCACTCCTTACCATGCATCCCTCCATCACTTCTATTGTTTTTCACTTCATTGCTTCAATTTAGGTGAAGATTGTGTTTTCTAATAGAATCACCTCAACCATTATCATCATCCTTGCATCCAGATACACTCCTACTCCCTCTGTCCATTCATTAAAACATCCTCACAGCACCATCCAACAACATGATCAAGAAATTCTAAGGGAGACGCCAAACATTGCCAAGTGGTAATCCAGGAGCTCCACAGCAGTAGCAACATCAAATCCAGGAGCTCCACGACACCAACAACATCAAAGCTTCAGTCACAAACACCTTTAAAAGCTAATAAACCATCAGCAGACAACAGAGGAGGAAGAAGAATGACCATCAGCAGCACCTATGATCTTTGACAACTGCAGCATGGCATCAAGACCATAGGTAAGTATCCCACTCACTCACTCATATGCATCATTTGATCAAAAGTTGTAAAGGTTAAGAGGTAGTTGGTTTATAAGTGAAAAGGTGGAAAAAAGGAAATTATTTAATAAGTCAAAAGAGAATGCAAGAGTCCATAGATACAATGTTGTTATGGCAACCATTTGAGAATGCTTGAAGAATTAAGATTTGGGGTAGAAACACCAGTTCACCAAAGACTTAGCATACCCTATTTCTTGATGCAATCACTCATAGACTCTAGCAGCAAAGTAAAGGAAGGAAATTCCCAGTAGTTAGTTCACCATGGGTTGATCAGGATCCTCATTAAGGATGCCCTCCAAAGCCTCAGGATCCCCATAACATGGTCAGTCTTCAGAAACTTACCAGCAGAGGATGAAATCAAAACCCTCACCTATGATGTTAATCCTTTTGTCAATGAGGAGGAGGCAAAACAAGAAGAAGAAGATACAGAGCTAGATGGGGATGAGATGGGTGAAGAAGAAACTAATACAGAGGAACATGCTGAAAGAAGACAAGGAGGATGATGTTGAAACAAGAGGAGGAAACAAAGGAAGAAACTGATGGAGATGCGAAAGAACAACAAAATGAAGAAGATAAGAAAAACAGAGAGGACAACTGCAGGAAAAGAAAGACCAACTAGCATATATGGCCAGCCTCTCCTTGGAGGCCATCCAGTGTAGGATGCCAGCTAAATCCTATGCTCTTTACCTCAGAGAACAATAGCTGAAATTTCAGATTAAAACACTAGCACAAAGGAGCACCATGCCATTTTAGGACTGCAGACAGTTTATTGATCTTTGTGATCAAAGTGCACTAAAGGATGGGGCCAAAATGGCTGAGTTTTACTTGCATAACATGGCGCTCATAGACATGAATATTTGGGATCCTGATGCAGAGCTAGGAGATCTACAATTAATGGCCTTGGCATCATTGATGAACCATGAGAAGTCAAGGGTTGCAGAGATGAAAATAATATTGACCAAAGAGCAAAATGAACCCCTTTTCATCAGAGCTGAACAATCAAATCCCATGGCCGTAATCAGCACCAATAATCTAATTGCAAATGATCCTTAGCTGACACTTAGATATCTTGCTGCCCAAGAGCAAGAAATTTCACCTTTTAAGGATATGTTTAGGCTGCTAAGAGATGATAATATACATGCCTGCTAAAGGAGATGGAAAACACTGACACACAGCTTGAAGATCAGAGAATAACACTCCCCTCAAAGGCTGAGAAAGGCACTCAACAGGACACCTATGTATAAGCAATCAATGCAAAGGTTGAAGGTCAATTGGATAGGTCTAAAACAAAGTCCACCACTACTCCTAGAGATGATAGAAGGGAGAAAAGAAGAAGAGGAAAAGAGGCAGTGGGAAGAAGTAGAAAGGAAAGCAGGCTTCTATGAACAAGAAGAAGAGACCACAACAGAAGCATGGGATGTCAGAAAGGCTACCAGAGCCATGAAGGACATGGACATTGACTAAGTTGCTCAGAGGATGAGCAACACTTTCAGTAGGGGGTGATGATGAGCCTCATCATTGAGAAATTATATGGGCCTTAATTGGCCTTAATTCACCTCCTAACTTAGTCAAACCAAATATTCTCGCAACTTATTGCATAATTTTGATTATATTTTGTTTATGAAATGAGTTAGAGTTGGATATTTGGCTTTGTGGTCTAATGTGCATGTAATGTAGGAATAAAGGATAAAAGCAAGGGAAAATGCAGGTAGAAAGGATAAAAGAAAAGAACTATGGCAAAGACCTTAGTAAAACTAGAATGGGACAAGGGAGAGTAATTATAGGAGGTAAATCCTTCTCATTTACTACCCCTCCATTCGAATATTCTTTCACCAGCTCGAAGTGCACACAACTACCACTTTGAGGACTAGAAGACAGCTAAGCAAGGAAAATAACAGAAACCAGTTTATCAGATGTATAAGTAGAAAGGCTTAGGACCTCATTAGGATTCAGACTTCTATTGTAAAACTCTATTTTATTTCTGAGCTGCAAAGACTTGTGACCGTTTGCTCTGTAATCCGTGGTTTTATAATAATAATGAGTTCTGTTTAAGCCAGCTCCGAGTTAAATTCGAGGGCTGAAGCTCTTGGGTTAGGGCCCGACCCAAGCAGCCAAAGCTCCTCTTCATTGTACTGTTATGCTAGCATAGTTTCCTAGTTTTCATTGTTCATTTGCTTAAATAACTTTCTGGTTATGTTTATTTGCTTAAGTAGCTTCCTAGTTCTGTTCATTTGCTTAAGTAGGATTCATGGTTTTTTTGGTTATTTGCTTAGGTAGCTGAATTTACTTCAATTTACCTTCATTTGTGCCTTCTGTCAGTTCACAGGTTAGTTAGAGGAGAAAGATCATTATTAGGTTGTGCACAGGTGTCTCGACCTCATCTCCTCCCTCTGGGACCATGACTTGAGGAAGGGACCCTTCAACAGCCCCAAAAATACAGGTCTCTGGTTCTCGCATGGGCTATGGAGTTTGTTGTTTAATATTGTTATTTGGTCACCTGCGCTGCTTTTCTCTATCATTTTCATTTGAAACTGCCTCCAACACGTTCCTCATGCATCGTTTCCTCATCATCCAATCACCAACAAACCTTCACAATCACTGTCTGGTTCACTATTTTCTCAAACTGCTACCTCGCATGGAGTCCAGCACTCACTTTATGAACTTTAAGTCCCCACCGTCGATCTGCCTCGCCTAATCCGATGGCTATCGCGTCACCTGATCACTTTAGGCACTTTAAACCCCCACCATCGATCTGCCTTGCTTGATCCGACGACTGTCGATTCACCCGATCGCCAACTAGCTTGGCCAATCTCCACCATTAATCATCCCCACCTGATCCAATGGCTATCGCGTAATCTCGCGTGGATTAGTGCATGAACGTTATCCGCCCGAGAGCACGCAATAAAAGTGGTTTTCTTGTGCTATGTGTCGCGTAGTAAGGCTAATCGCGTAAAATTTCAAAATACTGCTTACAACTTGAAGGGTGTGCAAGAAACTACTTACCACCTTAGAAACTCGCTCCCTCATTTCCACACGTTTCTTTTCCCCGTGATATGATCTCCGTCGTCCATCTCTTGACTTCACCCGCGCGATAATATCTTAGCTGTTCATCGCTCCTATTAGCCTCGTCCGTCCATCTCTTGACTTCACCCACGCGATTAGATCTCGGCCATTCATCTCCTGTTAACCTCGTTCATCCATCCACTCACCTAATCCCTCACGACACGATCTCCACCATTCATCTGCTTTGTTCCTTTGTTCGTCCATCGATTCACTTAAGCCTTCGCGATAAGATCTCCACCGTTCATCCTCTTAGTCAACCCTGTTCGCCCATCTATTTACATAACCTCATGCGATCCAATCTTTGTCGTTCATTTGCCTTTCACCTGACTGATCCAATGGTTCTTATGCACTGTTGCTCTCTCACGTCCTCCTTTCACCAATTTCAATCTCCCACTGCTTTTTTCGCTTGAAACCCGATTTAGCTTAGTTTTCTTTGGTTACACCTTAGTCTAGTTTTGATGCTCTTTACTTCTGCAACTTAGATAATTAGCATTAGGTTAGTGTTGATTTAGAAATTCTGTTTAGACATAGTTGTTTAACTGGTTAGCTAGGGTATGGTGCAGTTTATCATTACATATTGTTTTCTTCAATACTACGGTAGAAGTAGCTCTCCCTTAATATAGATTTTCTCTTCTTCCATCAAAGAGTTAAGCTTCTTCTGACCCTATAGAAGTCTGGCTTGGAACCCCTCAGGTCTCTTTCCAAATGAGCAGTGACAATAGGTAGTACCTTCACTTCTACTTGTGCGTATAGCACTGTCACTTCCAATTTTGTATGAACCCTGGGTTGATAAGTAAAGTTGGTAGCCCTGGGAGTTGCAGCATTATTGTTGCAATACCTAGGCTCATCACTCTCTTAGCAACCTCAATGCTGCTACTAAATGCTTGGCATGTTCTTCCTCATTCTTAGAATATATTAGTATTCATCAATGAATACTATTAGAAACTTGTCTAGATAAGGACGCAATGCACTATTCATTAAACACATAAATGTAGATGGAACATTAGTCAAATCGAATGGAACAACAACAAACTCATAATTCCCATACTTGATCCTGAATGCAGCCTTGATGATATCATTTTCCTTGATGTGTACATGATGGTATCTCGATCTTAAGTCGATCTTAGAGAACATTGTTGCTCCCTTCAATTGATCAAACAAATCATCAATCCTTGGCAAAGGGTACCTGTTCTTGATCGTTACTTTGTTCAGCTGCCTGTAGTCAATGCACAATCTAAGAGTACCATCTTTCTTCTTCACGAACAACATTGGTGCACCCCAAGGTGATACACTTGGCCTAATGTACCCCTTGTCCAACATTTCCTTCAGCTGCAACTTTAACTCAACCAACTCAGGTGTGCTCATCCTGTAAGGTGCTTTTGATGTTGGGGCTGCCCCTAGCACTAACTCAATAGAAAATTCTACCTCCATGTGAGGTGGAAACTCTATAATGTCCTCAGGAAATACATTTTAAAACTGCTGCAAAAATGGGTACCTGTTCAACACATCTGCATCCTCAACCTCCTTACCCTTGTCACTAGAAATGTGTACTGCAAACATCACACAACATTTTCTGAAACTACGCTTAGCCTGCATAGCGGTAACCATCCCCACTGATGTAGGCTTATTCTTCCCCTAAAAATTCCTCTTTTCCCCACTATCATCCACACATTCAATGGCCTTGTCAAAATAATCCATTATGGTTCTATGAAGGTATATCCAATCCATACCCAAAAGCATACTATACAATCCCAATGGCAATACATTCAAATGTGTTGTTTTAGGCATACCATTTAAATCAAATGCAAAAGATCTTACTCAATAATGAACTTGCTTCTTTGTACCTGTAGCCAATTGTACCAACCAAGATTTTGCATGCACTTCTTTTCCCAAACCACACTTATCCACCAGTTTAGGATTAATATAACCATAGTTTGATCCGGGATCAATCAAAGTAGAAAGAACTTGATCACAAAGCTTACTGTTCATCTCAATGATTGATGCCTGATGATCCGCCTGCCTATTGTCCACAACTGCATAGATCTGAGGAATGATATGACTAACATCACAAACTATATGCGCCTCTTGAGCACTATAGATATGGGGTCTACCACCACTCTAATACTGTGGACAATCCCTCTTACGATGATCCTTACCACATATCCAACACTACAATGGTTCCCTACCACCGCCTCTAGCTTGTTGCTCTCCACGTCCTTTCTCAGTTGTATTGAATCTCTTGTAAGGAACTACATTTTCTTTCTCACTTGCATCTTGAGGTCTTCCTCTCTTTGGTGGCCATTTTCCTTTAGCTTTCTCATTTCTTTTCAAGTCATGCTTGGGCTCAACTTTTCGCTTCCACTTCTCATAACAATGCTTCAACTTTCAGATGGCCCTTTCTAATGATCTAGGCTCATCAAACTCAATCCGTTCTCTGTATGAAACAGACAATCCAGTGATGAATCTTTGGAACTTGGCCTTCTCCTCCCTAAGGTAAGGCACATATCTCAACAGCTCCAAAAATCTGCTAGTATACTCATCATTTATCATAGAACCCATCCACAACTCATAAAACTCCTCGGCTCTGTCATCATATTACCTCTCCGACAAGTACTTATTATTGAAGAGCCTTTCAAATGCATGCCAAGTCAAATTCTAGTCATGTATACCTTTGACATTCTTCACATCTTCCCACCAAATATCCAATTTACCTTTGAGACTAAAAGTGGTTATCTTTGCTGTCATATTTTCTGAATAATCATGTAATCGGAAGAATTTATTCATACCAAGCAACCAAGCCTCTGCATCTTGTGATTTCTTCATTTCTCCATCAAAGGTAGGTGGATTTTCTTTCTTAAACTCATTCGGAAAGTATCCCCTATCACTCCTTCTGCAAGGAGGATGGTGATGATGATCATGATGTCTATCAAAACAAAAACTGGAATAGTACTTATGTCGATCACCTCTCCTATCTGGAGTGTCCAACAACCTGCCATCTCTGATCGTGTTAGATCTATCTGACCTATGTTTACTAGGAGACGTACCTCCATATGCACCATTAGTTTTTTCCTCATGTCCATGGCTAATCTGAAGTGGTCCCTATCGCTGCAAAATTGATAAACTCTGAAGTAGTATCACATTCACCTCTATTTGTTTCTTTTGTGCCTGTGTGATTTTTTCATTGTCTACTTTGAAACTCCTTATTTCTTCCTTCAGGCTTATCAATGTGTCTATCAGGTTAGAAGAGTGCCCCACACCACGTTGCCCATCTTATGCATAGGGAGATTCTATGTAGTCTACCACCTTGCTAGCCATTTGATCTCTTTCCTGCAAGGCATACTATGTCAGCTAAACCAAATCACAATAATCCAACGTACCTTAGCATGATTCGGGGAGCATACCTTGTCTACAAGATCATCAAATCAATGTGGCATATATAACATAATTATAACATCATATAGACATATATCAAATAAGTGTATCAACGCATAAACTTCATTCTAGCTAGGGTCCAGTCATCAATGCAATGCCATATCAACAATGCATGTTGTGACCTCATGCATGACAAAAACCATTACTCCATTGCACACATTTCCAAATGCAACTATCAACATGCATAAGCAATGCTTAATCAACTACACATACGTATGAATTCATGTAGTCGAGCATAAGTAATCAATTCTTGTAATCAACCTACAAGACTGATACATGTAATTGAAACATTGAAGAATGCACCTGACATACAAGGATGTATTCAAGTGACACATAATCAACATGTAAGCGAAACATAACCATATGCAACCAGTCATATACTTTCGACGGTGCATCCCAAAAAATCACATCAAGTTCCTCATGGAAACCTTACTACAATCATGATCAACATGATGCAATGCAACAAGCACATGGAATGCAAGTGTAAGAGACACACATGCAACTGACATGCATGCATGACCGACACTTTCACCCAAGGAGAGCGCAACCATGCTCTGATACCAATCTGTAACACCCCATCCTCCCAAGTCCACCCAAGCAACCAACCAAACGGGCAAACATGTGATGAGAGAGGTTACTATAAGGAATTCAATCTCGTTGGTGAACTTAAGGAAATGGAATCGACAGAACATCACACACAGTCATCCAACATCATCAATAGAACCCTCAGGAGACAAGTCAGCCACTAAGACAACATGTCCCTGGGTCCTAATGTTGTTTTGGATCTCTTAGGCCATAGTCGCTCTCATTCTATGGGAAAGGAAGTGGCAAAGAACCTAAAGTCACTCTCATAGGCCTCTGTGTTAGCGACTGTGGACTTTTCTCAACATACCTATGCCAATGACCCCGATATTTGAGCCACTTTTTTAGCCCAGAATCTCGACCTCCGCCCAGAACTTGCTACAACCTTCAGAATCCATCAAAGACATTATAACAATGTTGATAAATCAAAATTCAACCTAAGGACTAGGCCTAGGCATCCCCAACCGGGACTGAAATTCTGTCAAACACTTGGCATCAATGTAACCTACAAGTCTATGGTACAAGACAGAGCATAAATGACTGAAAGAACTTATGAAACATAACCAAAAGGATAACCTCCTTCTCCATTGAACTATCATACCATCAATTAGGTCTTACATCCATGCATTTAACAATTACAAGTAAATACATGAAATAACTATGACATGAACCAGTCACATAACCATGCTTATAACCAACATTAAATCATATAAATATCAGAGATATGACATGATTTAAATCCACATGTAAAAAAGTACAAAAGTAAGATAACTTAGCTTTTATTAATCATTGGCAAATCTGATCAGGTTCAGGAATTCCACGTACCACCCGACCATAGACATGGTTAAACCAGATCTCTCTTTTAGCCAGTCACCCCTGTGCCATATTCCAAGCATGCATGTGGGATCTCATAGAACAACCAAGGGAATATAGAGGTTAAACCACCTCCACCATCACCAAACCGTGATCACACCAAAACTAGTGCTCCGATCAGAACCGAACCAAACTTGGAATGCCATCTAGAATCCATCACTATCCTTGAGGGATTTTTCGTCTGCTTGTCTCTCAGGCTTTACCACAATCCAATCCAGGATCACTAGGCCCTAAATCGAGACTTCTCCCTCGGGCTTTACCATGTATCCTGCCAAAACTGGTCAAGGAATTCCTGGCCTTTAGGAATGAACCTTGAGACCACCTCCACCCCGGTTTTGAGATCCATCCGGCAAACGAAAGCTCAAAATCAAAATACACTTCCCAAGAACATGGCATCCAAAAAAAGGCAAGGTTAGACTAAAACCCACTATCATAACCCGACAAAACCATGCCACCGACAACAAGAGAATCATACACCAACATGCAAATCCATGCATGTCCAATCCAGCTAGGAAATCACACATGCAAAAGGTTACCTACAAGTATTTTTGCTGAAGCTGCTTGATCCTACTCTTCTTCCTTTATCTTTGCTTTCCTTCCTTTCCCTTTGCTTGCTTTTCCTTCCTTGATCCAAAGCTAGAGTGCTCCAAGAAAACTCTTAAGTGACCAAGAGTGAGAGAGAGAGAGAATAATGAGGGAGCTCCAAACTTGAACTGACAAAAGGTTACCAATTGATCCTCATAAGCCTTTTTATTAATGAGGCCTCTAATTTCTTCATTTTCCATTATTTTCGTTCAATTTCCTCGTCACATGAAACCTGTGACCTTTCACCTTATTTTCTCCTATTTTCCTTTATTTCCATAAATAAATGAGACAAAAATTCATTTTTTCCTTTTAATGCCTTTGCCTTAGCCTTTGTCAATTTCCCGTAGCCAAAACACACATCGAGTGACTCCCACTAGGATATCTTTGCCCAACATTCAACTTGGAATAAGTGTCCCTTAACCGTGGCCTTATTTTTCCTTTATTAAATTTTATTACATGAAATTTTCACGAGGGTTGTTACAGAACCCCATCCCCCCAAGGAACATCATCCTCAGTGTTAAACCACACCATGACCTCAAAAAAACCGTTGAAAATCAAACATACTGCCCATGGAGCTTTATAACTTAGCTTGTTGCAATATTTACAATGAAAGACCTGCTCAAAAGAAAAACATCATGACAACATGACAATATAACAATCATAATAATATGACACCCATGCCTCTTATTGGAGCTTTATAACTTAGCTCGTGGTAGTATTGACATCAATATACATATACATACATATACCAAAATATTAGAAAAACATATGCCAAACATATACCAACATAAAACCAAAATTTCTTTGCCTCAACCGGCAAACAATGAAGGATACAGGGCCCGCATCTGATCCGCCATCTCCCATGTAGCTTCTTCAAGCCCAAAGTGCTTCCACTGCACTTTAACTTGCTCTATGGCTCTGTTCTTGAGCATGAGATGTTTCCATTGTAATATGCACTGAGGCTCTGGCTGTAACTCTCATTCTTGCTCCACCTGCAATACAGACCAATCAATAACATGATCAACATCCTTTATGTACTTCTTAAGCAATGAAATATGGAAAACATCATGGACTTTCACTGTTGGAAGTAGTGCAAGTCAATATGCCACTGGTCCAATCCTCTCAAGGATCTCGAAAGGCCCGCAATACCATGGTGCTAACTTGGCACATGAACAAATCCTCAAAGAGATATTCTTGGGTTTGATGCGCAAATACACATGCTCCCCAATTTGAAACTCCTTAAAATACCCTGTGTTGATCCGCATAACTATTTTGTTTGTCCTATGCTACCTTTAGATTATTCTTTATAACCTGCATTTCCTGCTCCATGTCTGCCAACATATCTGGTCCAATATGTACCCTGTTCATTGGATCACTCAAAGTGATGGGAGTATTACAACTTTGTTCATACAACGCCTCGAAATGACTCATACTCAATGACTCTTGGTAACCATTGTTGTATGAGAACTCAACCAGTGGAAGATAATCCTCCCATTCCTTCTATTGGTGCATCATTTACATCCTCAACATATCCTCTAAGATCTTGCTAAACCTCTATGTATGTCCATCTGTCTGCGGATGATAAGCCGTTCTGAAGGCCAACCCTATACCCAAGCCTACAAATAGCTCCTTCCAAAACTTGGAAGTCAACTTCGCATCCCTGTCTGACACAATCTTCTTTGGAACACCATGCAGTCTCATTATGTCTCTGATGAAAACCTATGCTACCTCACTGACTAAATATGTAGTCTTCACTGGAATGAAGTGAGCTACCTTTCTCAACCTGTCGACCACGACCATAATAGAATCATGCTGGTTTACTATCCTTGTAATACCTGGGATGAAATCCATTGAAATGACCTCCCATTTCCATTCTGGAATCAACATAGGCTTTAGTAGACCACCTAGATGTTTACATTCTTACTTTTCTTGTTGACAATCTAAACATCTAGCCACGAGCTCTGCCACTTCCTTCTTCAGATTTGGAAAATAATATAACTTCTTAACCGCCGTCAACGTCTTCTCATATCCTGGATGACCTGAGTATGGATTAGCATGAAAATTCCTCAAGGTAAGATTCTTGATCTCACTGCAATTCGACACATAGATCCTGTCTCTAAATCTCACCAAACCATCTATTGTGAGATGATAGTCTACATCCTAATCACTTGTGCCTATACCTTCACCTGTACCTATACCTGCACTCTGATGTAATTTGTGCATAATCTCCATGTATTTGTCATCCTGCTATCCTGCCTGCAAGATCCTATCCTGTAACTTTGTCCCATAAAAGCTCATAGCTGTTATATGATTTACCTGTACCTTCCTGCTAAGAGCATCCACAACCCTGTGATCCTTCCCTTTTATGTATCTAATCTCAAAGTTGAACTCACTAAGGGTAGCCAACCATCTAGCTTGCCTGACATTCAGATTCGACTGATCAAACAAATATCTCAACCCACTTTGATCGATCATCAATGTGAACCTCCTGCCAAGAAGATATGCCTCCACATCTTCAATGCATGTATAATTTCCGCTAGCTCAAGGTCGTGTGTTAGATAGTTGTGCTCGTGCTCATTCATTTTTCATGATTCATAGCACACTACCTACCCTTCTTGCATGAGAGCTCCACCAAGTCCTCTATTGTAAGCATATGTACACACTACAAACTCCTTGTCTAGATCCACAATCTTTAGCATTGGTGCATGTGTCAACCACTACTTAAGCTGCTCAAAACTAGCCTCACATTCTTCTGTCCATTTGAACTTCTTACCTTTCCACTGCAATGATGTGATAAGATATGCAATGCGTGAGAAGTTCTTGATGAACCTCCTGTAGTAGCCTTCCAATCCCATAAATGATCTCACCTGATCCACATTCTTAGGAGCTGCCCACTCCATGATGGCCCTTATCTTTTCTGGACCCATTGCAATGCCATCCTTGGAGTCAACATGCCCCAAGTAATGTACCTCCGTCTGAAAGAAGTTTCACTTGCTAAGTTTAGCATACAACTGATGCTCTCTTAGCAACCTCAACACTACTACTAAATGTTAGGCATGTACTTCCTCATTCTTATAATATAGCAGTATGTTATCAATGAATACAATAACAAACTTGTCTAGATAAGGATGCAACACACTATTCATCAAACACATAAATGTAGCTGAAACATTAGTCAAACCGAATGGAACAACAACAAAGTAATAATTCCCATACCTGGTCTTGAACACAGTCTTCAAGATATCCTCTTCCTTGATGCATACCTGATGGTATCCTAGTCTCAAGTCGATCATAGAGAACACTGCTACAACCTTTAATTGATCAAACAAATCATCAATCCTCGACAAAGGGAACTTGTTCTTGATCGTTACATTGTTCAGATGCTTGTAATCAATGCACAATCTAAGAGTACCATCTTTGTTATTCATGAACAACACTTGTTCACCCCAAGGTGATACAATCAACCTAATATACCCCTTGTCCAACATTTCCTTCAGCTGCAACTGTAGCTCAACCAACTCAGGGTTGCTCATCATGTAAGGTGCTCTTGATGTTGGGGTTGCCCCTAGAACCAACTCAATATAAAAGTCTACCTCTGAGTGAGGTGGTAACTCTATAATTTCCTCAGGAAATACATCCTAAAACTGATGTAAAATTGGGTACCTACTCAACTCATATGCATCATCAGCCTCCTTACCATTGTCACTAGAAATGTGTACTGCAAAAATCACACAACCTTTTCCGCAACTACGATTAGCCTCCATAGCGGTAACCATCTTCATTGATGTAGGCTTCTTCTTCCCCTGCAAAGTCCTCTTTTCCCCACTATCATCCATACATTCAATGGCCTTGTCGAAGCAATCCACTTTGGTTCTGTGAAGGTATAACCAATCCATAACCAAAAGCATACTATACGATCTGAATGGAAATACATTCAAATGTGTTTCTGTAGGCATACCATTTAACTCAAATGCACAGCTCTCACCCAATGATGAACTTGCTTCTTTGTACCTGTATCCCACTGTACCAACCAAGATTTTGCATGAACTTCTTTTCTCAAACCACACTTATCCACCAAATCCGGATTAATATAACCATAGTTATATCCATGATCAATCAAAATATAAACAACTTGATCACAAAGCTTACCGTCCATCTCAATGATTGATGTCTGATGATCTGCTTACCTGTTGTCCACGACTGCATAGATCCGAGGAATGTTATGACCAGCATCACCAACTATATGCGTGTCCTAAGAACTGTAGATCTGGGGTCTACCACCACTCTGATACTGTGCACAATCCCTCTTACAATGATCCTTACCACATATCCAACACTACAATGGTTCCCTACCACCGCCTCTAGCTTATTTCTCTCCACGTCCTTTCTCATTTGTATTGAATCTATTTTAAGGTACTACATTTTCTTTCTCACTTGGATCTTTAGGTCTTCCTCTCCTTGGTGACCATTTTCTTTTAGCTTTCTCATTTCTTTTCAAGTCATGCTCGGGCTCAACTTTCCACTTCGACTTCTCATAACAATTTTTCAACTTTCGGATGGCCTCATCCAACGATCTAGGCTCATCGAACTCAATCCAATATCTATATGTAATTGGAAATCCACTGATGAATCTTTAGACCTTGGCCTTCTCCTCTCTAAGGTAAGGCACATATCTTAACAACTCCAAAAATCTGCTAGTATACTCATCCTCTGTCATAGAACCCATCCGCAACTCATAAAACTCCTTATCTCTGTCATCATAGTACCTCTCTGACAAGTACTTCTTCTTGAATATCTTTTCAAATTCATTCCAAGTTAAATCTTCCTCATGTATACCTTTGACATTCTTCACTTCTTCCCACCAAATATTCACTTTACCCTTGACACTAAAAGTGGTTATCTTTGCTTTCATGTTTTCTGAATAATCATGCAATCAGAAAAATTTATACATATCAAGAAACCAAGCCTTTTCATCTTACTATTTCTCCATTTCTCCATCAAAGGTAGGTGCCTTTGCTTTCTTAAACTCATCTGGAAAGTATCCCATATCACTCCTCTTGTAAGGATGATGACAATGACGATCATGATATCTATCAGAACCTGAACTGCAATAATCCCTGTGTCGATCACCTCTCCTATTCAGAGTGTCCAACTGTGTACCATCTCTGATTGTCTTTGATATATCCGACATGTGTCTACTAGGAGACCTACTTCCATATGCCCCATTAGTTTTTTCCTCATGTCCATGGCTGATCTGAAGTGGTCCTTGTCGCTGCAAATCTGACAAACTCTGAAGTAGTATCGCATTCACCTCTGCTTGTTTCTCTTGTGCCTGCATGATTTTGTCATTGTCTACTTTGCAACTCCTTATTTCTTCCTTCAGGCTTCTCAATGTGTCTGGCAGGTCAAAAGAGTGCCCCACACCATGCTTCCCGTTTGATGCATAGAGAGATTATATGTAGTCTATCACCTCGCTATCCATCTGATCCATTTCCTGCAAGGCATACTATGTCAGCTAAACCAAATCACAATAATCCAAAGTACCTTAACATGATTCGGGGAGGATACCTTGTCTTCAAGATCATCAAATCAACGTGATACATATATAACATAATCATAACATCATATAGACACATATCAAATAAGTGTCAATGCCTAAACTCCATTCTAGCTAGGGTAGAGTCATCAATGCAAGGCCATATCAACGATGCATGTTGTGACCTCATGCATGACAACAACCATTACTCCATTGCACACATTGCCACATGCAACTATCAACATGAAGAAGCAATCCCTAATCAACTATACATACGTATGAACACATGTAGTCGAGCATAAGTGATCAATTCTTTTAACCTACAAGATTGATACATGTAATCGAAACATTCAAGAACGCACCTGACATACAATGATGTATTCAAGTGACATATAATCAACATGTAAGCGACAAATAACCATATTCAACCAGTCATATACTTCCGACGATGCATCCCACAAAATCACATCAAGTTCCTCATGACAACCTTAATACAATCATAATCAACATAATGCAATGCAACAATCACATGGAATGAAAGTGTAAGAGACACATGCAATTGACATGCATGCACTTTCACACAAGGAGAGCGCAACCATGCTTTGATATCAATCTGTAACACCCCATCCTCCAAGGTCCACCCAAACAACCAACCAGCAGGGAAAACATGTGATGAGAAAGGTTACTATAAGGGATTCAATCTCCTTTGTGACCTTAAGGAAATGGAATCGACAGAACATAACACATAGTCATCCAACATCATCAACAAAACCCTCAAGAGATAATTCAACCACTTAGATAGTTTGTCCCTAGGTCCCACTAGTGTTCTAGATCTCTTAGGCCATAGTCGCTCTCATGCTATGGGCATGTGAACAACCAACAACTTAAAGTCGCTCTCATAGGCCTATGTGACAAAAACTGTGGACTTTTCGCAGTAGATTTGTGCCAGTGACCCCGAGAGTTGAGCCACTTTTCTAGCCCAGAATCCCAGCCTCTACCTAGAACTTGCTGCAACCTTTAGAATACATCAAAGACACGATAACAATGCTGAAAAATAAAAAATCAACCTCTGGACTAGGTTTGAGCATCCCCAACTGGGACTGACATTCTGTCAAACACTTGGCATCAATGGAACCTACTAGTATAGGATACAAGAAAGAGCATAAATGACTTAAATAAATTATGAAACATAACCAGAAGGATCACCTTCTTCTCCATTGAACTATCATACCATCAATTAGGTCTTGCATCCATCCATTTAAAAATTATAGGTAAATACATGAAATAACCATGACATGAACTAGTCACATAACCATGCTTATAGCCAACATTAAACCATATAAATATCAGCGATATGAAAACCATTAAATACACATGTAAACAATTATAAAAGTATGAGAACTTAGATTTTATTAATCATAGGCAAATCCGACCAGATTCAATACTTCCACGTACCACCTAACCATAAACATGGCTGAACTAAATCTCTCTTTCAGCTAGTCACCCTCGTGCCATATTCCAAGCATAAATGTGGGATCTCATAGAAAAACCAAGGGAATCCAGAGGCTAAACCATCTCCACCCTCACCAAACTATGATCACACCAAAACAGATGCTCCGATCACAATCGAACCAAACTTGGAATACCTTTTGGAATCCATCACTATCCTTGAGGAATTTTTCATCTCCTTCTCTCTTAGGTTTTACCGCAATCCAATCCCGAATCACTAGGCTCTAAACAGAGACCAGTCTCTCAGGGTTTACCACAATCCAAACCCAGATCAGTAGGCCCTAAACCGAGACTTCTCCCTCAGGCTTTACCGTTTATATTGCTAAAACCGAGACTTCTTCCTTCAGGCTTGTCAATTTGTCTTCCAGTTCAGAAGAGTGCCCCACACCACACTGCCCATCTGATGCACAAGGAGATTCTATGTAGTCTACCACCTTGCTAGCAATATGATCCCTTTCCTACAAGGCATATTATGTAAGCTAAACTAAATCACAATAATCCAAAGTACCTTAGCATGATTCGGGGAAGATACCTTGTCTGCAATATCATTAAATCAACGTGATACATATATAACATAATCATAACAACATATAGACATATATCAAATAAGTGTATCAACGCATAAACTCCTTTCTAGCTAGGGCCCAATCATCAATGCAAGGCCATATCAACAATGCATGATGTGACTCATGCATGACAACAACCATTACAGTTCCATTGCACACATTTCCACATGCAACTATCAACATGCATAAACAATGCCTAATCAACTACACATACATATGAATGCATGCAGTTGAGCATAAGTTATCAATTCTTGTAATCAACCTACAAGACTGATACATATAATTGAAACATTCAAGAATTCCCCTAACATACAAGGATGTATTCAAGTGAAATATAATCAACATGTAAGTGACACATAAACATATGCAACCAGTCATATACTTTCGATAGTGCGTCCCACAAAATCACATCAAGTTCCTCATAACAACCTTACTACAATCATGATCAACATGATGCAATGCAACAAGCACATGGAATGCAAGTGTAAGAGACACACATGCGACTGACATGCATGCATGACCAACACTTGCCCAAGGAGAGCACAACCACGCTCTGATACCAATTTGTAACATCCCCTCCTCCCAAGTCCACCCAAGCAGCCAACCAGCCGGGAAACATGTGATGAGAGAGGTTACTATAAGGGATTCAATCTCCTTGGTGACCTTAAAGGAATCGAATCGAAGAAAGATCACACACAGTCATCCAACATCATCAACAAAATCCTCAGGAGACAAGTTAGCCACTCAGGTTGCCTATCTCTGGGTCCCACTGTTGTTACTTGCAAGTATTCCTACTGAAGTTGTTTGATCCTAATCTTCTTCCTTGATCCTTGCTTTCCTTTCTTTCCCTTTGTTTGCTTTTCCTTCCTTAATCCAAAGCTATAGTGCTCCAAGAAAACTCTTAAGTGACCAAGAGTGAGAGAGAGAGAGAATAATGAGAGAGTTCCAAGCTTGAATTGAAAAAATGTTACCAACTGATCATCAGAAGCCTTTTTATTAATGAGGCCTATAATTTCTTCATTTTCCATTATTTTCCTTCAATTTCCTCCTCACATGCAACTTGTGATCTTTCACCTTAATTTTCTCCTAATTTCCTTTATTTTCATAAATAAATGAGCAAAAAATGCCTTTTTGCCTTAGCCTTTGCCAAATCTCCTTAGCCAAAAGACACATCTAGTGATGCCCATTAGGATATCTTTTCCCAACATTCAGCTTGGAATAAGTGTCCCTTAACTCTGGTCCTATTTTGCATTTATTAACTTTTATTACATGAAATTTTCACCAAGGTTGTTACAAAACCCTCCCCCTTGGGGCACATTGTCTTTGGTGTTAAAGCACACCATGACCAGATGTGCCTCTGAGGTATCTCAACACATGCCTAGCCGCCTTCCAAAACATCTTGGTAGGCTGAACCATAGCTTGACTCAACTGGTTCACAACATAGCACAAATCTGGTCATGTGTTCACTAAGTACATCAGTGAATCCACAAGCTGCCTGTACACAGTAGCCTCTACTACTTATCCTAAAGTAGCATCCTCCTTCCCCCAGTTACCTGCTAGAGGAGTCTGCATGGGCCACACTTCTCCATGTGGAATCTCCTGAGTATCTCATGGCATATTTGCCCTGAGACACAAACAACTCCCCATCCTTCTGCCATACTTCCATGCCAAGGAAGTAATGCATGAGACCCATGTCTTTCATATCAAATTATCATACTTCCATGCCAAGGAAGTAATGCATGAGACCCATGTCTTTCATCTCAAATTATCTTGCAAGGTCCTCCTTGCAAGACATGATCAACTGATCATCACCTGTTAATATGAGATCATCAACATAAAGTACAATGATCGACTGCTTACCTTCCACCATGATGTGGTACAGATTCGCATCCGCTTCTCTCTTTGTGAAGCCCAACCCAATGAAGTAGTTGTTAATCTTGGTGTACCAAGCACGAAGTGCTTGCTTCAGCCTATACAAAGCTCTCTTGAGTCGGCACACATGCGACTCATGATTGAAGGTCTCAAAACCTTCCTCAATCTTGCCATTGAGGAATGCAGTCTTCACATCCATCTGATAGATCTTCCAACCCGTCTGTGCTGATAGTGCCAACATCGATCTGGTAGATGAGTACCTTGCGACAAGAGAAAAAGTCTCATCATAGCCAATCTCTTCAACCTGAGAAAATCCACGGGCTACAAATCTTTCCTTATGCTCCTCCACACTACCATCAGCAGCTTGCTTTACTTTGTAAAGCCAACAAGAACTCACAACTGACTTGTTCTTCGGTCTTGGAACCACATCCCAAACACTATTCCGAACTATGGAATCATAGTCCTCCACCATAGCATCAACCCAAATCGGCTACTGCACTGCTTCCTCAAAGGAAGATGGCTTGGTCTCAACACATTTCCCAACAAGGGCCATGTATCCAGTGTACCTCTTAGGTGACCTCCTCTATCTGTGCTGAGAAGATGGTTCTCCCACATTCTCTCTCACATCCGACAACAATCTGTTAATTTCTCTTGTGCGCTTCTGTCCATCTCTGGAAGACTCTGCTTGAGTGGATGTCTCCACTCCTGGAACCTCTGCATGCGGTTGATCCGCATCAGTCTGAGGCTCCTCCTCCTTAGGAACCAACAGTTCCTCCACAGCCTGTTGTTGGAGCTCCCTCTCAAGGTAAACTCGCATGGCCTTCTGCTCATCAAATTGGAGATCTCTGCGAACCACTGTCCTCTGACTAGTAGTCAAATACACCTGATAGTTGTGGGGTGTATCAGTGTACCTCACAAGTATCCCTAACTCAGCTATCGGCTCAAGATTCTTCCGTGCATCCTTTGTCACATGGAAATATACCGATGAGCCAAAGATCTTGAAGTGACCCACATCTGATCTCTTACTAGAGAAAGCTCCCTCTGGTGTTTTCATCCCAAGTATGCGATACAGGCTTCTATTCTGCAAATAGACCGTTGTGTTGCATGCCTTAGCCCACAAATGAAGTGGTAGGCCTTGGTCATGCAGCATCGCCCGTGCTGCCCCTACAATCGTTCTGTTCTTCCTCTCGGCCACCCCATTCTGCTGTGGGTTATGAGGTGTTGTCAACTCCTGTTTAATTCCTTCCGCTGCACAGAAGTCCTTAAACTCTTGAGAGACATACTCTCCACCGTTGTCGCTTCTCAAGGCCTTGATCTTCTTCCCTAACTCTTTCTCAACCAAAGATTTGAACTCACAAAACTTTGAGAAGGTTTGGTCCTTCTTCTGCATGAAATAAATCCAACATTTACGAGAAAAATCATCAATGAAAATCACATAATACCTTTGCTTCGCGGTGGATGCTGTCAAGAATGGTCCACACAAATCAGTATGAACTCGCTCTAAGATCGCTTCTGCTCAACTGTCTCGATCATGAAAGGAAGACTTGGTGTACTTTCCCAAGGTACAACCTTTGCATGTGTCAACTTGCTCAAGTTTACCTTTAGGAAGTCCAGTAGAGATCTGTTGCATTATCTTCAAGGCCCCATGATGTAGATGGCCCAACTGCCTGTGCCATAACTCTCCAATGTCTTGG
Organism: Pinus tabuliformis; assembly: GCA_031772625.1. NCBI lineage: Eukaryota > Viridiplantae > Streptophyta > Pinopsida > Pinales > Pinaceae > Pinus > Pinus tabuliformis. The sequence continues at coordinate 726,964,113 of CM062808.1, read as the reverse complement.
CTTTGTACGAATTCTGCTTTCAAACTCAATGCTGCACAATCATCTACCTCTAATTTATAGAGATTCTTCACTCGAATCCCGATCCTCTTGGTCTGACCCGTGGCTATGTGTCTTAGGAACGCCTTTCCTTCACTGAAGACAACATCGTATCCTTTGTCCTCCAACATCGTGACCAATACCAAGTTCTTCTTCAGTCCAGGGACATAATTCACATCAGTCAACGTGAGAGGAGCTCCATGCTCCCTCTAAAAAGCAACCGTGCCTTCTCCTGAAACACAGTACTTTCCGTCATCACCCATCTCTATGCACATAAAAACAAAATAAAAATGACTCATGATATTTATGTGGAATATAGTCTATTTAAAGGGGGAATTAAAATAGCCTAGATCCATTTTAACTGTGGATCTACCAAGTGCCCATCAAATCTCCTAAGAACATCTGTTTTAGAGTGAGAAGAGATTTGATCCCTCTGAACACTTGGTTTATCTGGAGTTAAGATGGATCTACACTGGTAATATAGTGTCTCCATCCATAACTAAAGGTATTAATAATGTAATGTTTAATTATACAAAATTTTGTTTTGAAAGGGTGTTAATGAAATTTTTTTTTTTTTTTGAATTATATTAAATTGAAGTATAAGATATAAACTAAAGTTAATTTAATGTTTAATAGAAAAATAATGTGTTTATCTATGAGATATTATCATCAAAATAAGAGAAATGGTGAAACTTTGACATTTTTTTTTAGTATTTTTTTTTCAAAAGATAATTTCCACCTTTAACTTCTCATAAAATTTAAATTAAACCAATATCTTGATATAATTAAATCCCTAAAAAACCACTTAATTTATACCTCATAAATTAATGTATAAAAAATAATAATTATGAAAAAAAAAAAATCAAAATCATACAATTACATGAAGACCACTAAATAAATGTTTTTAACCAATGCCTTAATGTAATTAAATCTTATACAAACTACTTTACTTATACTCACAACTTAATACATATAATATAAAATAAAATAAAATAAAAACAATAGTTAAAAAATATAAAATATTAACTACGAAAAAAAATTTCAAAACCTCTAAATAAATGTTTTAAAGATTATATATAATTTTTAGTAAACATTAACCACCAACAATTATAAATAAAATTGCATTCCATACCTAATAAAAAGTTGAACATTTTTACTCTCCCGTATGTATATTGTGTAATTATTATTAAATATTATTTATTCTCTTTTTAATATTTATTTTTGTTTATATATATATATTTTATGTTTTCGTTAAGAAAATAAGTTGAACATTGTTACTCTCCCATATATCTATATCTATATCTATATATAGGAATGCAAAATGATTATTATATATTATTTTATTTTTTTAATATTTATTTTTGTTAATATATATTTTTTTTATGGTTTATTAAAAAGATAAGTTAATGGTTTTGTGAATAATAGTGAGTGATCGCTGTGTTTTGGTAAATTTGATTAGGTGAAAGAGTCAAAATTGTTAAGCTTACGGTGGTAGTTTCAAGCATGGTTTTGGTGGCATGTGGTATTAAAAGCTATGAATTAGATGTGAAGCTTTTAAAAGGATTGGAGATTCTTCATTATAACATCTTGAATTGTGCCAAGGGCTCAATTAGCCTGCCAAAATGTTCCCTACTTTTAAACCAAGCAATAGTTGTTTTTAAGCCATGAGATTATCACATATCTATTCCCTAATTTTTCTAGATTTTGGATTTTTCAAAATAAAATTCATGTTCTTATTACACCAAATACAATTATTTCCTAAATGCACTAATGGGATGGATACAACTTGTCTCAAGAGACTTGAACCCACTCAACTGATGAAACAAATTGTTCACCAAACCACTCAGTTAAGATCATTTGAACCTTTTACATATATTGTTGCTATGTATGATTTGTATCATTATTTCTCTCATTTTGTTTTTATCTCTGACAAGTGGTATCAGAGGCAAGGGATCATGGTTACGATAACAAGGTAATGGTTGCAAACTTTGGCACTATGTTTTGACGCTGGAGCTAACATAGAGAAGCCCGATTGGGATTTGACCAATGAAGATTGCGTGAGAGGAAATACAAGTCCAACAATGTCAAAGGCAACCCACAAAAACTAGATCTAGTGGGGAGAGAACCTTGTGGGAGAATGTGTTCAAACATGAGAGCCTGTGCTTTTTAAGGATTTAAATAAGATGCCAATTTATAGTATTATAAGCTACTATTATGGTTTGAAAAATCATGCACGTAGAAGGTAGGCTAATATTCAATAAAAAAGTATGTAATTTACTATTTAAACCAATAATTTGTTTTGCCAATATCATCAATTTAATCAAATATATGTAAAAATGGGCGAATTTGTAATCAGATGGACAAATTTATTTTAAGAAAATGTAAAATAAAATAATTTGAAAATGAAATTTGCAAGTCACATTTATAATGGTGTGCGGTTTAGGCATGCTTATTATTATTTCTCTCATTTTGTTTTTATCTCTAACAAGTGGTATCAGAGGCAAGGGATCATGGTTATAATAACAAGGTAATGTTTGCAAACATTGGCATTGTGTTTTGATGCTGGAGCTAACATAGAGAACCCTGATTGGGATTTGACCCATGAAGATTGTGTGAGAGGAAATACAAGTCCAACAATGTCAGAGGCAACCCACAAAATCTAGATCTAGTGGGGAGAGAACCTTGTGGGAGAATGTGTTCAAACATGAGAGCCTGTATTTTTTAAGGATTTAAATAAGATGTCAATTTATAGTATTATAAGCTACTATTATGGTTTGAAAAATCATGCATGTAGAAGGTAGGCTAATATTCAATAAAAAAAGGTATGTAATTTACTATTTAAACCAATAATTTGTTTTGCCAATATCATCAATTTAATCAAATATATGTAAAAATGGGTGAATTTGTAATCAGATTGACAAATTTCTTTTAGGAAAATGTAAAATAAAATAATTTGAAAATGAAATTTGCAAATCACATTTATAATGGTGTGGGGTTTAAGCATGTTTACCCTATATGTAAGTCTTGGAGTAGACCTAGGTGATAAGGGAGGAGAGCATGTAGATTTCTCAATCAATTGTAAAGTTGTCAATATTAGAGCCCATGGATTATTACATGTGATGAAGTCTTTAAAAGGCTCAAAGATTATCCATTGTAATGTTTCTCGAAACATGTAGATTTCTCAATCAAGTTTAAAGGCTTCAACATTAGAGCCTATGGATTACATGTGATGAAGCCTTTAAAGGCTCAAGGATTATCCATTGTAATGTTTTTGAGTTAAGGGGGGTCTCACTTTTCTGGAAGGATGTTAGTGGCTTTTAAGTCAAGGCATGGTTGCTTTTAAGTCACAAGATTATAATTAATCTATTAGTGAGTTTTTTTTTATATTTTGAGTTTTCCAAGATAAAACTCGTGTTTTATATGTTAGTTGTGATTATTTTCTCTAACACTATCTTTTTAATAGGCTATTCTCACTAATCATTGACAATTAAGTTACAATAGGTTCTCCTATTATTAAGGAAAAATTATTAGGAAAAAATGATAAGGTTAATATTTTCTTCAATAGTGATTTGATTAGAGTGAACAACCTAGCTATAAAATAAAACACGCTAACAACATTCCTAATTTAATAAATCTTAAAGTTAATTTGGTATTTTATATATATATATATATATAATATTTAAAATATTTGTTTAATATAATTTTTTTTAGATATTAAATAGAAATCATACACTTAGAAAATGTTAAAAGTGATTAAGGTGGTAGTTCATAGACCACAACCTCCACCCAAAGTGAAATGGGTCAATTTTCCATATCTTTGTTGAAAATCTTAAATTAATTATTTATCACCTCTAAATAAGCATTTGCATTAATGTTTTTTAATCTTAATTTTCATTGATTTTAAATAGGTTGATCATTGTAGCATTTACATTAATGGTTTTTAATTTTAATTTTCATTGATTTAAATAGGTTGATCATTGTTCCCTACAAGGTTGGCATTGCTTTTATTTTAGTTTTTGTCCCAAACTTGAACTTAGAGATGAAAACCTTAAAAATGCCTCATAAGTAAATCTAAAACACTAATAGACTTGTTTTTATAACCAAGATTTAAATCTATATAATTTATTTTTCTAAAACATTCATTTTATCCAATATATCATTTGTTGATATCAATTTCAACACAAATTCCAAGATATTCGTAAACACCCCTTATGATTTGCTCAAAATCAGTGTTTATGTAATTGTCAAAATTATTCTTAATATTTTCTATTTCGGATAAAAATGAAAATATAAAAGTAAATTAAAATTAAAGTAAGGGAAACAAACAAACCAAAAAAAATCAACCAAACGTTTTGGTAATAAAAATAGTAATAGATAATATTTTAGAAACCATGGGTAAAATTCAAAGACTCTTTAAAAATTCCAAATATAATACATTAAAAAACTAAATAATAAAAGAATTTATAAATCATAAATAGACTTCACAATGCTTGAATGCTATGTTTACTTAAATACATTAGTTCCACTCGAATCTATAAATCAGTAAAGAAAATCGAAAGGAAAAAAAAAAAAAACCAAACAAACAAACATATAACCTACGATGCAAAGACCTCCCAACTTTAACCCTCTTCAAATTTCTCCGCTACACCTGCAATAGGCATAGGCCTCTTCAAATTTCTCCGCTACACCTGCAATAGGCATAGGCATAAAACTTGAAAGAAACCTCTTAACATTACCGTCTTCAAATTTCCTAGCTGCTTTAAAAAAAATACTACACACAAACCACTATGAGAAAATTTACCTTCAAACAAAAATCTTCAATAACCAATTAAGAAAACTGACACTAGCTACATAGTCTTCAATAACCAATTAAGAAAACTTACACTAGTTAAATCAACCACATCATTATAAAACCGGCCCTAGCTACCATGTTTAGTTTAAATCAACCACATAATCATCATGGAAATTCAGCCACGAGTATAAAGTATTAAAATTCTTTAAAATATTAATTTAATTTACTAAAATTGATCTTCTTTGAAATAAATTATTGAAATCCTGAAGTGTTCCAAGGATTTCGAAATAATCGAGATAGCTCATTCTCTAATTTTTGACAGAATTAATTGCACAATTTGTTCATGAAATCTTCTTGGTTTTCCAATTATTTTCCAATTCTTCTACGTTTATATATTAGTGTTAAACTCACCCTTTGTTTAAGAGTTAACTAATTAAATTATTGGTGTTGAAGTTTTGTTTAATCATTACGGTAATTATTTTCAAAGTTCTCGTCTTCCGCGGAAGGTCAGCATGAACTTCCGCCAGAGTAAACGTAAGAGGGATTCGCATCGTGTCACGAAGTAGAAGCCACTGAATACGGGAGCCTGAGCCGTATGTTTTTCTTATTTGAAATTATAAATATTATTATATTTTTTTACATTGTTTTAAATGTTACTCGTATTAAACTTAATATACATTAATGAACTAAAGCTATTCTCTCTATTTTTTTATCCAACATTTTAATTAATCAATATCGTAAATTAATCCATGTTTGTTGCTTAACATCTTACCTTATCCATAATTAATTTTAGAACCTACGCCCAAACCCTTATTAAGACCAGGAAAATTTACACAATCATTATTTGGTCGGAAAAAATATATGTGAGCCATAATTCCATTGGTAATTTAAATTGTGTAATATACACGATCCGATGTTTCGAAAATTTTAAATATATTTATATAATCCAAAATACATTTTAAATAATTGAAAAATCCAATGAATTGAAAACTAAATAAAAAAAAAAAAAATACATTAACATTCTAAAAGTACCCTATTTCATTTAAAAATAGAAAAGAATAAATAATAAAGTGCCCTCATTTAGAAATAGAAACGAATAAATAACTATCCCATCATACAATGGATTTATCATGGGTTGAACTCAATTAAAACCTACATAGAAATGAATAAATAATAAAGTGCCCTCATTTAAAAATAGAAACGAATAAATAACTATCCCATCATACAATGGATTTATCATGGGTTGAACTCAATTAAAACCTACATCACAATAAATTAGGTCAATTACTCATTTCCTGACAAAAGTTAATCGGCTCAAAAATCCGTACGACCTGAACATAAATTTCAGCATTTATATCGTCATTAATAAAATTGAGTTTTACGTTAAGATTTTATCTTTTAGGAGTTGCTTTAACAATAAAATCTGGACACGTAACATATATATAATATATATGTACTTCACATTTTATGTGGGAGTTGCCATCAACAATTTCAAAGAAAAATATAAGTTTAAAATATAAAATTTTATACTGTTCCTGTAACTTCTAGAGTTCATTGTTTTAATAAACGATGAAATATTTAAAACAATTCCAAGAAATTAAAAGTTTTAAAGAATCATTGTTTAAAGAAACGATCAAATCCTGCATAGATACTATGTAGCGTTATTGCTGTGTTTATCCCGAAGGCCGAGGCGCTTTAAGTGGTGTTGAGAGGCAAATATACAAGCATACAGCATTTAATTTTTGTATCTTAAATTGCAAAGCCAAGATCTCACGGAGATTTCGTAAAACAGAAACTTGCTTCCCTCATTAATTCCCACATTAATGAGCCGTTTCATACAAGATACTGGTCATAAGCGATTTCGAAGACACACAGCAACAACCCACGGGCCGTAAAAGATTGTGCAAAATACAGCTTCGTCGTGTTTCTGACCAAGCAATCATATACTTTATTAAAGCCAATATTGCCGTACAAGATGCCAAAAATTGGTTCTGCTCAGGCTATCTCAGCAAAGGAGTATTCCGTAATGCGATGCGTACAAATTTGTATTTAATGCCGGAATGCCTGTAAAACCAGTGTTACAGAGCATGTACTCGAACAAGATTTTACACCTCGATAGTTACAGTTTGCTCAAAGCAGCAGCAGGCAGGGCACGCTTTATCCATGCTCGACGTTGTTTGGGGTTCAGAAATTAGAGAGCTACGAGCAAAGAAAATTTCGATCAGAAAGATTTGAACACCGAACAGATACCTGGGAAACAAAATATTTGAGGTCATATGGAGTATGGGAACCGACTCGTGGCAAGGATCTTAGAAAAACGGTTTTATACAGGCTCCGATCCAAAAATTTATATCCAAAGCATTTTAAACAGTAATATGAAGACGGACTTTCAACCATTGCATTTGACGGAAGCCACTGCTAATGGATACCGGAACGTGTTAGCATACTGGAACGATATGCTGCTCCCCGCCTTCAACATCTCACCATCATTGACCAAGCAGTCATTGTATTTGATGCGCTTGAATATTTTAGGGTTTATCATTCGCGCTGAACTGAACCAACCGCAGCTGAGGTGGATCCTTGATATGGGACAGCCTGTCGCGCATGTATTCACAATTTGTACGGTGTATGTTGGAATACCGTTCGTCATTGGAGGCGTGGCGCCCTGATACACTGCGATGTCTTCCTTTGAGCACGTCTCGCCGATACGGTCCGAACGTATAGCTGTAACAGTACAACACAGACGCTGTCGGTTAAATTTGGGAACAATTCTGAAGACTTCGGTAACAAACAACCAAAGTACCTTGCAAGTCTGTATGAATTTAACCTACCGACGTCCAAGAACCTGCGGCTTTTAAAGCTTGAGTTATTATTTCCATTTCCTGCTCTCGCCATCGGTAACGTCGGATTGAATCCTCTTGAATTCAAGGGCGAAAGTTCTGCACCTGCGAATAAAAAAACACAAATCCGTCACCATCAACGACCTTCAGAAACTCGAACACTGACTAACAGGAGCAATTTTAAAATGTATCTTCACCACCATCATTGAAATGTTAAAAAATGCGGAATCGACAATAACGATGTTCAGACTCGAAAGTTCGAATTCAAAGGAAAATTTCAAATGTAGCCTATATTTCACTAGCTAAAAGATCCTTGTGATCGAGAAACTCTGACCTGAAATAAAAGTTGAGAATATGCAGACACCAAAAAACATCGAAACGACATTTCCATAAAAGCCACGGTAATCAACAACCGGAGAAGGCATGGCCATGAAAATTGCCCAGTCCTGCAGAATCTTAAAGCTTTACTCCACGAATTACAGTGCAACACAGTGCGGAAGTCGTCGTGTCCACGGATTTAACGTAAATTGAAGCTTAGAAAACTGATGTGCTGAAAGAAAACCACAGAAGAACTGAACATCAGACATCAAATTCATACAATTCAAGTCCAACTCTGGACTCGTAAGAGAAATTCTGAAGATTAAAAAACACAAACCTACTACAATCTGACGTCAGTTCACAAAAATCTAAAGACGGCACAAAATATTAGCCCCGCTCGAAACTTCTAATTAAATCATCATGAGAACTAAACTTCAAATTCATACGACTAAAAGAAAATTCTAGAACCGTAGGGGCAAAAATCCTTAGAATCGCAAGGAAAATCCTAAAGCTACTTAATTCTAGACCGTCCAGGGCTAATAAAATTGAAATCACAACTAACTAAATAAAATAAACCAAAGACAAATATTAAAGTCCAGCCGCTAACTTTATGCTTTGCGCGCGGTTGTCAAATAACAGAAAGAAGAAGTAAATATTGAAAACACAGAAGGTCAAGAGCATTCACGTTCACGAGGAAACCTCCGGGACAAGAGACAGCTGCTACAGTCAGCCATATAAGTTAACAGAGCTGAGAAGATGTTATCATAAAGATTTCCATGGCTCGAAAAGCAAAAAAACAGAAAAAGAACGGAAAAAACAACAGTGATCTCATAGTGAAAACCCGGAATTCCACCGAAAACCTACCGCACATCAAAATCACCAAAATACAAGACCGTGAGCCACATGAAACCTTAAAAATACTGTACAATAATCACACAAGCTCGAAGACATACCTCAAACAAACCGATAGTTTCTGTTTGCATCAAAGTTCGACCGGAAATTCAGTCCATCACCTCTACTAAGAACGATGTGTAGCGGTACACTCAGGGTCACAAACAGAAGGCACATTAAGGAAGGGTAAATCCAGGAAAAATTTTATAACCTTTTCTTCTCAGCTTCTCACACGGGATATCAAATCCTATCATTAAACCGTGCGCGTCACTGCCCGATCCAGAAAATGCGCTCATGTAATGCAATCGAGTCCCTGCTCAGAAACCCCATCCCGCACACCACACCTTCAGTCTACATGATGCAATTGAAAATGGAACACATCTCAATCATAAAACAAATCACCAACCCACTAAGAGCCGAAAGAGCCATAAATTCATCCTCTTCGCAATTTAATACCCGTCCTTTCATCGTTTTGTTCCTTCGTCCGTCTCGGAATCCAGCCCGGTGACCAAACCCTAAACAGACGGTAACCACAGTGATTTGGAGATGCTTACTCCAAGTGCGGTGGCTCTGACGCCGTTAATTAGTTCGAATTTAACCCTGCAAACCCTAAGCGGACGTAAACGTGGGCCCCGTGTGCGTACGACGAACGGAGCTCGGAATAACTCACCGGACGCCGACTGAGCGGTCCCAAGGACAAGGACGGCCATCGCCATACCTCCGACATTGCATTTCTAGACTCCGCTCCTGCGAATGATGATAGCCGCCATTATTAATTAATCTTCTCTTCCAACGACTTAACCACTCGTCCTCGTGCCGATCCCGTTAACACGTGTGCCTGGTTGCTGCCTTCCTGTCAATTTCCCGACCTCTGCTGCTACCTGTTGTGAGCAGACCGTGTGGATACACTAACCAGACACCCTGTTTCATTCTTATGCCCCATGGGTATACTGCAGTCTGGCACTGCTGGTAACTAAGAGTGGTGGTCAGGCAATAGCATACGGGATTGTGTGAGGATTCACCTTTCATGCCACGGCGGCTCCTGCCCGTCACATCCGGTGACTGCCGGTACCCTCACAATGGTCGGTAATGGATGAACCTGCCAACATTGTTTATTTATTCTGGCATGGGAGCATTATCATCATTTATTAATTCGGCTGTTCCCATTCCAGTTTGTGTCATTTTTCTCATTTCTTCGACAGAGGATAAGTGAGTTTACAAGTCTTTTTCAAAGTTAAGTTAGGATCTGATTGGGGGTTTTTATATAAAAGTATTTTCGTGATTGGGAAGTTACGATTATAATCAATAATTTCATTAACATATAATTAATAAATATATAAAAATTCAATAAATTTAATTAAATAAAAATATTTTTGAGCAGAGGATTTATATTATAGTTTAATATAGTTATTAGTAATCTTGTTTAAGCTTTATGTGGAGTTGACAATTATTGGTAATCTTGTTTATGCTTTATGTGGAGTTGACAAATCTCTTGTACAATAAAATTAAAATATTATCTAAATAGAAAAGCAATATTGTTATAATAAAAAACAAAAATTTATATTCCACATATATTTAGTTAGTTGTCCATATGATATTAAAGTAATTATAAGTATAAAGAAGGTATGAAAAAGAATTTAAATCTTTTACTTTTCAAAAATATTTGAAAATTTACGTTAACTAATTTATGTCCATATCAACTTCACATATATTTATATATATAAAAATATGTTAAAAGAAAATATTTTAATGTACTCTTTATAGTATTCAAAATACAATTTAAACAATGAAAAATGACACATTGTATTTTGCATTCTAAGAGAGGTTTACACCTAAAGAAATTTGACCCCTCTAGGCTCATGTTAGATTCGTGCTTAATATGAATCTCTACTAGTTATATCTAAAAAGTGAAATATGGTAGCAATGGAGTTTATAAAAATATGTTAAAAGTATTTTCGTGATTGGGAAGTTACGATTATAATCAATAATTTCATTAACATATAATTAATAAATATATAAAAATTCAATAAATTTAACTAAATAAAAATATTTTTGAGCAGAGGATTTATATTATAGTTTAATATAGTTATGAGTGATCTTGTTTATGCTTTATGTGGAGTTGACAATTATTGGTAATCTTGTTTATGCTTTATGTGGAGTTGACAAATCTCTTGTACAATAAAATTAAAATATTATCTAAATAGAAAAGCAATATTGTTATAATAAAAAACAAAAATTTATATTCTACATATATTTAGTTAGTTGTCCATATGATATCAAAGTAATTATAAGTATAAAAAAGGTATGAAAAAGAATTTAAACCTTTTACTTTTCAAAAATATTTGAAATTTTATGTTAACTAATTTATGTCGATATCAACTTCACATATATCTATATATATAAAAATATGTTAAAAGAAAATATTTTAATGTACTCTTTATAGTATTCAAAATACAATTTAAACAATGAAAAATGACACATTGTATTTTGCATTCTAAGAGAGGTTTACACCTAAAGAAATTTGACCCCTCTAGGCTCATGTTAGATTCGTGCTTAATATGAATCTCTACTAGTTATATCTAAAAAGTTGAAATATGGTAGGAATGGAGTTTATATCAACTATGACCTTGAAGTTTTTGAACAAAATGTTGTGATATCTAGAGTATTCTACTTGTACATTTTTCAATATTGGCCTAACAAAAATCAAAATTCACAAAGCATCAAAATGTTACATTAAACTATGAGGAATTATTCCTTGGCTTTGATCTATGAGTCTCTGTATTAACCATAAGGAAGGGGGTCATTCTCATTTTTCCCCAACCACCAAAGTTCACCTTGATTTAGCTTTGACCCCAAATTAGCAATGTGATCAACCTTGGAGTTGTTTGATCTCGAAACATAGACACATTTCTTCTTGTGGATACACTGATAGAACTAATAAATCCGCTTGAAAATCTTACTTAACATTGTATCTAAGGGGGTCAAGGGACAATAGCTCTAGTGGTAGCTAGCGGATTTAATTTCCCCTCTACCTGGGTTCTATTCTCTAAAGACATGTTAGCCTATGTGACAAAAATTTGAACAAGTTGAAAATCTTGACGAATAATTCCTATAAACCTGAAGGGGCACGAAAATTTAAATATCTTGATATTGGGGTGAATAGGTGAGAGAATTTTGATATTGAGGTGAATCCGGGAGACATCATGAATATAAATGGTGAATTATATTAAGAAATCACCCTGAAATAGGCATAATCTTAAGCAAAGTTGTTGGAAGTGTGACCTACACCCTAGTAATACTTATGTTCTTATTGATTCTTAAGGCAAAAAATTATTGCCCTACCTCCCAATCTTGCTACCATTATAAATTAAAATCTATTTTAGTATATAAATTAAAATAATGACTTATATTTAAATCATTATATAACATATAAGTAATCATTATAAATTAAAAGAATAAATTATATTGGTAACATTATATAAAATAAATAATAACTATAAATTAAGATTTATTTTACCATACAAATTAAAATAATGATTTATATTTTTAACTATTATATTTCCTAACTTTATATTTAAATTTAATTAATAAACATATAAAACTTAATATTTACAGTGATTTAGCTTAATATTTATAATAATTGTTTTTTTGTTATGCATATCAGATTAAAAAATAAATTATAAACCATGTCAAAGAAAAAAACCATCATTATGTGTGTGTTAATAGGGGTTATCTTGGGTTGTTAGGCATAATGGTTGTTAACTTCCCCGCCCAAGTTCAAATCCCCTTGTGACATGATGATCATTGTTGTGCCCCATAATGCCATGATGATCATTGTTGTAATGGCTTCATTCTCATGAATATTATTGTATTGGCTTCATGTCATGCGAACTCTTGAGTATACTTGTACGCCTAATTGAGTATACTACACTTGTGGGCGGACCTTTCCTCGAGCTAAAAGGCAAAATACTCTTAAGTGAGTATACTTGTAGGTTGACCTTACCTCGGGCTGAAAGTGAGTATACTTGTGGCCTACTTGCCCTCGAGCTGAAAGGAAGGATTATTGTATTGAGTTTATGCCTTGTAAACCCTTAAGTGAGTATACTTTTTTCTTGCAACACCCCTAGGTGGGCCCACCCGAAGGGGCTTCACGCTTAGTCTACTCAACTATCGGGGCCTAACCATAATGAAACTAAGAAGAAATTGAACCTACACACTTAATCTACTCAACTATCGGGGCCTAACCATAATGGAACTAAGAAGGAATTGAACCTACACCTCATGACAGATGGCCAATGTCTTGGTGGGGAGCTTCAACCGACTGGGCTACCCATCAGGGCTAATCTTAAGTGAGTATATTAACAAGATTTTAATAGAATTAAAAATAAGAATATTTCTATATATAGAGAGAAATTTATAATTATAATTATTTATTAATAACCATATAGATCCATCTTAAGTCTGAAGTTTTTGAGAGAAATCAAATCTCTTGAAGTGCAAATTTTCTTTTTTAATTTTGAACTTAAAAAAAACATCTTTAAAGATTTAATCTCTCAAGTGAAAATTTTAAAATTAAAATAGATATATACTAATAATATTAATTATCAACTATTTATATTTAAATTTTGTAAATAACATTTTTTATTTTAAATAAAAATTAAGTAAATGTTAATTAAATGTTTAATATTATTTTAAAATTGTAAAATAAATTTTATTTTTTAAACTATTTTTCCTTATTATCTTTCTATTTTTTAATTAAATATATACTTAATTTTATTTTTAATTTTTAATTAAACTTACAAATACTAATACATATCCATATATATTTGGCAAACTTTGTGTAGAATTTCCCACTGTAGATCAATAGATTATGCAATATACTAAAGCAAAATACAAGATCTACTTCTACAACAAACTTACGGAAGCTTAATCGATTATGAGCAAGATCAAATAGAACACATATAACAGAGAATGAGAAATCAATCACACATGAACACAGAAGAATACTCTGGGGAAAGCCTCAGCTAAAAACCTCGACCTTTGTATTATCATACAAGTGGAAATATGTTCAGATTACACAAAGCATTAGCTCACAAGCTATCCTGCTCTCAATGCAATCCAACAATACAGCTCACAGACTGAATAGACAAACGATATGCCCTCCCTCAGCCCTCCAAGCCTCCTATTTCCTTGCACAATTTTCCTTGGGGTCTAATGCTGCCACCTATGTGAATTGGCCTCATCACACACTCATTAAACCCCAAAAGTAACTATGCAATCTCCAAGGAATGAATTCCTTCTGCATGCAAGAGATATCCTCCATGGAATATTCTTGCAACTGATAGTACATTGTCCCATCATCTGATCTCAACTGGGTCTCTGTCTGAACTGGCATGCATGAGTTATTTATGAGAGAATATTCAGTTATTTGAAGTGCAGCAGTTACATGCATGCATGCATTAACTAACTGAACTCACAATTAGTTCAATAAACTATTTGAACTAATCTAACTGGACTTAACTCAGTGAACTGAGCTAACTAATTACAACTCAAAGTACAACTCATCCTGATCTCCTTTAATCAAGGGATAACTTCCTCAATCAATGGAGAAACTATTGCATGTCTTCACATAGACTTCATGTTTGATTTTCTACAACTAATTAACTCAAGATGAATTAATTAATTATTTTACAAATAATTGCTAAGATCAAATTCGAATTTTAATTCTCAATTTTAGTTTAAGGACTAACTAAAATTGGAATGTATCCTGAAATGCTATTTATAGCAATGCTAATTATAGAACTTCTATTTTTAGCATTTCTTGTTGCTATTTTCAACACTCCCTCTCAACAAGAAAGGGATTATCAGTAACCCCAATCCTGTCTCTGTGGAACTCGAACTTGCATTTTGACAATGCCTTAGTTAAAATATCTGCATTATGTTCCTCAATCGAAACATGCAACAACAACATGATCCTCTTGACCACACAGTCTCGAAGATGGTGATACCGGATATCAATGTGCTTCGACCAGTCAAGAAAAACTGGATTCTCAGAGAGTTTGATACAACTCTAATTATCGCAGTAGATAACAGTTGGATCCATCCTCTGACCAAATAATCCCACTAGAATCTTCTGCATCCAAATGGCCTCGCATGTTGCCTGACTGGCAGCCATGTATTCAACCTTTGTTGAGCTAAGTGCAATTGACCTCTATTTCTTGCTGTACTAGGAAACTACCGCTGAACCAAGGTTGAAGATTCCTCCAGAAGTGCTCTTCCAGTCTGATGGACTCCCTGCCCAATCTACATCTGTAAAGCCCTAAAGCTTCCCTCCCTCTGTCCGTCTGTACCACAATCCATATTGAGATGTGCCTCTGAGGTATCTCAGCACGTGCTTCGCTGCCTTCCAAAATAGCTTGGTAGGTTGAACCATAGCTTGACTTAGCTGGTTCACCATAAAGCATAAGTTTGGTCGTGTGTTCACTAGATACATAAGTGAACCCACAAGCTGTCGATAAATAGTAGCAGCTACTACCTCACCTGAAGAAGCATCCTCCTTCCTCCAATTCCCAGCTAGAGGAATCTGCATGGGCTTGCACTTCTCCATGTGGAAGCACTTGAGTATCTCATTGGCATACTTGCCTTGAGACACAAATACTTCCCCATCTTTCTGCCACACTTCCATGCCTAGAAAGTAGCGCATAGGTCTTTCATCTCGAACTCTCTTGCAAGGTCCTCCTTGCAAGACTTGATTAGCTAATCATCACCTGTCAAAATCAGATCATCCACATAAATAACATTGATCAATGGCTTACCATCTACCATGATGTGGTAAAGGTTCACATCTGCTTCACTCTTGGTGAAGCCCAACCCGATGAAATAGCTGTCGATCTTGGTGTACCAAGCACGAGGTGCTTGCTTCAGCCATACAAAGCCCTCTTGAGTCAACACACGTGACTCACAATCGAAGGTCTCAAAACCTTCTGGCTGCTCAATGTACACCTCTTCCTCAATCTTCCCATTGAGGAACACAGTCTTCACATCCATCTGATGGATCTTCCAACCCATCTGAGCTGATAGTGCCAACAACTATCTGATAGATGAGTACCTTGCTACTGGAGCGAAGGTCTCATCATAGTCGATCCTCTTGACCTGTGAGAAACCACAGGCAACAAACCTTGCCTTATGTTTCTCAACACTGCCATCAGTTGCCTGCTTTACCTTATAAAGCCTGTCTTGAGGCCTTGGGACAACATCCCACACACTATTCAATGATAGAGTCGTACTCCTCTACCATTGCATCAACCTAGATTGGTTGTTGCACTACCTCCTCGAATGAAGAAGGTTTGGTTTCTACACACTCCCCAACTAGGGCCATGTAACTAGTGTACCGCTCGAGTGACCTCCTCTGTCTGCGCTGAGAAGATGGTTGTCCCACATTCTCTCACGCATCCATTATCATCCTGTTAGCTTCCCTTGAGCGTTTCTGCCCATCTCTGGAAGACTTAGTATGAGTGGATGTCTCCACTCCCAGATCCTCTGCATGTGGCTGCTCCGCATCAATCTGAGGCTCCTCCTCATTAGGAATTGAAATTTCCTCCTCTGCATGCAACTTGAGCTCCCTCTCAAGTGATATTCACATGGCTTTCTGCTCGTCGAACTTCAGATCTCTGCGTACCACTTTTCTCTGACTGGTAGGCAGGAACACCCGATAGTTGTGAGGTGTATCATTATACTCCATAAGTATCCCCAACTCAGCTATTGGATCTAGCTTCTTCCGGGCATCTTTGGTCACATGGCAATAAACCGATGATCCAAAGATCCTGAAGTGACTCACATTTGGTCACTTCCAGGGAAAGGCCTCCATAGGTGTCTTCATTCCTAGTATACGGTGCGGGCTTCTATTCTGCAAGTATATTGTTGTATTCCATGCCTCAGCCCACAAATGAAGTGGTAGGCTTTGGTCATGCAACATCGCTCGAGTTGCTCCCACAATCGATCTATTCTTCCTTTCATCCACCCCATTCTGTTGTGGGTTATGGGGTGCCGTCAACTCTCGTTTAATTCATATGCAATGCAGAAGTCCTTAAACTGTTGGGAGACATACTCTCCACCATTGTCGCTACACAAGGCTTTTATTTTCTTTCCAGATTCTTTCTCTACCAAGGATTTAAACTCACAAAACCTTAAGAAGGTCTGATCCTTCTTTTGCATAAAGTAAATCCAACATCTACGAGAAAAATCATCAATAAAAATAACATAGTACCTTTGTTTCGCAGTGGAGGCTGTAGAGAATGGTCCACCAACATCTGTGTGAACTCACTCCAGGATTTCTCCAGCTCTACTATCTTGATCTTGAAAGGAAGATTTCGCATACTTACCCAAGGTACAACCTTTGCATGTATCTGTCTGCTCCATTTTTCCCTTGGGAAGTCTGGTAGAAATCTGTTGCATGATCTTCAAGGCCCCATGGTGCATGTAGCCCAATATTCTATGCCATAGCTCGCCAACATCTTGGCTTTGCACCACCTCTGCTTTGGAACTCAATGCAGCACAATCGTCTACCTCTAGCTTGTAGAGATTCTTTACTCAAATCCCAATCCTCTTGGTCTGTCCAGTATCGATATGCCTCAGGAATACCTCTCCTTTACTAAAGACCACATCATAGCCTTTATCTTCTAGCATAGCGACAGACACAAGATTCTTCTTCAGACCCGGTACATACTTTACATCAGTCAGGGTGAGAGGAGGTCCATGCTCCCTCTAAAACACAACTGTACCTTCACCTGAAACATGGTACTTTCCATCATCGCCCATCTCGATCCGCATCTAGAGATCCTTCTCCTCCAGGGTACTGAAAAGATTTTTGTCGCCCGACATGTGGAAAGAGGTTCCACTGTCCAGGTACCAAACACATCCCACTATGGATGAAACCATGCATGCGATGAGAGAGAAATCCAACTCAAACTGTGAGGCCAGTGCCTCACCATCTGATCCCTTCGAGGATCCCTTCTTGGATTTCTTCTGTGGACAATTTGTAGCATAATGGCCCACCTCCTGACAATGAAAGCATCACACTTTCGATTTGTCAAACTTCTTCCCACCATGGGAAGAATCGTATTTGGGATGGGATGCCTTCCCTTTCCCTTTCCTAGGTGTACTCGCTAAGGCTAGATTTTCTTCATCATCTTGCTTTGATGAAGATCCATATCTGGTGCTTCTTTTTATCTCCTCTTGTATCATATCCGACCAAAGTCATTCCCAATTTGTCAGTTTCTCTCTTCCATTAACCGAGTCTTGGTAGCTATGCCAGCTCTTAGGAAGACCGAGGAGAGCAAGACTCACCATGTCATCATCAGCTGTCCTGATCCATACACTTCCAAGCTCATCCCTG
This sequence comes from Pinus tabuliformis, assembly GCA_031772625.1. Taxonomy (NCBI): domain Eukaryota; kingdom Viridiplantae; phylum Streptophyta; class Pinopsida; order Pinales; family Pinaceae; genus Pinus; species Pinus tabuliformis. Next base: position 726,945,842 of record CM062808.1, on the reverse strand, counting down.
CAGATGGTGAGCTTGTTCAGATATGTAGAGATCATGTTGCCCTTTTCACACTTGATTTTCTGAAGCTTGTCTTTCAGCGCCGGCTTCCTCTAATCGTTGTTGTTCTGATATAGATCTTTCAATGTTTTTCCACATTGAAAACATTGTCTCCTTCCCATGGAGGCTCGAGACAATGTGGTCTCGAACTCCCTCCAAGAGGATTTTCCTCGCTCTAGCCACACATTTCTTCCATTTCGCCAATTCTGTAGCATTAGCTACTGCCGGCTTGGGGACTTCTTGATCAATGAATTCCTTTAGACCATTTTCCTCTAATACTACTTCCATGTGATCTTTCCAGGCTATATAATTCGAGCTTCCCTCAAGGGCATACTCGAGTCTTAAACCGTTGAATGCCATTAGGGAAATTTAAGATGTGATAAGAATTCAAACTATATAATCAGGAACCTGAAACTTCAAACTTCTCCCTTCTTTGTATACTGTTCTTCGCTTTGATCACCTTTGCTCTGATACCATGTAGAATTTCCCACTGTAGATCAATAGATTATGCAATATACTAAAGCAAAATACAAGATCTACTTCTACAACAAACTTGTGGAAGCTTAATCAATTATGAGCAAGATCAAATAGAATACATATAACTGAGAATGAAAAATCAATCACACATGAACACAGAAGAATACTCTGGGGAAAGCCTCAGCTAAAAACCCCGATCTCTGTATTATTACACAAGTGGAAATATGTTTAGATTACACAAAGCATTAGCTCACAAGCTATCCAACTCTCAATACAATCCAACAATACAACTCACAGATTGAATAGACACAAGATATGCCCTCCCTCTGCCCTCCAAGACTCCTATTTCCTTGCGCAGTTTTCCTTGGGGTCTAATGCTGCCACCTGTGTGAATTGGCCTCATCACACACTCATCAAACCCAAAAGTAACTGCGCAATCTCCAAGGAATGAACTCCTTCTGCATGCAAGAGATATCCTCCATGGAATATTCCTGCAACTGATAGTACACTGTCCCATCATCTGATCTCAACTGGGTCTCTGTCTGAACTAACATGCATGAGTTATTTATGAGAGAATATTTAATTATCTGAAGTGCAGCAGTTACATGCATGCATGCATTAACTAACCGAACTCACAATTAGTTCAACAAACTATTTGAACTAATCTAACTGGACTTAACTTAGTTAATTGAGCTAACTAATTACAACTCATCTTGATCTCCTTTAATCAAGGGATAACTTCCTCAATCAATGGAGAAATTGTTGCATGTCTCCACATAGACTTCATGTTTGATTTTTTACAACTAATTAATTCAAGATGAATTAATTAATTATTTTACAAACAACTGCTAAGATCAAATTCGAATTTTAATTCTCAACTTTAGTTTAGGGACTAACTAAAATTGGAATGTATCTCGAAATGCTATTTATAGCAGTGCTAATTATAGCACTTCTATTTTTAGCATTTCTTATTGCTATTTTCAACACTTTGATTACGAAATTCTAGCATTGTGCAACTTTAACTGAAAAGCAAATTAATGAGTTACGATAAGCTAGGACCGACACTTTTCACTAATGACTTGCTATAAGCTAGGGAACGACACATCTCAACAATCGGTAAATATGAAAGAAAGATAGTTTTGATATGCCTGGTTTTTTTGAGATGGGCTTATGAATTTATTTTTTATAATAAATTTTTGTTAATAAAAAAAAATTAATATATATTTATGGGCATAGAATAGATGATAATAGGGTGTATTGTTAAGTTATTTTGTGATATGAAAGTTAAAGGATTGAAATTTTGTAGGAAAAAATTTAGTCATAATTGGTGTGACCTAAGCCAAATATTATCCGCTAATAATTTTAATAATTTTATTAACTTCCTAGATCACAATTTCTTAAACCAAAAATTAAACATATAATTATTTGTAAAACAAAACAAAACCAAACAAAACAATCTTTTATTTATTTTTTGAAGTAACAACAAACTCAAACAATAATCATTTTAGGTATGTAAATTATGTGCAATGCGTCCAACTAAATTATGTCGAGTGGGTCAAACTAAATTTGGCCTAGAGACAAAGGAAATCCCTTCACTTTCACTTCTTTCCTACTTTTGATTACTTTGATTAATATGTACGATGGTGAAAACATTATTGATATAAGAAGTTTGGATTTGTTTTTTTTTCATTTTATGTTTATGTCAAAACTATTTTTCATTGGCAATTGTAATAGTAATTGGGACAAGCAACTTATTCTTGCAACATTTGATGGCGAAGAAACGACTCATGTAGGGAATTGTAACAAAATAGAGGAACATGTACATGATGATTTGGCTTTACGGTAAGCTATTCATTACTTAGTATGTTTTAGGAATATTAATATTTTATTTTGATGGGATTGTTATCGATATATGAGGAGTATTTTGGATGAATTTTTTTATTTTTCTTATAATTTAAAATTTGGTAATGGTTTACATTATTAATTATTAATTTTATATAAATAAAAGTGAAATTTCGTTTTATTTCTCATCATATAATTAACATTAAAAACAAATTAAAAATTTCACACCTAAAAAGGAGTTATAGAGATCATGTCACTTATAATTCTGGTGAACTTAAAACAATTACGCTTTAATCTTTGATCTAGTGCATCAGAAATGAGTGCTCAAGCACACAAACCTAGCCCTTATACACCACAAATGAATACCCATCCAACCCATAGTCATATACCTATGCACATGTTTAATCAACTTAAAACAATTACGCTTTAATCTTTGATCTAGTGCATCAGAAATGAGTGCTCAAGCACACAAACCTAGCCCTTATACACCACAAATGAATACCCATCCAACCCATAGTCATATACCTATGCACATGTTTAATCATTTCATATGTAGATTTACCAAGTAAAAGATGTCTAACTACATAATGCACATTCATTAAATAGTTATCTTTCATATCCATTTATGTGAAAATCCTATGCATAGATTTCAATTTTCCTCGAATCACTGATTCATTACTTTTTATTTCTTTATAGTAACTTATTTTATTTGTTATTACTTATTATTATTATTTTTAAAATCATTTATTTATTTGGAAATTTAATATATTATAATAATGGTTAGTTTTAAAATTTAATATATAATAATAATTGTTATTTTAATTAATAATAAGTTTTAAGGTTAATTACTATAATAACAATTTTTTTTGTTATAACATATTAATTATAGTGTTTTTTCTATAACTTGACTTCATACTATGCATATGTCGTTTTGGCTTAGTGTTTTGTTTGTAGCTATTACTTCTCGTTAGAAATGTGTTGTCATTGATAGTAAAGGTGATGATGATGAAGTCAGAAGCAGAGAAGGTTGCAAGAAGAATGAAGATCATTTCAAGGTATGTAAGAGACAAAGGTGGAGATGGTGCAATACCTTTGACCCACTTCAAGGTATCTAGCTCATAAGATCTCTTCAACCATAGTTAGGACCAAATTAGATGGATAGAGATCTGAAAGATATTTCTAGTGGTATATAAGAGTTCAAAAATGGCCTCCTAGATCACAAGTTAGAGCCAGTCAAAGTTTAGTACCCCCAAAGTCAAAGTTGCAGAGTTAAAGTGGTGAAGGACCCCCTGGACCAAGTTAATTTGGCGTCTTGCCAAACATGGAAGAATGAGTTAGCAGAGTCGATATCCAAAGGACTGAGCAAACATGGAGCATACAATACTACAAAGGAAAGCATTTTGATAGGCTAGCAGTGGAGCCCCATATAACACATCATCCCAGCAGGAGTACCTCAAAAGGATTCAAAAGGTGTGCGCATAAGGGAAGCCCTGGGATGACGTAACTTTGGGCAAAGTTAGCAGGTGTTAGATGTGTTTGATTGGCAGATGCTTTGCAGCAACAGGCCATATGGATAGCTCATCTTGGAGGGACCTTCCTAGAATAAATCAATGTTGCATAATAGAGGAGTGGTCGGGATGACGCAAGCTCAAGATGATGTAAGCCTAGGCGGCAGAGACAACCACAGTCAATTGGCAAAGTTTTAAACCAGGAGGTCCCCACCTGACAGCTAAGCTCAGGAAGTCTTGCTCAGAAGAATTCTACGTAGTGCAGGAGGTGAGGCCTAGGATGATTTCAGGTTGGGCTAGTATGGCGAAGCAGAGTGGTAACAGGACTAATAGTAAAACGGTTGAGTTAGTGTGGCAAAGTAGAGTGGAAATAGAGACCAATAGTAAAGCAGCCAAGCAGTCATGGCAGTCGTGACAATATAAAATGCTTGAATCCAGTGGTTTTTTTGTTTTGAAAAATTTAACAAAGGAATTGGTTGAAAAATACAAAGCCTGAGACCCTTTCTCTCTCCTCCTTGATAGGATGCGTGGCAGCATTATATTGGCCCAAGATGACATCAGCATGATGTCAGTATGGAGGACATGTGGCAGGTAAATTTGGCATTTTCGGGTACCCTACTAAGCAAAATACGACTGACACATGTCATTGCTCCAAAGGCCCCACATGGCATTTATTACGTAAGCATGATGTCATCCTAGAGGCCTTATCCCGGAAGGTTTATACATTGCGCAAAGGAGGAGTCTCTAGGTTGACTAGGCATCAAGCAGATGCAATAGGTGTCAAAGACAGATCATCCTGGTAGTACAATGATTGGTCCATGAGTAGGGTGGTGGATACCCATAGGGACATCTCATCCCAGAGGCTTAACCCAGGAAGGATCCTTAAGATGCAAAGTAGGAACCGTCGGGATGATAGTGCTCTGGTACACGACAACCGTAAAATTAGGCAGTGAAGGACCAATGGGAATAGTGCGCAAGGTGGCCCCACGCAATACATCATCCCAGAAGGAAAACAAAGGTGCATAAAGGAAAATAGTTGGGATGACGAGTTTGGGAGACAGAAAATTTGTCAATGTTTAACAGTTTCTTCAAGTGACGTAGGGCATGCAAGATCATGGTTTTTGTGGAATTTTCATGTGTATTATGATTTAGGGCCTTCGAGATATAAATAATATAAAGTGTTACATTCACATTGAAAAAGTATTAGCACCTTTGTATGAGCAAGTTGGCAGCTAGTAAGTGACCACGGGCCTAGCAGAGTTATGTTTGGTGTGCTCTGGGGCTTATTGCAAAACCAGATCTATAGTATTGATTTTTTTTGTGGAGTGCTTGGGCTATATGGAGATAATCCTATGCATATATATATATATATATATATATATATATGGCATCATGTTTTAAATATAGAGCTTGGGCCATAATTAAAGGCCTTAGATGAATGAATCGACAACTTTTAAATTTGGCATATATGCCAAAATAAAGCACTAAAGCAAGCATGAATGGAGCTAGTGGAAAAAATTAGCAGAACAAATAGTTTAAGAGGTAGATTTGGTAGTTAAGTCAAACTTCAAGATTCATCAAAATTAGAAAACCTTAAATAAGCCCTGTAAAAATTACAAATTGCAAAAATTATTAGTTTAACTTAGAGAAACAGTGGAACAATGTTTGAAGACTAGAACAACACATTGAGATGGCTTGACAAAAGCATGACAAAGGCAAAAAGACAAGATCCATGCAAGTTTCCAATTTCAAGAGAGCTAGAGTCTCAATTATAAAATTATCAGTACAAAATATTGATAAGAAAAATTGATTGAGCAAGATTTAGATAATTGAGTAGGTGTGTGCAAAAGTGCAACTGTGGTGAGTATGGTGAATTGTTCAATAATCAGAGATTTTTGAAGGTGGTTGTGATGGTGGTCTTATTGAGTGTTGAAGTGAGAAATTTATTTGTAAAAGGGAATGGAATCATAATTTGAGTATGAAAAGTGTATGAAAGATGAATCATTGAGGTCATGCAAACCAGGGGTTGTAGCGCCTTCCAGTAGGGGTGAAGCTCCTTTTAGTAGTAGCTGATAAACTTAGGGGCTGAAGCTTCATTTAGTTGTAGATGTTAAAACAAGGAGTAGTTGCTTCATGTTGGTTGTAGTGAGAGAAATTTGTAATGGCAAGTTGAAGCTTGCCCTTGTGAAGATATTGAAGAAAGGTTTGAAGAATCTTGTGTACTATTTGTGCTAGTTATCTTGATTCTTGTCATGCTCATCTAAATTATTTTTTGAAGTACTTCTTGGTGTTCTAGTATCATTGTAAGTAAAATAAATTATTAAAATTCCTGCAACACTGATTCACCCCCCCTCTCAATATTGTCATGCTTTCTAACAATTGGTATCAGAGTAACAAGGTTCCTTTAGGATCATTTTAATAGCTGGAAGGAAGATCAAGGACCATGGAAAACCAGGAAGGAGGATTTACCAATAAGGCACCTATATTCAATGGAACAAACTATGTGTTTTTGAAAGTAAGGAAGAAGACCTATATTCAATCACTTGGAGTTGATGTATGGGATGTTGTGGAAGAATAATATTAAAAGCCTCCAGCAATAATTACTAAAGCTCAGAAGATGGAGGTCACATGCAATGTTAAAGCCATGAATTCCCTACTTGCTAGCTTACCTGAATCAAAACTTGTTAAGGTCATGGATTACACAACTGCCAAAACTATTTGGGACAAGATGATTAGCTACTACGGAGGTGGCAACAAGGTAAAGCAAGCTAAATTTCAAGGTTTTAGAATGCCATTTGAGTCTTTAAAGATGCATGATGATGAAAACATTGCAAAGTACTTCCTAAGAGTTGATGAAGTTGTGAACACTATAAGAGGCCTTGATGAAAAACTCAAAGAACTTGTAGTAGTTCAAAAGGTTTTGAGATCTCTCCCTTAGACATTTAATCCAAAAGTATCGGTCGTTGAGGAGATGACAAAATTGAATATTCTTACTTTGAACCAACTACTTGGCACACTTACTACTTATGAGATGAGAATTTCAAACGTCAGGCTTGCAGCAAAGGAGTCAGCCTTCAAAGCAGATAAGAAGCCCAAGGAAGAGCATGATGATTCATGTTGGGAATTAGATGAAGAAGAAGCCAATTTCGTAAGGAAGATCAAGAGAGGCTCAGGAAAATATAAAGGTAAGTTCCCTTTTAAATGCTTTAATTATGATAAACTTGGTCATTTTGCTTGCAAGTGTCCTGAAAAGAAGAAAAAGGAATATGATCCTAGAGAGAAGTTCAATAAAGTGCAAAAGGAGAGAAGGAAATACAAAAGGAGAAGCATCTATACTCAAGAAGCCATCTCATCTAAAAGTGAAGGCAACCAATCCTCTGATGAGGACAAAGATGATGAAAGCACAAAATAATTCATGCTTATGGCTATAGACAATCTAGAAGTTGAAGCCATTAATTTTGATGGTGAAGAGGCCAAGGTGGATTTAGAAGGAGAGTTGGTCAATGCTCTTAAAGATATTGAAAGGTTGAGAAAGAAAAATAAATCTCAAAAAGAGTTTTTGATCAAAGAAAAAGTTGAAGCTATTGAACCATTACTCTTGCAAATTGAAGAAGGTAAGAGAATTCAAGAAACCTTAAACCAACAACTCAGTGAAAAGAGTCAAGCATGTGAGAGGCTTGAAAGAGAAGTTTTTTTGTTAAGAAAAGAGTTGGAAAAGGAAAAAACCTAGCTGAGCTTTAATTAGAAGTTTGGAAAGGGGACTCATAATTTGAATGAGATTTTGCAAGCACAAAGAGTCTCTACAAATAGAACTGGTCTTGGATTTGAGGTCGAGTCTAGCTCAACAACAGAGGCAAAGGGAAAGAAGTCGATTACCTTTGTGCAAGAAACCATAAATGGTGGCAACACAACAACAAAATAAAGGTCAATGAAGCAGCAAAGAGAAAAAAGAAACACATGGTCGAATAACCAGTCAGAGACAAATCAACAACAATGCAATAACAGGAGAAATTATGCTCAACAAAAGAGCAACACTGGTGAGGAAAATCGAAATACACAAAGGGCATCCTAACAAAGCTTCAGAAGTCAATTTTCTCCCAGGTATGCAAACATATTTCCAGGCTATTGCTTTGTTAGTGTCAGTGTCTTCACACTGCCATTAGTGATCAAAATTACTCTTTTGCATTTCATACTAGGTGTCCCATTCTGATGAGTTGCATTCCATTAGGTCATGGATCAACTGATGGTAGGGTTCATTTTAGTTTTTCCCTCATGACATATATCTGCTGACCTTCTTTCATATTTTTCAGTCAATGATTCATGCTTATTTTCAGTTTATTTCATCAATTAGGTCTTAGGTCTTAGGGTTTCAATCTCATTAGGTATTAGGGCTTTACCATGGTCAAATTTCAAGGACTGTTGATTAATAATGGTCAGCAGACACATGAGGATGACAATAATCATCAGAAAAGTACTAATTTCTTAATTTTTAAGCTTAATAAAGTTCTCACCTCAAAACTAGTTTTGAGGTGAAAATAGAGCATTGGTATATTATTTGTAAATTTCATGTAATTTTATTAATCCTATATGTAATAAATGGTTCCATGTTGCTCCTAGTCACTTGGTGATATTACCAAGTACATGCCACTCCAAAAAGTCAAAGAAATTGAGCATCAGTTCACCTATCCAAGCAAAAAGTCAAATATCAGAAAAATAGAGTATTTGAAAAAGGCAAAAAGACATTACAAAGTGGGTTTTGTACATCAAAAATCAAAAAGTGGAAAAACTATATAAAGATTATCCCTTTATTGATCATTTCATTGTTTGAGTTGAAAATCAAGAGCTAAAAGGCAATTTTGAAGTGCCATTGAGCAAAAGTGTGCAAGTGCTGCGTTTTTGGACAAGTTCAGACCAACGCTATGCACTAGAGGTCGGCGCTACGCACCTAGCAGATTTCCTCAGTGTAAAAGTGAATGGGCGCTACGCACCTGGGTGAGGCGATGCGCACCTGCCCAGCCAAGCCCAGATCTTTCCCCAAGTTGCGAAATAACCTCAAAATCCTCAGTTTTTCTCTTTAATAAGTAAGTACACTCAATATATCTTGATATCTAGGGTTTTTATTGCTAGGCTTGATATTTAACATATTTTTAAAAATTCAAACCCTAGCCTCTAGGGTGAAACCCTAGTTTTCACCATCTCTCCATTGTTCAACTTACCCCATCTTTATCATTCTTCACTAGACCAAATCCCATTCCCATTCACCTATTTCCCTAAATCCCATTCCCCCCATACATTTTCCCCATTCCCATAGTCCCACTTACACTCTCCCCAAACCCTATATTCCCTAAACCCTACACTCCTTAAAACCTATTCATATCTCTAAACCCTACTCATTTCTTAAAATCTCTTCATACTCATCTCTATTTCATCCACCCTATCCCATCATTGTCCATAAGTGCCCATAGCCACAATAAACAATGGAAAGAGATAGTGAATATGACTATGAGGAAGAGACACCCAGTGATAGTTCCATGGAGAGACATAAGCAGTAGAGAAAGCCTCATAAAGGAGGAAGGATTATCAGAGAGGAGCCCACCAATTTGAGGGAGTTGCAAGCCTGTCCACTTGCCATTTCTTGTTTTAAACACCAGTCATGTTTTGGTTTTTGTGAAATGGTAGAAAGGGTTAAATTTCATCATGAGTTGGTAAGATTGTTTGTGACACATTTGCACAATAAAGAAGTAACCCTTGACAGAATTACATTCACCTTATCACCAGCTGTCATCTCAGAGGCTACAGGTATTCCAGAGGTGGGTGAAAAATGGAACAAAGGTTAGGATATTGATATGGAGTACTATGAACCTTACGTCAAGGCTAGATACAAAGACAAACTGAAAAGAGTTTTCCCCTTCAAGTTTTTTGAAGACAAGTTTGATCCATTGATGAAGATCATTATCAAGTACTTCACTTGTGAAGGTAGGTTCTCCCGATTGTATGCCTACCACATTAGACTGCTGATGCATTTCACTAAGGCTAGGTTGAGGAAGGCCTTAAAGAGAAAAAAGGAGCAAGATAAGTTGAAAATCTTGGCTGAAGCCTCACTAGCCCATCAAAGCAACTAATGGTGGTGCCTTGTGCCAAATATGGGCAAGTTTTGATAAGTTTTTGTCATTTTGAAATTTTGAAATTTTCCAACACATAAAATTGCCCTAGGTGGCGCTACGCTTTTCACTGGATGACTTTTTGAAGAAATGGCTTACATATATGGATTCAGCATGATGAGAACATCAAACCCAGAAAATCTCAGCAATTTTGGAGCAAAACTTGGTCACCAAAAGGTCAAAAAACTATCAAAAAATGACCTCTCTACCTCTTTTTGGACACACAGAAGCAACCTTGGGAGATTTCACTTTTGAGGGGGAAGATGACATCCAAATGCAAAAATTCAAGATGTTCTAGAAGCTAGCCAAGAAGACCTTTCCAATGTGATATCTTGGGCTCAATTTGGTTAAGGGGAAGGATTCCAAAAGTGGTTGTGAAGCAGCACTACGCACTTGGCCAGTGGCGCTACGCATAGAGCTAGTTTGCCCAAAAATCCAGTTTTCGCCTAGTTTCTCTGCAAATTGACTTTTTCTCTCTTCATGGATGAATTTATGATTGTAATTAATGCTATGCTATGTAAATGTAATTGTGAAATGATATTAGAGGGTAGATTCATCATTTTGAGGTGGTTTGGGGGTCAATGAATCAGTTTCCATGCTTTTAGAGGCAAGCTATTCCACTGCCTATATTCTTGTTCCTTGTTTGGAAATGGTTGTAACAGTTTCTTATCTCTTGGATTTGACCCCTGATGGCTAGCATAGGTGGTTTGATGTCTATATTATGTATTTTTCAGTCATTAGCAAAGGTTGGACTCTCTTGGATGCTCTGAGCTATATTGTACACCTTTACCAACAGTTTGGCAAGGAAATAAACCAGGATTTGCAGCTATTTTTATGGGATACTTGTGGTAAAGTGTTTTTGCATAGTTCCTTCTTCTAATATTAGTTTTTCTCATGTGTTATGTGTGCCACAATCTAATTCATTCTTCTAGCTGAATGATATCAAGATAGATAGGTAGAATACATTGTTTACAGTGCTCTGCCTTGGGAACACATTCAGTTTTTGATGTTTTCTACTGTTTGAAGAGGACTCATGATCTTTGCATGCCCTCCTCAGCTCCTCACCAGTATTAGACCTACCATCTCACTCAATTTCAAGTGCTAAAACACCTACCTACCTCACCCCATAGAACACCCTACATTCCTAACTTGATTTCCCGAACCCAAAGCTTCCTGCTCCATTTGATCCAGCAACAAAACCAACAAAATCAATCAAAAACCCTAGAGCTACTATACCTAGCCTAAAATCCATATATGATCCAGTCATCTTGACTGAGATTCTCAAGGAGAGAGCCCTCTCTCGACCTGGTAGGGCTAGCTACCAGGTTAAGCTTGGTTTGTGGTTACCCTAGATGCCTCCCTTCAGCCTGAGGTCAATCTAGGCTCTAACATAGTGGCGACCATACTGGGGACGTAGTTTTATGTTCCTCAGTAAAAGGTATCAAGTTCAAATTTGATTGTTGATGGTGGACAAGATCAGACACCAGAAGGCTGAAATCATTCACCTGGCAACTCTAAATTAGTTTCCAGATCAGATCCAAGGACTCCACTGGAGGATGAACCTGACTAGCAGAAACATGAAAGGACAATATGGAAAGATGATGTATTCAAGTTGGAATTTCATCCAAGACATTATGTTCTTTATTATAAATTATTTCTTCTCTTTTCCCGAGAATGTCAAGAAGGCTTTACAAAGTATATTGTATTTGAGAAAAGATCCAAGACCTACATTTGGTTCTTTCCCTTTGAAGGTTGTGAATACAAAACATTCGCATGCCTTTGATCTTGATCAAGACTCTTCTTCTGAGTTTTATGATGACCATCTTCAAACTGATGAGCCTCAAGAGACCAAGACTAATTCTACACCTACTATACATATTCATATACCTTGTAAAATTCTAGATAGATACAAGCCTCTGATTTTACCTCCTATACTCCATGCTTTCCCTAAAAATCATTACCTATATCTACCAAGATTTGATGGTGAATGTGACAACATCACTGTTGAGAGACATGTACTGAATTTTTAGTCTTTTCTTGACCTTTTTGAAGTTGATGAAGAGGATGTCAATATTAGGCTTTTTTCTCTTTCTTTGCAAGGCAAAGTCAAGAGTTGGTTCAAAACCCTGCCTAATGCGAGCATCTCAGATTTCCAGCAGTTCGTCAAAATTTTCCTCAATAGGTGGGTGGTCAGACAGAACCCTTTCTTGATTCTAGAAGAGTATAAGCAACTGAAAAGACAACCAGGGGAGACTGTACAACAATTTTCTGCCAGATTTAACCAAGTCTATTTTTCGATGCCGGTTAATATAAGACCTCCTCCTGAATCCGCTCTCTTACACTACCCGGAAGACTTTGATACGGAAATGGAGTTTCAGCTGAGAGAAAGGAACCTTTCAACACTTGAAGAGATGCAAAACACTGCAGTAGATGTAGAGGCTAATTTGCTGATCAGAAGGGAAAATTTGAAGGAAGAAGAGACGAAGAACATAGATCTAGAGGAATCGACATCTTTAGAGATAAAGCTCGACATTTTGGTAAGTGCAGTGGAAGAGATGGTGCAAAAAATCACCACAAGGAATGAGTATGACGTTCAAGACCATGGCTCGCTGATTGAAGAGGAACAAGTGGCTGATCCAAAACATTTTCTTTCTTGTCCTAGTTGTCATAGATCTGATAGTGATTGTTTTATAGAGCATCTTGGAGAAGAGAGATCTGTTGATATGACATGTCTGCTTGATGATGTGTTTTATACTGATGATTTGCCTCAGTTTGATCCGTATGTTGATGATTATGTTCTCCAAACAGAAGCTGGTCTTGCAGACAAATCAGCAGCTGGTTTGTGGAAGGAGGAAGTTCACTTTCAGTAGCTCAGTGATCAGTCGTTGCATATCATCTATGGAAGTGAGGAGGAAAGTGCAGTAAATTTTGAAGTAAGTGAAGGATCTTTGCCTTTTTGTTTTACTTCGTTTCACTTCATCAAAGACAACTTTCGTGCAATCAAGAATCAACCGTCAATAAGTTTGGATCTAGACCATCTAGAGGGCAATGAAATCCTTGTTCAAGATTTCTCATATCTAGATTTGCAACCCCCGAATGCCATTGATTGTCAGGTTGTAGATGAAGACTTGGAAGCTAGAACATATGATCAAATGATGCAAGATTATTCCGTACCATTCTGTTTTGAATCATTTCAGTTTTTGAAGGGAAATTTGCATAGTATATCTTCAAATGAGAAACCTATAGAAAATCATGCAATCTCATTGGAAACAATAGAAAATGGGTTGCAACAATCTTTTCAAGTTTTTCATGATTGTTGTTGGGAAAAGTATCTATTCAGAACGCCCCTATCCCACTCTAAGGTGTGATAGTGCCTTAGCAACAAACAAGGAAAACTATTTTCGTATTCTTCTTTTTGAAATGTAAACGAAGAGGAAGGACATGACTAACCTGTGTCTTTCGCTAGTTTGTTGATCCACTCGCTCTCCTCTTTGTTCGCTTCCCGTTGCCTGCTCCCTTACTGGCCCAGCTTCACCAAGTTCCTGCAAGATCACAGAAGAGGAAACTACACAAAAGACATAGATTTACATTCATAAATAGCTTAGGATCAGATTAAGCTAAACATGCAAATATAACAAAACATCATTGATATAGGAGAAACTCAAATAGTTTTATTGATATGATAAGAAAGTCCAAGAGGAGATACAACCAAGTGAGTCCCGATCCAGCATCTACCTCCCAGCAAAGGAATCCCTTCCTCTCCTCCAACAAAGCATAAATCACCCAATACACTAATCTCAATCTCAAACCAACAACAATTCTCTGCAAAGTACAAAATTCCAGCCTCCGGATCTCTGGGATGAGGGATCCATATATAGATGTAAGCAGAGAGGATGAGTCAGCTTATGTTTTGACTTGTGGCTTCTCTCTGTCAGTTCTTGTTTCCACTTGGAGGCTGAGAGCCTCTTACTCATCCTTGGTCGAACTCAATGAGGCAAGTGTCATTGAGGAAGATTATGGAAGCTTCCATTGTCTGTACACCTCGCGGAATGACACTGCCATTTGGCATTTCTCGCTCAGCGCACCCTGGTAGTGCATTTAGGTGCGTTGCAACACACCTAGCTAGTGTACTGGGGTGCTTTGCAACGCAGGCAGCTAGTAGAGCATCTGAATTGATCCTGATTTGACTGATTCTGAGTAGTTTTTGGTGGAGAACTTCTGGGAGAAGCTGTCATTGGTTGACCTTGTTCCTTTAGGGGCAGGAACAACTCTTTTAGGGACTTTGGATCCCTTGGATTATGGACATTTCATGCTCAAAGCTGCAAGGCACAAAAATGTCTATAACAGTTGCCCCTAAAGTATGAGGCCGTTTATCGGGTGAAATGCTTTATTAGGAGGATCCGAAGTTCTTTCAATGTTGGGAGGAGACCTGTAATAAGATACAATACAATACATTATTTTCATACTGTTTTCATGATCTAGCTGAGGCAGGCATTCCCATGCTCAGCTTTATAAATTCATTTTTATGTACATAGGACAGACAATCGTCTGATGGTAGACTGATGATTCTGATGAAATCATCATCCTTTTGGTAGGATGATTATCTGTGCTGCAATGCTGTACATGTCAATGTCTTTATTTTTCCCGAATATATATCACAGCCCGATGGATGAAACTAGATCCGGGGTCTTCAATCTCGTCCGATCTTCACTCTAAGTACAAGTCGATCCATGTGAGAAATGTTCTGAAGTCGAACATGGAAAGACATCGCTTGATTACCAGTCAATGATGTAAACTGTTAACAAGTGCGAGAGGAATCACCGATAATGATAATGACCCTCAAGGTACTGCAGTACAATTCACGTGGTGTGAATAAAGGACTTGGCGTCGAACACCACGCAAAATCTTTCGGTCGAAGGTCATTGATGTATACCTGTCGCCGGAAGTGAGAAACTTGCCATTGAGGCATGCAAGCTTCAAAGTACTGAAGGGGTGTTCCTAGATCAACTTCTTGGGTAATGAGCTGATGTCGACAAGAAGCGATCCGTCAAAGGAGGGCCTTAATGTATCCCACATCAGTGACACGGAACGGAGCAAATGATTTTGATGGAGGTGAAAACGATCTGATGATATATGGTTCAGGGTGGCGGTCATGAAAGAATGAAGTATAATGTATGGTAGTGGATGGGACACGGGTGACTTCTCTGGATGACTTCTCTTGAACATATCAGCGACACTTGTATGATGGATTGGTAGCATTTACCCCAAAGGTGGATGGTATGGCGAGACCATGGTGATGTGACCGGTGAATGAAACAACCCAACCCGACTCAGGCACGGAGTGGAAGTGTCATGTTCAAGAGCGACTTGCTACCAATAAAGGTTCTTTGAGTTTCTTCCCAATTTTTCCCCAGTCATTGCTGACCAGTACCTCTTTATTTTTGTCAAGCTTGAGGAGGATAACATATGCTTGTTCTATAATTTGCCCTTCGGGCAAACCCATCGCTATGTTTTAACGAGCCTAGCGATAGTGAAACTCGTTCTCGTCTAAAGACAAGTTTGTCGCTATTAATCTTTTTAACGAGTCTAACGACAAAGATAACTCGGTCCTTTTCATTTTTAGAGAGTCTGAAAAGGTACGTAAAGGTAACTCCGAAAGTCCTTTTTTGTCTTCTAATCCCTTAAGTCCAAAAAAGTATAAAACAATACAGAAGGGATGAATTTTCGATAGTTTTAACGAGCCGAACAAAACAAGCGCTCGATCTTTTTGTGCAATAATCCCTCAGGTCCAAAAAGATTAAAATCTAGAGGAGGGATAGCACTTCCCGTCGCTTTAACGAGCTGGAAGGCCAAAACTCGGCAATCTTTTCATATTTTACGAGTCAGATGAAAAGAGCTTAAAGAAGACTCGTCTTTTGAGGAACGAGTGATAAAACGGGTAGCAGCTGATTCCAGGTAAGGGTTGGAATTTTCCAATCACGACAGTGTCACAAGGATGGCTAGTGAAATCACTCTTCGCAGCTGTTCCTCAAAATGGGTAAACAATCAAATGGAGGTGAATGATCGGCCAATGGAAAAGTGGAGGTGACGGTGCAAACACGACCAAGGCTTTAATGGCTGATAATGTTACATTCACGGTGGTTATTTACCGGAGGATAGTTCATTTTTTAACGAGCTTAAACGCGGGTTGAAACACTTGCTCGATCTTATGTTTATTTTTTAACGAGCATGAACTATGTGCTAAAACTGCTCGATGAAGTTTGCATGCCCCCAGCATAATAACGCAAATCGAGGTGCATGCCCCCCCAAGCTTCATTGCATTCAACTCAGTGGTTGGAATGAAGGTTTACCTTTGAGATTTGGAAAGGGGATTTGTTTCATTTTTTAATGAGGTTGACACAGTAAAAGAACCATCCTCAAGATTCCTTGTTTCATTTTTTAACGAGGTTGACACGAGATAAGAACCATCCTCGAAGTCCAAATCCATTAGATATAGAAGGTTTCATATTCCACTGTGGCCACTTCCGCCAGATTACTCGGAGGCGATAGGGCAAAAGTACCCATTAAGGCAGGGTCTTTTAGGAGACCTACTCCGATATTTTGGAGCGAATGATTGCTTCCATGGATCATTGGAATGCTTCCCGTAATCCCTCCTTGAAAGGGAAATGCAATCTTTCTGAAATAGGTCGACACAACAGCTGCCATGGCATATATCCATGGTCTTCCTAGTAGGATGTTGTAATCAAGATTCCCATCTATGACTTCAACATCTATTTCTACTGTTTTCCCTCCTAGTTCAACTTTCAAGTTATTTAGGATACCATATGGGGTATATGTCCTTCCGTCAAATGCTTTTAACGTCGTTGCAGACCGCGACAAGGTTGGAGATCCTAAAGTTTTCCAGCAACTCATCGACATAATACATGTAGATGCCTCCTCATCAATAATTGTTCGATGAATAGTTTTGTTGAGGGCTTTCACTTGAATAAGGAAAGCTAGTTGAGCTGGTAACTAAGGGTCATATCCTTTATGATTAAAGGCCACAAGATTGGAATCCATTGGGTCAATCCCACCTATTGCTGATAATAAAGCTTGCTCTTGGGAGAGGCAATTTTGCGGTACCTCAAGTGTCGACATAGCGGACGACGATTGGGCCAGGTCCTCTATTATATTATAATTCTGTGCTATTTTTGCACGAGGATTAAATGTCGATTTGTGCACTACTCCCTTTGGCGACTTTATCATTTGTTCAGGAATGATGGGTGGCACAACTTTGGTCAAAGTCGTTGTCGAATTACTAGGTTGTTCATTAGCCTTGTTATTCGACACCTGTGGATTCCCGTAATCTTTATTCCTTGCCAAAGCATCATTTTGCTGCTTTGAGATAGACAACATAAGCACTTGGGATCGGGAAGCATTTTGATTAGCAACCAGTTTGGTTCCCAAGCTTGGAGACGGATCAGTCAATACTGCTGAGGTTTTTGAACTCTTAAAGAGTTTCTTAACTTCAGCTTTATGTGGACAATCTCTCGTCCGATGATCCTCATCGCATATATGACACCCCGCAGGGGGTTTCCTTTGCCTAGAAGGGTTTGTAGAAGATTTTTCAGGAGATGACTCATCCTGCTTCCTTTTTCTTCCTTTCTTTTTCTTCTTGCCCCCTGGTTGCTTCAGTTGTTTGCCCTTGTCAGTCGACATGACATTTACTTCTGAGGCAAGAAGTTCCTTATTTGCATTTTGACTAGAAATCTTACAGGCCTTTTTAGATGTAGCCTTTGTCGATTTCGTGTCTGTCGCACCAATCACGCCATCGATGGCATGAGAGTCATTGTTTGATTTAGGAGGAGGAGGAACTGAGAATTCCGGTCTAGGGGCGTCAGGTATTTTATCGTAGAGCGTGCCGGACTGAGTGTAAATCAAGTCCAAATATTGCGCACGAGCGATAACTTGCTCTTCTGTGACGACTCCCCCTTTTGCCACATCTTCCGTGATGGAAGGTAGTAATGACTTGACAAACCATTCAGCTAACAGCTGATCGGGGACATACGTTTTTACCATTCTACGACGACGTCGCCACTCATGTATATGATCAGATATGTGAGTGGCCGTTGTCTGTTTGAAGTTGGTAAGAAGTTCTGTTCCCGTTTCGTACCTTATCGGTAATTGAAAATGGGTTAAAAAGGTTGTGGCTAAGGTACTGAAGTTGTCAAACGAAGCTCTAGGCAATTCAATGTACTATTTTGCCGCTGGACCCGTTAACGTCCTCTGAAAGAGGCGAAGTCTTATCGAATCATCATTTAGGGTGTTTGACGAACACCATAGATGAAAGGTCATCACGTGATTCGATGGATCTTCACCCGGATTTCCATTAAATTTAGGAATATCTGACGGAAGTTTATGCGGAATCGCTGGCCACCAAGGGGCATAAGCAATTGGATCATTCGTCAGCCGGTTTAGATCTGGTAATTCTAGAGTTGCTACAAAGGGAAACTGTTGATTCAGGTTAGGCGAAGCATACCCAGGATAAGATGGAATCGCCTGAGCAGTGGGTCTTTGCATACCAGCATAATGTATTTGATGCTGGCAACTTTGACAAGGTTGATGGGCATAACCGTTATAATATGGTTGTTGATAACCGCTTTGAAAATGCGGTTGCCCATTACTTACAAAGACTTGTTGCTCAGGTCCTTGATATGATTGCTGGAATGGCGGTTGTTGAGATTGAACCAGCCCTGGTTGTTGGACCATTTGCTGTTGTCCAATACTGGATGATTGACCAAGATGAGGAGTCATAGTACTTGTTTGAGCCTGAGTCGCTCCAGATAGGGAGGCACTAACCTGAGGTTGTGATTGAGTCGTTGAGACAAGAGGCTGTTGTATTGCAACCTGAGAAACTTGGGGTTGACATACAACAGGTAGCGCTTGTACTTGTGATGCAGTCACCATAGCAGGTATAGTGGGAATATCCGACACAGGGTGGACTGGTTGCATTGAATATACAACCCTTGGTTGTTGAGGTAGTATTGGTACCCAACCACTGGATGTAATTCCAGTTTGACCTGAACTTTGTTGTAAACTCCCATATGGTTGTTCTCTGGGAGGGAACAATGAAAAGGCATACTGCCCTCCATATGGTGGCAATCCAGTACTTAAAGGGTAGATTGGCCTTTGAAGACACATTGGATCAATTTGTTGAGTTTCAACATAAGAAATACCAGATGATAATCCGGATGAAGAAATAGGAACTAACCATGTCGTCGAAGCAGTCCCTGATTGGACTCCGGCTTGTTGTTGATAACTTGCCGGGACAGATGGTATACCATCGAACATCGTTGGAGTAGCAGCAGGAGGCTCTGCCACTGCTGTGTCAGATGACATAGTCCTGGATGTCGACGGTTGCTCAGACATCTTCTAGTCTATCCAAAAGATTTCTAGCGATTCTACAAGAACTTGCGATGAAAGGAGACTAACTTCCAAGATCAACAAGGGAACAGTGATGGTTATTCCGTTTAAAATAAATTTTAGACGCTTTGACACAACTTTGTTTTTTCAGTTTTAAAGAGTCGAGAAAAAACAAAAGATAACTCTAGTCTCCTTCGATTTTTAATGAGCCTGAAGTGACAAGTGCTCAGATGGACCTTTTCCGTTAAGGAGTCTGAAAAGGAACGAAAGGGACTGCTCTGGAGGTCTAGGTAGAGGGAGTGCTAAACCAATCGCAAAACTGCAGAATACTTTTTAGGGTACGGGCGGTCAATCTTCCCGAATGTTGTGTTCAGTGCGTTGCGATCAGTAGGGCGGCCGACACGGTTTCCTATGGATAAAGGTTTTATGCCTATAGGGGTCTCCCAATATATACTCGACGGTACGTGGGAGCACAATCCGTACTGGCACTTATCGTCTCTCAGGAGGAATCACCCAACCATCAGTGAGGCCAACAGTTACCGGGTTTTACGACACCGGAACACGTCTCTAGCCTAGACCTCTATGTTGTGCGTTAAGTTACAAAGCATTGTTAAGTTCATTCAATTTATTTTAGGTTGATCTTTCTTAGAAGTTTGCCTTTTTGGATCACCACGAGATGTAGATACAATTCCTAAATGCAGTCTAAAGATGATAAGCAAGCTTTTATCTCTTTTCAACAATGAAAATCCTAGCTACAAGGGGAAAAGAAAGACACAATCTTTTCTCAAAGAGCATAGAGCACACTGTAAATGCACTTTTCCTAAATCAAATCATACAAACTGTCAAAATGCAAATGCACATATGCATGTATTTGTTTTCACTTTCTTAATATTGATGCCTAAAAAGAAAGTTGTTGTACAAATTTGAATTCGATTTCAAGTGAAAAACACAAACAAGCTTCTTTTTCGAAATCAACAAAGTAGAGACGATTACGACACTTTATGATTTTGAAATAAACACTCGTTTCGACACTAGAAATTCACAAATTCAAACCAAAAGACAAAAGTAAAAGCGTAATCAACTGTCAACAACAAACAAACTTACTCCTAAGATCAAAACGACACTTACGACAGGTCTAGATCTAAGGGCGACAGTATGACTAGTTTACTTTTGTAATGGGAAACTGCAAATGATGTAACAAATACACAAAAACAAATACAATTTCTTTTATACAACTGAGGCGGAATTAAGGCAAAGAAAAGGGGTTTTCAGATAGGTACACACACTGATAACAGGCTGCAAAAATCAGAGGCAAAACTGGAAAAAGTGAGCAAAGAACCTCAACTAGGCAGGGCTAGGCTGATCAACGCACCTGCTACACAGAGAAACTAAATTGCAACGCAGGTAGCCCTCTCGGGAACTGTGCTGAAATGCAGAGTCTCTTCACAGAGCCTGCGCTGAAGCAGAAACGAGAATTCTCTCTGGGTTCTGGGTCACGGTTTGCAGTTTAATCTATGGTTTTTGGTCGGGTAAAAGCAATCAATAGGGTACAATTAGAGGGATGATTTAAAGGAGGACTAAGAGCTATCACAAAGGGTAATTAGAGCATTTGTGGATCAGCTGTTCAAATCATAAACAGGCCCAGTGAATGGACTAGAGTAGCAGATCTCTACTTTGCATTTGTAAATGGAAAATGCAGTTCGATTCGCCACTCCTAAGTTTATGAGAAGAACAACAATAGAAACACAAATAAACTAACTAGATACAATCCCCAACGGAGTCGCCAATTTGTTGTTGGGAAAAGTATCTATTCAGAACGCCCCTATCCCACTCTAAGGTGTGATAGTGCCTTAGCAACAAACAAGGAAAACTATTTTCGTATTCTTCTTTATGAAATGTAAACGAAGAGGAAGGACGTGACTAACCTGTGTCTTTCGCTAGTTTGTTGATCCACTCGCTCTCCTCTTTGTTCGCTTCCCGTTGCCTGCTCCCTTACTGGCCCAGCTTCACCAAGTTCCTGCAAGATCACAGAAGAGGAAACTACACAAAAGACATAGATTTACATTCATAAATAGCTTAGGATCAGATTAAGCTAAACATGCAAATATAACAAAACATCATTGATATACAAGCATATAGGAGAAACTCAAATAGTTTTATTGATATGATAAGAAAGTCCAAGAGGAGATACAACCAAGTGAGTCCCGATCCAGCATCTACCTCCCAGCAAAGGAATCCCTTCCTCTCCTCCAACAAAGCATAAATCACCCAATACACTAATCTGAATCTCAAACCAACAACAATTCTCTGCAAAGTACAAAATTCCAGCCTCCGAATCTCTGGGATGAGGGATCCATATATAGATGTAAGCAGAGAGGATGAGCCAGCTTATGTTTTGACTTGTGGCTTCTCTCTGTCAGTTCTTGTTTCCACTTGGAGGCTAAGAGCCTCTTACTCATCCTTGGTCGAACTCAGTGAGGCAAGTGTCATTGATGAAGATTCTGGAAGCTTCCATTGTCTGTACACCTCGCGGAATGACACTGCCATTTGGCATTTCTCGCTCAGCGCACCCTGGTAGTGCATTTAGGTGCGTTGCAATGCACCTAGCTAGTGTACTGGGGTGCTTTGCAACGCAGGCAGCTAGTAGAGCATCTGAATTGATCCTGATTTGACTGATTCTGAGTAGTTTTTGGTGGAGAACTTCTGGGAGAAGCTGTCATTGGTTGACCTTGTTCCTTTAGGGGCAGGAACAACTCTTTTAGGGACTTTGGATCCCTTGGATTATGGACATTTCATGCTCAAAGCTGCAAGGCACAAAAATGTCTATAACAATGATCCAATAGTTGATGTGTTGGATGATGTCTGCAGTCAAATCCCTTCGCCATTAGCTAATAGTGAGCTTGAAAAAAGTATTGATACAAACTTGATCTGGCAGCCAGTTTCTTTGTCATTACCAGTAGGAGTCTCATCACAAAGCTCAGATGAAAGTTTGCATTCATGGTATGGGGAGAAGAAAAGTAATCCATTGGATGAGCTAAGTCCCAGTGCACATGAATTTCAAGATCCTTATGCAGTATTTTTGGAGTCAAATAGAGAATCCATATTATTCAACGGATCTATTTACAAGTTTTCATGGGAGTTTCCTTTCGGTAGTTCTCTCTTGTTGTTCATAAGAAAGCACTTGAGGAGAATTCAAATAGCAGCCGGAATGCTTACTTGGTTGCATTGGTTGTTTCATTTCACTTGATCAGGTGATGAATGGAATAGTTAGAGTAGGTTTTATTGAATAAGCTCCATTTTGAGCATATTTTCCAGTTTGTCAGTTGTGTTTTAGTATCGAGTCAGTTTTTAGTTGAGTAAAAGTCAGTTTGTGTCGTCAATTCATCAGTTTTCAGTCATGCATTTCAGTTTGAGTTTTTTTTTACTCCGTTGCCCAATGGATGAGGCACTAATCTACATGTTCCTAGATATCTATGGTTCTTGGCACCTCCAAGGAGCTACCATCCCCATTGGAGCCAATGTTAGTGTCAGTGTCTTCACACTGCCATTAGTGATCAAAATTACTCTTTTGCATTTCATACTAGGTGTCCCATTCTTATGAGTTGCATTCCATTAGGTCATGGATCAAGTGATGGTAGGGTTCATTTCAGCTTTTCCCTCATGACATATATCTGCTGACCTCCTTTCATATTTTTCAGTTAATTATTCATGCTTATTTTCAGTTTATTTCATCAATTCTTAGGTCTTATGGCTTCAGTCTAATTAGGTATTAGGGTTTTACCATGGTCAAATTTCAAGGACTATTGATTAATAATGGTCAGAAGACACATGAGGATGACAATAATCATCAGAAAAGTACTAATTTCTTAATTTTTAAGCTTAATAAAGTTCTCACCTCAAAACTAGTTTTGAGGTGAAAACAGAGCATTGGTATATTATTTGTAAATTTCATGTAATTTTATTGATCCTATATGTAATAAATGGTTCCATGCTGCTCCTGGTCACTTGGTGATATTACCAAGTACATGCCACTGCAAAAAGTCAAAGAAATTGAGCATCAGTTCACCTATCCAAGCAAAAAGTCAAATATCAGAAAAACAGAGTATTTGAAAAAGGCAAAAAGACATTACAAAGTGGGTTTTGTACATCAAAAATCAAAAAGTGGAAAAACTATATAAATATTATCCCTCTATTGATCATTTCATTGTTTGAGTTGAAAATCAAGAGCTAAAAGGCGATTTTGAAGTGTCATTGAGCAAAAGTGTGCAAGTGCTACGTTTTTGGACAAGTTCAGACCGGCGCTACGCACCAGAGGCTGGTGCTACACACCTGAGGCCGTCGCTACGCACCTAACTCGCACTATGCACCTGGCAGATTTCCTCAGCGTAAAAGTGAACGGGCGCTACACACCTAACTGGCACTACGCACTTGGGTGAGGCACTGCGCACCTACCCAGCCAAGCCCAGATCTTTCCCCAAGTTGCTAAATCACCTCAAAATCCTTAGTTTTTCTCTTTAACAAGTAAGTACACTCAATATATCTTGATATCTAGGGTTTTTATTGCTAGGCTTGGCATTTAGCATATTTTTAAAAATTCAAACCCTAGCCTCTAGGATGAAACCCTAGTTTTCACCATCTCTCCATTGTTCAACTTACCCCATCTTTGTCATTCTTCCCTAGACCAAATCCCATTCCCATTTTCCTATTTCCCTAAATCCCATTCCCCACATACATTTTCCCCATTCCCACGGTCCTACTTACACTCTCCCCAAACCCTATATTCCCTAAACCCTACACTCCTTAAAACTTATTCATATCTCTAAACCCTACTCATTTCTTAAAATCTCTTCATACTCATCTCTATTTCATCCACCCTATCCCATCATTGTCCATAAGTTCCCATAGCCACAAGAAACAATGGAAAGAGACAATGAATATGACTATGAGGAAGAGACACTCAGTGATAGTTCCATGGAGAGACATAAGTAGCAGAGGAAGCCTCATAAAGGAGGAAGGATTATCATAGAGGAGCCCACCATTTTGAGGGAGCTACAAGCCTGTCCACTTGCCATTTCTTGTTTTAAACACTAGTCATGTTTTGGTTTTTGTGAAATGGTAGAAAGGGTTAAATTTCACCATGAGTTGGCAAAATTGTTTGTGACACATTTGCACAATAATGAAGTAACCCTTGCCGGAATTACATTCACCTTATCACCAACTGTCATCTCAGAGGCTACTGGTATTCCAGAGGTGGGTGAAAAATGGAACAAAGGTTAGGATATTGATAGGGAGTACTATGAGACTTACATCAAGGCTAGATACAAAGACAAACTGAAAAGAGTTTTCCCCTTCAAGTTTTTGGAAGACAGGTTTGCTCCATTGATGAAGATCATTATCAAGTACTTCACTTGTGAAGGTAGGTTCTCCCGGTTGTATGCCTACCACATTAAACTACTGATGCATTTCACTAAGGCTAGGTTGAGGAAGGCCTTAAGGAGCAAAAAGGAGCAAGATAAGTTGAAAATCTTGGCTGAAGACTCACTAGCCCATCAAAGCAACTAATGGTGGTTCCTTGTGCCAAATTTGGGTAAGTTTTGATAAGTTTTTGTCATTTTGAAATTTTGAAATTTTCCAACACAGAAAATTGCCCTAGGTGCATAGTGCCACCGGTGCAAAGCTTTTCACTGGAGGACTTTTTGAAGAAATGGCTTAAATATCTAGATTTAGCATGATGAGAACATCAAACTCAGAAATCTCAGCAATTTTGGAGCAAAACTTGGTCATCAAAAGGTCAAAAAACTATCAAAAAATGACCTCTCTGCCTCTTTTTGGACACACAGAAGCAGCT
Organism: Pinus tabuliformis; assembly: GCA_031772625.1. Taxonomy (NCBI): domain Eukaryota; kingdom Viridiplantae; phylum Streptophyta; class Pinopsida; order Pinales; family Pinaceae; genus Pinus; species Pinus tabuliformis. The sequence continues at coordinate 726,920,569 of CM062808.1, read as the reverse complement.
TTGGGAGATTTCACTTTTGAGGTGGCAGATGACATCCAAATGAAAAAATTCAAGATGTTACAGAAACTAGATAGAAATACCTTTCTAATGAGCTATCTTGGGCTCAATTTGGTTAAGGGGAAGGCCTCCAAAAGTGGCTGTGAAGCGGCACTATGCACTTGGCCAGTGGCGCTATGCATAGAGCTAGTTTGCCCAAAAATCCAGTTTTCGCCTAGTTTCTCTGCAAATTGACTTTTTCTCTCTTCATGGATGAATTTATGATTGTAATTAATGCTATGATATGTAAATTTAATTGTGAAATGATCTTAGAGGGTAGATTCATCATTTTGAGGTGGTTTGGGGGTTAATGAATCAGTTTCCATGCTTTTAGAGGCAAGTTGTTCCACTACCTATATTCTTGTTCCTTGTTTGAAAATGGTTGTAACAGTTCCTTATCTCTTGGATTCGACCCCTGATGGATAGCATAGGTGGTTTGATGTCTATATTATGTATTTTTTCAGTCATTAGCAAAGGTTGGACTCTCTTGGATGCTCTGAGCTATATTGTACATCTTTACCAATAGTTTGGCAAGGAAATAAACCAAGATTTGCAGTTATTTTTATGGGATACTTCTGGCAAAGTGTTTTTTCATAGTTCCTTCTTCTGTTATTAGTTTTTCTCATGTGTTATGTGTGCCACAATCTAATTCATTTCTTCTAGATGAATGACATCAAGATAGATAGGTGGAATACATTATTTACAGTGCTCTGCCTTGGGAACACATTCAGTGTTTTATGTTTTCTACTATTTGAAGATGACTCATGATCTTTGCATGTCCTCCTAAGCTCCTCACTAGTCTTAGACCTACCATCTCACTCAATTTCAAGTGCTAAAACACCTACCTACCTCGCCCCATAGAACACCTTGCATTACTGACTTGATTTCCTGGACCCCAAAGCTACCTGCTCCATTTGATCCAGCAACAAAACCAACAAAATCAATCAAAAACCCTAGAGCAACTATACCTAGCCTAAAATCCATATCTGATCCAGTAATCTTGACTAAGATTCTCAAGGAGAGAGCCCTCTCTCGACTTGGTAGGGATAGCTACCAGGTTAAGCTTGGTTTGTGGTTACCCTAGATGCCTCCCTTTAGCCTGAGGTCAATCTAGGCTCTAACATGCTTTACATGCACCAATATAGAGTGTAATTCAAAAATATACTTATAGAGTGTAATTCAAAAATATCTAAATATAATATAATTCTTTTACAAAATACAATATTATCCAAACTGATTTGGATTTTTTACAAAAATAGACTTTCTCAACTAATTTTGACTAATCAGCACACTATTCGAGCATGTTGTTTGATGATTGTTTCCTCAAACTGAATTCTATGGTTTATGCTCATGTTATCCTGCTTTTTGCTTCTTTTTCACTACAACTACTTATGGTAAATTCACTTTTCCTATTCGATAAACTCAAGGAATTTATCCCATTCCTCTTCACTGGGGCATGGAAACTTAATGACTTTTCTATAAGTTTCATCCACTTCAGTATATTTCTCAATTGTAGGTTTAATTAGAAATAGGTGGTGAATTTCATGTTCAATGAATAAATCATCTTGCAAACCTTCTAAGAAAGCTTTACCACTAATCATTCCTTTCACCTTGGCGACTTTGGAATTATCCTTTGTTATTTTGTATAATCTCTCATGGTAACTTTCTTGTGAAATTAGATTATTATTTTGATCTGTTAAAGAAGGAAGACCTCTACTAAGAAAAATAGAGAATTTGTTGTGAAATTTATTTATCTAAGCTTTCAAACTTTGGAACTTGTTCTCCAGCTGCAAAATGAGATTTTTCTTTGTCAGAACTCTCCTGACTACGAGGATTGTATCAGTTTTGTCCTCGGTCCCTAACTCTTCCAGTTGTTCTTTAGTTTTAGAATTTAGTAATTTTATTGATCCATGTAGATATTGATGGCCACCCCCTATTCCACTTGGACCCCCACTGTTGTTTCTTTTCAATTTCCTTAATTGTAGCACACCTTACTATTTTTGGCAGTTTTCCGGGTCTTAAACTTCCAGATCAGTTTTGAGGGACAAAAGACGTTTTTAGGGAAAACAGAGAGAGTGAAAAAGTCCCAAACAAGTTTACTTGTTTTCTTTCAGACTTGTCTTTGATATCTTCAAAATGAGGTATTATGATAGTCAAACGGAGATCGTATGCCAGAGTTATGACCCCAAGAAGTTGATGTACCAATTTACCCAAACAAGGTCTATAGTTTTGGTGCTTCATCTCCTAAGGTTAGGTTTTTGGAAGTTTAGGGTTTTCCATTGTTTCTCAATACTAAATAATCCTTTGAGCCTCATTGTAACATAGTTCAAAGGCATGTACCTACCACATCTCTTTTTAGAGATAAGCTACCATCATTCGAGCTAGTTTATTTCCATTTCTGTATGTAAGCATATTATATTTCTTTGATATTAATGAACTGAAGCTTTATTTCTGTTGCATCTCTATGTTTATGTGTATATCTGTATTTTGTTGAATTCTTGCATAAGTTGGGATCATTTATATTTATAGTAGCCTCTCTAGGCTTGTGCTCTATTTCTTCTTTGATCTATGCTATGGCTTCATTTTCTTTATTAAAAAGTTTCTCTTGTTCAAATATAATTTCTATTGAAGTCCATAATTTATATTGACTCATTCATGTATTTTTCTAACTGTTTAGTTAGTTTGAAGCTTTTCTGTACTTCAACAAGGTATGCATTGTCAACTTTTATTTTATTGTCTTGGGCCTTCTCTAATTGAGCTCTTATTTTCTCAATATTCATGTACTTTATTGATAGGTATCCCATAGCCTTTACAATTGTTCTACTGGGTTCTAACTGGTAGGCTATGTTTCTGTTGTTGATACTGTTGCTATTGTAGATGCCCCTGCTCCAGTTTTGATTTGAATTTCTCTTTCCTTGATTAATTTCTCCATTTCTGTCTCCATTTCTAGATCTCCACATTCTTTTCCACTATCATACGAATCATGTTTTCCTTTTCCTTTTCTAGCTATCCCATTTCTTGTGCTTGGGGGTGTTCAGTTGTTGGTAATTTCAGTTGTTTCCTCAGTGCCTGAATGTTTGCATTTCTTCTTTTATTATTTCTTTAGTCGCTTTTACATCTTTAGGATTCAATCATAACTTTATAACCACATCTTCCAACCCCTTAATCTTGGTATCCTTAGCTAGAGAAGACATTTTTTCTAGATTTAGCTAGGAGTGTGTTGTTTAATGATGCCTGTAGTTTGGATGTTGCCATGGAATAACTTGTTAATGATGTATAGATCATTTCACATGCTTGTGTGTGGAGATCAATTTGATCTATATGATGTATATGTTTTGTATCAAAGGAAAATCTAGAGGTTTTATAATCGTCAGGAGTCCTAGTGACAGGGACCTTTGGTTCCAAAAATGCTAGCTGGAATTGTCCTTTTTCACTATTTGAGGCAAATAGAATCCTAGTTTGAGTTGTGGAAAATTGATTCTAGAACTATGCATATGTTGAATTCTTCAATGCCTCATTTTTCTTTTTCATCTCTATAAATTTTGCAAAATACTCTGCTGTCCTAAAGAAGAAGGAGAATCTATGATGGCTTCTTCTGTTTTCTGTAATGATAATACAAGCTCTCCTGAAAGTGTAATTATGGTAGGCTCTTCAGAATTTTGGACTTCTGATGACTCTTCTTCAACATTTATGGGCTTTCTTCCTTTAAACACTTTGAATGCCACTTTCTGGAACTCTGAACCTGTTGGGGACATGCTTTCTCTTGGCCTTTCAATTTTCTTTTCCTTTAACCTAGGAGTTTCAAATGTGATCTAGTTGGAAACTTTCTCTTCAACCTCTTACATTGTTTTCTCTTCACATTCCTCTAAGTTAGCATACTATTCAACTTTAGGCTTTGCAATGTGCACATATGGTGCAGACTCCTGTTCAACTCTCATGGATGATATTACTTCCCAATGGGTCACATGACCAGCTGAAACTTAATTTAAATTTGATCTTCTTCAACAAATCATTAACCTCCTTTTATGCAACTCTGGTATTGACTATGAATGGGCCAACCTATGCCTTCAGTTTAAAGTGAGCTTTCCTCTTCCTCGAAATAAAGTGAGTATCATCCATATTCATAAATTGTCTAATATATTCTAATGCAAAAATCCTCACGGGGAGGAAAATTGGTAGTTTGTAAGGTGGCAGCTCACAACCATAGATTCTAATCTCTGAAAAGTTATAGTATAGATACCAGTCTCCAACTTTGGACTGCTCACTTAGGTGTAGAATCCTTTTAATCTATGTAGAAATCTTAGTAATTGCATCATTTCTTAACAAACAAATTTCCATATGCAAGAATTGATTGAAAAAGTCACTGAAAGAGAAATATTCAGAATTTTTCCTCACTAATGAGGTCCAATGAATTACTAACTATGGATTTCCTTCAACATCCAATATCTGTAGAGAAAACTTGAACCTTTCTGATTGATTATACAAAAACAAGTTAACCAAAATTGAATGGTGCTTGAATGATCCTTCAACACTAGATTTTAAGAACTAATCATGAATTACATCTGACAAGAATTGTCTGTAATTGAACATAATTGAAGGTTTCTTTTTGGATGAAATCACTAATAAGAATCCTAAGATAACTTCATCTTGCCACTGATCATGTGGGTATCCTAACAGACAAGAACCATGGAAATTACCTGCCTAGACATCTTAGGGAATATTACAGATGGATAAGGTGGATTGGTCCAAGGTAATTCAGAATTATCTGGTAGGAATCAATAAAAAATATGAGCTCTTTATGAAAAAGAAAGCTTTTGATAAATATCCATAAGTGCATCAGTAGAAAAACGGTGAAGGGTGTCTTGAGGTTTTAACTGTAGGGCCTAACAAACCGATTAAGAAGTTATGGAGAAAAGAATCTCATTGTTTTGAGCAACTATAGTTATCTGAATTGGGAGGTATCGATCTTCACACTAGGTGGAAAACTCTGGGAAATGGTGTGTTTGAGGGAAACAAAACTGAGGAAGAAAAGAATCCCAGAAGGAGAATTCGTCGTTTCCATCCTCATACTTTTGGAATGCCCAATTGTGAAGCTCATTCAAATCGAATTCACAGTTGGTTTCAATAACCTTGAAATGGGTATCAATGATAGGTAATTCATATAGATTAATCACAGGAGGTAGTAGGGGATTCTCTACAGATACTTTGGATTTTCATTTATGGTTAGCCATTTTGGAAAGAATCAAAATCACTGAGAACAATTGAGAATTTACCTGAGAGTGGCGGTGATTGATAGCTACTTGTCATTGGAATTTTCTCATACTACGTTCTGAGAGATCTGGTTGTAGGAGGAAAGTAAAGTAATTCAGTGTAATGGGGTAATGGATTTATTATTTTGTTCATAACGTTTTTTTTATCAAATTAACCATTATCAGCGCGAATGATTAAATGTTTTTAATGTTGGTGGGAGTAATTAATGCGACAATAGTCGCTTGGCTAGTTTGGTGGGAGAGATGGCTGCAACTGGAAATGGCGGAGGGTAGGAATTGTGGATATAATAGAGGAGGACAATAAGAGGTTTGTGGGGGGGGGGGGGGTAGTGGCAGTATAAGGTTTTAAGTGAGGGGGGTCCTGCAATTGATTATAGGTCGACACTTATACATAAGCGGGATCGGAGAAACTGCTTTGCAAACCCCGCCCCCCTCCCCCGCTTCCATTAACTGTCGGGAGTGTAGGGGGTCCTACAATTCATCTGTTGTCATCGATCTAGGTGTGTGGCATCATGACCGTTGGGAGTTATGTACAAATTATGTCTTCGGCGACAATCAAATCAAAAGATTATTTTCAATATTTTATTTGAAAAATATATAATTGTTGAATAAAAATAATACAATTAGCGACATTTAAATTTGTGCACTTATTCTCAAACATAAAAATACTTTTAAATTTATTTATTTATTTTTATTTTATTTTTATTTTTTTCTATTTTCTTGCAATCAAAAGAAAATTGTAAAACAATTCTAAGGGTAAAAATAAGTTACAATAACCATGATCCATGAGTAGAGAACTAAGTATAGGAGCGCACCAGCAGAATTGGTCAAGAATACAAGGAAGGAAGCAAAGTTGGAGAAAGCTGAGATTATAATGCTTATACAAAGAAACAAACAACTTAGCACCTTTTTGGCCAACATTTTAGTTGCTTATGCATGATTATACAATAGTTTGGATTCCTTGGTTCAAACACACAAGATCCCCTCAATGGGGCCATTTGCAGAAACAAAGGGTAGAAACATCGTTAGGTAGGAGGTCGAGGAATCCTTGAACTAGTTGAAGCAGCTCACTACCAAAGAAGCCCTAGAGGTTAACAGAAGAAACATACAGACGTATATAGGTGGCCCTGCTAATATCAATACTATGTTGTTCTGACTAAAAAAATAAGTGCAGACCAGTTCCAAAACCATCTACCCAAATGCTATGGAATCTAGATTCTGCTACTAGCCTAACAGTCCTGCAAATTTTGAGGAAACAATTGCACAATACAAAGCTTGGCATCAATATGTAACCACAAAATTACAAGTTTAAGTTGTTGAGCTAGAGTTTTCTCAAACTCAAGCTTAATTTGTTTTGTCTTATTAGGCTTATCTTATTAGGCTCTAACCATTTTTGTCCTATGTGGGTATTTGTCTTATTATATTTGAAATAAAATGTAAATAGAAGTCCAAGAATTAAATGTGGAATATGAAAAGTCATTAATTAGAGAAAAGGACAAAAGAAGTCCAAAAGTCATGAGGGAAACTCAAAGGTCACAAAGGGAGATGAAGGGTCATCTCATTTGTTATAAATAAACCCTCATAAGTCAAGCAAAGGGCTTGGAAACTTAGATTTGGAGCCTTGGTTTCTCTAGTATAGCATAGGAGGAATATCATTCTTTGGAGAAGCAAGTGTTGGCTTCATGTTCCCTTATTGGGGATAGTGTCTTATCAATGTAATTGCATGCTTGGAACTTTCACCTTTTAATGAGAAGCTCTCAAAGGCGACATGTTTTCATGTATGTGTTGTGAATGTTGTAAGACTATTATTTATATGTTTGTGATGTATGTTGTTTCACTTATGCTAATGTTAATGAACTAATTCATTTGCCTTAGTATGTATCTCTTTGAATTCATTTTGTTTATGTTATCATGCTCATTGATATCTTGTGAACTATTTTGCAGGCTAAATAATGATTATTTATGATGCTCGTGTGTCTTTTATAAGGGGATCACTTTTATTCCCTTGATGTGAACGAACCTTTCATACATTACATTTGATATCTCAAAAATTTCATACACTTGTTATCACCAAGGCCATGCATATATCATTCTATGTGTTCATTGCAGCCAAGGCACATATTTGAAATTACCATCACAATAGGTTGTATTTTGGTTGCAATTCCTACTCCAAACGGTGTGGGGTCTAATTGGGACTTCACATTGCGGAGACCCCCTTACCTGTTGGCGGCTTCCAGCACCGTCAACAGGTTTGTGGTGCTAGAAGGAGGGTTGGATGACAAATTGAGCCTGTGAAGTCTGTTGAACTTTCCATATCTTAAATGGCTTCTTCTTGTTGAGAAATCTATAATGCAATGATTAGAGTGATTTCACTTTACCTGATAACTACTTGTGATGTATTTTTAATTATTAGCTTTATTACTTATTATTATGTTTGTATATCATCAAACAACTACTAAAACTAGAAGAAAAAGAACATACAATATAAGCTGCAAGCCAGGGTCAAATCATCTCCACTTGAGAGGAAAACCTGCAAATCTCTTATCTTCCTTATTGATTCTTCAATTGATGAATTCCAAGACCTTTAGACTAAGACTAATACCTTCCAAAACCAATACCAATGTCTTCAGATGATGTTTTATCCTTGATCTAGTCAAACCTAGTCAGATCTCTTCCAGTAGCACCATTTCGACCTTCTGTTGCAGAATTTCAGCCTCTACTGTAGACTTGAAATTTTCGGCCCTCCTACAGTTGTTGATGCCAGACGTGTGAGCCTTGCTTGGCATTCCAAGGCTTCCTTAAATCTTTTCTTTCCTTTCTATGACCTATGGAGCTTGAGGATGACCTTTGTTGACCTTTGCTTGACCTTCTTGCCTTCTTTTCTCCAAGATCGAACTTTTAGATGAAAAACCTAGATATGTTGTAGAAACCCTATTCCTTCTTCACATGTGCGAGAGAGAAATATCCCAAACAAAAGTCTTCTTTGTCCTCTTCCTTATTTCCTACCTTATTATTCCTCCTTCTTCTCTATAATGAGTGATGGATGAATGTGTCTCAAGGAGGTCAAGTTTCCTACTATATATAGGCTCTTCAAGGTGGACATGGCTCTTCCTTTTAGGCCAACTTTCCAGCTTTCAGGCAGACTTGCTAGCTATCGGGATGACTTGGTATTAGAGGGTATTTTGACACTTTTATAGAAAAAAATAATTTCTTTTACAAGTTACAATGTGCCTAATGGGGTCTTCAACTTATGACAATGACTCTTTTGACTTGTTGACCTAGGAAAACCCCTAGAAGCACTCACTGTGTGTTTGACTTATAAAATAAAATACCTTGAGCATGAAACCCATGCTCTAAAAATAATAATAATTTTCTTTCATTTTATAATTTATAAGAATCAAAAGTACATTTCATATTTATGAAGACCGAACCTAGTTACACATTTGTCAACACTCCCTCTTAACTAGGGAGGTATTCATAAATGGTACATGGATATTCTCAATCTGAAGAGATCTCATAAGAAGAGTTATATTTGTAACCCATATTTTTAGCATCATACCAACCAGAATTGTCACACAAAAAGACCTTGACTAACATCTCTATCTCTCCACAGTATCATAGCACAAGATTGGCAAGACCAATGATTTATTAACATCATCGTCATTGTCTCTCAAGGTACATACTCCACCCGAGTGTTCACAGAGAATGAACTTCTTTGGACTATTCTTATCTTGAATAGCTAGTCCTCAAAGAATATCGGTCCACGACTACTCTTATCTTGGATGCCCTACCTCATCCTCAGATAGTATCGGATGCCAGATTATTACCCAATCCTCAATTCTATCTTCCCAAGTGAAGACAAGAATGATGTGCCTATCTCTCCCTCTCAACTAGGTAGGATACACCAACCAAACCAAGCTCGTCTCTTAAATACACAAGTTTCTTATTAAGAAGAGATTTTGTCAATATGTCAGCTACCTTTTCATTAGTGGAGACATATTGTAGTTGCATTACGCCATCTTGTACTAGCTTCCAAATGTAGTGATACTTGTTGTTGGTATGCTTTTTCTTTCCATGAAACAATGGGTCTTTTGGAAATCGTATACAACTGATGTTACCACAATGTATCACTATAGGGTCCATTGGTCCTTAAAATAGGTCAGATAACAAATTCCTTAACCAGACCATGTCTATGCTTACTTCACAGGCTGCAATATACTCAGCCTCAACACTACTCAAAGCAACTGTATCTTGCTTTATGATCATCCATGAGATCATGGAGGATACCAAGCTGAAACATCCTCCAATGATGCTCCTTCCATCTTTCTCACTGCCTCCCCTATCGGAATCAGTATATCCCATCAGGTGGACATTATTCCTCCTATCGTATTTCAAGTAGTAGTGGATGGTTCCTTGCATATATCTCAAAATATGTTTTTCTGTTACCCAATGATCATGCTCCAGCTCCACTTGCAATTTTTTGGGTTGTGTTATATTCTTTCCATGACTAGTGGGGGGGTCACAGGGGGGGCGACAACCCCCCTGTCAGGGGGTATGCAGGGGTCTCCCCTGCACGGGGTCTAGGGGGCAGCGCCCTAGGAATTTATTTATTTTTTTTTTTATTTTTATTTATATATATATATATATATATATATATATATATATATATATATATATATTTTATTTTTATTTATTTATTTTTTTAATTTTTTTTTTTTTTTTTTTTTTTTTTTTTTTTCAGACCCTATATTACCTATGGTTTTGTGCATGTATTTTGCACATGGTTTTGAGCGCGATGGTTTTCGTTCCATGGTATTATGTAGATCTGGTTAAGGGAACTACGGTTATGTTCTAATCCAGGGTTAATGGATTAGGGTTTATGGATGCTTCGACATGTATATATATGTATTGTAACATTGAAAAGAACATAATGAAAAATCAATCTGGTAGCCCCAGTTTTGGGATCTAGGGGAAAATCTCTGTGTATATTTGTTTTATGTGTTATGCTCTCACCTTTGTTTATTTTATGTTTTAGAATTCATATGCGGGTAATTTCTGTACCAGGTTAAAACCTACAGAATTGAATGAGAAAATTTACTGCAAATCATATGTATGGTCGAGTATTTACCAAGTATATCTGTAAGCCAATCAATTTACTATACTTGGAAGGATCCACAGGGCTCGATTCAGAATTCCTTAGTCTTTTCAAAATTGTGATCATCGGGGTTGTCATTGGTTTGCAATCCATCATGTCAAACCTCTTCAACATATTGATCACATACTTTACTTGACCTAAATAGATCTCATTAGGTCCTTTCCAGACTTCCAATCCCAAATAGTAGTGCATTAGCCCTAGATCATTCATGTCAAATTATTCTACTAGTTTCTTCTTGCATTCTTCAATTCGACCTTCTACACTTGTCAAGATAATATCATCCACGTACAAAAGAATGATTACCAGTTCACCCTTCACAACCTTAATATAAAGGTTTGGATCAACATAACTCTTTTTGAAGTCTAATCTTCGTAGGTGTGCATCCATCCTAACATACCATGCCCTTGGAGCTTTCTTGAGGCCATATAATTCCTTCTTCAATCTGTAAACATATGCTTTTCTGTCTTTAACTTCAAATCCCAAGGGTTATTCTATATAGACTTCCTCGACAATTGTGCCATTTAGAAATGCAGTCTTGACATCCATTTGGTGGATGATCCATCCTATCGATGCTTCCAAAGAGACCAATGAATGTATAGTTGTATACCCTGCTGTCAGAGAAAATGTCTCTTCATAGTCAATTCCTTATAGTTAAGAGAAATCACTAGCCACAAATCTTGCTTATACTTGTCAATACTTCCATATGGTGCATGTTTGATCTTATAGAAACATTTGGAAGTTACCATATATTTTTCTTCGAGCCTAGGTACGATCTCCCAAACTCCATTCTTCATTATATATTGATATTCTCCATTCATGAAATCCTTCCAATCTTTATGATTGATAACTTCTTCAAAAGTGGATGGCTCTACTTCTATTTTTTTTTCATGTAGGTTGCATACCCAGAATATCATTTGGGCTTCTTGCTTTCCCTGAATGTGCCTTGAGTTTCTCCATGACCCTTTGCATCCAGTAGTGTAGACTTCAACTAGAGAGGTCTCTCTCTTGATTCAGGGATGACCACAGGTTGAATAGGTTCATTGGGACATTCATCTTCATCATTAGATTCTTCTTCTTCCCTGGTGACTTCTTATTCAAACATTGGAATTTCTTCATCATCAGAGTCCATAGGAAGTTCCTTTGATTTCTTGAGTGCAATACTTTCATCAAATATAACATCTCGACTGACTTATATACAATGTCCTTCCTTTATGTAGATCCTATAGGCCTTAGAAGGGTTACTATAGCCAAAAAATGTTCCTCTCATGCCTTAGGGGTCCATCTTCTTTCTTTTGTCCTTCGGTATATGAATATATATAGGACAACCAAATATTCAAAGATGATCCATAGTTGGTTTCTTCCCAGTGAATACTTCTTCAGGAGTTATGTTATCTAGTGACTTGTGGGGACTTCAATTTTGAATGTATATAGCTATCTTTGGGGCTTCTCACCATATAAATTTTGGTAGATCTTGATCATGTAACATTGCTTTTACACTTTCTTCAATGGACCAGTTCTTTTGTTCTACATCCATTTTGTTCGAGATTATATGGGGCTATCATTTCCCTCTTAATCCTAGACTCCTTATAGAAAACTATGATGTCCTTGGATGTATACTCTTCTCCATTATAAGATCTTAGTATCTTAATTCTTCTTTCTATAAGGTTCTCTACTTCAGCTTTGAATTCTTGAAATTTTGTAAATACTTCATCCTTGGATTTCATTAAGTAAACCCAATTTTTTCTTGAATGATCATTTATAAATGTGACATAATATAGATTACCTCCAAGTGATGTAGGAGTCATAGGGCCATAGACATCAGAATGAATAAGATCCAAGATTTATTTTGACCGTAAAGCCCTTCTTCCAAATGGTCTCTTGGTGTTCTTACCCAATGCACATCCCTTGCAAACTCATTTGTGATATTCTTTCAATTTGGGGATTCCATATACTATAGAAATTAGAGTTGGAATGATTTTGAAATGAAGATAACCAAACATTCTATGCCATAGTTCACATGTGTTGATTTCATTATGAACCAAAGCTTGAGCAAGAGGAGATATAAACCTGTAAAGTCTTCCTTCGTGGATAACAATTATTATAGAATTTTCTATGCTTGAGTTCTTTCTCCATACTACAACTTTTCCATCAATTAAAGCCACTCTATCACCCTTATCTTCTAGATTTGAAATGGAAAGTAAGTTCTTATGAAAACCTGGAACAAATAGGATGTTGTTGAGATGAATATTGCTTCCATTCCCCAGCTCTATTGAATTTGATCCAATTCCTCTTATAGGATAGCTCTTATTATCTCCAAGTTCCACTGAGTAAGAATATTTTCCTTTTGATAATGTCTTCATTTGCTTGTGATGACCGGTCATGTGTCTAGATGCACCACTATCGATTACCCAAATGTTCCTATCTTGAAATGTGCCAGTGAGTACTGAGAAGAGTACTTCATCCTTTGTAATGGCTACTTCCTTATTTCTAGTAAATAGAAGATTCCATGCTTCCTTGATGCCTTTCTTGATATGGCTTGCTACCTTTGAACACTTCTTGAGGAACTTCTTCAATGTAGTAGAGATTTTCATAATGCCCTTAGCCAACTTTAGGTTTGAAACCATGTTGAGAAATTTAGAGGGAAATGATTAGAGTGATTTATATTTACTTGATAATTGTTTGTGATGTATTTTTAATTATTAGCTTTATTACTTATAATTATGTTTTTATATCATCAAACAACTACCAAAACAAGAAGAACAAGAATTAGGTTACAAGCCAGAGTCAAAACCTCTCCACTTGAGAGGAAAACCCACAAATCCCTTCTCTTCCTTATAGATTATTCAATTAACGAATTCCAAGACCTTTAGACTAAGATCAATACACTCTAAGACCAAGATCAACCTCTCCGGATGATGTGTTATCCTTGATCCAATCAAACCCAATCAAATCTCTTCTAGTAGCAATATTTCGACCTTCTGCTGTAGAATTTCAGCCTCTATTGTAGACATGAAATTTTCGGCCTTCCTGCAGTTGTTGTTGCCACATGTGTGAGCCTTGCTTTGCCTTCCAAGGATTGCTTAGACCTTCACTTTCCTTTCTTTGACTTCTAGAGCTTGAGGATGACCTTCGCCTAACCTTCTTTACTTCTTTTGATCCAAGTGGATATTGGTGGCCACCCATCAATTCCACTTGGATCCCCACCATTGTTTCTTTCAGTTTTTTCAATTTCCTTAATTGTAGCATAGTTTACTATTTTTAGCAGCTTTTCGGGTCCTAAACTTCCAGAGCTGTTTTGAGGCCCTAAATGACGTTTTTTGGCAATCTACCACTAGCAATTTTTTGTCTAAAATTGTCTTTTTCGTCGTAGTCCTCGAAGAGATCTTTCCAGCGGGTTATCATGCACGTCAAACAGAGATAATATGACCAATTCGCGACCCCAAGAAGTTGGTTGTCCAACTCACCCCAACGGAGCCCATAAACTCTTGGTGTTACATCTCCTCGGGGTAGGGTTTTGGTTGTTTGGAGTTTTCTCTTATTGTTCAATAATAAAAATTCCCTTGAGCCTCATTGTAACGTAGTTCAGAGGCATGTAGCCACCACATCTCTTCTCAGAGACAAGCTACCATCGCCCGAGCTAGTCTTATTTCCATTCTGTTTGTAAGCATATTCCAGTATTTGATATTAATGAAATGAAGTGTTATTTCTACTGCATCTTTGTATTTATGGTTGTATCTGTAATTTTTCGTGTTCATGTTTAAATCCAGATCAGTGGTATTAGAACGGTTTGCTCTTTCTCTATTTTTCTTTGCATGTCCCCAATGAGGTCAGGATATAAGGAGTTAGGGCTTGAACTAGTCGAACCTTTGCAAGACTAGCATCGCCAATCTCGATGGCCTCCCATGGTAGATGAAAATATAGATGAGGGGGTAGGAGATCTTATCAAAATATTGCTCGAGGAAGCCCTCGAGTGATAAAGGAACACGATGATGGACAACTTTGCCCGGATCCTTTAGTAGCGACCCAGGGGCGATGCATCTACTTCCGATAGCTACTCTGGAAGCATCACACCCTTTAAGGTACTCGTTAACTTTGACATTCCCATATTTGAGGTCAAATAGATGCAGCCGCTGTAGATAAATGGTTAAATCTGTTAGAAGGATATTTTTCCATTCATGATTTTTCTAGTCAGGAAAAGATCACCTTTGCACTTCTCAAAGCAGCCCCCAACGTCAAGGACTGGTGGGAAACCTGCTGTGAGTAGAAGGATGAAAGTATGAACTCAATATTTTCAGCCGTACCCACTTAGAACTCATTTCGGGATGCCATCATGGAGAAGTACTACCTTTTCAGGAGCTATGAGGATAAATACATAAAGTGGACAATGCTGCAACGGGGAAGGGACCAAGATGTGCCGGAGTTTACCAATGTTTTTCATACCCTTCACACGAGGTTGGGTATCAAGGATTTTGAGAAGAATTTGGTTCTCAAGTATCTTAGCTGCCTGCACAGGTACATCCAGGATGATATGGAATTCCTGGACATCTCCTCGCTTGGCACGACATATCGATCTGTGGTCCAAATCGAGCAAAATTTTAAACAGAAGAAGCAAGACTTTGGATCTGCGAATCCAAAGCAAGGGAAAGGTGCCCCCAAACCACATAACAAAGGACAAAGCCAAGGTAGGGTGGCCCAAGATAACCCACCAAAGCCACAAGCAAAGAACAACGCCGCGAAGCTGAAGAAGGACACGGGAAAGTGGTGTGAGTTACATAAGAGCTCCACTCACAACACAAGTGAGTGTCGGGCCAAGCAGTCACTAGTGGTTGAGCTAAAGGCTTCAGAATCAGATGCATAATACGACTCTGAGTCAGAAACTGATAAGGGGAATGACAAAGGAAAGAAGATTATTGATGCGGAGCCCAACACCACCATTGCCACCACGAAGATCCAGAAGGAGGAACCCGAAGATCGAGAGGAGGAGGAGTGCCTCTTCCACTCCCAGATGTGGGTAAAGGGTTCCTCGCTACAGTTCATTGTCGATAGTAGGAGCCAAAAGAACCTCATTTCAGTAGAGGTCGTGAAGCGGCTGGGCTTATCGACCACAACACATCCACAACTATACACCATCAGGTGGCTTCACCAAGGACGGGATCTTCGCGTGAGCCAGTAGTGCCGCCTTCCATACAACATCAAGCGCTTCACGAATGAGGTATTATGTGACATTGCTCCCCTTGATGTTTGTGATGTATTATTAGGCCAACCATACTTATGGAAGCGACATGCTGTGTATGAGTCAAGGCCTCGTATTGTTATTGTTACTTTGGGAAATAAGTTGTACATGATACCAGAGGTAGCACTACCTACCGCCATCTCTTTGGTTACAACCAAAAAATGCAATAAGCTCATTTCCAAAACCAGGAATTTTTTTTTTCCTGATGATACACCCTCAGGGAAAGAAAAAGACGGTGGCCACGACCTCCAGACAGGGCCCCTTCGCACGAAAACAAAAGATGGACAAGGTCGTGGAGGAGTACGAGAACATCTTCACCTCCCACACAGGGGTGTCTCTGCACTGTCAGGTCAAGCACTCCATCGATTTGACCCACGTGCACCATTGCCCAATGGACCAATCTATCGGTGCTCTGTTATGGAGAATGACGAAATCAAGAGGAAGATTCAGGAGCTGCTATAGAAAGATCACATCCATCAGAGTTCATCACCCTGTGGGAGCCCGATCATGTTGGTACAAAAGAAGGATGGGAGTTGGAGACTCTGTATTGACTACCAGGCGCTGAACAAGATCACTTTTAGTAATAGGTACCTAATCCCATGGATTGATGACCTTCTGGACCAACTGAAGAAGCCAAAATATTTTAGCAAGATCGACTTGAAGTCCGGCTATCACCAGGTACTGATCGAACCCTCCGATGTGTGGAAGACTGCCTTCAAAGCCAAGGAGGGCCTTTTCGAATGGTTGGTTATGTCTTTTGGGTTGACGAATGCTCCTACAACCTTCATGAGGCTAATGGATGAAATCTTGTGACCATTCACCAACTCATTTGTAGTGGTATACTTGGATGACATCCTGATCTTCAGCCAGAGTTGGGAAGAGCACTTCCACCACATTTGACAAGTTCTCCAAACACTGTAGCAACAAAAGTTGTGTGCCAATTTGGAGAAATGCACTTTTGGCATGACCTAGGTTCAATATCTGGGATACATTATTGATGAACGAGGGGTGCATGTGGATCTAACCAAGATCCAAGTCATTTGGGATTGGCCAGCCCCAACCACTCTAACAGAGCTCCGTAGCTTTCTGGGTCTTGCCAATTTCTACCACAGGTTCATGTTGGGATTCTCTAATATCATTTGGCCCTTGAGTCAAGTCACAAGGGAGGAGCGAAAGCAAAATTATTTTGGTTTGAATCTCAATGGAAGGCATTCACAGAGTTGAAACATCGCCTCTGCTCTGCACCAGTGCTCACTTTACCAGACTTGCAATAGCCATTTGAGATCGAGACAGATGCCTCTGACTATGCTATTGGGGCAGTCCTTACTCAACAGGGGCATCTAGTGGCATATCATAATGAGACACTTTCAGACACAGTCCGGAAGTATCCCACTTATGACAAAGAGATGTATTCCATTGTGTAGTCTTGCTAATGATGGAAGCATTACATTTTGGGGTAGCAAACGGTCATCCACACAGACCACTAACCCTTGTAGTTCATACAGATGCAAGGGAAGTTGTAGAATGATCACCATCAAAAGTGGTCCACATACCTGTAGTAGTTCCATTTGAATATCAAGTATAAGAAGGGTAGAACCAATAATGTTGCAGACTGCCTCAATCGACCATCGATCATGGCGTTAACCACTGTGCTCAACTCTTGTGGGCACAAGACTTTTGATTGGCCACTTCTCTACAAAAGCGACCCAGAGTTTGGCCACACATACCAGATGCTCTTGAAGGGCCAACAAGTTCCATATTTTCACCTCCAGGATGCCCTGTTATGCCACCTGGGACACCTTTGTGTTCCTTCAGGTGAGCGAGCCAAGATGATTTGGGAAGCTCACTATAGTCGGGTCGTTGGGCATTTCGGGGTCGAAAAAATAGTGGCAGTACTGTAGAAGTATTTATATTAGCCGAATCTTCGACTGGATGTCGGGAAGTACATCAGATCCTGCACTGCCTACGCCATTGAAAAACTAACCATCAAGAAGCAAGGCCTCTATACTTCGTTGCCTACCCCTAGTTGACCTTGGGAATCCATCTCCATGGATTACATGTCGGGCCTTCCTTCTACTAAGCATGGAAATGACTGTGTTTTTGTGGTTGTCGACAGATTATCGAAGATGGCCATTCTGGTAGCCTGTAAGAATAATATCACAGCAGAAGCCACTGCTAAACTCTTCTTTGAATGAGTGTGGGTACACTTTGGGATCCCACAGTCTATCATCGCAGATCGGGATAGCAGGTTCCTCAGTACATTTTGGTCTAGTCTCTGGTTGATGCTAGACACCAAGCTCACTACGTCCACAACTTTCAATCCCCATATTGATGATCAAACAGAGGTCATCAACAAGATGATCGTACAAATTCTGTGCATGTACAACTCAAAACATCCACACACATGGGATGAAAGCCTTCCCTATGTCCATCACAGCTATAATCAGGCTCTCCACAGCTCGACTGGCCACAACCCTTTTCAGGTGGGCTTGGGATTCCAGCCACTATGTCCCATTGATGTGGCCATACCATTTGCAGCTACTCAGGCAGATTCAACTCATGTCCAGTCGGAAGCCGATAAGGCAAACAACTTCATTGAGCACATCCAACATATCTGCCAGCAGGTCCATGACATTCTGGAGAAATCAAATTCCAAGTACAAGCAGCGACATGATCAACATCATGTGCCACACTTGCATTTGCAGAAGGAATGCCTTATCAGAGCCTATTGTAAACTCAAACCACTCCGATATGGTCCTTACACCATTACCAAGGCTGTGGGAAACAATGCATTTGAGCTCAGCATTCCCCCATTCCTTTGCCTGCACCCAGTGTTCAATGTGGACCACCTGCGACCATACTTCTCACCATTGTTGGACACATAAGACATTGCAGAACAACTCGCACCTATAGAGTTAAATCCAGATTGCATGGAGCAAGCCACAAATGATTAGATCATGGAAACGTAGATCAAGAACACTCGCCAACAGAAGATCCAACTGTATTGAGTTGTCAAAGCAGGCCAACGCCTTCACTAGGGCAAGTGGCTCACTAGGGACCAAGTTTAGCAGAAGTTTCCTCATCTCATGGAGGAACTCAATGCAATGGGGACCATTGCTTCCTAAGGGGGGAGGAATGATCCAGGTGGATATTGGTGGCCACTCTCCAATTCCACTTGGACCCCCATCATTGTTTCTTTCAGTTTTTTCAATTTCCTTGATTGTAGCATAGTTTACTATTTTTAGTATTTTTTCGGGTCCTAAACTTTCGGAGCCGTTTTGAGGCCCTAAACGACGTTTTTTTGGCAATCTACTGCCAACAAATTTTTGTCTAAAATAGTCTTTTTCGTCGTAGTCCTCGAAGAGATCTTTCCAATGGGTTATCATGCATGTCAAGCGGAGATAATATGACCAAGTCGCAACCCTGGGAAGTTGGCTATCCAACTCACCCCAATGGGGCCCATAAACTCTTGGTGTTACATCTCCTCGGGTTAGGGTTTTGGTTGTTTAAGGTTTGCTCTTATTGTTCAATAATAAAAAGGTCATTGAGCCACCACATCTCTTCTCAGAGATAAGCTACCGTTGCCCGAGCTAGTCTTATTTCCATTCTGTTTGTAAGCATATTTAAGTATTTGATATTAATGAAATGAGGTGTTATTTCTACTAAATATTTGTATTTATGGTTATATCTGTAATTTGTTGCGTTCCTGTTTAAATCCAGATAATCTTTTCTCCAATATCAAACTTGTAGATGAAAACCATAGATCTGTTGCAGAAACCCTAGTCCTCCTTTGCACGTGTGAGACAGAAATAGCCCAAACAAAAGTCTTCTTCATCCTCTTCCTTCTTTGTTTCCTTCTTCTTCCTCCTTCTTCACTAGAATGAGTGATGGATGAATGTGTCTCAAGGAGGTCGAGTTTCCTCCTATATATAGGCTCTTCAAGGTGGATGTGGCTCTTCCTTTTAGGTTGACTTGCTAGTTGCCAGGCTGACTTGGTCTTGGAGGGTATTTTGACACTTTTAAAGACAAAAATAATTTCTTTTACAAGTTACAATGTGCCCGATTGGGTCTTTAACTTATGACAATGACTCTTTTGAGTTCTTGACCTAGGACAAGTTGTCGAAGAACTCAATGGGTGCTTGAGCTATAAAATAAAAGACCTTGAGCATGAAATCCATGCTCTAATAATAATAATAATAATAATTTTCTTTCATTTTACAATTTACAAGAATCAAAAGTACATTTCATATTTATGAAGACCGAACCTAGTTACACTTTTTTCAACACTACTCATATCTTAACCCCAACATGTTTTTTTAGAGTAGAAAATCTGAAAGTGCCCCCAGGGATAAATTCATGACCTGCTGAAAATGAATTTTGATGGCGAGGGTGAAGCAACCATTCTTGAGCATAGTCTCCGCTTTCTTGAATTTTCAATTCTCATGAAATTAATTGTGAGGAGACTGCTTGCAGGTTGTTCGTTCTTACATTCGAAGTGCATGTTAAACAATGGTGTTATACATTAACGACCACCTCTATTCATTCTTTCCAACAATTCTTCAAGGATTTGCATCAAGGCTTTGACAAGTATGATTATGAAAGTTTGTATAAAAAGATTATTAATCTCATAAAGAAACCTAATGAATCTATTGGATATTTTCATGATCAATTCATTCACTTTTGTTATGATATTTCTAAGGATGCTATAAATTGGAATTATATGAAAGTGAAATTTGAGTATCCTATTGAAATTTCTTTCAATCCACCTGAATTTGAATCCTTTGTAAGTCTCCCAACATTTCTTGGTTATGGATCCCTAAAAAATTCAAAAGAAGAAATTGTTGTTCCATGTGATTTTTCATCTTCTTTTGATTGTTCAACAAATCAAGCAACCCCATGCACCCAAGTCAAAGTTGGAGAACCTGATAATCGTTTTTCTGATCCAACATCATCTTCTCCCTCCCCTCATATTCAGGATTTGAACTCGATTTTAAATTTTGAATCTAATTTAATCAATGATATTGTTTCTTCTCGACACATCTCTTATCCTCCTTTCGTTATTTCCTCTGATCCTCTTAATCCCGAGCTGTCACACCAACCTATTACAACAATTACTTCTAATCTTAAAGAGGGTCAAGTCCAAGATGGAGTTAGTGGGGACCAAGGAATTCATGATATCCTTCATCATGAATATGTGTTGAATTCTGATTATGAATAATAATTTGCGATTAAAGATGATATTTCACTTGATATTTCTATTTATTCCCCTTTCGCCCATTATCCTGACATATTCAATGATTCTATCACACCTATCACATCATTGGATGATTTGGTTTTTAATGGTATTAAATTTGATTGCAGTCAAGAGTGGTGGAATGTTCAGGAAGAATCCCACTCTTTACAATCTATCTCATTCCTCATTATGTAAATATGAAGAAGCAAAGGATGAAAATTCATGTTTTTAATCAACCCCTCTCTATGATTCATTAGATCATGAGGATCCCTTTCTCTTAGATTAAAAAAAATAAAAAATAAATAATAATAATAATAATAATAATAATAATAATTTATGATCATGCCTATCTTAATCGATTCATTGACTCATCTAGTCATGATTCTATGTTTTAACTGTCAATTATTCCAAGCTACCAGTTTTTGATGATCTACCTTCTAATATTTTGTAACCATGTCAAGATGCCAAGACACTTTAGCCTATGTTGATGGTTATGTTAGGATCTCGCGATCTTGATGTTTGTTCCAAGCATGATTAGGTTGACACTCTTCCATGGGAGAACCCTCATGAATTGATAAAAAATGTTGGAAATTAACTTTTCTTTCAACTTCAATATCCTTCACTTGTTTTTCATGATCCCATTTCTCAATGGTTGGAGGAATCCTACTTGGAAATTCCCTTTTCTAAGAAAAATCTTTTATCTTTCTGCATGCTTTCCAAGATTGAAATTTAAAATGTATGTTTTGGTGTGAGAGTATGTCGTGATGTATATGAACATTATGTTACATCAGTGGATTGTTTAGTACATGAATTTTTATCATACTTCACTTCTCGTGTTTTGTGCCTTCAGATTTTGGAGCATGTCGTATGCTTTTCTTGATAATATTTCTTGTTACTAATCCCCTCGCCAGTCTAGGTCAAGAGAAGCTTCTTTGGTTGCACTAGAAATTTCAATTCATGTAAGACTAGCCTATCTTTAGTTACCATAGGAGTACTTTTAGCTTTAGTGAGTTTGTTTTTATTTTCCTTTTCCTTTGCCTTTCCTCTCGCTTTTCTTTCTTCATAATAAGCCTTGTATGAAATTCGTGTTTGGTTTTGAATAAAGCATGACAAAGTTTGAAAGGAAATTGTACAACTATTAATGCTTGGTTAACTGTCCATTCCTCTTCTTCACATGGGCCTTATATATTTTAGTCTATGATGCGTATATGGAAAATACATTCCTTACCATAGAGAACCTTAGTGGATCTGTGATGCTCAAATATATAAATAGGATCATCTTTTTTAATCATCTTTTTGATTGATTAACTTGTCAATTTGGTCAAGTAGAGAAAGGAGAGGTGGAGAATTAAACAAGTGGATTGTATTTGAGAGGTGTGTATATATACTCTTCTGAAGGGAAAACCTCTTTTGCTCTCAATAAGTCGGAATCTATGTTCCACCCCAATGATTTAATAAGTGCCTAAGCACAGTCCTATAAATAAAATTAATAAGGGGTGAAAGAAGAGAAAGGCTTCCTGCATAGAGAGGTGAAACAAGCAACTTCATCATGGTATTGTGCAGGCTCTCTGATAGCAAAGTGATTTGAAAATGGGGCTCTTAGGCTCCTTGTCTAGCTTACAAGAACCTCTCCCACTTCCAAAGCTTGAATTTTCCCAAGTCTATTTGATTAACCAATGCGGAATTAAGAAATTCTTGAAAATATGGGTGTATGCTTGTATTTGTTTTTGACTATTAAGTGCTGTAAATTAATGTATTGAAACTGATATATAAATGCATATAACAGTGAATAATGCAACAATAAAAACAAACACATAAGACAACAAATTAATATGGAGTTCACCCTGATATCTTGGGCTACGTCTCCTTGAGCTCTAATCAACTCGATTAGGCTCTTTGGGATTATGGCTGAATTCTTTTACAAGTCCGTGACTCAACTCCATATGGTTTACAAATGAACCAATGGGCTCAGAATACCATCTTACCCCTGGCTGTCCTTTAGCTACAAACAGATCTAGGCTTCTCTGGACTAATTCTTTCAGTCAGTGCTCTGAGCTCCTTTGAGCTTCTGGCTTCTTTGACTCCCTCAAAATTGTTTACTGTCTCTGGACTCCTTCTTCTGTCTTCAACTCAAACAACACCAGCAACAACTCGATCATTCGGTCTCTTTGCTGTCTGATACTTCACTGAAGTATTTATGCACTGCCTCCAACCTCTAGTGGCTTCACTCTATTAAGCGCTCTGGCTCACTGAGCTTCCCAATGGGTTCCTCAACACTCCAACTCTACCCACGCATTCACTTCACGCTGTGGACTGCCCTCTTGGCAAATTCTTAGTGTCCAAGCCTCTCTGCGCTTCTGGAGCTTCCTCTGTCTTCGCACTGCCTGCTTATGCCTCTTAATCATGCTCTCAGACTTAGCCAACTCTGTTTCTGTCATGGAATGACTTTTTAAGCTGATCGGTGCTTGTCTATTCGTTTCAGCTCTCGGTCTCTCTGGCTCTCGATCGCTATCTCTTCACCTTCCTTCTGGAGCGTTTAACAGTGATTGATAACGTCCCAGGGTATGGTGGCCATTTGTTTTTTCACGGAGGGGAAATCGACACTTTAAATTCTTCTGAAACAGTTGTTCTCTGTTTACACATAGAACGCTATAAAAACAAGGGACAATCCGCATAAAAACACAATTCCGGACTTGAAATTCCCATAACTATGCTTTATTTTCCTATCAGGTCTGCCCGTAGGTCGCTATCGTAAGTTGAAATGGCTCTAAGGCTTTCCCCTTTGTATTTTTAGAATTGCATTAAAATGCTGCAAGTCCCGCTTATGTCGCGATTTCCCTTTGTATTGAAAATACATAAAAACGTTGAAAATCCCACTTACTGGACTTGAGATTATATTTAATTATATTTCAGAACCCCTTCAGGTCCAGTTCCTATTGTAGTCGCAAATCGCATGGCTTAGGGTCCTTCCCTTTTGGGATTGCCGACAGCGATCCGTTGATATCGGCGATCGCAGTTGCAAGTCGCATCAGCTCAGGGTCCATCCCTTATGAAATACGTCGATCCGATACATATCGTCAATGCGAGATCTGCCAACACCGATAATTAGGGATCACATGTCGCATTGGCCTCGACCTTTGTTAAGTCCTCCCATGAATCTATGCAATGCGATAAAGTGGCAATCGCTTATCGCAATCGTCGATGGCCCAAGGTCCTTCCCTTTGAAATAATTGCGATGCGATATTTCCTCTTAGACCAATCAATCAAGGCCATGTGGCCCAATCCCGGCCTGCCATGTGTCAGCTGTGGATTGACTCATGAGCCTATACTAAAACCAAAATTTTCGATATAGTTTAGAATTTAATGAAATTGCCTCCTTTTCTAAGGACATTGGGAAATTTTCATTTTACGATAACTCCTTCATCCGGAGTCCGTTTTCTCCCATTCAAGTTGCATTGGATTTAGAATGAGGAGATCTCTGCAATGAGAATATTTCGAAGAGCAACCTGCGACTTTAATTTTCCTCTGATTTACAAAGGATTTGTGCCATTTGGCACCTTTTACCTCTTGCATGATGTCTTTTGAACTTAGAGGTTTATCCAGGATCCATTTTTGGATCACGCCTTCCCACTAAAAGAATTTTTGGTCTCCAAAAGACTGATATACTGATCTGAATAGTAAATGAGAGTGACTCACCCTCTTCTTTCAGCCTCCCTACACTTGCCTTTGCATAATGCCTCTTAACCAAAGCTTCTGACCACTTCCCTTCTCTAGATGGGTTGGTCTTCCTGAGAAGAACTATCTTTCTCCTTGCCTTCCTGCATAACTTCTATTGAAATGGTCATAGAAGGTAGTTTTGATCTTCTCTACCTTGATCATTGATCCAAGGTGGCTCAACAAATGTGAAGTACATCTGCTCCACAAAACTTTTATTTGTACATGTTTGACAAGCTGCCAACAACACTGTTAACAACAATAGGCATACGAACAATAACTGGAAGGAATAAACTCCTGCTTCAAAAAAAGAAACATATTTTTATATCTTGTGAACACCTCCATGTCTTACATTTGCATACAAATGATGGACTAGATAACAAGCCCAAAAAACATGCTTTTAAAGCAATCAACCCTTCAAGTCAATCACACAGACATGTTCTGAAAACAAGGAAAACATCAACATCCCTATCACATCATCTCATGCATACATTTCATCCTTCAACTTTCGCTTAAGCACATTGTACTTTCGAAGCTGAAATAAAATATAATGTTGCTGCAACAAAGTGAGCTTCCTTCTCAACTTCTCCATTCACCTTCTTGGTAAAATCTTGCAACTTGCATTCCATTAACAAATAAATGCAAATAGATGCATCAATAGACATGCAATCATTATTGGATAAGAATTCTAACTATTTCTTACCAATCCATTTCAAAGATCCTTCCTTTGTCTGCACATCAACATCAATATGTGAATCATTCCGAGACACATCAATCATGGAATCTTCCTTTCCATTTCTGCCATCTTCTCTTTCAACCTTCTCCTTTAGCTTTTGTGGAAGCATTGTTGGATTCAGTGTCCAACACTTTGCAGCAAGATGTCCTTGCTTATGGCAGTAAGTGTACTGCATGTGCATCCTCTTGATAACATGATTTTCCTTGTCCAATGGAGCTTTGGCTGCTTGCTTCTTTTCCTTCTTCTACTTCCTATATGCGGCCATTCTCTTTCAACATCTAGAAACATGATGGTTATCCAAACCACAAAAGGAACAAGCAACTCTTTTTCCATATCTATGTGGAAATTTTATCATGTTTTGCAAAATCGAAAGGACTATGGTTAGAACCAGATTTATACCTTTCTCTTTCACCTTTAATGCTGTCATGAGGAGGTGAAGTAAATGAAGGAGTGGCTCCCTTTGAAACACCATCAATCTCTTCAAGGCTATCAGAGTCTCCCCAATTCTCTGGTTTGAGTGTGTGCTTTTGAACACATGTATCCTGCAACTGATATTGCAAGCCATTGAATTCCTCTTGGATACAACCTTCACACTTTTGAGGTAGAGGACCTGCAATGCAACTCCTTCTTGGAATGGTTTCAATCACCTTCATGGCAGCTTTGGAAATCTCTCCATAAGACTATCCATGGCCAAGACCTAAATACTTAGGCCTTTCCTCAATCATTATTGGTTCAATGATACCTTGTGCATGCTTTCCCAATCCCTTTCCTTCATAGCCCATCTTGGACATTAGCTTGGAACCTATGCCTTTAGTATGTTTTTCAAAAGAACCAATACAAGCGTTCTCAGAAGAATTTGAAGACAAACTGGAATGGCTTACCTCTTCTCAAGTTGATACTTGAATAAGGCTTCTTGGGCAACAAAGAGTTGTGACTCCAACTCATGCATCCTTTTCAGGTTCATATTTGCAATATGAAGTTGCCTCTCCATTTCCTGCAATTTGTCAGCAAGCAACTGCTTCTCTTCCTTCATGGAATTCAGCTGCTTTCTAAGCATGCTGCTCTTCCTTCCATCCTCATACATTTCTCTCACCATATCCATCATGGTGGACAATTCTTTCTTCATGTCTTCATCAAGGAATCTTGTGAAGAACGCAAAATTTGAGGACCCACTTGTAGAAGTTGTCATTATGCCAATGAACAAAAAAACTTCAACAAGATAAATGAAGAGCTTATTTAAGCAACCTCTTGCAACAAACCTCTTATGCTTTGGATTGCCTTGAGGTCCTTTGGGATAGAATAATGCTTTCATTCCTTCTCCTTCTTGTCCTTCCTGGACTGAACTATCAATAGATTTCCCTTCATCTCTGCAACTCAACAAATAGTCAGTCTGCAAACAAGCATACAATCAACCTCTTGTTGTTCAAAACACCTTTGAGACAAGCAGTCTTTTCTCTGTCAATAAAGCATTCTAATATAACCTTCCTAAAGGTGTGGTTAATCAATATTAAGCTCCGATACCACTTGATCTAAAAATGGGGCTCTTAGGCTCCTTGTCTAGCTTACAAGAACCTCTCCCACTTCCAAAGCTTGAATTTCCCCCAGTCTATTTGATTAACCAATGCGGAATTAAGAAATGCTTGAAAATATGGGTGTATGCTTGTATTTGTTTTTTACTGTTAAGTGTTGTAAATTAATGACATGCTGAAACTTATATATAAATGCATATAATAGTGAATAATGCAGTAGTAGAAACAAACACATAAGACAACAAATTAATATGGAGTTCACCCTGATATCTTGGGCTACGTCTCCTTGATATCTAATCAACTCGATTAGGCTCTTTGGGATTATGGCTGAATTATTTTACAAGTCCGTGACTCAAATCCATATGGTTTACAAATGAACCAATGGGATCAGAATACCATCTTACCCCTAGCTGTCCTTTAGCTGCAAACGGATCTAGGCTTCTCTGGACTAATTCTTTCAGTCATTGCTCTAAGCTCCTTTGAGCTTGTGGCTTCTCTGACTCCCTCTTAATTGTTTACTGTCTTTGGACTCCTTCTTCTGTCTTCAACTCAAAAAACACTAGCAATGGCTCAATCATTCAGTCTCTTTGCTGTCTGATACTTCACTGAAGTATTTATGCGCTGCCTCCAACCTCTAGTGGCTTCGCTCTATTAAGCACTCTGGCTCATCGAGCTTCCCAATGGGTTCCTCAATGCTCCAACTTTGCCCACACATTCACTTCATGCTGTGGACTGCCCTCTTGGAAAATTCTCAGCGTCCAAGCCTCTCTTCACTTCTGGAGCTTCCTCTATCTTCATGCTACCTACTTATGCCTCTTAATCATGCTCTCAATCTCAGCCAACTCTATTTCTGTCATGGAACGACTTTTTAAACATGTCCGCGCTTGTCTATTCGTTTCAGCTCTCGGGCTCTCTGGGTCCCGGTCGCTATCCCTTCACCTTCCTTCTGAAGCGTTTAATAGTCATTGATAATGTCCCAGGGTATGGTGGCCATTTGTTTTTGCACGGATGAGCAATCGGTGCTCTAAATTCTTCTGAAACTGTGGTTCTCTATTTACATAGAGAACGCTGTAAAAACAAGGGACAATCCGCATAAAAACACAATTCTGGACTTGAAATTACCATAACTGTGCTTTATTTTCCTATCAGGTCCGCCCATAGGTCGCTATCGTAAGTTGCAATGGCTCTAAGGCCTGCCCCTTTGTATTTTTAGAATTGCATTAAAACGCTGCAAGTCCTGCTTATGTCGTGATTTCCCTTTGTATTGAAAATACATAAAAACGTTGAAAATCCCGCTTACCGGAATTGAGATTATATTTATTTATATTTTAGAACCCCTTTGGGTCTGGTTCCGATCGCAGTCGCATGGCCCAGGGTCCTTCCCTTTTGGGATTGCCGACAGCGACCCACCGATATCGACGATCACAGTCGTAAGTCACATTGGCCCGGGGTCCATCCATTATGACATACGCCGATCTGATACATATCGCTGATGCCTGATCTGCTGACACCGATAATTAGTGATCACATGTCGCATTGGCCTCGGCCTTTGTTAAGTCCTCCCATGAATTTGTGCGATGCGATAAAGCGGCAATCGCTTATCGCAATCGCTGATGGCCCAAGGTCCTTCCCTTTGAAATAATTGCGATGCGATATTTCCTCTTAGACCAATCAAACAAGGCCACATGGCCCAATCCCGGCCTACCATGTGTCAGCTGTGGATTAGCCCATGAGTCTATACTAAAACCAAAATTTTAGATATGGTTCAGAATTTAATGAAATTGCCTCCTTTTCTAAGGACATTGGGAAATTTTCATTTTACGATAACTCCTTCATCTAGAGTCCGTTTTTGCCCATTCAAGTTGCGTTGGATTTAGAATGAGGAGATCTCTGCAATGAGACTATTTCTAGGAGCAGCTTATGACTTTCATTTTCCTCTGATTTACAAAGGATTTGTGCCATTTGGCACCTTTTACCTCTTGCATGAAGTCTTTTAGACTTAGAGGTTTATCCAGGATCCATTTTTGGATCACGAAGAAATGTTTATGTTCCTGTAGTGATTTCGTCAGCATACTCTCTAGGCCTGCTGGCAGTGGAATAACACTAGAGATGAAAACTAAGGCTCTGACATCCTTTTCACTTGCATATCTATATACTCCTTATCCACAATCGAAGCAACCATATTTTGACTTGCTTTTGTTAGTGTGCAACTGACAAAGAGAATGTAACGAATTGTATATTTAAGAC
Organism: Pinus tabuliformis; assembly: GCA_031772625.1. NCBI lineage: Eukaryota > Viridiplantae > Streptophyta > Pinopsida > Pinales > Pinaceae > Pinus > Pinus tabuliformis. The sequence goes on along the minus strand of CM062808.1, from coordinate 726,891,416 downwards.
GAGCTAAATAAGGAAGCTATGTTGATTAATGAAATGAACAATACTTCTTGAAGAGCTAGACCTAGTTCATAAAGCTAGACCTAAACAAAGAAGCTAGAGTTCTACCAGTGTGTCGCCAAGTGTTGTAGTTGCTACAATCCCCCTCCAAAATTTTTCATATGCTTCAATATTGGAGCCTATATTCTATCTATAAGAACTTATATTTCACGACCTTCAAGTGTTCCTCTAGATTTGCTAATGTCATAATCACTTATTATTTCATGCAACACTTGTGTGGTGCCTTAACTAAGTCTTGTTGGCATCAATTGCATAACTTTTGATGACATTTTAGTTCCCTCCAAACACAAGTTAACTCCTATATTGATCTTGTACTGATTATTGGTATTGCCTCTAGGAATTGTGAAATCCTCTACCACTGGAGACTATGCAAGCCTAGGACCTCAACTATGAAACCATGAGATACAGGAAGTCGCTGAGCAAGTGAATTGCGTAATCTTCCACTGAGAGTCAAAACTGTGCAACCCATTATCACTGGGGATTGCAAAATCCTTTTTACCAGTGGACTGTACAAACCCACAGAGCAAGAAATTGCACATCCTTAGAAGTAGGGAATGCACAATCACCTATGGACAAGTGGCACAAAGTTTATATTTTTGATCTAAGGACAAGTGTTGTTTTCTCCTTGATTTTAGACATGTGCGTCATAAACCCTAACCTAATCCCGTGGGGGGTAAATATATATAATGGATGCTTGTAGATCTCATTTTCACACTTGACAATGGAGATCTAGATATCTCCACAAGATCAAGGAGCTTCAGAGTTGGTTTGCACCACATTTTTGGGTAAGTTCTAAAGTGTCACTTTTTACTGTTTTTCTATCGCTTTTGCCACATTTGTATTTGCATGTGAGGAAATGCCTATTTCTTCTTATAGCTACTGGAGTTTATGCTATTATTACCTTGTACAAATGTTGTTTCATCTGTCATTCTATGTTTACGTATCGCATCCCTCCCAAGCCATTTTTCCTACCAACAGTTACTACTAATGGGCCTTTTTTTATGTGCATGGTCTTTCCTTCGAATGATATTTTCTAGTCAATACCAGTGATTGATCTAACCCATTAAAAGGCTGATGTACACTTTTATTTTTCCTGAACCCTAGATCCAAAGATTGCCTCTAATTGTTGCACCCTTAAGGCTTGTTGGCTTTACCCACTACGCAATCCCAAGAAGAAAGCCTCATCCTTGCCAGTTGCAACTGTGTAATGCATAATCACTGGCCTCCTCCAGCTGCACATTGTGAAATTCTAGTCCTCAGTGGTCTAGCCTGGCCACTGAGATTATGCAAAGTGCACCCCTCTTCCTCTTTTTCTTGCTGAGACTATGCATTGCACAGTTCCAACTCTCAAGCCATCTAACTATTAGCTGGGACTACACAATCCCAGAGCTCAACCTACTCCCCTTGCATCCAAAAATTGTGTAATCCCTCTCCTTAGTTATTGTGTTGTTGGTTTTAGGTTTATTTTTGAACTGATCTATTTAAAGCTAACTTGCTACTGCCATGAGTGCATCTCTTGCCACATGTACTGCAAGTTTTGAGAATAATTCTCTCTCAACAACAAATAACATCATGCCTCCTAAGAAATTGACATCAAAAGAGGCTACCGAGAGAAATACCAATGAAGTCGTTGAAAGTCCTTCAACATTAGTTCCCATTCTTTTTGATATATAGTTATACATTGAGAAGGACTTTGACATCAAATTGCACACTATCAAGGATGGATTCACTGCCATAGAACTCAAAGAATATTTGGAGGATAGATAAGCCTACATCAATGTCCAACAACTAGGGCTTCACAAGGTCGCTTTCAAGTTATTAGTCTTACCATGTGTAGATGTCATCAGATGGATTTTGCAAGGTATAGATACCAAGAGCATGTCTTTAAAAATATCTAGTGGGCAATAGCTTGCCTCCTACCAAGAACATGGCATCCACCTAACTTACAACATGCCTAATCCTGAGAAATATATGGACTCTCACTTCTATGTGGCAATAGGCTATCTCAACACCAAGGAAGTGGCCAAGATGTGGGTAAAGGAATCGTCAAAATTTCGCCAGACACCAAACAATACTTACAAGACCAATCACCCATAAAGGTGTTTCAGTACTTGATAGTATTATGTTGTCGAGAATATGGACTCAAGAATACTAAATCCTTCCCTGAAGAATGGGTTTACATGTTATATCAGATTTTTTCACAAGGGAAGATATTCAATTGGTCTAATCTTCTGTCCCAATAGTTAAAGATCAAGTTGAAAAAGGAAAAAAAACCCACCAAAAGGAAAGCGACAACAATTATACATGTTTTCTTAACTGTTGAACGACATATGTGCTGACAATTCTTTCCCTGGGATGGATTGGAAATGGACACCCAGTGAGCCTCCTATCCACATCTACTGCAAGTTGTTAGTAGAATATAGATATAGATGAGCCTTTGAAAGACTGGTTGATCACTTCTTCCAAGTTTTGTACCAAATTATCTTTGAAAAAAATCCCATTGCATGTCTCGTTAGGCCATGAGTGTAGTCTCGAAATTTTGTGGATTCATTTGCCTCACCAGGTGGTACATACCTCAGAGTGTTTGGTTCTCAGAAACCATCTCATCTCCTATCAAGGTATGCCATGGAAAAAGTAGTCATGCAATAGGTTGCATGTCATCTCGCCATAGGTCTAACTATAATACTGCAAAGGAAGAAGGAGGAACCTTGGTCAGTTCTTCCCTTGTAGGTGGGATCTTATGAGATCAAGAACTTGAAGGCTGCAAAAAATGAAGAAAAATAATTATAAGACTTCAGGTTCGGTACAATATATTATCATTAGTGTGATCCCAGAGGAATTTGCAAGAAGCATTGCCAAGTTGTATTTCGTTTGGCTGTATGGATCCTTTTCCAAGCCCAAGGAAGAAAATATCAAGAATCATTATAATTCCTCTCGGGCACATACACCAGGAAACTAGGTAGGCCCTTCCAATGTAATTCCATGACAAAGTGTTACTCAGGAAGCAAAGTAGATGGAAGAGTACACCCCAGTGAGCATTGAATACAAGAGGAAGGTTTCCCATAGCTTAGTAGAGGAGAAAAGTCACAATTTCGAGGCTGATCCAATTGTTCTAGAAGTAGATTTAGAAGAAGAAAGGAAAAGGAAGTAGCATGAAGTAGAGAGGAAACAAGAGGAAGAACGAAAGTAGGAGGAAGATCAGTAAAGGAAGGAATATGAGGAAATGTAAACACAATAATATCTGGAGAGAAAGGAAGAATAAGAAGTTGAACTAAAGCAAGAAGCAAAATAAAAGAAGAAACAAATTGAAGAAGAAGAAAACACACAAAAGTAGGATCAAGAGCTTATTCAAGAGATTGAGGAGTAGATAATAGCCCAGGACATGGAGATAGAAAAAGGGGAGTAGAACCAAGATGTTGACATTATTCCGATTGCAAAATAGATCACCAGTCAGCCTCCACCTCCCCCTATAGATGGGAAAATTTCAATTGATGAAGAAGAAATCTCTCCTCTAGATGATGAGCCCATCATGGATATTTCTAGCTTAACCTTTAACGAGATCTATAGCAGAATTGTATAAGAGTGGAAGAAATATTCCCCAATGATCTGGCACATCCTTCTTTCATCCCCATAGAAAGGGTGTTCATCACTGACACCAGAAGGAATCCTCATACCATTTTCGCAACTAACTTAGCCCTCATCGGAGATTCCAAAGAAAATACAAATTTATCAATGGAAAAGAACAAGAAAAAATGAAGGATATACAAGCTACTAGGAAAAAAATAGAACAACTCCAAGCAGAGACTCAGAAACTGTCTTCTATACATGCTTACTTGCAGGAGCTTCAAGAAATTATATATGGCGAGATTCAGGCATTGGGAGACACTACAAGGCATATTTATGAGGATTTTGTCACCTTGAATAAGGCAGTAGTTTCCTTACGTGATATACAAAAGAATTCAGAGTGAGATGTAAAAGATTTGAAAGTCATTCATGCATCCATAACCATGATCCATGAGTGGGGAACTAAGTATACGAGTGCACCGGTAGAATTGGTCAACAAGACAAAGAAGGAAGCAGAGTTGGAGAAAGTTGAGGTTAGAATGCTTATACAAAGAAAAAACAATTCAACACATTTTTGGCCAACATTCTAGTTTCTTATGCATGATTATACAACAGTTTGGATTCCTTCTTTCAAACACACAAGGTCCCCTCAGTGGGTCCATTTGCATAAACAAACCACAGAAACGTTGTCAACGAGGAGGTCAAGGAATACTTGAACCAGTTTAAGCAACTCAATACCAAAGAAGTCCTGAAGGTTAACAAACACAACATGCAGAAGCTAGAGTCTATTACTAGCCTAACGGTCCTACAAAGTTTGAGGAAAAAATCGCATAATACAAATCTTGGCATCACTACGTAACCCAAAATTACAAGTTGAAGTTGTTGAGTTGGAGTCTCCTCAAACTCAAGCTTAATGTGTTTTTTCTTATTAAGCTTGTCTTATTAGGCTCTATCCATTTTTGTCCTATATGGGTTTTTGTATTATAGTATTTGAAATAAAATGTAAATGGAAGTACAAGAATTAAATGTGGAATATGAAAATCATTAATTAGAGAAAAGGAAAAAATAATTCCAAAAGTCATGAGGGAAACTAAAAGGTCACAAAGGGAGATGAAGGGTCATCTCATTTGTTATAAATAAACCCTCATAACTCAAGCAAAGGGCTTGGAAGATTAGATTTGGAGCCTTGGATTCTCTAGTCTAGCATAGGAGGAATAACATTCTTTGGAGAAGCAAGTGTTGGCTTCATGTTCCACTATTGGGGATAGTGTCTTATCAATGTAATTGTATGGTTGGAACTTTCACATTTTAATGAGAAGCTCTCAGAGCTGACACGTTTTCATGCATATGTCGCGAATGTTGTAAGACTATTCTTTATATGTTTGTGATGTATGTTGTTTCATTTACGCTAATGTTAATGAACTGATTAGTTGTCCTTAGTATGTATCGTATTGAATGCATGTTGTTTATGTTATCATGCTTGCTGTTATCTTGTGAAATATTTTGTAGGCTAACTAACGATTCTTTATTATGCTCGTGTGTCTCTTCCAAGATAGTACTATTACTTTCTTCTAAGGGGCTCACTTTTATTCCCTTGATGTGAATGAACCTTTCATAGATTACATTCGATATCTTGCAAATTTCATACACTTGTTATCACCAAATCCATGCATATACCATTCTATGTGTTGATTGCAACCAAGGCACATCTTTGAAACCATCACTTTTGGTAACTGATCATATTCTAGTTGGGGCTCCTACTCCAAATGCTTTGGGGTCTAGATGGACTTCACATCAAGGAGACCCCTTCCTTGTTGGTGGCTTCCAACACTGTCAACACTTGGGAATGGTTATACATTCGTAAATTATTTTAAATGATGTATTTGTATTTCAATTTCCATAATTACTTAAACTCGTGTAGATATCCTTGAAATCTTCATCTTATTGGAAGTAGTGGACATTTATAATTTACTTATTAAAGTATTGTACATATTTCAGAATCATATAAAAGACCACATAAATCAACTTCTATTCGGTTTACTTTTAATGTAACTAAATTGCAAGATATATCTATCCTAGTGGTATTCATTTTTAATTATTTTGTATTTATTGAGAATATTATTTATTTTATATAAGGAGTTATAGCTAGACTATGCTAGCCATGGAATTTTATCAACTAAGAAAATTGAGGTACATGTATACCATTGTAACAACCCTGGTTAAAAATCCATGTAATGAAGTTAATAAATGAAAAATAAGACCAAGGTCATGGGACACGTATTTCAAGCTGAATGTTGGGAAAAACATCCTAGTGGGTGTTCATTTGGTTTATTATGGCTAACGAAATTGGCAAAGGAAATGGCAAAGGAATTAAAAAGGAAAAGAGGCATTTTAATTATGAAAATAAAAGAAAATAGGAGAAAAGGAAGGCGAAAGGTCGCAGGTTTCATGTGAGGAAGAAATTGAAGGAAAATTAGTGGAAATTGAAGAAAATAGAGGCCTCATGGATAAAAGGGCTTCAGAGGCATTACTTGGGACATGTTGTTCCCAAGGAAGGGATAACAGTGGATCCGGAAAAGATTAGAGCTATCATGGAATGAGAAACTCCTAGGAATGTGGATGAGGTCAAACCATTCATGGGGTTAGCAGGTTACTACAGGAGGTTCATTAGGAAATTTTCATGGATTGCCTATCCTATTACATCGTTGCAGAGGAAAGGAAAGAATTTTGAATGGACAGAGGAATGTGCAACGATTTTTGAGAAGTTGAGGTAGTTGCTTACAAATACTCCAATTCTCGAGATCACAAATATGGATAAAGAGTTTGTGGTATGTACACATTCTTTCTAGAGAGGTCTTCGTGGAGGCCTGATGCAGGAGGGATAGGTGGTATGCTACGATTCAAGGAAATTGAATGAGCATGAGAAGAACTATGTGACACATGATCCTGAGGTGGTAGTGATGATACATGCATTAAAGATGTGGAGACACTATCTTCTTGGTAGGAGATTCATTATGATGAGTGATCACAGTGGGTTGAGGCATTTGTTTGACCAATTGAATTTGAATTCCTGACAAGCTAGATGGTTGGCTACAATCAGTGAGTTTGAATTTGAGATCAAGTACATTAAGGGAAAAGAGAATATGATTGCAGATGCTCTTAGTAGAAGAATACATGTGAATCACATAACTATGAGTTCATATGGGATAGATTTATAGGATTGGATCTTATAGGCAGGGCAACAAGATGGCAGGTATCGAGAGCTTAAGCACAGGTTACAACAACAAGGTACAGGTGAACAGGATGTGGATTATCATCTCACGATAGGTTTGGTGAGATTTTGGGACAGGATCTATGTGTCAGACAATAGTGAGCTCAAGAAGCTTATCTTGAGGGAATTTCATGTTAAGTCATATTCAGGTTACCTGGGATATCAAAAGACCTTGAAAATGGTTAATAAGTTCTACCATTGGCCAAACCTGAAGAAGAAAGTGACAAAGTTTGTTGCTATATGTTTATATTTCCAATAGGTAAAGGTAGAGTGTAAGCATCCAGGTCGATTACTGTAGTCAATTCTGATTCTAGAATGGAAATGGGCATTAGGGGAATTTTGAGGTCTAAAATCGGCCTCCTAAGAAATTATAAATAATAGTGGAAATAATAAAATAATATTAGATTGCATCATCAAATTTTAAAGGGAAAAAATAAAAAAACTATTTTTTCAACTCGTGTTTTCAACTTATCTCCCTATGGGTTTACTCAAATTTCGAGCGGCAACACTTGTTGGATGCATAATTTGATTCGTCATCCAAGGAGTACCCATGTTGCATACTTTCAATGGACCCTACTACATGAAAAATGAGAAATACATGGAAAACGTGACTGAAATCACGTTTTTTCATGTATTTCTCATTTTTCATGTAGTAGGGTCCATTGAAAGTATGCAACATGGGTACTCCTTGGATGAGTAATTAATTTTTTCATCCAATGAGTACTCCCGCTAGAAAGTTGAGTAAAACCTTGGTGAGATAAGTTGAAAATACGAGTTGAAAAAGTAAATTTATTATTTTATTGTTTTTTAATCTTTTTACTTTTTTACTCCAAAAATGGTGAATCATCCCCCATGGTTTACATCATCATCTTGAATCCTAATGGTTCTTATAAAGTTTATTTTGGGTGTGCATTTTTCTTAGGAGGCCCATTTTAGACCTCAAAATTCCCCTAATGAGGTCATTTCCATGGGTTTCAATACATGTTTTCAGAGGACATCCAAACAACATGATTCTATCAAGGTTGTGGTTGATAGGTTGACTAAGGTAGCTCACTTTATAGTGTTTAAGTCTACTTATTTAGCTAGTGATTTAGCATAGGTCTTCGTTAGAGATATAGTGAGGTTGCATGGTGTTCCAAAGAAGATTGTGTCAAATAGAGATGCCAAGTTCACTTCCAGGTTTTGGAAGGAATTATTTGTAGGTTTGGGTACAAAATTATCCTTCAGTACAACTTATCATCTGCAGATAGATGGACAGATAGAAAGGGTCAACATGATTTTCGAGGACATGTTGTGAATGCATGTCATGAATCAACAAAGGAGGTGGGAGGAGTATCTTCCACTGGTGAAGTTTGCGTATAACTATGGGTATTAGCAATATTTGAAGATGAGCCCGTTTGAGGCACTTTACAAGTGGAGTTTTAATACTCCTATGGGTTGGAGTGATCCAATGAACATGGCACTGATTGGATCGAACATGTTGGCAGAGATGGAATGAGAAATGCAGGTAATCAAGAAGAATCTAAAGGTAGCACAAGACATGCATAAGATCTATGAAGATCAACATAGGTTGTTTAAGGAGTTTCAGGTTGGGGAACATGTGTACTTGCACATTAAGCCCAAGAAGAGCTCCTTGAGGATTGGGACATGTGTGAATTTTGGACCTTAATATTGTAGGCCTTTCAAGATCCTTGAGAGGGTTGGACTAGTGGCCTACAGATTTGCACTACCTCCGATAATGAATGTCCATGATGTTTTCCATGTTTCATTGCTTAAAATATATGTAAATAATGTTTGTCATGTGATTGATTGGTTGGTATTGTTGGGAATTTTTCAATGGAAACAACTCATGCTCCAGAATTGAGCAATCGAGCAAGTTAAAGTGCAGTGGAAGCACTTTGGGCCTGATGAAGCTACATGGGATATGGATGATCAGATGCAGACTATGTATCTTTCTCTATTCACTGGTTGAGCGAATGTGATTTGATATGTGTTTTGATGTTGTGTTTGGTTATGTCTATATATGTATATATTGTAAATGCTGCATCAACATGTGTTATAAAGATCTAATAAGCAATATGGTGTTCATGATATGTTGGCTTTTTCTTTAGTACTATGATATGATGTAAATGTTGCATTAAGTTGTGTTATAAATCTCCATGGGAAGCATTTGTTTTGCTGGTTTACAAGTGTCATTGAACACCAAGGATGATTTTCCCCCATGGGGTAGGGTTTTGTAATAACCCCACTTAAAAATCCATGTAATGAAGTTAATAAAGGAAAAATAAGACCAGGGTTATGGGACACTTATTCCAAGCTAAATGTTGGGCAAAACATCCTAGTGAGTGTTCATTTGGTTTATTATGGCTAAGGAAATTAGCAAAGGAAATGGCAAAGGCATTGGAAAGGAAAATATGCAGTGATTAGCATTTTAATTATGAAAATAAAGGAAAACAGGAGAAAAGGAAGGTGAAAGGTCACATATTGCATGTGAGGAAGAAATTGAAGGAAAATTAGTGGAAATTGAAGAAAATAGAAACCTCATTGATAAAAATGCTTTAGAGGATTAGTTCACATCTTTTGTCAGTTCATTTTTGGAGCTCTCTCTCTATTCTCTCTATCCTCTCATGCTCTTGCATACTTAGATCATTCTTGGAGCACTCTAGCATTGGAGAAAGGAAGGCGAAGGAAGGATAAGAGAGAAAAGGGAAGCAAGGGTCAAGCAAGGAAGAGTTGGATCAAGCAACTATGGTGGGATTACTTGCAGGTATCGACTTGCATGTATGATTTCATTTCTAGTTTGTACATTCATGGTACATGCATGTGTGTATTTGGCTCTCTTGTTTTCATTGGAATGGGATTTTACAGGTGTGACAGTGGTTTTAGCTTTGCCTTACCATTTCCGGATAACCATGGTGTGATGGGGTTCTTTAATTTGGTTGAGCTTTGGATTACCGAACTGTTCTGGAACCAGGTGATGTGGTCTTAGGAAAATTCCCAAGGTCCTAGGAATCCCTTGAATGGTAATGATAGGATTGCGGTAAATCCCTAGGGTGGAGTTGGGAAAATTCCCCAAAGTATTGGTGAACAAATCTAAAGCCATCCAAGCTTGTTTCGAGCTTAGTAATCCCTTGACCGTTTTTGGTGGGATCGTGGTAAAGCATGATAGTGTACTTTTTTTTAGGCCTAGGAATTCCTTGACTGGTAATGGCAGGATTATGGTAAGGCCTGGTTGTATAGGCGAGGGTTTCAGGCATAGGAGTCCCTTAACTAGTTTTGGTGGGATTGTGGTAAAGCCTGAGGAATCCCTGGTTGATTTTTCGTGAGTCCCATATTCATTCTTGGAATATGGCTTGGGGGTGATTGGCTAAAAGAAATATTTAGTTCAGTCCAATCTATGGTTGGGTGGTATGTGGAAGTCCCTGACTTGGTTAGATTTTTCATATGTTAATAAGAGATCTTTTCCTCTTGTATTTAATGAGTATTTATACTTTTTATTATGTGGCTTTGATGGTTGTTCTATCACTGCTATTATTCTGGTTATATGTTGGTTATAAGCATGGTTTTATGAAGGAATTTAGTTATGTCTCTCATCATGTTTTGATTAATAAATGAATGGTTAATGAATGCATGACATAATAGTTGTTATTGCAGCTATTGTGAAAGGGAATCATACCTTCTTGATGATCTTTAGATAAGTATGATACCCCTATGTCTAGATATGAATTTATAACTTGTAGATTATATGTTCATAATGAGTTTGAAAAAATGTTTGTCATGGTCATGCCTTGTTAGGTCAAGTTCTTTTCTAATTTTTTCATTAATGGATTTTTCGTTGTGTCATTCATCATTCTGGAATGTTCTATCAATTTATAGGTAGAAGTTTGGATCCTAGCCTTGCAAAAGTGGCTCAGATCTCAGGGTCACTTGCACAAAACCTAGTAATTTACACTGCATTCGCTGGGAGGCATGGTTATACATGTGACTAGAGACTTACAATCAATGGTTTTCCTTGTTATGCAAGCCACTGGGAGTCCAGGTTAGTGAAAAAACAAGTTAGCTAAGGGTTTGGGCACCTGGAGTGGTACTTTATCTCATTAGGGTCCAGTAGCTCCTGAGGAAGGCCAATAAAGTTTCATTTTATCGATTCCACTTCCTTAAATGTACCTAGGAGTTTGAGTCATATCATAATAAATCTTCATCACATATTTACTTGAGTGGACCGGCGAACTTGGGTAAGTGCGGGAGGAGGGAGGCATTATAGGGTGGTATCAGAGTAGGTTGCACTCTCTTTGGGTAATATATGATACCATAGAGTGGTATCAAAGCGATTTTTCATTATCTTTGGGTCATACCTGATACCATAGGGTGATATCGGAGCTCCTAGGTTCAACACTTGGACTGTATGGGTGGAATATGTTCATCATGCATGCATATGTATTTTTTATGCATGTTAGTGCCTATATGTTTGTTATGCATGCATTTTTATGGTCATGGTTTTTGTACGAGAGGTCATGGTATGTAGTTGGTATTGTCATTCATGAGGTCAATATATTGTTATGATTATACATGTATCACACTAATCTGGTTGATCTTGCATATGAGATATCCTCCCCTGAACTATACTGAGGTATGTTGGTCATGTTTATTTTTTGTTTATCTAACATGGTATGCTAGCAAGAAGAATAAGATCAAAATGACTAGCAAAATGATGGATTACAATTCATGAGACAATCCCTATAGATTAGATGAACACCATGGTGATGGGCACTCTCCTCACATAACAGACAATTTGAGAAGTTTGAAGGAAGAAATATGAAGTTGCAAAGCAGATAATGACAGAATCATTCAGTCACAAGAGAGACATTCCAGGGCACAAGAGAAACAAGTAGAGGTCAAAGCAATTATCCTTAAGAGTTTGTTATACTTTCAATGACAGGGACCACTTAGGACCAGTCATGGATAGGAGGATAGGACTAATGGAGCATATGGTAGCAGATAACATGGTGGGCACAGGTCAGATAAAGATGACACGATCAAAGATGGAAGATTCTTGAATACACCTGATAGGAAAGCCTATGTGTTGGGAATGGGATCCCCCAAGGACAGTTTTGGGGCTAAAAGCCCATGTTTTGGTTAAATTTTGTAAGAAACTTGTAAAGACTCCGCAATTTGTGGTCGCGGAGCGCGAAGGTGTCATGAATCATAAAGGGTTGTCTGCCCTTATTTTTGTAAAGTAAAGTCGGTTGTAAGAGATCTACCCATGGTCCACGGACCATGGGATTGTATAAAAATATCTAAGCTCTAAATAGTTTTAGAGACATAGAAGATAAGAGAGTCCTAGCTCAGAAGTAAGTAGTCTAAGTTTCAGGTCGTAGTATAGGTAGAGGCTCTGTAGCTGAGTGTGCAGAGGCCTAGTGTGGAAGTCCGTAGCTAAGTGCGCGGACCCTTGAAATTGTGTGCGCAGGATGGATAGAGTCTGTAATCACTTGGAAGACATCAATAAATAGAAGTATTTTGAAATTTCTAGGTCATGTTCCGATTAATGCATCTTGTCATTTCATGTATGAATGTCCTTTATAATGCTTATGTGATGCGCGAATGTATATAATTATGTTGGATAACTGAACGTAATTAAGAATATCTGTTTATGTGGTGCTAACTGTGAATATCTAATAAGACAAGTAAGATTCTTAAGATAACTTGACAATCTATGCAATACGCTGCCTTAGCAGCGTGAAAGTGCCTAGATTGAGGGTTAGGGCTCCGCAAAGGTTAGCCGTACCCTTTTGTGGAGGTATTGAAGGATGAAATAGAGGGCTCGTCTGACAAGCCCTAGAGTGAAGCAACCTGCGCGAAGGCAGGAATAAAAGGAATAAAACAACATCACAACCATCTTAGGGTGCAGACATTTGGTTCCAACACCCCCCCATACTGGTTAGGGTGAGACTTCGGTCCGCGCTCTGCGGGATGATGCCAAAAGGGCCAGTAGTGTAGGGATTTGTTTGTCTCATTAATGCTAAACCTGGGTCAAGCCCCCTAAAGCCAACAAATGGTTTCATTGCCGGGACCAGAATCTACATAAGAGATGTGTGATGGCGTATCACTGGAATCCGACTAAGAAAGAGATTGGAGACTGGTTGGATAGGAAGATCCATGAATTCGCGGTGTAGGAGAACAGAAACCTGCGACTGACAAAGGAATAGTGGCTAGACAGGTACCTGTATACAGAGATCCACGAGATCTTTTTCTGCTCCTTTTCGGTTGAGCTATACGAGTGGATCGCAAAGCTAGCAGATAGCCAAGGAAGGTGGAAACTTGACGGTCCTATTGTGTGGACCTCGGAGCTAGTGCGAAGGTTGGAAGCATCGGAGGATAAGATCACCCACGCTATCAATCATTAGCTCGATCATGTCATAGGAGGATTTGTAACTGAATTTGCGGTCAACACCTCAGTTAGCTACAACGAGGCAGAACGATGCTTTTTCAAAGGACCGCGAGGTATGTACGTGAAATCTTTGAATACATGGATTAAAATGTTATTGTGCGAAAAATGGGTTATGCAGCTACCTTGATGTTTGGGGCTACGCGAAGCAGAAAAACTTACAAAAACAAAGGGAAAAAGGGTCCTGAATATAGTCCATTGATTTCACCTCCGCGAGGTGACGAAGAGGGAATAGCACAGGTTTCTCCGCAAAGTGATATTCAGGTAACAAGGCAAGGATTCCCGCAAATACCACCTCCACCCACACCACCTCCAGCTTCACCACCATCACCTACGACTTCACCCGTACCACCTCCACCTCCACCGTAGTTCAGTATGGAAAATTCAGTGAAGCTACCTTTATTCAAAGGCTTCAGGAATGAGGACCCAGACCAATTCTGGTTCATTGTAAAAGCTATATGGGAAGCTTAGGGTGTTACAAATGATAACATGAAGAAGGCGACATTAGTTAGTGCTCTGCAGGATCGCGCGCTAACCTGGTATATCAAGTACGCTAATGATAAACTGAATGCTGGAGTGGCAAACATCCAGATATCACTGAATAGAGAATTCAGTAAGTCTAAATCTGAAGCACAGTCTATTGTAGGGTTCAAATAAATCGCGATGCAACTAGGTGAGACACCTTGGGAACTCGATCAGAGGTTGAAGTGTACAATCCGTGAAGCTAACATGAACCTAACAGATGGACAACATCGCGAGTGGTTTATGGCTTTGCTCCTGCCACATTTAAGGGTTGCGCTTTCGCAGCAGAAGATAACAACTCAGGCAGTGGCCTTGGAGATTGCAATGAAGCTGCATGAAACACTGATGCAGGATCCAAATCTGGGGGTTTAGCATATCCATGCGCAGTTGAAAAATCTTTGCCTTGAGATGCAAAGCTTGAAGCAGGACAGAACAGTTCGACCAGAGGTGCGCAAAGAGGTATGGTGTCTGCAATGCAAGGGTTAGGGGCATGACAAAAACCATTGCCCGGTCTTTACGAACTACCTGGCAAGAGGAGGGTCGGTGCCCTAAAGGCTAGAAGCTCAAGCAGGACGGAGCGCGGGGCCTACGTTATGGTGCACTATCTGTTAGGTAGCAGGAAAACATGCCATGGATAACTATCATCTGTTGTAGAAGTTTGTACAAACATCGCAACAACTGTTCTGCAACTTCTGTAGGTCAGTAGGGCATGATGAGTGTAATTGTAGGAGTTATGAATTAATGATGGATAGAACTCCTGCCTATAGGGTTCAGGCTGAAACGCGACCCTCTGACCAGAGCGTGGGGATGGCGCAAATAATATTTCAGGGGTGCAGACGAGGCTGAGGCGAGGGAGGACTTGGCAGAGGTCAGGGAAAGTTGATTTGCTACAATTGTGGAGGACCAAAACATTATGCTTGTGATTGTACTAACCTAATACGTCCTTTGTGCAAGTATTTCACTCTGTTTGATCATGAAACGGAAGAATATCCTACGTTGATAGCAAGGATACACAACAAAGGGGCGCTACCACTACACTCTGCTTAGAACTTGCAGATGATGGGGTCTGAGTTGCGCGAAGAGGATTTGAACATGAATATAGTGATCCGAAGTGGAATCACAACAGTTGATGACAAGGGGAAGCAACCAGAAGATAGTACATGGGTTCGCAAAGCTCCAACAAAGGAAACTGAGTTTGATTTGGAGCACGCACATGAAATCTTCATGGAAGCGAAGAAGAGCTTCGTTGAGGCCTCCACCTTAGGAAGCAAGGATAAACATGATCAGGAGATGGACCCTTATATGCTTACAACTTTCCTGGAGACTTGTATGAAGTTACTGTGCAATAGTAAGGCCGTGAAGGGGTTACAAGAGCTTATAAATAGATGCATCGGAAACACCCCAAGTGAGCCGTCCGTAGTGCGAAATATAGGTAAGCATAAAAGAAGGATGGGACGAGAGATGAGACTGACTGCGCAGATAGGAGAGTATGAGATGGATCAGGTTATCTTGGACCTGGGGTTAGATGTGAACGTCCTACCTAAACAAACTTGGGAGCAGATGGGAAGAACCGTGCTACAATGGTCTCTAATTCAGCTAAGGATGGCGAATCAATAGAAGATCATCCACATGGGGCGGCTGCAAGGGGTGACTGTAGATATTGAGGGTGCGAGTGCGCTGGCTGATTTTAAAGTAATAGAAATTGTGGATGACAACAACCCCTATCCCGCGCTCCTTCGAATTGATTGGGCTACTGATATGAACGGGGTAATCAACCTAAAGAAGCAAAAGATGATATTTGAGAAGAAATCCGTACCCGTCATAGTACCCCTAGATCTTGCTGAGGGATCGCACTATACTGAATGAGTCCGCGATTATGAGAGCGATGATGATTTGGACTGTATCTATAAAATAACAGGAAAAATAATTCACAAAGAGGACCATTATTTAAAAAGAAGGGTGAAAGAGGCCATGGAAATTGAGAAATCTTCCAACAACATGAACAGAGATGATGGGCTAAAACTAAGTAACACCTAGAAACCCTTATTAAATAAAATAAAAAAAATAGTATATATATATATATAATATATATGAATAATTAACAAACATTCATAAATTAATTATAATCAAAATTAAACCTAATCATAATTAACACCCTATTTAACTATCTCTTTTAAATAAAATTAACTAAGTTTGAATAAATAAACCATCAAACATTAACTTTAAATTTGAATATATAATTAACAAAACATTTAATATATAATTACAAGGCATGAAAGAATTTATTCTCTCTTAACAAGGAATTTAAATATATAATATATAATTAACATGGAATTTAAAGATATAATTAACAAGAAATTTAAATATATATATATATATATATATATATATATTAACAAGGCATGATAGGAGTTTAAATCTATCTAATGTTTTGTATATTTACAATATCACTAATAAATCCAAAAATTCAATTTAGGTTTTATAAATAATAATAATAATAATAATAATAATAATAATAATAATAATTAGTTAATCATTTATAAGCCGACATCAAATATTTCTCTCTATTAACTATTAATTGCTCCATGATTTCACGCTCTCTCTTCTCAAAATGCAGATCACATTGCCCTGATGATGGACTCACTAGGTTAGTTTGAAATGTTGGTTTCAAAAATTGATCACAGGTTTTTCCACAAATATTAATAATTCTACCAACCTGTATGGACTCTCTCTTTAACACTATAAAATAACAACACAAGACCAATATTGGGTGAATCCAACAGCAGATGGACGAATTACTTGGGATCATGAGAGTTCATGCACCTCGGACTCTGATGAAGAACTAGAGGTTGGCATAATCGGTTACATGAGGTAACCACGCTGAGCTGTAACATGATGACCCGGTTGTTGTGCCATGTGTCATCAGAGGTAAGAAATCTTCCTACTTATGATGGCCTGAATGATGTAGATACTTTTCTAGATGAATTTGAGAGGGAGGTACTGGAAAACCAGCACTTCCAGGCGTTGGATTGGGCACTATGCGCTACGCCTGCAAGGTGGTGGGGTATGCACAAGGGAATCTTTGATGATTGGCGCGAATGTAGGAGGATGATGAGGACATGATTTGGGAAGCCAAAGGTGTGAATAACAAAAAAGTATGATGGGTAGGATGATCTGCATGCGCACTTGGCCAAATGGGCTCAGGCTTATGGAGAGAAGCCCCAACCTGAATGGGTGCACTTGTTCTATCATGCCCTGGATATTGTCCCGATGAACTAGTATGTAGAAACAGAGCTCTGCCATCGTACAGGTGAATGGGATATTCTGCGTGAAGGCTTCATAATGACATTCAGTTTTGAATATGGGTTTGACTGTATTGATGAGGTGCTACAAGAGGTGAAAGTAGCAATCTTTAGGATACCACAGGATCCTTTGGATGTGGTTCGGCCTGCGTGGGCTACTCAGCTGAGTCACGCGCTAGAATGCTATAATGTAACCGCTGAAGAAGAAGATGAGGATCCACGAAAGATTAACATCCCTGAAACAGAAGGTCACCGTGAGGTTGAAGGACCATAGGTTGAGAATTCAAATATAACTGCGCCACTAAAAACGAAACAAGAAAACATTGGTACGGAGGCAGAGCCAAAATTCGAGAAGATTGGAGATTACTGGGATGACGCGACATTGGATAAGGTCGCTGAATTTTTCCACGAATACTAGGATTTATTCCCTATTAAGTTTACGGACTTAAAATGGATAATCAGAGACCTAGTGTTATGAAGATCACGCTGAAACTTGACGTGAATTCGGTTAAGCAAAGACCTTACCATCTCAATCCGAAGTATAAGGAGAAGGTCTGCTTAGAGCTAGACAAGATGCTCACGAGAAGCATCATTGAACCTGTGGAAGAATCTGACTCGGTCAGCCCAATGGTGGTACAGGATGAAATAAGGATATGCGTGGATCTCAGAAAGATGAATGGCGCTTGCATACATGATCCTTTCCTAACTCTATTCACTGATGAAGTGTTGGACAATGTAGGTGGCCAGGAAGCATATTCCTTCACTGATGGGTTCTTGGGGTACCACCAGATCAAAATCGCGCTGGAAGATAGGAGCAAAACAACCTTCATGACTGAGTGGGGCTGCTTTCAATACATTGTAATGCCGTTTGGGTTGAAGAATGCACCTGTGATTTTCTCATGCGTAGTCGTTGCTGCGTTCAAAGACTTTATTCATAAGTTCCTGGAAGTATACTTTGATGATTGGATTGTGTTTGGGCTAGTGAAATTCCATGTAGCAAGCTTGCACCTAATGCTGGATATCTGTCGAAGATATGAGATTGTGCTCAATCTGAAGAAGTGCTTGTTTTGTGTTCCCTTTGGGACCCTGCTGGGTCATGTGGTTTGCAGACAGTGTTGGGTCCCTATAATACTAGTGATTACCCCATTACTATTGTAGTTATACCCCTTATTTATATTGTTGTGCCCCTATTACCCCCATATTGTTATTTCTGTGCCCCATAGAATCCCTCTATTGTTATTTTTGTGGCTTTATATTATTATTGTTAGGTCGGCTGGATTATATTGTGACTCTTTAGACTCCTATATATAGAAAGGAGGTTTTGTCATTTGAATCATCCAAGAATTGTTCATTTATGTAATGTAAAGGAGGTTTCCCCCTCAAAGAGGCTGAATTCTAAGGCGTTGATCTATCTTTTCTTGCGCTGGTTTCATAACATTTGGTATCAGAGCTTTGGATTCTAGGGTTTCGCTGCTCCAAACAGGTCATCGTGGAATTTTCGCTATAACTTTTTTTATGTGATGTTTCAAAAGTCGCAAAAAATATCCATTTGAGAAGAAATCGCGTTGAACCTTGGGTCCGAATTTCAGAGCTTTTCGCGCTATATTTGCGGAGATATGATCTGAGGAATTTGGTCTTTTTGCAGACTCCTGAATTACATTCAAAACAGGTGACCTGGGGAAAATCGTCATAACTTTCTCTCTGGGAATCAGATTGAAATTTTGTAAGAAGGTACAGAAAGAGGACGGAATGTAGTTTCTTGTATATCTTTTTCATAACCAAAGATTGAAAATTGTACACGTGGCACTTCATACAAGTTCGCTCTTCTGGAAAGGTCTATAATCAAGTCATCTTTGGAGATTGTGCATAACTCTTTCTTGGAGAATCCAATTTGGATCAGACTGGTGGAATTGGAAAGAGGACACAGAGAGCTACTACAGGTCACAAATTTAGCACTAGATGATTGGAAAGTACAGAGATACATCAGAGGCAATATCGAGCTCCTACAAAGTGAAAAAAGGTGTGTAGATTTTTTTTAAATTTTTGCTTAAGCTTGGTTTGAAAAATTATTTTGAAGGAATTCAAAGGGCATAGTAGAGAATTATTATCGGTAACGGATGCCCCGAGGAAAGAAAATGCAAACACCTAGTAAGGAACCTGAAAGGTCTAGCATGACTCATGAAGAAGAGGAAGAAATGCTACATGATATATCAAAATTACAAGAACAAGTGCAACAAATGTCATGCTCACAAAAGTTAACAGAAGCTAAGATAAATGGCGTGGAAGCTAAGATGAATGGCATGGAAGCTAAGATGGACAATTTGAAGATAGATTTGAACACAAATTTGAAGACAGGCATGGCAGATTTGAAGACAGATTTGACAAATTTTCTACAAGAAATACTTACTAATGGTGAAAAGGTAGTAAAGGAAACTCATGATGAGAACAAAAGAAATGTTAATCATGATTCCATAGACGCTAATTTTGGATCGAAGAATCACCATATTCCAAAAATCGATATGAGGAAGTTTGATGGCAAGGATCCCGCTACATGGATATTACAGATGGAGCAATTCTTCAATCTCAATAATGTGCAAAACGCACAAAAGGTACGTATGGAAACTGCATATTTGGAACCAAATCAGTTTGTATGGTATCAATGGCTTTATTCTCGTAAACAATTTATCACTTGGGAAATTTTTACGGAAGAATTGATAGCACATTATGAGGATACAAAAAGCAACACTTTTGTTAGCCAATTGATAAGTCTCAAACAAAAGGGTTCAATAATGGAGCACATTGAGGAGTTCCAAAAATTGAACATAAGGGTAAAAGATATTCCAGAGGAGCATAGGATTGATGTGTTCATAGGGTCTTTAAAGGATAATATCCAACATGATATTTGCCTTTGGGAACATGATTCATTAGAGAATGCATTCAGGTTAGCAAGAAAAATGGAAAGCAAAATTATGGCAACTAGGAAGCATACCACTCACAACTATAAAGACGGAAGTGTTGTTGCCCCTAATCTTCCACAACCTACAAGGTTGACACCACAAAATTTGGAAGAAAAAAGAGCAAAAGGGCTTTGTTACAATTGTGATAGAAAATACACAAAAGGTCATAAGTGTGCTGAGAAGAAATTATTCTACATAGATTGTGAAGAGGAAGAAGAAAAGGAGCAAGAAAGGTCAAAAGAAGAGGATATACTCCAAGAACAAAGCCTAGATGAAGAACAAATAAATCTGACCATATCTTGTAATGCATTGGTGGGAATTACACTCCTCAAACCATCAAGATAGAAGGACAAATCAAGAAGAAAAAGGTAATAGTGTTGATTGATTCAGGAAGCACCCACAATTTTATTCATTGTAGGGTAGCAAAAGAATTGAATTGCTTCCTATATCCAGCACCAGAGTGTCAAGTGATGATTGCAAATGAAGGAACAATAAATTGCTCTGGAAAGTGCCATAATATCAAGCTATCCATGGGAGAATATGTATTGACTAGCCCAATGCTTTCCATTCCAATGGGAGGTGCTGATGTTGTACTAGGAGTCCAATGGCTACAATCCTTGGGTACAATAGCTTTTAATTTTCAAGAACTTTTCATCAAATTTTCTACGGAAGGAAAGGAAGTTGAATTAAGGGGTATTGCAGGGAAACCAGGAAAGATAATCAGCTCTAATGGCATGACAAAGCTTCTAAAAAAGGAGCAAAGAGGTGTAATTGCACAATTATGTTCGCTAGATGTTTCCACATTGGAATCATCTATTTCTCCAGATCTCCAAAAAGTCCTGGACAATCATTCCAAGGTATTTGGTTCTCCCAAAGGTCTCCCACCTATGCGTGATCATGATCATGCTATTCATCTGATTCCAGGAAGTGTTCCTCCAAACATCAGGCCGTACAGATATCCCTATGTCCAAAAAAGTGAAATTGAACGTATGGTTGCAGAAATGCTAGAGGCTGGTATAATTCAACCGAGTCAAAGTTCTTTCTCAGCTCTAGTAGTATTGGTGCACAAGAAGGATGGATCATGGCGCATGTGTCCGGATTATAGGGAGCTCAACAAGCTCACTATTAAAGATAAGTTCCCCATTCCTGTCATTGATGAATTACTGGATGAATTGCATGGATCAATTTACTTCACCAAGTTGGATCTTCGTTCGGGATATCATCAAATCAGAATGAAGATTGAAGACATTCCAAAAACGGCATTTAGAACTCATGAGGGTCATTATGAATTTTTGGTCATGCCTTTTGGCCTTACCAATGCACCTTCAACATTTCAAGGTTTGATGAATTCAATTTTCAAACCATTCCTTAGAAAATTTGTGTTAGTATTTTTTGATGATATACTAATCTACAGCAAGTCTTGGAAGGATCATGTTGAACATGTTGACAGGGTGCTACAACTATTGGAGGAGAAACAATTATATGCAAAAAGATCCAAATGTTTCTTTGGAGTCCAGGAGGTGGAATATTTGGGTCATATTGTATCTCATGAAGGAGTTAAGGTAGACCCTAGCAAAATTAAAGCCATTAAGGAATGGAAAATCCCCACATCCATAAAGCATCTGCGAGGATTTCTTGGGTTGACAGGGTATTATCGCAAGTTTGTTAAGAATTATGGGAGAATAGCAGCACCTCTAACAACATTATTGAAGAAAGATTCATTTTCATGGACTCCGGAAGCAACAAAGGCCTTTGAACATCTTAAAGAGGCAATGTGCCAAGCACCGGTCTTAGCTACACCGGACTTCACAAAAACCTTTATTGTGGAATGTGATGCTTCAGGAAATGGAATTGGTGTTCTAATGCAAGATGAAAGACCCATTGCTTTTGAAAGTCGTCCAATCAAGGGAAAGTTTTTAAGCAAAGCTATTTATGAGAAGGAAATGTTGGCAATACTCCATGCACTTAAGAAATGGCGACCCTACCTAATGGGAAGACACTTCAAGGTAAAAACGGATCATGATAGCCTTAAATACTTTTTAGAACAAAGATTATTCTCTGAAGAGCAACAAAAGTGGGTCACAAAGATGTTGGGTTATGACTTTGAAATCATCTACAAAAAAGGGAAGCAAAATGTGGTGGCAGATGCACTCTCAAGAAAGGATGAGGATGTGGAAGCATTGTTGTGTGCCATTTCTATTATCCAACCAGATTGGATAAATGAAGCAAGGGAGGAATGGAAGAATGACGAAGAAGTGTGGGCACTTATTCAAAAGCTACAACAAGATTCCAGTACTTCTGATACATTTAGCTGGCAAAATGATTCGTTATGGTACAAAGATCGCTTATACCTCTGTAAGAATTCCCAGCTAAAACAAAAGATTCTTATGGAATTGCACACTTCTCCCTTAGGAGGGCACTCAGGATTTTTAAAAACTTACCACAGGGTTAAGAAGGAATTTTTTTGGGATGGCCTTAAATCAGATATTCAAAAGTTTGTGGCAGAATGTTTGGTTTGCCAACAAAATAAAGTTGAAACAATTAAGACACCGGGTCTATTACAACCTTTATCCATTCCAAGCCAACGTTGGGAGGAGGTTTCAATGGATTTTATCACAGGTTTACCCAAGTCTGAGGGAAAGAGTGTCATCATGGTGGTAGTTGACAGACTTACCGAGTATGCACACTTTTGTGCATTATCACATCCATTTAAAGCCAGTACAGTTTCTACTGCATTTATGGAAACAGTTCAAAAGCTACATGGAAACCCAAAGATTATTGTAAGTGACAGAGATCCCATTTTCACTGGAAATTTTTGGACAGAATTATTTTCTTGTCTTGGTACTCAGTTAGCTCATAGCTCATCTTATCATCCTCAATCTGATGGGCAAACTGAGATAGTAAACAAATGTTTGGAAGGATATCTTCGTTGCTTTGTATCTGATAAACAGACACAATGGGTCAAATGGTTGCCTCTGGCTGAATGGTGGTATAACACTTCCTTCCATACAGCAACAAAAATGACCCCATTTATGGCACTTTATGGGTATCAACCACCATCCATCACATCATATTTAAGAGAAAATTCTAAGGTTCAGGCAGTGGAACATCACATCGAACATCAACAACAAGTCCTCCAACTCTTAAAGGATAACCTCGTGTTGGCACAAAATAGAATGAAACAACAGGCAGATCAACATCGCAGTGAAAGAAGTTTTGATGTAGGTGATTGGGTATTCCTACGGCTACAACCATATAAGCAAATGTCCCTAAAGCAAGCTAAGAAGGATAATAAATTATCACCAAAGTATTATGGTCCGTACAAGGTGTTGCAAAAGATTGGTACCATGGCATACAAATTGGAGCTTCCTGCAGCTTCTCGATTGCACCTAGTTTTCCATGTTTCATGTTTAAAGAAGGTTATAGGCGACAAGCTCCCAATTCAAACAATATTGCCAGAACTTGACGAGGAAGGAAAAATTATATTGGAACCGGAAGCAGTCACAGAAACAAGAACGCGACAACTACGAAATCGATTAATTTCAGAGTATCTTATCAAGTGGAAGAACTTATCCGCTGAAGATTCCACATGGGAGGATGAGAATTTTATGCAGAAGTATCCAGAACTACTCAAGCGTTGAGGACAACACTTTTTTGAAGGAGAGGGGCATGTTGGGTCCCTATAATACTAGTGATTACCCCATTACTATTGTAGTTATACCCCTTATTTATATTGTTGTGCCCCTATTACCCCCATATTGTTATTTCTGTGCCCCATAGAATCCCTCTATTATTATTTTTGTGGCTTTATATTATTATTGTTAGGTTGGCTGGATTGTATTGTGACTCCTTAGAGTCCTATATATAGAAAGGAGGTTTTGTCATTTGAATCATCCAAGAATTGTTCATTTATGTAATGTAAAGGAGGTTGCCCCCTTGAAGAGGCTGAATTCTAAGGCGTTGATCTATTTTTTCTATCTTTTCTTGAGCTGGTTTCATAACAGACAGGGACTAATGGTAGACCCTGCGAAGATTGCGGTGATACTAAACTTGGCAGCGCCAAGGAGTGTGAAACAACTATGTGCTACCCTAGGACATACGAGATATTGCAGAAAGTTTATCAAAGGCTATGCCTAGATCACCACGCATATGGAAAAATTGTTGAAGAAGGATGTCACATTCTGCTGGAATGAGGACTATAAGAAGAGCCTGGATGTATTGAAAGAAAAGATGATCACCATGCCAATTTTAGTCTTCCCGGATTGGAAGAAGGAGTTCCATGTACATGTTGACGCGTCATGTATCACGCTGGGAGCAGTACTGAAATAGGCTGGTGGAGAAGACCTGGAACACCCTATCGTGTTTGCAAGTAGAAGGTTATCTAAAGCAAAGAAGAACTATTCCACTACCGAGCATGAAGGGTTAGCCATGGTGTATGTGCTCCAGAAGTTTAGACATTACTTGTTGGGAGGCCATTTTAAGATGTACACAGATCATTCCACGCTGAAATACCTGGTCAATAAACCTGTGTTGCGGGGGAGAATCTACAGATGGTTGTTATTGTTTCAGGAATATGATTTTGAAGTTATTGTGAAGCATGGATGACTAAACATGGGAACAGACCATCTGTCACACATCGAAACAGTGGAAGAGCCCACTAATTTGGAGGAAGGATTGCCTGACGCGCAGTTATTTGCAGTGCGCGTTGTGGATGGTCATTTTGAGGATATAATACACTTCCTAACAACAGGGAATGCCCCAGAGGGATACACCATCCAACAGAAGAAGGAATTAGTGGTGCGCACGACATATTTCTCTATCATTGCTGGGCATCTATACAAAATGGGGTCTGATGAGATATTGCAACGATATGTACTTGAGTTTGAAAGAAGAAACATCCTCACAGACGCTCATGGGGGCACCGCAGGAGGAGATTATGCAGGGAGAGAGACCGCGTAGAAGATTCTACTCACAAGGTTGTGGTGGCCAACCCTCCATCAGGACTCAAAAATGCATTGCAAGGCGTGCGATGTATGTCAAAGGACTGGCAGGCCATTGCGGAGGGATGAGATGCCTTTGAATCCACAGATGACGTTGCAACCTTTTGAGAAGTGGGAAATAGATTTTGTGAGAACCCATTTAGCCCCAAGGAAAGACGGGAGCAAGGTACATTATCACTGTGATGGAGTATTTGACTCGTTGAGCGGAGGCACAACCTGTGAAGGATTACACAGACGCGACTACTGCAAAGTTCCTCTTTGAACATGTACTAATGTGATTTGGCTGTCCAAAAGTTTTGATGAGTGATTGCGGTACACACTTTCTGAATGACACGATTAGCACGCTAATGGAGGAATTTAAGGTATATCACCAGAAGAGCACACCTTATCAACCGTAGGCTAACGGGACGACGGAAGCATTCAATAAAGTACTAGATAACACACCAACCAATGTTTGCAATGCTCAACAAAGTGATTGGGACCTACACATACCTGTAGTACTGTGGGCTTATCGAACGACCTCCAAGAAGTTGACTGGACAAACTCCCTTTAGGCTTGTCTATGGGGTTGAAAAGGTAATGCCTATGGAATATATTGTGCCTAGTCTGTGCATAGTGGAGCTCACAAGTATGACAGATCATGGAGCCCTGGAGGAAAGGCTTGCACAGTTGGATGAGCTTGAGGAAAAGAGATTTCTAGTTGGATTTCACCAACAGGTCCAAAAGCAGTGCGAAAAGGCATGACATGGTCAACATATTAAGTTGCGCACCTTTAAGGTAAATGACCTGGTTTTGTTATATGACAGTAAGTTTGATAAATTTCCAGGGAAATTCAAAATGCACTGGTTAGGGCCCTATGTCATTAAGGAAATTACCGACTAAGGAGCGGTACAACTGGTCAAATTGAATGGTGAGCCCTTCCCAAGAAAGGTGAATGGTAGTCAGTTGAAGCCATACATCGATGGTCCATCCATGTGATTAGATGAAGGTAGCAGAGTCTTAGCGCTCCAGGAAACTGAAAGGAGGTACGAAACTATAAACTATACAACCAGGGTTGGGGAGCTACATGATTGGAGGTTTGAGTGAAGCAAGGAAGTGTCACAGGGTTCATAGCAGCGTGAAGGGAGCTGCGCTATCCAGGGAGAAATCTCGCAGGTCGGCTAGAAAGTGATTGTTAAAGTGATTGTTCATGATTTTACGGTTGAAATGCGGCCAAATGGAGCAGGCGGCCAACATTTAAGATGAAATTTATGGCTCATATCCTTGAAAATCTGCCACCAATCCGGAATTAATGAACTGAATTTGGGGGGAACGGTCAGATTTGAATTCAAAATTTCCTATAAATTACTAGTGACTATCCAACGAAAAACACTTGGCATTTTGAGAATTGAGTTGTTGAGCCCTCAGGTACCCATGAACCGAGAATTATTTGAGGCTTTCAAAGAGACTCCCTCATTTGCAAACTTGCCAAAGATGTCACGAGCACTATTAGAAAGCATTATGTCGGCACCCGTAGAAATTATAAATACCGAAGAAGTAGTAGAGGAGTCAGCACAGGAAATGGAAATAGAGGTAGAAGTAGCTGATCCAGAGGTTGCTGAGGTGCTCGCTAAAGTCCCTAAATCATCGAGAACGCCGAGACCAAATCTGACCCCCACCAAGGAGACCAAAAAGGATAAAAAGGACAAGCAGCCTTCCATATTGGTGTGCACATTGCCAAGGAGAAACCCACCAAAGTCCACTACACAGGAGAAAGGCAAGGCCATAAACTTAGAACTAGAGGAGGAAGATATTGAAGACATCCCGATAGACGATGAGGATGTGGGAGTTGAAGTGGAGGAAGTTGAAACCTAGGGTGAGGACCCTATTACTCGATTGCCAGAGTATGTCCCTCCACGCAAGCATAAGACCAAGATACCAAAGGACATCGATGAGAGCAAGACTCCCCTGCAAACCCCTCTACTGCCGGACGAAATTTTTTTCGACGGTCTGCGCTTGGCACGAGTGCTGCTGCTAAAACTTGAAGACTGGGACTTGGTGGACCATGAGAAGTTCCCACACCTCGCGACTGAGCATCTGATGCATTTCATCATTGATACGAATACGAGAATGACCGCATTAGAGCCGCGGAGGTGGCTCAAGGGAGTAGAGAAGGTAGGGTTGCTCAACTTGCTCTGGGTGTCGCACTACAACCGCACCTCATTGATAGTTTTGGTCATCAAGCAGCTGCTATGCTTGGTGCATGATGGGTGTCTATGGCTGTGTTAGTGTCAGTCTTTCCAGCCTTCCTCCAGTGATCAAATATGCTCTTATAAAGTGGTCTCAGAGTGTCAAGGTCAAATTTTGTCATTTCAAAGAGTCTTCAAGCAAAATTTGGTCACTAGGCATTAGGTCTAGGGTTTGCTTTCACTCCTTCTAAAGTTGTCCAAATGTCAGTCTATGTCACTATTCAGCTGAGTCTATCATCATTCATATGGTTGTTGTTATCATGTCAGTTTCCAATGAGTCATTTTACACCTTGTTCATGCTTCAGTTGAGCCTAGGTAAGGTCATTTCCCTCTCCTAGGGTTTTGAAGGCAATTTCTCTTGGACGATCAAATCATCAGCAAAACTTATATCCTGATGTTCATACACCTTCCCCTATCATTAAAGTACCTTATCAAACACTTCCCATCTCTGAGATCCCCAAAATTCCTCATTTTCGCGCAAACCCTAGTTTCTTGCTACAACTTGGCAATTTTCTAGGTTGGGCCTGTGTTTTGCCCTTTTGGACCCCTTCCTCTCACTCAATCTCTAAGATTCCACTTTCCCCTGCTTCCTAACATCCATCCCTACTCCCAAAAATTTCCTCAAAGAATTTAGAAGCACCTTATCCCCTTCATTTCGCTTCATTTCGACAAAATCCCTTGTTCCACACATCGGGATAAGTTGCACTCAAATGATGTTTCAGAGCAATAAAAGATGAATTTTAGAAAACTGAGAGAGGGTTTTTGTCCAAAAAATGCCAAGGAAGAAAAACCTCCTTCACGTTTTACACAGGTGTCATGGTGTTAGAGAAATGCCAAAAATACCGTTGCCTCAGGAGAACTAAATGCACCTCTGAAGTGACCTTGGGAAAATCACATTTTCTCCTATCTTGGTTGGCCAAATGACTTTCTTGATGGGTCAAATGATAACTAGACACAAATAGATTTCTAATTAGCTATCATGAGCTCAATTTGGAGTTAAGGAAGGCATTCAAATGTTGACTGCAACAACACTCTGCTTTGAGGCAGCCTCATTTGGCACATTTTGACCAGTCTTGGGAGATTTGATTTTTGATAGGGCAAATGAACTCCAAATTAAAAAATTCCAGTTGTGTTGGAAAGTATACTCAAATACCTTTCCCAAAAGATATCCTGCGCCCAATTTGGACACCGGGAAGGCCTCCAAAAAGCATCTGAAAGTCGCGCTACGCGTAGGGCTCAGGCGCGCTACGCGTCAGGGTTTTTTGCACAGTTTTCATCTTCAGCTTAACGCGTAGCGCGCCGCGCGCTACCCTTAAGTTGGGGAGGTCCATTTCACAAAAACTCAGCATTTTTGGATTTTTCATGACAAAATACACTTGCTCAGCCACTGCCAAGAAGTTTCATGGAGATTTGAGCCCCCAAAAGGTCAAAAAACAAGCAAAAAATGACCTTCTGCCACTTTTTGGACACACAGGAAGCAGTCTTGGGAGATTGCAATTTTGGAGGGGCAAATGGCCACCAAATTGAGAAATTCCTCTTGGGCTGGAGAGTAGACATCCAGAACTTTCCAACAAGCCCACTTGTGCCTCATTTGGATGCCGCGAAGTGCCTCAAAAATGGCCTGAAAGGCGCGCTACGCGTTGGGAAAATTTGCCAGTTTTGCACTTTCAGCACAGGAAAACGCAACAGTGACTAGTTTTGACTTTTTGGTTGGATTTTTCATCCTCTTTGATGTAATTGATGTAATTTCATGTTGACATGATACATTTTTACCTATTCTAGAAGATTCATTCATAAAATGGCAAAAAATTAATGAATGAATTGGTTTCCTAGCTTATAGAGGCAAGTTGTTTTGATTGCCTAGATTGTAGTGCTCAATTTAGAATTGGTTGAAACAACTCCTAGGATGATGAGCTCGACCCCTAGAGGCAAGGGAAGAGGTTGGCTTGCCTATATTATGTATTTTCTTAGTAATTTTCATGGTTGGACTCTTGAGGGATACGCTTGGACTGTATTACTCTTTGTATCTCTGCAATTTTGGCAAAGGAAAGACCAGGGTTTTGCAGCACTATTTGGGATTCCTGTGGTGATTTGTGTTGATGGTGTGTTTCTCTCATGTACTTGTAAGTTTGTTATGTGTATCATTTTCCCACTCTTCTCTTCTGCAAATTAAGTAAATGAAGTGTTAAGGTAGAATTCATGGTTTCTATGCTCTGCCTTTAAGTTTGCTTAATATCTATGTTTTCATCTGTTTAAGGAGAACTCTCGATGGTTTCTTGCTCTCCTTAGCTCCTCACCGGTCATATTCATCCATTCACTTATTTCAAAGGCATCAAGACAATATCCTACCTTGCCCCAAAAAGACCTCTGCAAAAACTGTGTCTCATCCCCGCACCCAAAATTGTTGTGCTCAGTTTTCCAACAAAACTCTAAAAAATTTAAAATCAAACTTTCCCTATCAGTTTACTAGCCTAAAATCAGTGTTCTTTATTGGTCATCTCCGCCCTTTGAAGACCTTTTGCCGAGATAGACCCGGAGAGAGCCCTCTCCTATCCCCGTAGGGCTAGCTACGAGGCTAAGTGGTTTGATGTTGCCTTGGATTTTGTCTTTTTCAGCATGAGGCCAAATTCAAGCGCTAACATATTGGCGACCATACTGGGGAAGAACAAATGCTTTGCTTGTTGATGTCATTTGTTTTATAAGCTACAAACGGAGCCTAAAGGTATGCTAGGTAGCCTTCGAAACTCTTTTGCTTTGCATTAGCGGAAGTAGATAAACGCTGCTTCAGTCAATCTCCGGTCTAGCTTGTAAACGTGACATTTAACTTGTTAATTACCCGAGTACATGTATCAAGTTCAGATTTTATGGTTGATGGTGGAAAACGATCAGACACTTGAAAGGCTGAAATCATTCACCTGACGACTCTAAATCATTTTCGAGATCAGATCCAAAGACTCCACTGGAGGATGATCCCGACCAGCAAAAACATGAAAGGACAATATGGACATATTAGATATTCAAGTTGGAATTTCATCCAAGACATTTTGTTCTTTGTCATAAATTATTTCTTCTCTTTTCCAAAAAATGTCAAGAAGGCTTTGCAAAGTATACTGTATTTGAGAAGAGATCCTCGGCCTGCAGTTGATTCTTTCCCTTTGAAGATTGCGAATACCAAAGATTTGCATACCTGTGAGCTTGATCAAGACCTTTCTTCTAAATTTTGTGATGACCATCTTCAAATTGAAGAACCTCAAGAGACCAAGACTGATTCTATACCTGCTGTACATACCCCTACACCTTGTAAAATTCCAGATCGGTATAAACCTCTTATTTTACCTTCTGTTCTCCATCCTTTCCCCAAAAACTATGATCGATACTTGCCGAGGTTTGATGGTGAAAGTAAGAATGTCAACGCTGAGCAACATGTGCAAAATTTTGAGTCTTTTCTAGACCTTTTTGAAGTTGATAGTGAAGATGTTAGTATAAGGCTTTTTGCTCTTTCTTTGCAAGCCAAAGTGAAGAGTTGGTTCAAAGCCCTGCCTGATGCAAGTATTTCAGATTTCCAGCAGTTTGTCAAAGTTTTTCTCGACAGGTGGATGATCGGGCAGAACCTTTTCTTGATTGTAGAAGAGTATAACCAGCTGAAAAGATTGCCAGGGGAGACAGTACAACAGTTTTCAGCCAGATTTAACCAAGTTTATTATTCGATGCCAGTTGATATAAGACCTTCTCCTAGATCTGCTCTCTTGCACTATCTGGGTGCCTTTGATCCGGAGATAGAGTTTCAGCTGAGAGAAAGGGATATTGTGACACTTCACGAGATGCAAAACAGTGCAGTAAATGTAGAGGCTCATATGCTGATCCGAAGGGCAAGGTTGAAAGAAGAAGAGATGATGATCCGGATTTAAGCAGGGACGCAATAAAATACAGAGATAACCATAAAGACAGATATGCAGCGGAAATAATACCTCAATTCATTACTGTAAAATACTGAAATATGCTTACAAACAGAAATGGAAATAAACCAGCTAGGGCAATGGTAGCTTATCTCTGAGAAGAGATGTGGTGGCTACATGCCTCTGAACTGTTTCCGAACTGTGTTTACAATGAGGCTCAAAGGCCTATTTATTATTGAGAAACAATGGAAAACCCTTCACATTCCAAAACCTAACCCTAGAAGATGAAACGTCAAATTGTGGGCCCAGTTTTGGGGTGAGTTGGACAGCCAACTTCCCGGGGTCGCGAATTGGTCGTATTATCTCCGTTTGACGCGCATGATAGCCCATTGGAAAGATCTCTTCGAGGACTACGACGAAAAAGACGATTTTTATCAAAAAAATCGCTGGCGGTAGATTTCCCAAAAAACGTCGTTTAGGGCCTCAAAACGGCTCCGAAAGTTTAGGACCTGAAAAACTGCTAAAATTAGTAAACTGCGCTATAATTAAGGAAACCGAAAAACTGAAAGAGACAATTGTGGGGGTCCAAGTGGGATAGGTGGGTGGCCACCAACATCCACCTGGATCATTCCTCCCCCCTTAGGAAGCAATGGTCCCCATTGCGTTGAGTTCCTCCTTGAGATGAGGAAGCTTCTGCTGAGCTGGGTCTTTGGTGAGCCGTTCTGCAATCTTTGATGTGTCCAGAAATGGTGGGAAGCATGGTCGGCGATGGTCCACATTGAAAAATTGGTGCAAGTGAAGGAATGGAGGAATTCTGTGCTTCAAAGCATTGTTGCCCACAGCCTTGTTACTGGTGTAAGGACCATGTCGAAGCGGTCTGATTTTCTGATGGGTTCTGGTAAGGCGTTCTCTCTGCAGATGTAACCAAACTTTTTCACCCACCTGAAACTTGTGTGGTACCCCTCTAGGTAAGGAGAAGTTGTTCCTATGTTCTGTCATCACTGTATCCCTATGTTGCTGCTGCTGTGTGGAGGAACCCTTTGCGGGGGTCATGGATGTAGCAACGAGCTTCCCCTTACTTTGGGGGCGAACCAGATAGAAAATAAATTTCCTAGTCTGTGAGATGAGCTTGCTGTCTTTCTTAGCAGTGATCAAAGAGGTGGCGGTAGGTGGGGCTACCTCCGGTATCCTGTATAATGAATTATCCAAAGAAATGATGACAGCGCGAGGCCTTGACTCATACACAACATGTCGCCTCCACAAGTATGGCTGGCCTAATAGTATATCACAAACATCTAGAGGTGTAACATCACACAATACCTCGTCTATGAAGGGCTTGATGCTGTAGGGAAGGTGGCACTGCTGGCGAACTTTGAGATCTCGTCCTTCGTGAAGCCAATCGATACTGTACGGCTGTGGGTGTGGTGTAGTTGGTAGGCCCAACCGCTTCACGACCTCTGCTGAAATGAGGTTCTTTTGGCTGCCACTGTCGACAATGAATTGCAGTGGCGAACCCTTCACCCACATCTGTGAGTGGAAAAGACGTTCCCCCTCCTCTGGATCTTCGGGCTCATTTTTCTGAATCTTGGCAGTAGCAACAGTGGCGCTGGGATCCGCATCAATGATCTGCTTCCCTTTGTCATTCCCCTTGTCGGGTTCTGACTCAGAGTCGGAACATGCATCTGATTCAGAAGCCTTCAACTCGGCCACCAGCGACTACTTGGTCCGACACTCACTTGTGTTATGAGTGGGACTCTTGTGGAACTCACACCACTTTCCTGTGTCCTTCTTCGGCTTCGTGGTGTTGCTCTTTTCTTGCGGCTTCGACGGGTTGTCTTGGGTCACCCCACCTTGGCTTTGTCCTTTGGGCTTTGGATTTGCAGATCCAAAGTCTCGCTTCTTCTGTTTGAACTTTTGCTCGATTTTGACAGCGTATCGGTATGCTGTGCCGAGTGAGGAGATGTTCAAGAACTCCATCTCTTCCTGGATGTATCTGTGTAGGCAGCCGCGGTATTTGAGTACCAGATGCAACTCAGAATCTTTGATACCCAATTGTGTGCGAAGGGTATGAAAAATGTTTGTGAACTCCGGCACATCTTGGTCTCGTCCCTGCCGCAGTGTGGTCCATTTGATGTATTTGTCCTCATAGCTTCCGACAGGGTAGTACTGCTCCTTGATGGCATCCCGGAAGTCATTCCAAGTGGGTGCGGCTGAAAATAGTGAGCCTGTACTTTCATCCCTCTGCTCGCAGTAGGTTTCCCACCAGTCCTTGACGTGGGGGGCTGCTTTGAGAAGAGTGAAAATAATCTTTTCCCGACTTGAAAATTCGTGAACAGAAAAATACCCATCTAGCAGATTTAACCATTTATCTACGACATCTGCGTCTATTTGACCCTCGAAGATGGGGATTTCAAAATTAACTTGTACCTTAAATGGTGTGGCGTTTCCAGAGTTGCTGTTGGAAGCCGATGCGTCGCCCCTGGGTAGCCGCTGAAGGATTTGGGCAAAGTTGTCCATCATCGCGTTCCTTTGTCACTCGAGGGCTTCTTCAAGCAAGATTTTGATAGGATCTCCTGCCCCCTCGTCTTTCTTTTCATTGCCATGGGAGGCCGTCGGGATTTGCGAGGCTGGTCTTGCAAAGGTTCGACCAGTTCAAGCCCTAACTCCTTATATCCCGACCTCGTTGGGGACATGCAAAGAAAAACAGAGAAGAAAAGCAGACCGCTCCGATACCACTAATCCGGATTTAAGCAGGAACGCAATAAAATACAGAGATAACCATAAAGACAGATATGCAGCGGAAATAATACCTCAATTCATTACTATAAAATACTGAAATATGCTTACAAACAGAAATGGAAATAAACCAGCTAGGGCGATGGTAGCTTATATCTGAGAAGAGATGTGGTGGCTACATGCCTCTGAACTGTTTCCGAACTGTGTTTACAATGAGGCTCGAAGGCCTATTTATTATTGAGAAACAATGGAAAACCCTTCACATTCCAAAACCTAACCCTAGAAGATGAAACGCCAAATTGTGGGCCCCGTTTTGGGGTGAGTTGGATAGCCAACTTCCCGGGGTCGCGAATTGGTCGTATTATCTCCGTTTGACGCGCATGATAGCCCGTTGGAAAGATCTCTCCGAGGACTACGACGAAAAAGACGATTTTTATTAGAAAAATCGCTGGCGGTAGATTTCCCAAAAAACATCGTTTAGGGCCTCAAAACGGCTCTGGAAGTTTAGGACCCGAAAAACTGCTAAAATTAGTAAATTGCGCTATAATTAAGGAAACCGAAAAACTGAAAGAGACAGTTGTGGGGGTCCAAGTGGGATAGGTGGGTGGCCACCAACATCCACCTGGATCAGATGAAAAACATAGATCCGGCCGAATCAACATCTCTAGAGGTGAAGCTTGACATTTTGGTAAGTGCAATGGAAAAGATGATGGAGAAGGTCACCGCAAGAAATGCTTATGATGTTCAAGCTCATGGCTCGCTGATTGAAGAAGAACAAGTTGCTGATCCAAAACATTTTGTTTCTTATCCTAGTTGTCATAGATCTGATAATGATTGTTTTGTAGATCACCTTGGCGAAGAAAGAACTGTTGATATGACCTGCATGCTTGATGATATGTTTTATACTGATGATTTGCCTCAGTTTGATCAGTATGATGATGATTATGTTCTCCAAACAGAAGCTAATCTTGCAGACAAATCAGCAGCTAGTTTGTGGGAGGAAGAGGTTCACTTACAGCAGCTCAAGTACAATGATCAAATGATGCATATAAGCTATGACATTGATGAGGAAAGTGCAGCAAATTTTGAAGTAAGTGAAGGATCTTTGCCTTTTTGTTTTGATTCGTTTCAGTTCATCAGAGAGAACCACCATGCAATCATAAATCAAATGTCAACAAGTCTTGATTTGAATCATCTTGAGAGCAATGAAATTTTTTTCAAGACTTCTCATATTCAGATATCCAGCCCCCAAAAGCCATTGATTGTCAAGTTGCAACTGAAGACTTGGAAGTGCACACACATGATTTAATGATTCAAGGTGACTCCGTACCATTTTGTTTTGAATCATTACAATTTTTGAAGGGTAGATTGCATAGTAAATCTTCAAATGAACAGCCTATAACAAATAAGCAATCTCTCAGTGTTAATGTTGAGGATGAGACAGATAACAAAATTCTTGAGCAGCCTGTAGCATCAGATTTGTAGCCACCAAATGAAATTGAAGGTCAGATTACAGATGAAGTTGTGGAAGACGAAATACATGATTTGATGATGCAGGAAGATTCTATACCCTTTTGTTTCGAAGCATTTCAGTTTATAAGGCAGAATCTTCGTAAAATCTCTCAAGAAAAAGATGAACAGTTAGAAGGATGTCATACATTTTCAATGGATACATTACAGTAGTCTTTTCAAGTTTTTTTATGATCCAATAGCTGATGTTTTGGATGAGGTTTACAGTCAAAGTCTTTCTCCATTGACTACATGTGAGCTTGAAACATGTGCTGATATGAATTTGATCCGGCAGCCGGTTTCTTTCTCATTTTCAGCAGAGGTCTCGTCACAAGGCTCAGATCAAAGTTTGCATTCATGGTATGAGGAAACGAGAAGTAATCCATTGGATGAGCTAAGTTCCAGTGTGCTTGAATTTCAAGATCCTTATGCAGTGTTTTTGGAGGCGGATAGAGAATTCATATCATTCAACGGATATGTTTCTAAGTTATCATGGGAGTTGCCTTTCAATAGCTCTCTCTTGTTGTTCATAAGTGAGCACTTGCAGAGAATTCGAACAGCAGATGGGATACTTACTTGGTTGCATTGGTTGTTTCATTTCACTTGATCAGGTGATGAATGAAACTGTTAGAGTAGGTTTTGATGAATAAGCTCCACTTTGAGCATCATTTTCAGTTGGTCGATTGTGTTTAAGTATCGAGTCAGTTTTTAGTTGAGTCATGAGTCCTTTGTGAGTCAATTTTCAGTCTTGTTGTTAAGTTAGTTTGTGTCGGTTTTCAGTCATGCATTTTAGTTTGAGTTTTTGACTCCATTGCCCAATGGATAAGGCGCTGGTCTGCTATCCCAAAGATCTGTCGTTCTTGGCACCTCCAAGGAGCTACCATCCCCATTGGAGCCAATGTTAGTGTCAATCTTTCCAGCCTTCCTCTAGTGATCAAATATGCTCTTACAAAGTGGTCTCAGAGTGTCAAGGTCAAATTTTGTCATTTCAAAGAGTCTTCAAGCAAAATTTGGTCACTAGGCATTAGGTCTAGGGTTTGCTTTCACTCCTTCTAAAGTTGTCCAAATGTCAGTCTATGTCACTATTCAAATGAGGCTATCATCATTCATATGGTTTTTGTTATCATGTCAGTGTCCAATGAGTCATTTTACACCTTGTTCATGCTTCAGTTGAGCCTAGGTAAGGTCATTTCCCTCTCCTAGGGTTTTCAAGGCAATTTCTCTTGGACGGTCAAATCATCAGCAAAACTTATATCCTGACGTTCATACACCTTCCCCTATCATTAAAGTACCGTATCAAACACTTCCCATCTCTGAGATCCCCAAAATTCCTCATTTTCGCGCAAACCCTAGTTTCTTGCTACAACCTGGCAATTTTCTAGGTTGGGCCTGTGTTTTTCCCTTTTGGACCCCTTCCCCTCACTCAATCTCTGAGATTCCACTTTCCCCTGCTTCCTAACATCCCTCCCTACTCCCAAAAATTTCCTCAAAGAATTTAGAAGCCCTTTATCCCCTTCATTTCGCTTCATTTCGACAAAATCCCTTGTTCCACACATCGGGATAAGTTGCACTCAAATGATGTTTCAGAGCAATAAAAGATGAATTTTGGAAAACTGAGAGAGGTTTTTGTCCAAAACAGGCCAAGGAAGAAAAACCTCCTTCAGGTTTTACACAGGTGTCATGGTGTTAGAGAAATGCCAAAAATACCGTTGCCTCAGGAGAACTAAATGCACCTCTGAAGTGACCTTGGGAAAATCAAGTTTTCTCCTAGCTTGGTTGGCCAAATGACTTTTTTGATGGGTCAAATGATAACTAGACACAAAGAGATTTCTAATTAGCTATCATGAGCTCAATTTGGAGTTAAGGAAGGCATTCAAATGTTGACTGCAACAGCACTCTGCTTTGAGACAACCTCATTTGGCACATTTTTACCAGTCTTGGGAGATTTGATTTTTGACAGGGCAAATGAACTCCAAATTGAAAAATTCCAGTTGTGTTGGAAAGTAGACTCAAAGACCTTTCCAACGAGCTATCCTGTGCCGAATTTGGACACCAGGAATGCCTCCAAAAATCATCTGAAAGGCTCGCTACGCGTAGGGCTCAGGCGCGCTACGCGTCAGGGTTTTTTGCACAATTTTCATCTTCAGCTCAACGCGTAGCGCGCCGCGCGCTACCCTTAAGTTGGGGAGGTCCATTTCACAAAAACTCAGCATTTTTGGATTTTTCATGACAAAATACACTTGCTCAACCACTGCCAAGAAGTTTCATGGAGATTTGAGTCCCCAAAAGATCAAAAAACAAGCAAAAAATGACCTTTTGCCTCTTTTTGGACACACAGGAAGCAGTCTTGGGAGATTGCAATTTTGGAGGGGAAAATGGCCACCAAATTGAGAAATTCCACTTGGGATGGAGAGTAGACATCCAAACCTTTCTAACAAGCCCACTTGTGGCTCATTTGGATGCCGAGAAGTGCCTCAAAAATGGCCTGAAAGGTGCGCTATGCGTTGAGGAATGGCGCGCTACGCGTTGGGAAAATTTGCCAGTTTTGCACCTTCAGCATAGGAAAATGCAGCAGTGACTAGTTTTGACTTTTTGGTTGGATTTTTCATCCTCTTTGATGTAATTGATGTAATTTCATGTTGACATGATACTTTTTTACCTATTCTAGAAGATTCATTCATAAAATGGCAAAAAATTAATGAATGAATTGGTTTCCTAGCTTATAGAGGCAAGTTGTTTTGATTGCCTAGATTGTAGTGCTCAGTTTAGAATTGGTTGAAACAGCTCCTAGGATGATGAGCTTGACCCCTAGAGGCAAGGGAAGAGGTTGGCTTGCCTATATTATGTATTTTCTTAGTCATTTTCATGGTTGGACTCTTGAGGGATAAGCTTGGACTGTATTACTCTTTGTATCTCTGCAATTTTGGCAAAGGAAAGACCAGGGTTTTGCAGCACTATTTGGATTCCTATGGTGATTTGTGTTGATGGTGTGTTTCTCTCATGTACTTGTAAGTTTGTTATGTGTATCATTTTCCCACTTTTCTCTTCTGCAAATTAAGTAAATGAAGTGTTAAGGTAGAATTCATGGTTTCTATGCTCTGCCTTTAAGTTTGCTTAATATCTATGTTTTCATCTGTTTAAGGAGAACTCTCGATGGTTTCTTGCTCTCCTTAGCTCCTCACCGGTCATATTCATCCATTCACTTATTTCAAAGGCATCAAGACAATCTCCTACCTTGCCCCAAAAAGACCTCTGCAAAAACTGTGTCTCATCCCCGCACCCAAAATTGCTGTGCTCAGTTTTCCAACAAAACTCTAAAAAATTTAAAATCAAACTTTCCCTATCAGTTTACTAGCCTAAAATCAGTGTTCTTTATTGGTCATCTCCGCCCTTTGAAGACCTTTTGCCGAGATAGACCCGGAGAGAGCCCTCTCCTGTCCCCGTAGGGCTAGCTACGAGGCTAAGTGGTTTGATGTTGCCTTGGATTTTGTCTTTTTTAGCCTGAGGCCAAATTCAAGCGCTAACAGGCTGGAGGAGCCGATACCCATCACGACTAGGTTGATTCACCGGATAACGTGATTTCCATATACAGGAGAGAATTCGACCATGATATTTGGCAGAGAAGGTGGCAAACAGGCTCTTGTGGAGTCTATGAAGGAAAAATTTAAGCTGGTAAAGAAGCCGCGAGGATACGCTATATTTAGCATTTGCGACTCTGCTGTGAAGGTAGCCATGAAGATCCTCGTAGGGAAAGTAATGAGGAATAGTCGTGCTGATGAACTGCTGCGAAGCACAAGAGCTCAGCATGCCGTTCCACTACGCGTGGCTCTTGTTGTTAATTGTGCTAGTAGTGTGGGAGCTTCCAAAGGACAACTAGTTCCATTCAGTCGTGCCAGACCTCCTTGAAGCAGTGAAGTACGCTTTGCTGTGGGCGACCAAGGACGCGCAAGGAGTCAAGGACAGTAAGATCTTTTGGATCTTGATGGAGATGAACATCCAGATGGCCATCAATCGCAAACCTCAATTGTCACCTATGGTGTATGCCAACCTGTAGGGCTATGCCAAATTCAAAGCTGACTTTCATCAAGTATCCATTAGGGCGCAGAAGGACCCTGCGTAGAAATGGTATGACTTGTCATATTTAGCAATGGATGATGCCATTGATGCAGTGCTTGATCAATGGCCGGCAGAGTGGCGCTCTACAATAGATTTGGCGGTGGATGGAAGCAAGTCCGCTGCATAAAAGAAAAAGGAGGAGGCCAAGCTTAAGATGACCTAGCTGGCCGGAAAGAGGAAGGAGGAGGCTGTTGGTAAGGCTCAAGGAGAGCGTGAGGCTACACAACAGACAGGGAAGCAGACAGGTGGGACAGAGCGGGGCTTTGAAAAAGGTGTGAGGTTGCCTTCACCTAAGACAGAAGAGGAGACTGAACAGCACGACGCAGACCCTTAGGAGACGTCCGCTCACATCAAGCACCCAAGGGAGCTAGAGAAGGGAGGGTCCAGGAAGAAATCAAAGGTGACCAAGACCTCACTGGACCCCATCACATTAATAGAGGGCAACTTTCATGATATCAGTGACACAGTAAGGGATGTCACCGCGAAGGCCCTGCAACAATTTGAACAGAAACAGTAGATCATCTTGGGGGTTATCTAGACAGGGTTGCAGGAGCTATAGACCCGCGCATCGCAGGCTAGTACAGTGTCTACCAACTTGGCTATCGGTACTTCAGAGGCTGTCGATATGCTACGCACGAAGGCTTCTAGTGCGATAGTGCTGTCAGATAGAGCACTGACCACAAAGAATGAGGCTGACAGGCCCATTGTTAGTGCCCTAAAGGGAGTAGGGTTGAACCTAGCAGCGCTCCCGCGTGAAGCACTCCGCCTCTTGCAGGATGGAGTAATTGCAGAACTGAGGGTTCGTGAACACCGCACCCTCTAGGTGACCAATGAAAAATGGATCAACAATGAGAATATGACCCTATAGATAAATGTTTCCATCGCTGCTGAGACCAAGGTGACCAATTAGAGCAAGCACATTATGCAGGTTGTCGTCCCAGAATTGGCCATTGCTAAGGAGGAGCTAGTCGAGGTACGCATCTGCACACTAGCCACAAGAGTGCACGACACTCATACAGAGATGGTGCGGGTTCAATTGGAGTTGAACCTACAAATTACAGAGTTACAGTTGAAGTCCCAGCCTTCAACTACATCAAAAGTCAAGAAGCTGTGGGTGACCGTTGTCATAGAAGTAGTAGTGGCGGTGGATAGTGCAGTAGCAGACTGCACGCAACTATTTGAGCAGTCATTTGAGGTCCTGACAAGCTTGATGGAGGATCCCAATGTATAGAGGCTAGAAAAGAAAGCACGTGAGCTACAACAACGCTCTGATGAGGTCAAGGGCATAGCGTGAATCGTCGCATTGACACAAAGACTAGCCAAGCTACAGGAGGCCAAGCAGCTGAAGGAACAGGTGGATGCAACGCTGTACAAGGAAGCAGTGCTGAAGGCAAGACTGAAGCCCTGGCTGGATGAGGCTTACGCAGTGACAGGATCTATTGAAGGCAAGCTTACGACTCTACAAGCGACACAGCAAAAGCTTCAGGTCGACAGCGCAGGAGCAGTAACCAAGTAGACAGTGGAAGACGCGAAGCAGGCGGCAGCTTGGTGCATGACTAAGGTTGCGGTCATATGGGTCGAGCTAGAAGGGCTTCACGCAAAGATCTCTGCACCTACCGAGTGACTTGAGGGTGAGTCATGATGTTTGTGTTGGGGGCCTGTTGGGAACGGGATCCCCCAAGGACAGTTTTGGGGCTAAAAGCCCATGTTTTGGTCAAATTTTGTAAGAAACTTGTAAA
The DNA here is from genome assembly GCA_031772625.1 of Pinus tabuliformis. Taxonomy (NCBI): domain Eukaryota; kingdom Viridiplantae; phylum Streptophyta; class Pinopsida; order Pinales; family Pinaceae; genus Pinus; species Pinus tabuliformis. Next base: position 726,850,075 of record CM062808.1, on the reverse strand, counting down.
GACTCCACATTTTGTGGTCGTGAAGCGTGAAGGTGTCATGAGTCATAAAAGGTTTTCCACCTTAGTTTTGTAAAGTAAAGTCAGCTGTAAGAGATCTACCCATGGTCTGCGGACCATGGGATTGTATAAAAAGAGCTAAGCTCTAAGTAGTTTTAGAGACACAAAAGATAAGAGAGTCCTAGCTCGAAAGTAAGAAGTCTAAGTTTCGGGTTGTAGCATAGGTAGAGGCTCTGCAACTGAGTGTGCAGAGGCCTAGGGTGGAAGTCCGCAGCTGAGTGCGCAGACCCATGCAGCTGTGTGCGTAGGGTGGATATAGTCTGTAATCACTTGGAAGACATCAATAAAGATAAGTGTTTTGTAATTTCTAGGTCTTGTTTCAATTAATGCATCTTGTAATTTCATGTATGAATGTCCTTTATAATGCTTATGTGATGCGCAAATGTATATAATTATGTTGGATAACTGAACACAATTAAGAATATCTGCTTATGTGGTGCTAACTGTGAATATCTAATAAGACAAGTAAGATTCTTAAGATAACTTGACAATCTGTTCAATACGTTGCCTTAGCAGTGCAAAAGTGCCTAGATCGAGGGTTAGGGCTGCGAGAAGGTCAATTGTACCCTTTCGCAAAGGTATTGAAGGATGGAATAGAGGGCTCGTCTGACAAGACCTAGAGTGAAGCGGCCTGCACGAAGGCAAGAATAGAAGGAATAAAACGACATCACAACCATCTCAGGGTGCGGAAACTTGGTTCCAGCATCCCCCCATACTTCTTTGGGTGAGACTTCAGTGTGCACTCCGCGGGCTAATGCCAAAAGGGCCAGTAGTGTAGGGATTTTTTTGGCTCATTAACACTGAATCTGGGTCAGGCCCCCTAAAGCCAACACTATGGACATGGGTTCTACTCTAGTTCTAGTTGAGACAAGTATCATGGTAATCATCTCTATCATCCTTATAGGATTAGTGATAGGGGCTATTTTCTTGATGAGTTCAAGAAATATAATCCACCTACATTTGATGGAGAATTGAAGAAACTAGAATATGCAGAGGCATGGTTTCTCGGAATGAAGAATTTATTCAAGTTGCATGATTACACCGAGAACATGAAGGCCACGATAGTTATTTTCAGACTCAAAGGGAAATCATACATCTGGCGGGAAGATGTGAAGCAGGTCAGAGGCATCATGACATAGGAGTTGAGTTGGAATGAGTTCAAAAATATTTTTAGAAAGAAGTACTTACCAGAGAGGTACTATGACAGTAAATCTAAGGAGTTATATGAGTTGAAGATGGGATGAATGACAAATGAGTACACAACTAAGTTCCTAGAGTTGTTGAGGTATGTACCGTATCTTAATGATCGGAAAGAAAAATTTCAAATATTTGTCATTGGATTACCATTATATTTCAAGGATCTAATTGAGTATGATGAGCCTCGTTCACTGGAAGAAGTCATTGGAAAATTGAAGCATTCTTATGAGCAATCAAAGCGTTAGACTGAATCTAAGAAAGGTTGTAAATGGAATGAGAATACTAAAGGTAAATGTCCACTGAAGTAAACAAGACCTTATGATTTAGGTGAGAAATAGAATGTTTTTCCTTACAAGAGGTTTAATGCAGTAGAAAATGGACACGGGTCACAACTTAGAGAGAAATAGAATAGAGGCGGTGGTAGGGGATAGTGTTAGTGTTGGATATATGGAAATCATCATCTCAAGAAGGTTTGTCTTTCTTATCAGGGTGGTAAGCCTCATATATATAGTGCACAAGAGGCACAGACACATGGGCATGTTGGGCAGAGCATTCTTCAGATCTATGCAACATTGGAAAACAAGAAAGCAAATTACCAGGCATCTATTATCGAGATGGATGGTAAGCTTTGTGATCAAGTGTTTCTATTTTTATTGACCCTAGATCTAATTATAGTTATGCTAACCCTGATCTGGTGGATAATTTTGGTGTGAGAAAATAAGTGCATGCAAAGTCTTGGTTAGTGCAATTGGCTACATGTACTAAGAAAAGAGTTCATCATTGGGTAAGAGCTTGTGCATTTGAGTTAAATGGTATGCATACATTAGCACATATGAATGTAATTCCATTGGGATCGTACAATATGCTACAAGGTATGGATTGGTTGTATCATCACATGACTAAGGTGGATTGTTATGAAAGGGTGATTGAGTGCTTGGATGACAATGGAGAACATAGAATATTGCAGGGTAAGTACAAGGATACATTAGTTAGAATGATTACAACTATGTAGGCGAAGTGTAGTCACAAGAAAGGATGTTTGTTATTTGCAGTTCACATCTCCAGTGATAACAGTAAGGATGTAGAGGATGAAGAAGACTTGAAGAGGTACCCAATATTGCGGTAGTTTCATGACGTGTTTCCGAAAAATATTTCAGCGCTGTCACCTCACAAGGAAGTGGAGTTTTCTATTGAGTTGGTACCAAGGTTAGCACTAGCATCAAAGGCACCTTGTAGGATGAGCACACTAGAGTTAGTGGAATTGAAGTTGCAGTTGAAGGAAATGATTGACAAGGGATACATAAGGTCAAGTGTGTTGCCTTGGGGTGCACCAGTGTTGTTTGTGAAGAAGAAGGATGGTACTCTCAAGTTGTACATTGACTACAGGAAGTTGAACAAGGTGATGATCAAGAATAAGTACCCCTTGCCAAGGATCGATGACTTATTTGACTAGTTGAAGGGAGCACTAGTGTTATTGAATATTGACTTGAGATCTAGATATCATCAAGTACGCATGAAAGAAGATGACATCTACAAGACTTCTTTTTGGGTCAGGTATGGGCATTATGAGTTTGTTTTGGTTCCTTTTGGTTTGTCTAATTCTCTAACTACTTTCATGTTCTTAATGAATAGTGTGTTGCATCCTTATCTAGAAAAGTTTGTGATTGTATTCATTGATGATATATTGATATATTCTAAGAATGAGGAAGAGCATGTCGAACAATTAGAAGCAGTGTTGAGATTTCTAAGAGATCATCAGTTGTATACCAAGCTTAGTAAGTGAAGTTTCTTTAAGACTGGAGTTCATTACTTGGGACATGTTGTTTCGAAGGAAGGCATAGCAGTGGATCTAGTAAAGATTAGAACTATCATGGAATGGGAAGATCCTAGGAATGTGGATGAGGTCAAATCATTCATGGCGTTAGAAGGTTACTACAAGAGGTTCATCAGGAACTTTTAATGGATTTCCTATCCTATTACATCATTGAAGAGGAAAGGAAATAAATTTGAATGGACAAAGGAATGTGTAGCAAGTTTTGAGAAGTTGAAGAAGTTTCTTACAAATGCTCCAGTTCTCAAGATCCGAGATCTAGATAAAGAGTTTTTGGTATGTGTAGATGCTTGCAATATAGGACTTGGTGGAGCCTTGAAATAAAAATAATTGACTTGATAATTTTGGTTCAAGGTTATGCAGCTCAAAACCGCAAAAGAAATATGGGACAAGATCGTTCTGAGCTATGAAGGAGATGAATAGGTAAAATGAGCAAAACTTCAAACCCTCAGAATTCAGTATGAAAATCTCAAAATGCACAATGATGGAAGTGTGGCTAACTATTTCCTTCGTATAGATGAGATTGTTAATTGTATGAAAAAATTGGGTGAAGAAATAAAAGAGGTTGTTTTGGTTGAAAAGGTTCTAAGATCTTTGTCTTCTAAGTTTGAATCAAAAGTTTCTGCAATAGAAGAAAAACAGAATCTACAGAGCCTTACCATGTCACAGCTGCACGGAATTCTAACTGCCTACGAAATGAGGAAAGGAGGACCATCAGACAGGAGAGAAGTTGCATTCAAGGCTTCAGGCAAAGGAGATTACTATGAGTCAGGACAATGTCAGAAGAAGAGGAAGAATCAAATTTTGTCAAAAACCCTCAACGGGGAATTGGAAGATTCAGACGTAAGCTGCCTTTCAAATTCTTTGCTTATGGAAGAGTCGGTCATTATGCTGCAAAATGTCCTCATAAAGATAAAATAGACAAAGGTAAGGAACCTGTTAGATGGAACAGAAAACAGAATGTAAATAAGAAGAGCTATTACACGCTTGAAGACAATGATGGATTATCAAATAGTGATGAAGATGAGCAAGGTAATGATAATATACTTTTGATGGATTTTGAAGATGATGATTTCTTGGATGCTATAAATGAAGAAGGTCTTTATGAAGAAATTTCTAAACTTAAAGTTTGTTTGGAGGAAAAGAATATGCTTATAGATACTATAACATTCCAACTTGCTGAAAAGGATAAACACAATGAAGAGTTAGAATGTGAAATTTTGGGACTTAGAAAAGAAATTGAGAAAACAAAAGCCCTTAATCTTAGATTTGCTAAAGGATCTGAAACTCTAGATGAGATTATCAAAGTACAACGTTCTCCTCTAATCAAGGCAGGTCTCGGATATTCCGAAGAAGCATCTCAAGCTCAGAAGCAAGCACAGAAGCCATCCACCTCCAAAAGTTATCTTGATGCAGCAAGGAGAGGTGAACAAGGTGACAATCAACAACAAAAGCATAATGCAGATCACCAGGTAAATCAGGGACAATTTGCTTCAAGAATGGTCGAAGATTATCAAGTAAATCGGGGGCAATCTACTTCAAGGGTGAACAGAAGTTTCAACAGACCACAGGTAAATCAATCTCAACTTGGCTCAAGAATGGATGGAAACTACAATCATATGGTTGGTAGATTTGATAATTGTAGGAATTTCTTCAATGGCCAATGTTTCACTTGTCATAACTTTGGTCATAAAGCTGCTCAATGTGTTGCCTACAAGACCATCATGACTAGGGAAGCTCAAAAACAAAGGATTATGATAGGAATCATCAAAAGAACCTACAATGACTTCTCTACTCTTGAAAATGAAATAGAATGTTCTATTTGCAACAACTTCGATCATGTAGAGTCTGAATGCAGGAGTAGGTTCCGGCAAACAACTCAGAACGAGCAAGCTTCATTGAACACCAAAACATGGAGAAAGAAAGAACCACAACCAGAAAGTTGTGGGATAGCCTTATATGCAGAAGGATAGGAAAATCAATGGTACATCGACAATGGATGTTCAAAACATATGACAGGTGATAAAGAAAAACTCCAATCATATAGTGCCTTAGAAAAGGAAAAGAAGGTCTCATTTGGAAATGACACCCCTACATCCATAAAAGGTAAAGGTTCTGTTCAGTTGAAAGAAAAGGTCAAAGCTGGAAATGTTATGTATGTTTATGGTTTAAAGCATAATCTATTGAGTGTCAGTCAGATGTGTGATTAAGGAACTGAGGTAATATTTCGATCAAATGGATGTAGTGTTCGTGATCTTGATAATGGAAAAACAGTGATCAAAGGCATAAGAACTCCAAAAAATTTATACATATTCAAAGAAGGACAACATCAATGCTATCTAAGCAAGAATTATGAACACTGGCTCTGGAACAGAAGATTGGGGAATCTTAGCTTCTCTCAGATAAGGAAAGCATGAAAATATCAGGCGGTTCATGAACTTCCTGACATCAGAATTCTAGACAATACAATATGCAAATCATGTCAGTTTGGTAAGCAAACCAGAACTAATTTCCCTGAGAAGGAAAGATTGGCTAGCAGGCCACTTGAACTTGTCCATACTGATATATGTGGTCCAACAAGGAAAAGGTCACCTAGAGGTGAAGAGTACTTCATATTGTTCATTGATGACTTTTCAAGGATGTGTTAGATAGGACTCATGAAGTATAAAGATGAAGCTTTCGAAAAGTTCAAATCATTCAAAGCCTTGGTTGAAAATGAATCAGATCGCAGAATCAAATGCCTCAGATCTAATCAAGGAGGAGAATTTACCTCAGATGAATTTTTCAATTTTTGTTAAGAACATGGCATAAGAATGGAATTTTCTGCTGCAAAGACACCTCAACAAAATGGAGTAGTGGAAAGGATGAACAGAAAGGTTCAAAAAATGGCTTGTGCTATGCTTGATGAATCTGGAACTCTCGTAACCTTTTGGGGGGAAGCCGCATTTGCTGCAGTAACTATTCTTAACAAGACAAATGTCAAGGTAAATGACACTCAGACTCCTCATGAACTTTGGTATGGTAAGACTCCCACAGTAAAATACTTCAAAATTTTTGGAAGCAAATGCTACATTAAAACGACTGATGAAAATCTTGGCAAGTTTGAACCTAGAGCAGATGAAGGAATTCTCCTTGGTTACTCTCCCCATAGCAAAGCATATAAGTGTTACAATAAAAGACTTGGAAAAATTATTGAAAGTGTTGATGAAGAAGGAAATACCTCTAGGCAGGAAAGATCTGAAGTTTTGGAAGATGATGAGGACTATCCCTCAACGTCAAATCAGATTCATGATGAAGAAGAAACCCATGAGGCACCAGAAGAACAAATAAGAATATAAGAAAAGACCCCATCTAGATACGTTCAGAAGAATCATCCAGAATCTCAAATTTTGGGGCAGAAAGAGGTAGGTGTACAAACAAGGAGAACCATTTCAAAAGCTTCAAGCTATCTAGCATTGCTCTCCTCCACTGAACCACAAAATGTAAGAGAGGAATGCAAAAATGAATGCTGTTTCAAGGCAATGGATGAAAAACTTGAGTAGATTGAAAAGAATAACACTTGGGAGTTGGTTCCTAGACCAAAAGATAAGAATGTCATAGGGACAAAATGGATATTCAAAAACAAGTTGAATGAAAATGGCGAAGTTATTAGAAACAAAGCCAGACTTTTTTGTAAAGGATATGCTCAACAAGAAGGAATTGACTTTGAAGAAATTTTTTCTCCCGTTGCTAGACTTGAGGCCATCAGAATGTTCCTTGCTCTCTCTAGTTTTCAGAAGTTCAAAATATTTCAGATGGTCGTGAAATCTGCTTTTCTAAATGGAGACTTAGATGAAGAAGTGTATATTGAGCAACCAGATGGGTTTATCCTTGGAAATGATCCAAAGCTTGTATGCAGACTCAAAAAGGCTCTCTATGGCCCTAAACAGGCTCCAAGGGCTTGGTATTATCGCTTGGATAAATACCTCCTTCAACAAGGTTTTATAAAAGGATCAACTGATAGTTATCTTTATATAAAAATTGGCAATGATAAGTTGCTAATACTTGTTGTGTATGTTGATGATATCATCTTTGGTAGCAACGAAGAAGACATGAGTCAAAATTTTGCCTTAGTAATGCAAAAAGAGTTTGAAATGTCTATGCTTGGTGAGCTCACATATTTTCTTGGTTTACAAGCCCAACAAAACAAAGATGGCATCTTTCTTTCACAAACCAAGTATCTCAAGCAGATCTTGAAGAAATATGGGATGGAGGATTCGAAACCAGTATGTACCCCTATGGTGACAGGATGCAGCCTCAGCGCAAATGATGAATCGGCAACAGTACATCAACTAACGTATAGATCCATGATTGGTAGTCTACTCTATCTAACAGGTACCCGACCAGACAATATGCATGCAGTGGGAATAGTTGGAAGGTTTCAGGCAAATCCAAAGGAAACTCATCTTCAGGCAGTTAAGAGAATTTTCAAGTATCTTCAAGGAACTCAAAACTATGGTTCATGGTATCCTAGAGATACAGATCTCACACTTCATGCATATACAGATGCAGATTGGGCAGCAAGCGTGGATGAAAGAAAAAGCACTAGTGGTGGTGCATTCTTCATGGGTCCTAGATTTGTATCTTGGTTCAGCAAGAAACAAAGTTCTATCACTTTATCTACAACTGAAGCAGAATATGTAGCTGCTGCATCTTGTTGCACACAACTCCTTTAGATGATGCAAACATTGCAAGATCTTCAAATCACTTGTACTCCACCTATCTCCATTTTTTTTTATAATACAAGTGTTATCAGTATCTCAAAGAATCCTGTCATGCATTCAAAGACTAAGCACATACCGATCAAGTATCATTTTCTCCAGGAACAAGTGCTTGAACAAAAGGTCAAGTTGGAGTATGTTCCCTCTAAGGAACAGGTTGTTGATATACTCACCAAACCACTGCCCAGGGAAACATTTGAATATCTCAGACAGAATCTGGGAGTAGTTGATGCATCATCTTGCTGTTGAAACCTGTCTGTTTCAGATAAATGTGGTTGTACGCGAGTTGCATGAGGAGGATCCGTGTACATACGTCGATTTATGCAGATACAGTCGCATATATGGTGGTTTGAAGGAAATCAGTGGGGACAGACTCTCGTTGAAGAGAGTTTGATATGGGTCTGACAGAGACCATCTGGCACAGGTTCAGGGGGAGCAGATAAACTTCTAATAATGCATTGTTGTCATTACATTAGAAGCTCTTGGTTCGAGTACATAAGTTGTTTTTGGTTCAGGTGGATCAGCTACAGAAGGAGAACAGAAGGAGAACATGGTTGCTGATCTGGATAGTGCTGTTGATATTAGTCATTGGTGACTTTGATAGTCTTGCTCTAGATATTTTGTCTCTATGTCATGTATATCTTTTATTATTATCAAGGTCATGTAACGGCCTAGTTTGGTTTCCCCACTATGCCTGGGATGAATGATGTAATGTACTTGGTTATCATATGTAAATTTTTGATGTATTCTCACTTGGTTGGGTGGATGATCCCACTTGGTTGGGTGATAGATGTATGTATAGAGTCTTTGATGATAGTGTTATAGACATTTTTGTGCCTAACAGCATGAAGCATGAAATGTCAATAATCTAAGGGATTCAAAGTCCCTAAACATGTTGTTCCTACCCCTAGAGGAACAAGGTCAGCAAACCACAACACTTCAGATCAGTTCTCCACCTGAAAACACTCAAAAACAAGCAATTTCAGGATCATGTCAACTGCTCCACTGAGCATCTGCGCTGAATGTCAACTGCTCCACTCTGTACCTGCGCTGAATGTCAAATCTAATGAAGGCTACCTGTGCTGGGCGAGATTGGCCAAGTGGCACAGTCATTCTGCAAGGTGTCAGGTGACCAGGAAGCTTCCAAAATGACACTTGGATCAGCAAATTCGCCCTATGATGAGTAAGAGGTCCTTAAACTCCAAGTGGAAGCTAGGATCTCCAAGTGGACTCAAGAACTGGAGTATAACTGAAGAGGGAGAGGACACAAGTCAGCTTCATGTCAGTCTCAAGCTGAATCATCCTTTCTCCAAATATCCTATATATAGAGCTCTCTCATGAGGTCTAAAGAGGCTGGAATTTTGTGAATGTAAGGAAGTGCTGTTGGTTTGTGTATAGAACTATTGGGTGATTGCTTTGAAGGAGGTGAAGAGGAGATTTCTTTCTGCTGGGAAGTGTTGCTGGATTGGGCCTCTTATGGTTGTAACACTCTCAGAACTTTACTTCTTCCATTAATAAAGCATTTGAGGTTCTTCTATATGCATGTATCTTAATGGTGTATTGATGCTTGTATATTTGATTTGTTCTAATCCTTGAATCAGTTATGGATGTATGCTTCTTGTAGTTTCCCTTTCTTGTGCTTTTGCAGGATCTTTGTGTAGCTGGGCCAGTGAAAGAGCAAGGAGCTGGGAGCAAGCAGCAAAGAGGGAAGATTGGATCAATCATTAGCGGGAGATAACGGTTAGTGGATCTCTTCTTCCTCTCTCTTACATCTCATAAAGAAGTAATCTTGAATAGCTTTGTATTTAGTTGTTGCTGAGGTACTATCACCCTTAGAGTGGGATAGGGTCATTCCGTATTGGATACTTTTCCCTACAACAAATTGGCGACTCCGCTGGGGAATCATATCTTGTTGGTTGTTTGTGTTTTTTGCTATTCATTTCATAAACAAAGGGAGTACCGAATCGAACTGTGTTTGAGTCATTCAAATACAAAGTAGAGGGCAGCTACTCTAGCTCAGTTTCTGGGCAAGTTTATGATTTGAAGAGCTGATCCACAAGGACTCTAATAAGCTCTTAGTGATAGCTTTTCATCCTCCTTGTCATCCCTTAGTGTGTCCTTGACTGATAGCTTCTGATTTGAGCAAAAACTGTGAATTTTTGAGCAATCTGTGACCCGGAAACTGTGAAAAACGCAAGTCTCGTTCTTCAGTGCAGGCTGTACAAAGGCAGTCTGCATTTCAGCGCAGGTAGTCCCTTCGGGAATTGCGCTGAATGTCAATCTGACAGTCCTTTACCTGCGCTGAACTAGTGGTACACTGTGCTACTGGGGTTTCCTGCTGTTTCTTGCCTTGTTTTCACTCTTGTTTTTTGCTGTTTGTTACCAGTCAGTGGGCCTATCTGAAACCAACTTTCCTTGTCATTATTCCGCCTCAGTTGTATAAAGAAACTGTGTTTTTTCTTTGTGTATTTCTTGTACATTTACAGTTTCCCATAACGAAAGTGAACTAGTCTTGCTGTGACCTCTTAGATCTAGACTTGTGATAAAGTGTCGTTTTGATCTTAAGAGTTAGTTTGATTGTTGTTCATAGCTGATTGAGCTTTTGCTTTCGTCATATGGTTTGAGTTTATATATTTCTAGTGTCGAAACAAGTAAATCTTAAGGTGTCTTTTGATTTTGGACAAGCTTGTTTGCTTTCACTTGAAATTGAATTCAAAATTATACAACAGCTTTCTTTTTGCATTTCACCAACATTAAGAAAGAGAAAAGAAATACTTGCATTGTGCATGTGCATTATGACAACTTGCATGTTGATTTAGGAAAATGCATTAGTGTGTGCTCTATGATCTGTGTGAAAAGGTGTTATCTTTCTTTTCCCTCAGTAGTTAAGGTTTTCAAAGTTGAAAGATTGAAAAGCTTGCTTATCATCTTAGACTGCATTTAGGAGTGTTACTATACATCTCGTGGTGATCCATAAAGGCAAACTGCTAAACAAGATCAACCTTAAAATAAATTGAATTTACATAACAACGCATTGAAACATAACGCAAACATCTAGAGGTCTAAGCTAGAGACGTGTTCCGGCGTCGTTAAACGTGATATCTTAGCGTTGAGTGGTTGGGTGATTCCTCCACGGTGAAGCGATAAGTATCAATACGGACTTGTGCTCCCACGTACCGTCGCGTATATATTGGGAGACCCCTATAGGAATAAAGCCTTTATCCAATAGGAAACCGTGTCGGCCGCCCTACTGATCGCAATGCAGTGAACACAACATTCACGAAGATCGACCACTCGTACCGTAAAACGTATTCTGTGGTTTTGCGAAAAGTTTGGCACACCCTCTGCCTAGAACTCCAGAGCAGTTTCTTTTGGCCTTTTTCAAACTCTATAACTGAAAAAGTCCATCCGAGCATTTGTCACTTCGGGCTCGTTAAAACATCGAAGGAGACTAGAGTCATCTTTAGCTTTTTCTCGACTCTTAAAAAGTGAAAAAGCAAGTTGTGTCTAAGCGTCGTTATAAAATTTATTTTAAACGGAACATAATCACCTCCTATTCCCGCGTTGATCTTAAGTTGAGAACATGGAACGCCCCAACCAAGGAACTCCACATGATGGAAATCCTAGTCCATTCTCCTCTTGGGGAGAAGTCGGTGCGCCCCACATGGCCACATTGTCGCTTCCAGGACTGACGATTGGCCTGCCTATTTGGCTATTCTCAACTAATGTAGTTCAGACCACCATGGTTCCTGAGCAGTCGAGTCAACAGTTAGATCAGTCTAGAACTGCCCACCAGCCTTCTACTTCTTATAACTCTTCCTCTAATCCTCCATCTTCGCAAGGTGGGGCTGGCAAAAGCCAAGCTCCCATGGAGAAGAAGGAAAAGAAGAAGAAAGAGAAGAAGAAGAAGGAGCCTAAGGCGACTGGGGGCAAGCAAAAGACATCCGACAAAAACCCACACACAGCACAGACCGGGCCTAAATCGCCATGTGTCATATGTAGAGGAGACCACTTCCATAGAGATTGTCCCTGTATTCCCCGGATACTAAGGGACTGGTCACCTCGTTTGCACAATTCGGGAGCATCAACCTCTGATAACCATGTTGATTGCGTACCGTCAACCAGCGAAAGTGAAGGTTCAAGACAAAGAGGGGGAGTAAGATCCCCCTGCAGACTGTGTGAAGGCGGTCACGCCATCCACCATTGTCCCTTCTTAGACGAAGCAAAGAGAGTTTTGGAAGATCGTCCGGTTTCACCGGTAATACTTCCTCCTGGATACAAAAAACTCGTGCCAAGTCCTTCGTTGGTTGAAAATACAGCTGGCCCGCTCAAGTGGTCAGCTGAAGCGTCAGTCATTGAAAATGAACCTACTGAATCCAGACCAGACGAAAGTCTAAAGGTCGATACGGCAGTTGACCCGGTTCTTCCTTCAGAGGTTTCATCCTCAAATGACACCGTCACTGAAGATTCATCTTCAAGTGACACCCTCACTGAAGAGAAAAAGGATGACACCATCCAGATTCTTTTCATCAACACAGATTCTGATGAGCATCAGGGCAATGCGCCCATTCCTTTATCGCAGGAAGGAACATCGTCAGGATCGTATCCGGCCGTGTATTCGGTCCCACCACCAAGCAACCTGGTTGTATCCTTTGATTGGAACCAACTAGGCAGACCCCAGTTACCAGCCAGTATACCATTCAGAATCATAGTCCAAATCTACAGAATGGTAATGGCTAGAACTATCATTGATGAAGGGGCATCTGTGAGTATCCTTTCCTCTATTGCTTGGAAAGCACTGGGTTCCCCAGAGCTTTTGCCTGAGATAAGAAATCTCTCGGGTTTTGATAAAGGAACCAGTCGACCGTTAGGGATCCTCCCCAATGTGCCTGTTACATTGAAAGGGAAGACCGTTCAAATGAACGTGATGGTCGTTCAAGGACCCTTGGATTATAACCTACTCCTTGGACGAGACTATATATATTGCATGGGAGCTATAGTCTCCTCACTCTTTAGAGTAATGTGTTTTCCACACGAAGGAAGAATGGTCAAGCTCGTAGACCAACTTTCATTTCCGGAATCACGCATCGCAAATAGTCAAATACCAACCCTCAATGGTCTTTTCACCCGAGAAATGTCTCCACCCCCAGTCCTCCTTCCCGATGAATGCGAGTGATTCGGAAAGATGGAACTGGAACCCAGGGGGCATGCATCCTGGTCTGCTTTGGGCAGAAGAGACCTTGGGTATAGGGTAGAATTTCCGCGAAAGAATATGACTAGTCCGTACCCCGTCCGTGGATGGAAGAGGGGTTGTTCTGGAACAAGATTCTTTTGTCAAGGTTACTTGTTTGACAAAGGTCATTCATCTTTGTCTAAAAAGTAGGCTCTGCCAAAGAAGGGGATCCATTTGCGGCAGCAAGTAGTAACCATCTTTGGGTAAGAGGCAAGCCTCACCCATTAAAACAAATGTTTTGAAGGATAAGTAGGGGCAGCCTCCAAAGAAAGAGATTCTATTGCTGCAACAAATTGTAACCATCTTTGTGTAACCTAATGATAGACATCGCCGAAGAAAGAGTTTCATTTGCGACAGCAAATAAAACCATTCTTCAGGTAACCAGAAAGAGGCAAGCCTCACCCATCAAAACAAATGTTTTGAAGGATAAGTAGGGGCAGCCTTGAAATTGTACCTTATACCTGGGGGCATGCAAACCTTTTTGAGTGTAAGCAAAGAGCGGTCATTGATCGTTTCCTAACTTACATAAAAAAAGGATGGGGGGCAAAGGTCAAAATTTGCCAAAGAGCATAGCTTATGTGAGGTGCAAGCTCTATAAAAATTGGAATCTTGCAGGAGACATTTCTTACCTTATGACTGGTATATCGAGCAGTTTTAGCATAAAGTTCATGCTCGTTAAAAAATAAACGCAAGATCCGAGCAGTTTTAACGCGGTCTTTATGCTCGTTAAAAAATAAATAAAAGCATGAGCAAGAGTTTCCTCCAGAGTTCAAGCTCATTAAAAAATGAACCTATCCCGGTAAATAACCTTTGTGATCGTAATTTTATCAGCCATAAAAGCCTTGGTCGTGTTTGCCCACCACCTCCACCGTCATTTGGCCGATCGTTCACCCCCATACGATTGTTTACCCATTTTGAGGAACAGCTGCGAAGAGTGATTTCACCTAGCCATCCTTGTGACACTGCCGTGATTGGAAAATTCCAACCTGTACCTGGAATCAGTTGCTATCCCTGTTTATCACTCGTTCCTCAAAAGACGAGTCTTCTTTGAGCTCTTTTCATCTGACTCGTAAAATATGAAAAGTTTGCCGAGTTTTGGCCTTCCAGCTCGTTAAAGTGACCGGAAGAGCTATCCCTCCTCTAGATTTTAATCTTTTTGGACCTGAGGGATTATTGCACAAAAAGATCGAGCGCTTGTTTGGATCGGCTCGTTAAAAGTACCGAACACTCATCCCTTCTGTATTGTTTTATACTTTTTCGGACTTAAGGGATTAGATGACGAAAAAGGAATTTTGGAGTTAACTTTCTGTACCTTTTCAGACTCTCTAAAAATTGAAAAGGACCGAGTTTTCCTTGTCGTTAGACTCGTTAAAATGATTAAATAGCGACAAACTTGTCTTTAGACGAGAACGAGTTTCCCTATCGCTAGGCTCGTTAAAACATAGCGATGGGCTTGCCCGAAGGGCAGGTTATAGAACAAGCATATGTTATCCTCCTCAAGCTTGACAAAAATAAAGAGGTACTGGTCAGAAATGACTGGGGAAAAATTGGGAGAACCTCAAAGCTTTAATGGTAGCAAGTCGCTCTTGAACATGACACTTTTCCTCCGTACCACATCGGGTTGGGTTGTTCACCGGTCTCATCACCATGGTCCTCGCCAAACCATCCACATTTGGGGTAATGCTACCGATCCATCGCATCAGTGTCGTTATATGTTCAAGAGATGTCGTTCAGAAAGAGTCAACCGTGTCCCATCCACTGCCATACATTATCCTTCATCCATTCATGGTCGCCACCCTGAGTCATATGTCACAGTTTGTTTTCACCTCCACTAAAATCATTAGCTCCGTTCCGTGTCATTGACGTGGGATTCATTAAGGCCCTCCTTTGACGGATCGCTTCTTGTCGACTTCAGCTCATTATCCAAGAAGTTGATCTAGGAACAACCCCTTCAGTACTTTGAAGCTTGCATGCCTCAATGGCAAGTTTCTCACTTCCGGCGACAGGTATACATCAATGACCTTCGACCAGAAGATTTTGCGTGGTGTTCGACGCCAAGTCCTTTATTCACACCACGTGAATTGTACTGCAGTACCTTGAGGGTCATTGTCATTATTGGTGATTCCTCTCGCGCTTGTTAACGGTTTACATTATTGACCGGTAATCAAGCGATGTCTTTCCATGTTCGACTTCAGTGCAATTCTCACATGGATCGACTTGTACTTAGAGTGAAGATCGAACGAGTTTGAAGACCCCGGATCTAGTTTCATCCATCCGGGCTGCGATATACATTCAGGACATAAAGACATTTGTTATGTACATCATTGCAGCAGATGATCATCCTACTCAAAGGATGATAATTTTAGCAGAGAATTATCAGTCTACCATCAGACGATCGTCTGTTCTATGTACCAAAATGTATTTATAAAGCTGAGCATGGGAATGCCCGCCTCAGCTAGATCATGAAAACAAGATGAAAAATAATGTATTGTATTGTATTTTATTACAGGACACCTCTCAGCGATTGAATGAACTTCGGATCCTCTGGATAAAGCATTTCACCCGATAAACGACCTCATACTTTAGGGGGCAACTGTTATAGACATTTTTGTGCCTAACAGCATGAAGCATGAAATGTCAATAATCTAAGGGATCCAAAGTCCCTAAACATGTTGTTCCTACCCCTAGAGGAACAAGGTCAGCAAACCACAGCACTTCAGATCAGTTCTCCACCTGAAAACACTAAAAAACAAGCAATTTCAGGATCATGTCAACTGCTCCACTGAGCATCTGCGCTGAATGTCAACTGCTCCACTCTGTACCTGCGCTGAATGTCAAATCTAATGAAGGCTACCTGCGCTGGGCGAGATTGGCCAAGTGGCACAGTCATTCTGCAAGGTGTCAGGTGCCCAGGAAGCTTCCAAAATGACACTTGGATCAGCAAATTCGCCCTATGATGAGTAAGAGGTCCTTAAACTCCAAGTGGAAGCTAGGATCTCCAAGTGGACTCAAGAACTGGAGTATAACTGAAGAGGGAGAGGACACAAGTCAGCTTCATGTCAGTCTCAAGCTGACTCATCCTTTCTCCAAATATCCTATATATAGAGCTCTCTCATGAGGTCTAAAGAGGCTGGAATTTTGTGAATGTAAGGAAGTGCTGTTGGTTTGTGTATAGAACTATTGGGTGATTGCTTTGAAGGAGGTGAAGAGGAGATTTCTTTCTGCTGGGAAGTGTTGCTGGATTGGGCCTCTTATGGTTGTAACACTCTCAGAACTTTACTTCTTCCATTAATAAAGCATTTGAGGTTCTTCTATATGCATGTATCTTAATGGTGTATTGATGCTTGTATATTTGATTTGTTCTAATCCTTGAATCAGTTATGGATGTATGCTTCTTGTAGTTTCCCTTTCTTGTGCTTTTGCAGGATCTTTGTGTAGCTGGGCCAGTGAAAGAGCAAGGAGCTGGGAGCAAGCAGCAAAGAGGGAAGATTGGATCAATCATTAGCGGGAGATAACGGTTAGTGGATCTCTTCTTCCTCTCTCTTACATCTCATAAAGAAGTAATCTTGAATAGCTTTGTATTCAGTTGTTGCTGAGGTACTATCACCCTTCGAGTGGGATAGGGTCATTCCGTATTGGATACTTTTCCCTACAACAGATAGGAAGGTCAATTATGATGTATGAGTCATGGTTCTTCTTGAAGAACATCTTTTTGCAGATCTTGCCTACAGTTAGGGGGAGCATAGCCAGCACAGCAGAGCAGAGAATTTAGCATGTACTTAGGTGGAGCATAACCCTTTGCCCTTGATGACAAAGGGGGAGAATGACTTTGAGGATCTTGGGGTTGCCATCAAGTCCAAAGGGGGAGATTGTTGGCATTATGACACAGGTTTGGCACTATGGCACAGGTGTTGTCCTTGATGGCAACTCACTCTGGTGCCAGATCTCAATTCAGGCTCTCAGAATGAAGGAAAAATATATACCCGGGTTCATTGTGACCAAGCTGCGTATACACACAGGTTAGACGTTCAAAAGACACGTATGCGTATACATGCACTTTCACGCAAGGAAAAGCGCGTACATGTGGGAGAACTTATGTTTGGTCCATGGTATTTAATCCTTGGTATTTGAACCTATGGTTTTGGACCATGGTATCTCATTTGAAGTGTTGATCCCAAGTATTGGGTCCATGGTATTGATTTGTTATGGTTTTGGACCATGGCATTATGAAAGGCATAAGACTATAAAAGAGGAAGGAGATCATTAGGAAAGGTCACGATCTGAATTATTGAATATCTGATAAAGTGCTAGATCTGGAATACTGGTGATTGAGGTTAAGGTGCAGAGATGGATTTGAACGAAGGAGGAACCTAAGTGCAAAGAAAAGGATAAGTTCTATTGATGGGTCAAAATCTTAAGGCTTGAGTAATAGTATCTTTGTATGATTTTTATTTGTTATATGTGGCGCAAAAATCTGATAATATGGGTTAACTAATGTCTGAATATTTGAAGGAGTGAATTATAATTATAGATCTGCATGTAGGTTCAGTGAAGCGAAGGCGCGTATACACGCTGTTTCTGTAAGTAAAAAGTGCATATACGCATGTTGGTCTTAACACAGAAGCGTATGCACGCATGTTTCTGAATATTGAAGTAGCATACGTCTCTTAAATTATGTTCTAGCTGCTTCTGTTGATTACTGCAGTGATCTGGGTTCAGAATTGGTGTATGGTTACTGTTACTGTGTTCTGGGTACAGCTGTCAGAGAAGTGTCTATTTGATTCAGTTTTAATTGGTGAAAAGGAGATTATTTGATGCAGAAATTCTTGATGTTTGATTAATGTTATTCATGGATCCAGTCTGAAAATTTATGAAATGTGGTCCCTGGAAGAAAGAGAAGGTTGTAGCCTTCTGTAGGTCAGCACCTACGTACTAGTACCTCAACTAGTACAAGAGCTAAGGGGGTTGTAGCTCCCTTCCAAGAGAGGCTAGAAAATGAGAGAAGGTTGTAGCCTTCTGCAGGTTGAAGCCTGCGTACTGGTATAAGTCTGCACCACTATAGAAACATTGTAAATAGAAGTTTCTAATTAAAAGAAGATAGAGACGAATTGCTGCAGGTGGTTTTCACCCACATTGGGTTTCCACCTTATATCTTGTGTTCTTGTGTGTGATTGTCTTCTGCTCTGTTTTACTGTTCCTGGTTATTGTTTATATGATTCTGATGCACATATT
This sequence comes from Pinus tabuliformis, assembly GCA_031772625.1. Lineage (NCBI taxonomy): Eukaryota > Viridiplantae > Streptophyta > Pinopsida > Pinales > Pinaceae > Pinus > Pinus tabuliformis. The sequence goes on along the minus strand of CM062808.1, from coordinate 726,831,765 downwards.
AATGATCAACATCTGTAGAATAAATTAAATTATAAGTCTACATGGTATACGCTGGTTTCCTTATCTGTAGTTGCGTATATACGCGGTTTTCTCTAACTGAAGTAGCGTATATGATCTAGATGTGAACTAAAAATAATTGACTTGATAATACTGATTCACCCCCCCTCAATATTATTTCCAACAATTGGTATCAGAGCAGGTCCTTGAGGAGAAGCTTGATCGCTTGAAGGAAGATCTATCATCATGAGCAACTACGATAGAGAAGCATCGATCAGGTCACCAATTTTTGATGGGACCAACTTTGTGTATTGGAAGGTAAGAATTACAACCTATCCTCAATCTCTTGGTACAGAAGTCTGGGATATCATAGATACAGGGTACACATTTCCATCAACAACTCCTACAGATCCGGCTGGTAAGAAGCAGTATGAAACAAATGCAAAAGCTGTCAATACTCTATTAGGGAGTCTATCTCAAATAGAATTTGTCAAGGTTATGCAGCTCAAAACCGCAAAAGAAATATGGGACAAGATCGTTCTGAGCTATGAAGGAGATGAACAGGTAAAACGAGCAAAACTTCAAACCCTCAGATTTCAGTATGAAAATCTCAAAATGCACAACGATGAAAGTGTGGCTAACTATTTCCTTCATATAGATGAGATTGTTAATTGTATGAAAAACTTGGGTGAAGAAATAAAAGAGGTTGTTTTGGTTGGAAAGGTTGTAAGATCTTTGTCTTCTAAGTTTGAATCAAAAGTTTCTGCAGTAGAAGAAAAATAGAATCTACAGAGCCTTACCATGTCACAGCTCCACGGAATTCTAACTACCTACGAAATGAGGAAAGGAGGACCATCAGACATGAGAGAAGCTGCATTCAAGGCTTCAGGAAAAGGAGATTACTATGAGTCAGGAAATATGTCAGAAGAAGAGGAAGAAACAAATTTTGTCAAAAAACTTCAACAGGGAACTGGAAGATTCAGAGGTAAGTTGGCTTTCAAATGCTTTGCTTGTGGAAGAGTCGGTCATTATGCTGCAAAATGTCCTCATAAAGATAAAATAGACAAAGGTAAGGAACCTATTAGATGGAATAGAAAAAAGAATGTAAATAAGAAGAGCTATTACACGCTTGAAGACAGTGATGGATTATCAAATAGTGATAAAGATGAGCAACGTAATGATAATAGACTTTTGATGGATTTTGAAGATGATGATTTCTTGGATGCTATAAATGAATAAGGTCTTTATGAAGAAATTTCTAAACTTAAAGTTTGTTTGGAGGAAAAGAATATGATTATAGATACTATAACATTCCAACTTGCTGAAAAGGATAAACACAATGAAGAGTTAGAACGTGAAATTGTGGGACTTAGAAAAGAAATTGAGAAAACAAAAGCCCTTAATCTCAGATTTGCTAAAGGATCTGAAACTCTAGATGAGATTATCAAAGTACAGCGTTCTCCTCTAATCAAGACAGGTCTCGGATATTCCGAAGAAACATCTCAAGCTCAGAAGCAAGCGTAGAAGCCATCCACCTCCAAAAGTTATCTTGATGCAGCAAGGGGAGGTGAACAAGGTGACAATCGACAACAAAAGCATAATGCAAATCACTAGGTAAATCAGGGACAATTTGCTTCAAGAATGGTCAAAGATTATCAAGTAAATCGGGGGCAAACTACTTCAAGGGTGAACAGAAGTTTCAACAGACCACAGGTAAATCATTCTCAACTTGGCTCAAGAATGGATGGAAACTACAATCATATGGTTGGTAGATTTGATAATCGCAGGAATTTCTTCAATGGCCAATGTTTCACTTGTCATAACTTTGGTCATAAAGCTGCTCAATGTGTTGCCTACAAGACCATCATGACTAGGGAAGCTCAAAAACAAAGGAGTATGACAGGAATAATGAAAAGAACCTACAATGACTTCTTTGCTCTTGAAAATGAAATAGAGTGTTCTATTTGCAACAACTTCGGTCATGTAGAGTCTGAATGCAGGAGTAGGTTCCGGCAAACAACTCAGAACGAGCAAGCTTCATTGAACACCAAAACATGGAGAAAGAAAGAACCACAACCAGAAAGTTGTGGGATAGCCTTATATGCAGAAGGACAGGAAAATCAATGGTACATCGACAGTGGATGTTCAAAACATATGACAGGTGATAAAGAAAAACTCCAATCATATAGTGCCTTAGAAAAGGAAGAGAAGGTCTCATTTGGAAATGACACCCCTACGTTCATAAAAGGTAAAGGTTCTGTTCAATTGAAAGAAAAGGTCAAAGCTGGAAATGTTATGTATGTTGATGGTTTAAAGCATAATCTATTGAGTGTCAGTCAGATGTGCGATCAAGGAACTGAGGTAATATTTCGATCAAATGGATGTACTGTTCGTGATCTTGATACAGGAAAAACAGTGATCAAAGGCATAAGAACTCCAAAAAATTTATACATATTCAAAGAGGGACAACATCAATGCTATCTAAGCAAGAATGATGAAAACTAGCTATGGCACAGAAGATTGGGGCATCTTAGCTTCTCTCAGATAAGGAAAGCATGCAAATATTAGCCGGTTCATGATCTTCCTGACATCATAATTCCAGACAATACAATATGCAAATCATGTCAGTTTGGTAAGCAAACCAGAACTAGTTTCCCTGAGAAGGAAGGATTGGCTAGCAGGCCACTTGAACTTGTCCATACTGTATATGTGGTCCAAATAGGAAAAGGTCACCTCGAGGTGAAGAGTACCTCATATTGTTCGTTGACGACTTTTCAAGGATGTGTTGGATAGGACTCATGAAGTATAAAGATGAAGCTTTCGAAAAGTTCAAATCATTCAAAGCCTTGGTTGAAAACGAATTAGATCGCAGAATCAAATGCCTCAGATCTGATCGAGGAGGAGAATTTACCTCAGATGAATTTTTTGATTTTTGTGAAGAACATGGCATAAGAAGGGATTTTTCTGCTGCAAGGACACCTCAACAAAATGGAGTAGTGGAAAGGATGAATAGAACGGTTCAAAAAATGGCTCGTGCTATGCTTGATGAATCTGGAACTCCCGCAGCCTTCTGGGGTGAAGCCACATTTGCTGCAGTAACTATTCTTAACAAGACAAATGTCTGGGTAAACGACACTCAAACTCCTCATTAACTTTGGTATGATAAGACTCCCACGGTAAAATACTTCAAAATTTTTGGAAGCAAATGCTACATTAAAAGGAATGATGAAAATCTTGGCAAGTTTGAACCTAGAGTAGATGAAGGCATTCTCCTTGGTTACTCTCCCCATATCAAAGCATATAAGTGTTACAATAAAAGACTTGGAAAAATTATTGAAAGTATTGATGAAGAAGGAAATACCTCTAGGCAGGAAAGATCTAAAGTTTTGGAAGATGATGAGGACTATCCCTCAACGTCAAATCAGATTCATGATGAAGAAGAAACCCATGAGGCACCAGAAGAACAAATAAGAATAGAAGAAAAGACTCCATCCAGATACGTTCAGAAGAATCATCCAGAATCTCAAATTTTGGGGCAGAAAGAGGCAGGTGTACAAACAAGGAGAACCATTTCAGAAGCTTCAAGCCATCTAGCATTTCTCTCCTCCACCGAACCACAAAATGTAAGAGAGGCATGCAAAGATGAATGCTTGGTCAAGGCAATGGATGAATAAATTGAGTAGATTGAAAAGAATAACACTTTGGAGTTGGTTCCTAGAACAAAATATAAGAATGTCATAGGGACAAAACGGATATTCAAAAACAAGTTGAATGAAAATAGGGAAGTTATTAGAAACAAAGCCAGACTTGTTCGTAAAGGATATGCTCAACAAGAAGGAATCGACTTTGAAGAAACATTTGGTCCCGTTGCTAGACTTGAGGCCATCAGAGAGTTCCTTGCTCTCTCTAGTTTTCAGAAGTTTAAAATATTTCAGATGGACGTGAAATCTGCTTTTCTAAATGGAGACTTGGATGAAGAAGTGTATATTGAGCAACCAGATGGGTTTATCCTTGGAAATGATCCAAAGCTTGTATGCAGACTCAAAAAGGCTCTCTATGGCCTTAAACAGGCTCCAAGGGCTTGGTATTATCGCTTGGATAAATACCTGCGTCAACAAGGTTTTATAAAAGGATCAACTGATAGTAATCTTTATATAAAAATTGACAATGATAAATTGCTAATACTTGTTGTGTATGTTGATGATATCATCTTTGGTAGCAATGAAGAAGACATGAGTCAAAATTTTGCCTTAGTAATGCAGAAAGAGTTTGAAATGTCTATGCTTGGTGAGCTCACATATTTTCTTGGTTTACAAGTCTAACAAAACAAAGATGGCATATTTCTTTCACAAACCAAGTACCTCAAGCAGATCTTGAAGAAATATGGGATGGAGGATTCAAAACCAGTATGTACCCCTATGGTGACAGGATGCAGCCTCAGCGCAAATGATGAATCGGCAGCAGTACATCAACCAACGTATAGATCCATGATTGGTAGTCTACTCTATCTAACAGGTACCCGACCAGACATTATGCATGCAGTGGGAATAGTTGGAAGGTTTCAGGCAAATCCAAGGGAAACTCATCTTCAGGCAGTTAAGAGAATTTTCAAGTATCTTCAAGGAACTGAAAACTATGGCTTATAGTATCCTAGAGATAGAGATCTCACACTTCATGCATATACAGATGCGGATTGGGCAGGAAGTGTGGATGACAGAAAAAGCACTAGTGGTGGTGCATTCTTCATGGGTCCTAGATTAGTATCTTGGTTCAGCAAGAAACAAAGTTATATTGCTTTATCTACAGCTGAAGCAGAATATGTAGTTGTTGCATCTTGCTGCACACAACTCCTTTGGATGATGCAAAAATTGCAAGATCTTCAAATCACTTGTACTCCACCTATCTCCATTTTTTGTGATAATACAAGTGCTATCAGTATCTCATAGAATCCTGCCATGCATTCAAAGACTAAGCACATACGATCAAGTATCATTTTTTCTGGGAACAAGTGCTTGAACAAAAGGTCAAGTTGGAGTATGTTCCCTCTAAGGAACAAGTTGCTGATATACTCACCAAACCACTGCCCAGGGAAACATTTGAATATCTTAGACAAAAGCTGGGAGTAGTTGATGCATCATCTTGTTGTTGAAACCTGTCTGTTTCAGAGAAATGTGGTTGTACGTGAGTTGCATGAGGAGCATACGTGTACATACGCTGATTTATGCAGATACAGTTGCGTATATGGTGGTTTGAAGGAAATCAGTGGGGACAGACTCTCGTTGAAGAGAGTCTGATATGGGTCTGATAGAGACCATCTGGCACAGGTTTAGGGGGAGCAGATAAACTTCTAATAATGCATTGTTGGCATTACATTAGAAGCTCTTGGTTCAAGTACATAAGCTATTTTGGGTTCAGGTGGATCAGCTGCAGAAGGAGAACAGAAGGAGAACATGGTTGCTGATCTAGATAATGCTACTGATATTAGTTATTGGTGACTTTCATAGTCTTGCCATAGATATTTCGTCTCTATGTCATGTATATCTTTTATTATTATCAAGGTCATGTAACGGCCTAGTTAGATTTCCCCGCTATGCCTGGGATGAATGATGTAATGTACTTGGTTATCATATGTAAATTTCTGATGTATTCCCACTTGGTTGGGCGGATGATCCCCACTTGGTTGGGTGATAGATGTATGTATAGAGTCTTTGATGATAGGAAGGTCAGTTATGATGTATCAGTCATGGTTCTTCTTCAAGAACATCTTTTTGCAGATCTTGCCTACAGTCAGGGGGAGCATAGCCAGCACAGCAGAGCAGAGAATTCAACATGTACTCAGTGGGAGCATAACCCTTTGCCCTTGATGACAAAGGGGGAGAATGACTTTTAGGATCTTGGGGTTGGGATCAAGTCCAAAGGGGGAGATTGTTTGCATTATGACACAAGTTTGGCGCTATGGCATAGGTGTTTTTCGTGATGGCAACTCACTTTGGTGCCAGATCTCAGTTCAGGCTCTCAGAATGAAGGAAAAATATATATATGCAGGTTCATCGTGACCAAGCCGCGTATACACGCGGGTTAGACGTTCGAAAGATGCGTATGCGTATACACGCACTTTCACGCAAGCAAAAGCACGTACATGTGGGAGAACTTATGTTTGGTCCATGGTATTTAGTCCTTGGTATTTGAACCTATGGTTTTGGACCATGGTATCTCGTTCGAAGTGTTGATCCCAAGTATTGCATCCATGGTATTGACTTGTTATGGTTTTGGATCGTGGTATTGTGAAAGGCCTAAGACTATAAAAGAGGAAGGAGATCATTAGACAAGGTCACGATCTGAATTATTGAATATTTGATAAAGTGCTAGATCTGGAATACTGGTGATTGAGGTTAAGGTGTAGAGCTAGATCTGAATGAAGGAGGAACCTAAGCGCAAAGAAAAGGATAAGTTCTATTGATGGGTCAAAATCTTAAGGCTTGAGTAATAGTATCTTTGTATGGTTTTGATCTGTTATATGTGGCGCACCAATCTAATAATCTGGGTTAACTAATGTCTGAATATTTGAAGGAGTGAATTATCTTTATAGATCTGTACGCAGGTTCAGTGAAGCGAAGGTGCGTATACACGTTGTTTCTGTAAGTAAAAAGTGCGTATATGGAGGTTGGTCTTAACACAGAAGTGTATGCACGCAGGTTTCTGAATATTGAAGTAGCGTACGTCTCTTAAATTATGTTCTAGCTGCTTCTGTTGATTACTGCAGTGATCTGGGTTCAGAATTGGTGTATGGTTATTGTTACTATGTTTTGGGTTCATAATTGGTGTATGGTTACTGTTACTGTGTTCTGGGTACAACTGTCAGAGAAGTGTCTATTTGATTCAGTTTTAATTGGTGAAAAGGAGATTGTTTGATGCATAAATTCTTGATGCTTGATTGAAGTTATTCATGGATCCAGTTTGAAAATTTATGAAACGTGGTCCCTGGAAGAAAGAGAAGGTTGTAGCCTTCTGTAGGTCAGAACCTATGTACTAGTACGTTAGCTAGTACAAGAGCTAAGGGGGTTGTAGCTCCCTTCTAGGAGAGGCTGGAAAACGAGAGAAGGTTGTAGCCTTTTGCAGGTTGAAGCCTGCGTACTGGTATAAGTCTGCACCAGTACAAAAACATTGTAAAAAGAAGTTTCTAATTAAAAGAAGATAGAGACGAATTGCAGCAGGTGGTCTTCACCCACATTGGGTTTCCATCTTATATCTTGTGTTCTTGTGTGTGATTGTCTTCTGCTCTGTTTTACTGTTCCTGGTTATTGTTTATATGATTTTGATGCAGAGATTAATGATAAACATCTGTAGAATAAATTAAATTATAAGTTTGCATGGTATACGCTGGTTTCCTTATCTGTAGTTGTGTATATACGCAATTTTCTCTAACTGAAGTAACGTATATGATCTGGGTGTGAAATAGAAATAATTGACTTGATAATACTGATTCACCCCCCCTCTCAGTATTATTTCCAACAATTGGTATCAGAGCAGGTCCTTGAGGAGAGGCTTGATCGCTTGAAGGAAGATCTATCATCATGAGCAACTACGAGAGAAAAGCATCGATCAGGCCACCAATTTTTGATGGGACCAACTTCGTCTATTGGAAGGTAAGAATTACAGCCTATCTTCAATCTCTTGGTACAGAAGTCTGGGATATCATAGATACAGGGTACACATTTCCATCATCAACTCCTACAGATCCGGCTGGTAAGAAGCAATATGAAACAAATGCAAAGGCTGTTAATACTCTATTAGGGAGTGTATCTCAAACATAATTTGTCAAGGTTATGCTGCTCAAAACCGCAAAAGAAATATGGGACAAGATCGTTATGAGCTATGAAGGAGATGAACAGGTAAAACGAGCAAAACTTCAAACCCTCAGAATTCAGTATGAAAATCTCAGAATGCACAAAGATGAAAGTGTGGCTAACTATTTCCTTCGTATAGATGAGATTGTTAATTGTATGAAAAACTTGGGTGAAGAAATAAAAGAGGTTGTTTTGGTTGAAAAGGTTCTAAGATCTTTGTCTTCTATGTTTGAATCAAAAGTTTCTGCAATAGAAGAAAAACAGAATCTACAGAGCCTTACCATGTCACAGCTGCACGGAATTCTAACTGCCTACGAAATGAGGAAAGGAGGACCATCAGACAGGAGAGAAGCTGCATTCAAGGCTTCAGGCAAAGGAGATTACTATGAGTCAGGACATATGTCAGAAGAAGAGGAAGAATCAAATTTTGTCAAGAACCTTCAACGAGGAACTGGAAGATTCAGAGGTAAGCTGCCTTTCAAATGCTTTGCTTGTGGAAGAGTTGGTCATTATGCTGCAGAATGTCCTCATAAAGATAAAATAGACAAAGGTAAGGAACCTGTTAGATGGAACAGAAAATAGAATGTAAATAATAAGAGCTATTACACGCTTGAAGATAGTGATGAAGATGAGCAAGGTAATGATAATAGACTTTTGATGGCTTTTGAAGATGATGATTTCTTGGATGCTATAAATGAAGAAGGTCTTTATGAAGAAATTTCTAAACTTAAAGTTTGTTTGGAGGAAAAGAATATGATTATAGATACTATAACATTCCAACTTGCTGAAAAGGATAAACACAATGAAGAGTTAGAATGTGAAATTGTGGGACTTAGAAAAGAAATTGAGAAAACAAAAGCCCTTAATCTCAAATTTGCTAAAGGATCTGAAACTATAGATGAGATTTTCAAACTATAGCATTCTCCTCTAATCAAGACAGGTCTTGGATATTCCGAAGAAGCATCTCAAGCTCAGAAGCAAGCACAGAAGCCATCCACCTCCAAAAGTTATCTTGATGCAGCAAGGAGAGGTGAACAAGGTGACAATCGACATCAAAAGCATAATGCAGATCACCAGGTAAATCAGGGACAATTTGCTTCAAGAATGGTCAAAGATTATCAAGTAAATCGGGGGAAATCTACTTCAAGGGTGAACAGAAGTTTCAACATACCACATGTACATCATTCTCAACTTGGCTCAAGAATGGATGGAAACTATAATCATATGGTTGGTAGATTTGATAATCGCAGGAATTTCTTCAATGGCCAATGTTTCACTTGTCATAACTTTGGTCATAAAGCTGCTCAATGTGTTGCCTACAAGACCATCATGACTAGGGAAGCTCAAAAGCAAAGGAATATGACAGGAATCATGAAAAGAACCTACAATTACTTCTCTGCTCTTGAAAATGAAATAGAATGTTCTATTTGCAACAACTTCGGTCATGTAGAGTCTGAATGCAAGAGTAGGTTCCGACAAACAACTCAGAACGAGCAAGCTTCATTGAACACCAAAACATGGAGAAAGAAAGAACCACAACCAGAAAGTTGTGGGATAGCCTTATATGCAGAAGGACAGGAAAATCAATGGTACATTGATGGTGGATGTTCAAAACATATGACAGGTGATAAAGAAAAACTCCAATCATATAGTGCCTTAGAAAAGGAAAAGAAGGTCTCATTTGGAAATGACACCCATGCGTTCATAAAAGGTAAAGGTTCTGTTCAGTTGAAAGAAAAGGTTAAAGATGGAAATGTTATGTATGTTGATGGTTTAAAGCATAATCTATTGAGTGTCAGTCAGATGTGCGATCAAGGAACTGAGGTAATATTTCGATCAAATGGATGTAGTGTTCGTGATCTTGATATAGGAAAAACAGTGATCAAAGGCATAAGAAGTCCAAATAATTTATACATGTTCAAAGGAGGACAACATCAATGCTATCTAAGCAAGAATGATGAACACTGGCTATGGCACAGAAGATTGGGGCATCTTAGCTTCTCTCAGATAAGGAAAGCATGCAAATATCAGGCAGTTCGTGATCTTCCTGACATCAGAATTCCATACAATACAATATGCAAATCATGTCAGTTTGGTAAGCAAACTAGAACTAATTTCCCTGAGAAGGAAGGATCGGATAGTAGGCCACTTGAACTTGTCCATACTGATATATGTGGTCCAACAAGGAAAAGGTCACCTCGAGGTGAAGAGTACTTCATATTGTTCATTGACGACTTTTCAAGGATGTGTTGGATAAGACTCATGAAGTATAAAGATGAAGCTTTCGAAAAGTTCAAATCATTCAAAGCCTTGGTTGAAAATGAATCAGATCGCAGAATCAGATGCCTCAGATTTGATTGAGGAGGAGAATTTACCTCAGATGAATTTTTCAATTTTTGTGAAGAACATGGCATAAGAAGGGAATTTTCTACTGCAAGGACACCTCAACAAAATGGAGTAGTGGAAAGGATGAACAGAAAGGTTCAACAAAAGGCTCGTGCTATGCTTGATGAATGTGGAACTCTCGCAACCTTCTGGGGTGAAGCCGCATTTGCTGCAGTAACTATTCTTAACAAGACAAATGTCCGGGTAAACGACACTTAGACTCCTAATGAACTTTGGTATGGTAAGACTCCCACGGTAAAATACTTCAAAATTTTTAGAAGCAAATGCTACATTAAAAGGACTGATGAAAATCTTGGCAAGTTTGAACCTAGAGCAGATGAAGGCATTCTCCTTGGTTACTCTCCCCATAGCAAAGCATATTAGTGTTACAATAAAAGACTTGGAAAAATTATTGAAAGTATTGATGCAGTGATTGATGAAGAAGGAAATACCTCTAGGCAGGAAAGATCTAAAGTTTTCGAAGATGATGAGGACTATCCCTCAACTTCAAATCAGATTCATGATGAAGAAGAAACCCATGAGGAACCAGAAGAACAAATACGAATAGAAGAAAAGACTCCATCCAGATACGTTCAGAAGAATCATCCAGAATCTCAAATTTTGGGGCAGAAAGAGATAGGTGTACAAACAAGGAGAACCATTTTAGAAGCTTCAAGCTATGTAGCATTGCTCTCCTCCACCGAACCACAAAATGTAAGAGAGGCATGCAAAGATGAATGCTGGGTCAAGGCAATGGATGAAGAACTTGAGCAGATTGAAAAGAATAACACTTGGGAGTTGGTTCCTAGACCAAAAGATAAGAATGTCATAGGGACAAAATGGATATTCAAAAACAAGTTGAATGAAAATGGGGAAGTTATTAGAAACAAAGCCAAACTTGTTTGTAAAGGATATGCTCAACAAGAAGGAATCGACTTTGAAGAAATGTTTGCTCCCGTTGCTAGACTTGAGGCCATCAGAATGTTCCTTGCTCTCTCTAGTTTTCAGAAGTTCAAAATATTTCAGATGGACGTGAAATCTGCTTTTCTAAATGGAGACTTAGATGAAGAAGTGTATATTGAGCAACCAGATGGGTTTATCCTTGGAAATGATCCAAAGCTTGTATGCAGACTCAAAAAGGCTCTCTATGGCCTTAAACAGGCTCCAAGGGCTTGGTATTATCGCTTGGATAAATACCTCCGTCAACAAGGTTTTATAAAAGGATCAATTGATAACAATCTTTATATAAAAATTGACAATGATAAGTTGCTAATACTTGTTGTGTATGTTGATGATATCATCTTTGGTAGCAATGAAGAAGACATGAGTCAAAATTTTTCCTTAGTAATGCAGAAAGAGTTTGAAATGTCTATGCTTAGTGAGCTCACATATTTTCTTGGTTTACAAGTCCAACAAAGCAAAGATGGCATCTTTCTTTCACAAACCAAGTATCTCAAGCAGATCTTGAAGAAATATGGGATGGAGGATTTGAAACCAGTATGTACCCCTATGGTGATAGGATGCAGCCTCAGCGCAAATGATGAATCGGCAGCAGTACATCAACCAACGTATAGATCCATGATTGGTAGTCTACTCTATCTAACAGGTACCCAACCAGACATTATGCATGCAGTGGGAATAGTTGGAAGGTTTCAGGCAAAACCAAAGGAAACTCATCTTCAGGCAGTTAAGAGAATTTTCAAGTATCTTCAAGGAACTCAAAACTATGGCTTATGGTATTCTAGAGATACAGATCTCACACTTCATGCATATACAGATGTGGATTGGGCAGGAAGCAAGGATGACAGAAAAGCACTAGTGGTTGTGCATTCTTCATGGGTCCTAGATTAGTATCTTGGTTCAACAAGAAACAAAGTTCTATTGCTTTATCTACAGCTGAAGCAGAATATGTAGCTGCTGCATCTTACTGCACACAACTCCTTTGGATGATGCAAACATTGCAAGATCTTCAAATCACTTGTACTCCACCTATCTCCATTTTTTGTGATAATACAAGTGCTATCAGTATCTCAAAGAATCATGTCATGCATTCAAAGAATAAGCACATACCGATCAAGTATCATTTTCTCTGGGAACAAGTGCTTGAACAAAAGGTCAAGTTGGAGTATGTTCCCTCTAAGGAACAAGTTGCTGATATACTCACCAAACCACTGCCAATGGAAACATTTGAATATCTCAGACAGAAGCTGGGAGTAGTTGATGCATCATCTTGCTGTTGAAACCTTTCTGTTTCAGAGAAATGTGGTTGTACGCGAGTTGCATGAGGAGGATCCATGTACATACGCCGATTTATGCAGATACAGTCGTGTATATGGTGGTTTGAAGGAAATCACTGGGGACATACTCTGGTTGAAGAGAGTCTGATATGGGTCTGACAGAGACCATTTGGCATAGGTTCAAGGGGAGTAGATAAAATTCTAATAATGCATTGTTGGCATTACATTAGAAGCTCTTGGTTCGAGTACATAAGTTGTTTTGGGTTCAGGTGGATTAGTTGCAGAAGGAGAACAGAAGGAGAAGATGGTTGCTGATCTGGATAGTGCTGCTGATATTAGTTATTGGTGACTTTCATAATCTTGCTCTAGATATTTCGTTTCTATGTCATGTATATCTTTTATTATTATCAAGGTCATGTAACGGCCTAGTTTGGTTTCCCCACTATGCCTGGGATGAATGATGTAATGTATTTGGTTATCATATGTAAATTTCTGATGTATTCACACTTGATTGGGTGGATGATCCCCACTTGGTTGGGTGATAGATGTATGTATAGAGTCTTTGATGATAGGAAGGTCAATTATTCTGTATGAGTCATGGTTCTTTTTGAAGAACATCTTTTTGCAGATCTTGCCTACAGTCAGGGGGAGCATAGCCAGCACAACAGAGCAGAGAATTTAGCATGTACTCAGGCGGAGCATAACCCTTTGCCCTTGATGACAAAGGGGGAGAATGACTTTGAGGATCTTGGGGTTGCCATCAAGTCCAAAGGGGGAGATTGTTGGCATTATGACATAGGTTTGGCGCTATGGCACATGTGTTGTCCTTGATGGCAACTCACTCTGGTGCCAGATCTCAGTTCAGGCTCTCAGAATGAAGGAAAAATATATATACACAGGTTCATCATGACCAAGCCGCGTATACACGCGGGTTAGATGTTCCAAAGACGCGTATGCATATACACGCACTTTCACGCAAGGAAAAGCACGTACATGTGGGAGAAATTATGTTTGGTCAGTGGTATTTAGTCCTTGGTATTTGAACCTATTGTTTTGGACCATGGTATCTTGTTTGAAGTGTTGATCCCAAGTATTGGGTCCATGGTATTGATTTTTTATGGTTTTGGACCGTGGTATTGTGAAAGGCCTAAGACTATAAAAGAGGAAGGAGATCATTAGGCAAGGTCACGATCTGAATTATTGAATATCTGATAAAGTGCTAGATCTGGAATACTGGTGATTGAGGTTAAGGTGTAGAGCTAGATCTGAACGAAGGAGGAACCTAAGCACAAAGAAAAGGATAAGTTCTATTGATGGGTCAAAATCTTAAGGCTTGAGTAATAGTATCTTTGTATGGTTTCGATATGTTATATGTGGCGCACAAACCTCATAATCTGGGTTAACTAATGTCTGAATATTTGAAGGAGTGAATTATCTTTATAGATCTGTACGCAGGTTCAGTGAAGCGAAGGCGCGTATACACGTTGTTTCTGTAAGTAAAAAGTGCATATACGCAGGTTGGTCTTAACACAGAAGAGTATGCACGCAGGTTTCTGAATATTGAAGTAGCGTACATCTCTTAAGTTATGTTCTAGCTGCTTCTGTTGATTACTGCAGTGATCTGGGTTTAGAATTGGTGTATGGTTACTGTTACTGTGTTCTGGGTACAACTGTCAGAGAAGTGTCTATTTGATTCAGTTTTAATTGGTGAAAAGGAGATTGTTTGATGCAGAAATTCTTGATGTTTGATTGATGTTATTCATGGATCCAGTCTGAAAATGTATGAAACGTGGTCCCTGGAAGAAAGAGAAGGTTGTAGCCTTCTGTAGGTCAGCACCTACGTACTAGTACCTCAGCTAGTACAAGAGCTAAGGGGGTTGTAGCTCCCTTCCAGGAGAGGCTGGAAAACGAGAGAAGGTTGTAGCCTTATGTAGGATGAAGCTTGCGTACTAGTATAAGTCTGCACCAGTACAAAAACATTGTAAAAAGATGTTTCTAATTAAAAGAAGATAGAGACGAATTGCAGCAGGTGGTTTTCACCCACATTGGGTTTCCACCTTATATCTTGTGTTCTTGTGTGTGATTGTCTTCTGCTCTACTATTCCTGGTTACTGTTTCTATGATTTTGATGCACAGATTAATGATCAACATCTGTAGAATAAATTAAATTATAATTCTGCATGGTATACGCTGGTTTCCTTATCTGTAGTTGCGTATATACGCGGTTTTATCTAACTGAAGTAGCGTATATGATCTGGGTGTGAAATAAAAATAATTGACTTGATAATACTGATTCATCCCCCCTCTCAGTATTATTTCCAACAATTGGTATCAGAGCAGGTCCTTCAGGAGAAGCTTGATCGCTTGAAGGAAGATCTATCATCATGAGCAACTACGAGAGAGAAGCATCGATCAGGCCACCAATTTTTTATGGGGCAAACTTCGTCTATTGGAAGGTAAGAATTACAGCCTATCTTCAATCTCTTGGTACAGAAGTCTGGGATATCATAGATACAAGGTACATATTACCATCAACAACTCCTACAGATCCGGCTGGTAAGAAGCAGTATGAAACAAATGCAAAGGCTGTCAATACTCTATTAAGGAGTCTATCTCAAACATAATTTGTCAAGGTTATGCAGCTCAAAAGCGCAAAAGAAATATGGGACAAGATTGTTCTGAGCTATGAAGGAGTTGAACAGGTAAAACGAGCAAAACTTCAAACCCTCAGAATTCAGTATGAAAATCTCAGAATGCACAATGATGAAAGTGTGGCTAACTATTTCCTTCGTATAGATGAGATTGTTAATTGTATGAAAAACTTGGGTGAAGAAATAAAAGAGGTTGTTTGGTTGAAAAGGTTCTAAGATCTTTGTCTTCTAAGTTTGAATCAAAAGTTTCTGCAATAGAAGAAAAACAGAATCTACAGAGCCTTACCATGTCACAGCTGCACGGAATTCTAATTGCCTACGAAATGAGGAAAGGAGGACCATCAGACAGGAGAGAGGCTGCATTCAAGGCTTCAGGCAAAAAAGATTACTATGAGTCAAGACATATGTCAGAAGAAGAGGAAGAATCAATTTTTGTCAAGAGCCTTCAATGGGGAACTGGAAGATTCAGAGGTAAGCTGCCTTTCAAATGCTTTGCTTGTGGAAGGAAGAATCAAATTTTGTCAAGAACCTTCAACGGGGAACTGGAAGATTCAGAGGTAAGCTGCCTTTCAAATGCTTTGTTTGTGGAAGAGTCGATCATTATGCTGCAAAATGTCCTCCTAAAGATAAAATAGACAAAGGTAAGGAACCTGTTAGATGGAACAAAAAACATAATGTAAATAAGAAGAGCTATTACACGCTTGAAGACAGTGATGGATTATCAAATAGTGATGAAGATGAGCAAGGTAATGATAATAGACTTTTGATGGCTTTTGAAGATGATGATTTCTTGGATGCTATAAATGAAGAAGGTCTTTATGAAGAAACTTCTAAACTTAAAGTTTGTTTGGAGGAAAAGAATATGATTATAGATACTATAACATTCCAACTTGCTGAAAAGGATAAACACAATGAAGAGTTAGAATGTGAAATTGTGGGACTTAGAAAAGAAATTGAGAAAACAAAAGCCCTTAATCTCAGATTTGCTAAAGGATCTGAAACTCTAGATGAGATTATCAAAGTACAACGTTCTCCTCTAATCAAGAGAGGTCTCAGATATTCCGAAGAAGCATCTCAAGCTCAGAAGAAAGCGTAGAAGCCATCCACCTCCAAAAGGTATCTTGATGCAACAAGGAGAGGTGAACAAGGTGACAATCAACAGCAAAAGCATAATGCAGATCACCAGGTAAATCAGGGACAATTTGCTTCAAGAATGGTCAAATATTATCAAGTAAATCGGGGGTAATCTACTTCAAGGGTGAACAAAAGTTTCAACAGACCACAGGTAAATCATTCTCAACTTGGCTCAAGAATGGATGGAAACTACAATCATATGGTTGGTAGATTTGATAATCGCAGGAATTTCTTCAATGGCCAATGTTTCACTTGTCATAACTTTGGTCATAACGCTGCTCAATGTGTTGCCTACAAGACCATCATGACTAGGGAAGCTCAAAAACAAAGGAGTATGACAGGAATCATGAAAAGAACCTACAATGACTTCTATGCTCTTGAAAATGAAACAGACTGTTCTATTTGCAACAACTTCGGTCATGTAGAGTTTGAATGTAGGAGTCGGTTCCGGCAAACAACTCAGAACGAGAAAGCTTCATTGAACACCAAAACATGGAGAAAGAAAGAAACACAACCAGAAAGTTGTGGGATAGCCTTATATGCAGAAGGACAGGAAAATCAATGGTACATTTACAGTGGATGTTCAAAACATATGACAGGTGATAAAGAAAGACTCCAATCATATAGTGCCTTAGAAAAGGAAAAGAAGGTCTCATTTGGAAATGACACCCATGCGTTCATAAAAGGTAAAGGTTCTGTTCAGTTGAAAGAAAAGATCAAAGATGGAAATGTTATGTATGTTGATGGTTTAAAGCATAATCTATTGAGTGTCAGTCAGATGTGCGATCAAGGAACTGAGGTAATATTTCGATCAAATGGATGTAGTGTTCGTGATCTTGATAATGGAAAAACAGTGATCAAAGGCATAAGAAGTCCAAATAATTTATACATGTTCAAAGGAGGACAACATCAATGCTATCTAAGCAAGAATGATGAACACTGGCTATGGCACATAAGGTTAGGGCATCTTAGCTTCTCTCAGATAAGGAAAGCATGCAAATATCAGGCGGTTCGTGATCTTCCTGACATCAGAATTCTAGACAATACAATATGCAAATCATGTCAGTTTGGTAAGCAAACCAGAACTAATTTCCCCGAGAAGGAAGGATCGGCTAGCAGGCCACTTGAACTTGTCCATACTGATATATGTGGTCCAAATAGGAAAAGGTCACCTCGAGATGAATAGTACTTCATATTGTTCATTGACGACTTTTCAAGGATGTGTTGGATAGGACTCATGAAGTATAAAGATGAAGCTTTCGAAAAGTTCAAATCATGCAAAGCCTTGGTTGAAAATGAATCAAATCACAGAATCAAATGCCTCAGATCTGATCGAGGAGGAGAATTTACCTCAGATGAATTTTTTGATTTTTGTGAAGAACATGGCATAAGAAGGGAATTTTCTGCTGCAAGGACACCTTAACAAAATGGAGTAGTGGAAAGGATGAACAGAACGGTTCAACAAATGGCTTGTGCTATGCTTGATGAATCTGGAACTCCCGCAACCTTCTGGGGTGAAGCTGCATTTGCTGCAGTAACTATTCTTAACAAGAAAAATGTCCGAATAAATGGCACTCGGACTCCCCATGAACTTTGGTATGGTAAGACTCCTACGGTAAAATACTTCAAAATTTTTGGAAGCAAATGCTACATTAAAAGGACTGATGAAAATCTTGGCAAGTTTGAACCTAGAGCAGATGAAGGCATTCTCCTTGGTTACTCTCCCCATAGCAAAGCATATAAGTGTTACAATAAAAGACTTGGAAAAATTATTGAAAGTATTGATGTAGTGATTGATGAAGAAGGAAATACCTCTAGGCAGGAAAGATCTAAAGTTTTCGAAGATGATGAGGACTATCCCTCAACGTCAAATCAGATTCATGATGAAGAAGAAACCCATGAGGCACCAGAAGAACAAATAAGAATAGAAGAAAAGACTCCATCCAGATACGTTCAGAAGAATCATCCAGAATCTCAAATTTTGGGGTAGAAAGAGGCAGGTGTATAAACAAGGAGAACCATTTCAGAAGCTTCAAGCTATCTAGCATTGCTCTTCTCCACCGAACCACAAAATGTAAGAGAGGCATGCAAAGATGAATGTTGGGTCAAGGCAATGGATGAAGAACTTGAGCAGATTGAAAAGAATAACACTTGGGAGTTGGTTCCTAGACCAAAAGATAAGAATGTCATAGGGACAAAATGGATATTCAAAAACAAGTTGAATGAAAATGGGGAAGTTATTAGAAACAAAGCCAGACTTGTTTGTAAAGGCTATGATCAACAAGAAGGAATCGACTTTGAAGAAACATTTGCTCCCGTTGCTAGACTTGAGGCCATCAGAATGTTCCTTGCTCTCTCTAGTTTTCAGAAGTTCAAAATATTTCAGATGGACGTGAAATTTGCTTTTCTAAATGGAGACTTGAATGAAGAAGTGTATATTGAGCAACCAGATGGGTTTATCCTTGGAAATGATCCAAAGCCTGTATGCAGACTCAAAAAGGCTCTCTATATCCTTAAACAGGCTCCAAGGGCTTGGTATTATCGCTTGGATAAATACCTCCATCAACAAGGTTTTATAAAAGGATCAACTAATAGCAATCTTTATATAAAAATTGACAATGATAAGTTGCTAATACTTGTTGTGTATGTTGATGATATCATCTTTGGTAGCAATAGTAATGCAGAAAGAGTTTGAAATGTCTATGCTTGGTGAGCTCACATATTTTCCTGGTTTACAAGTCTAACAAAACAAAGATGGCATCTTTCTTTCACAAACCAAGTATCTCAAGCAGATCTTGAAGAAATATGGGATGGAGGATTCGAAATTAGTATGTACCCCTATGGTGACAGGATGCAGCCTCAGCACAAATGATGAATCGGCAGCAGTACATCAACCAACGTATAGATCCATGATTGGTAGTCTACTCTATCTAACAGGTACCCAAATAGACATTATGCATGCAGTGGGAATAGTTGGAAGGTTTCAGGCAAATCCAAAGGAAACTCATCTTCAGGAAGTTAAGAGAATTTTCAAGTATCTTCAAGGAACTCAAAACTATGGCTTATGGTATCTTAGAGATACAAATCTCACACTTCATGCATATACTGATGCGGATTGGGCAGGAAGCATGGATGAAAGAAAAAGCACTAGTGGTGGTGCATTCTTCATGGGTCCTAGATTAGTATCGTGGTTCAGCAAGAAACAAAGTTCTATTGCTTTATCTATAGCTGAAGTAGAATATGTAGCTACTGCATCTTGCTGCACGCAACTCCTTTGGATGATGCAAACATTGCAAGATCTTCAAATCACTTGTACTCCACCTATCTCCATTTTTTGTGATAATACAAGTGCTATCAGTATCTCCGGGAACAAGTGCTTGAACAAAAGGTCAAGTTGGAGTATGTTCCCTCTAAGGAACAAGTTGCTGATATACTCACCAAACCACTTCCCAGGGAAACATTTGAATATCTCAGACAGAAGCTGGGAGTAGTTGATGCATCATCTTGCTGTTGAAACCTTTATGTTTCAGAGAAATTTGGTTGTACGCGAGTTGCATGAGGAGGATCCACGTACATACGTCGATTTATGCAGATACAGTCGCGTATATGGTGGTTTGAAGGAAATCAGTGGGGACAGACTCTGGTTGAAGAGAGTCTGATATGGGTCTGATGGGTACCATCTGGCACAGGTTCAGGGGGAGCAGATAAACTTCTAATAATGCATTTTTGGCATCACATTAGAAGCTCTTGGTTCGAGTACATAAGCTATTTTGGGTTCAGTTGGATCAGCTGCAGAAGGTGAACAGAAGGATAACATGGTTTCTAATCTGGATAGTGCTATTGATATTAGTTATTCGCGACTTTCATAGTCTTGCTCTAGATATTTCGTCTCTATGTAATGTATATCTTTTATTATTATCAAGGTCATGTAACGGCCTAGTTTGGTTTCCCCACTATGCCCGGGATGAATGATGTAATGTACTTGGTTATCGTATGTAAATTTCTGATGTATTACCACTTGGTTGGGTGGATGATCCCCACTTGGTTGGGCGATAGATGTATGTATAGAGTCTTTAATGATAGGAAGGTTAGTTATGATGTATGAGTCATGGTTCTTCTTGAAGAACATCTTTTTGTAGATCTTGCCTACAGTCAGGGGGAGCATAGCCAGCACAGCAGATAAGAGAATTCAGCATGTACTCTGTGGGAGCATAACCCTTTGCCCTTGATGACAAAGGGGGAGAATGAATTTGAGGATCTTGGGGTTGCCATCAAGTCCAAAGGGGGAGATTGTTGTCATTATGACATAGGTTTGGGCATAGGTGTTGTCCTTGATGGCAACTCACTCTGGTGCCAAATCTCAGTTCATGCTCTCAGAATGAAGGAAAAATATATATACGCAGGTTCATTGTGACCAAGCCGCGTATACAGGCGGGTTAGACATTCCAAAGACGCGTATGCGTATACATGCACTTTCACGGAAGGAATCACGTGTACATGTGGGAGAACTTATGTTTGGTCAGTGGTATTTAGTCCTTGGTATTTGAACCTATGGTTTTGGACCATGGTATCTCGTTCGAAGTGTTGATCCCAAGTATTGGGTCCATGGTATTGATTTGTTATGGTTTTGGACCGTGGTATTGTGAAAGGCCTAAGACTATAAAAGAGGAAGGAGATCATTAGGCAAGGTCACGATCTGAATTATTGAATATCTGATAAAGTTCTAGATCTGGAATACTGGTGATTGAGGTTAAGGTGCAGAGCTGGATCTAAACGAAGGAGAAACATAAGCGCAAAGAAAAGGATAAGTTTTATTGATGGGTCAAAAAATTAATGCTTGAGTAATAGTATCTTTGTATGGTTTTGATCTATTATATGTGGCGCAAAAATCTGATAATCTGGATTAACTAATGTCTGAATATTTGAAGGAGTGAATTATCTTTATAGATCTGTACGCAGGTTCAGTGAAGCGAAGGCACGTATACATGCTGTTTCTGTAAGTAAAAAGTGCGTATACACAGGTTGGTCTTAACACAGAAGCGTATGCACGCAGGTTTCTGAATATTGAAGTAGCATACGTCTCTTAAATTATGTTCTAGTTGCTTCTGTTGATTACTGCAGTGATCTAGGTTCAAAATTGGTGTATGGTTACTGTTATTATGTTCTGGGTACAGCTGTCAGAGAAGTGTCTATTTGATTTAGTTTTAATTGGCAAAAAGGAGATTGTTTGATGTCGAAATTCTTGATGTTATTCATGGATCCAGTCTAAAAATTTATGAAACGTGGTCCCTGGAAGAAAGAGAAGGTTGTAGCCTTCTGTAGGTCAGCACCTACGTACTAGTACCTCAGTTAGTACAAGAGCTAAGGGGGTTGTAGCTCCCTTCCAGGAGAGGCTGGTAAATGAGAGAAGGTTGTAGCCTTCTGTAGGTTGAAGCCTGTGTACTGGTATAAGTCTACACCAGTACAGAAAACATTGTAAAAAGAAGTTTCTAATTAAAAGATGATAGAGACGAATTGCAGCAGGTGGTTTTCACCCACATTGGGTTTCCACCTTATATCTTGTGTTCTTGTGTGTGATTGTCTTCTGCTCTGTTTTACTGTTCCTGGTTACTGTTTATATGATTCTGATGCACAGATTAATGACCAACATCTGTAGAATAAATTAAATTATAAGTTTGCATGGTATACAATGGTTTCCTTATCTGTAGTTGTGTATATACGCGGTTTTCTCTAATTGAAGTAGCGTATATGATCTGGGTGTGAAATAAAAATAATTGACTTGATAATACTGATTCACCCCCCCCTCTCAGTATTATTTCCAACAATTGGTATCAGAGCAGGTCCTTGAGGAGAAGCTTGATTGCTTGAAGGAAGATCTATCATCATGAGCAACTACGAGAGAGAAGCATCGATCAGGCCACCAATTTTTGATGGGACCAACTTCGTCTATTGGAAGGTAAGAATTACAGCCTATCTTCAATCTCTTGGTACAGAAGTCTGGGATATCATAGATACAGTGTACACATTTCCATCAGCAACTCCTACAGATCCGTCTGGTAAGATGCAGTATGAAACAAATGCGAAGGCTGTCAATACTCTATTAGGGAGTCAATCTCAAACATAATTTGTCAAGGATATGCAGCTCAAAAGTGCAAAAGAAATATGGGACAAGATCGTTCTGAGCTATGAAGGAGATGAACAGGTAAAACGAGCAAATATTCAAACCCTCAGAATTCAATATGAAAATCTCAGAATGCACAATGATGAAAGTGTGGCTAACTATCTCCTTCATATAGATGAGATTGTTAATTGTATGAAAAACTTGGGTGAAGAAATAAAAGAGGTTGTTTTGGTTGAAAAGTTTCTAAGACCTTTGTCTTCTAAGTTTGAATCAAAAGTTTTTGCAATATAATAAAAACAAAATCTACAGAGCCTTACCATGTCATAGCTGCATGGAATTCTACCTGCCTACGAAATGAGGAAAGGAGGACCATCAGACAGGAGAGAAGCTGCATTCAAGGCTTCAGGCAAAGGAGATTATTATGAGTCAGGACATATGTCAGAAGAAGAAGAGGAATCAAATTTTGTCAAGAACCTTCAATGGGGAACTGGAAGATTCAAGAGGTAAGCTGCCTTTCAAATGCTTTGCTTGTGGAAGAGTCGGTCATTATGCTGCAAAATGTCCTCATAAAGATAAAATAGACAAAGGTAAGGAACCTGTTAGATGGAACAGAAAACAGAATGTAAATAAGAAGAGCTATTACACGCTTGAAGGCAGTGATGGATTATCAAATAGTGATGAAGATGAGCAAGGTAATGATAATAGACTTTTTATGGCTTTGAAGATGATGATTTCTTGGATGTTATAAATGAAGAAGGTCTTTATGAAGAAATATCTAAACTTAAAGTTTGTTTGGAGGAAAATAATATGATTATAGACACTATAACATTCCAACTTGCTGAAAAGGATAAACACAATGAAGAGTTATAATGTGAAATTGTGGGACTTAGAAAAGAAATTGAGAAAACAAAAGCCCTTAATCTTAGATTTGCTAAAGGATCTGAAACTCTAGATGAGATTATCAAAGTACAACGTTCTCCTCTATTCAAGACAGGTCTCGGATATTCCGAAGAAGCATCTCAAGCTTAGAAACAAGCGTAGAAGCCATCCACCTCCAAAAGTTATCTTGATGCAGCAAGGAGAGGTGAACAAGGTGACAATCGACAGCAAAAGCATAATGCAGATCACCAGGTAAATCAGGGACAATTTGCTTCAAGAATGGTCAAAGATTATCAAGTAAATCGGGGGCAATCTACTTCAAGGGTGAATAGAAGTTTCAACAGACCACAGGTAAATCATTCTCAACTTGGCTCAAGAATGGATGGAAACTACAATCATATGGTTGGTAGATTTGATAATTGCAAGAATTTCTTCAATGGCCAATGTTTCACTTGTCATAACTTTGGTCATAAAGCTGCTCAATGTGTTTCCTACAAGACCATCATGACTAGGGAAGCTCAAAAACAAAGGAGTATGACAGGAATCATGAAAAGAACCTACAATGACTTCTCTAATCTTGAAAATGAAATAGCATGTTCTATTTGCAACAACTTCGGTCATGTAGAGTCTGAATGGAGGAGTAGCTTCCGGCAAACAACTCAGAATGAGCAAGCTTCATTGAACACCAAAACATGGAGAAAGAAAGAACCACAACCAGAAAGTTGTGGGATAGCCTTATATGCAGAAGGAAAGGAAAATCAATGGTACATTGACAGTGGATGTTCAAAACATATGATAGGTGATAAAGAAAAAATCCAATCATATAGTGCCTTAGAAAAGGAAAAGAAGGTCTCATTTGGAAATGACACCCCTGCGTTCATAAAAGGTAAAGGTTTTGTTCAGTTGAAAGAAAAGGTCAAAGCTGGAAATGTTATGTATGTTGATGCTTTAAAGCATAATCTATTGAGTGTCAGTTAGATGTGCGATCAAGGAACTGAGGTAATATTTCGATCAAATGGATGTAGTGTTCATGATCTTGATACAGGAAAAAAAGTTATCAAAGGCATAAGAACTCCAAATAATTTATACATATTCAAAGAAGGACAACATCAATGCTATCTAAGAAAGAATGATGAACACTAGGTATGGCACAGAAGATTGGGGCATCTTAGCTTCTCTCAGATAAGGAAAGCATGCAAATATTAGGCGGTTCGTGATCTTCCTGACATCAGAATTCCATACAATACAATATGCAAATCATGTCAGTTTGGTAAGCAAACCAGAACTAATTTCCCTGAGAAGGAAGGATCGGCTAGCAGGCCACTTGAACTTGTCCATACTGATATATGTGGTCCAACTAGGAAAAGGTCACCTCGAGGTGAAGAGTACTTCATATTGTTCATTGACGACTTTTCAAGGATGTGTTGGATAGGACTCATGAAGTATAAAGATGAAGCTTTCGAAAAGTTCAAATCATTCAAAGCCTTGGTTGAAAACGAATCAGATCGCAGAATCAAATGCCTTAGATCTGATCGAGGAGGAGAATTTACCTCAGATGAATTTTTCGATTTTTGTGAAGAACATGGCATAAGAAGGGAATTTTCTGCTGCAAGGACACCTCAACAAAATGGAGTAGTGGAAAGGATGAATAAAACGGTTCAACTAATGGCTCGTGCTATGCTTGATGAATCTGGAACTCCCGCAACCTTCTGGGGTGAAGCTGAATTTGCTGCAATAACTATTCTTAACAAGACAAATGTCCGGGTAAATGGCACTCAAACTCCTCATGAAATTTGGTATGATAAGACTCCCACGGTAAAATACTTCAAAATTTTTGGAAGCAAATGCTACATTAAAAGGACTAATGAAAATCTTGGCAAGTTTGAACCTAGAGCAGATGAAGGCATTCTCCTTGGTTACTCTCCCCATAGAAAAGAATATAAGTGTTACAATAAAAGACTTGGAAAAATTATTGAAAGTATTGATGTAGTGATTGATGAAGAAGGAAATACCTCTAGGCAGGAAAGATCTGAAGGTTTCAAAGATGATGAGGACTATCCCTCAACGTCAAATCAGATTCATGATGAAGAAGAAACCCATGAGGCACCAGAAGAACAAATAAGAATAGAAGACAAGACTCCATCCAGATACGTTCAGAAGAATCATCTAGAATCTCAAATTTTGGGGCAGAAAGAGGCAGGTGTACAAACAAGGAGAACCATTTTAGAAGCTTCAAGCTATCTAGCATTGCTCTCCTCCACCAAACAACAAAATGTAAGAGAGGCATGTAAAGATGAATGCTGGGTCAAGGCAATGGATGAAGAACTTGAGCAGATTGAAAAGAATAACACTTGGGAGTTGGTTCCTAGACCAAAAGATAAGAATGTCATAGGGACAAAATGGATATTCAAAAACAAGTTGAACGAAAATGGGGAAGTTATTAGAAACAAAGCTAGACTTGTTTGTAAAGGATATGATCAACAAGAAGGAATCGACTTTGAAGAAACGTTTGCTCATGTTGCTAGACTTGAGGCCATCAGAATGTTCCTTGCTCTCTCTAGTTTTCAGAAGTTCAAAATATTTCAGATGGACGTGAAATCTACTTTTCTAAATGGAGACTTGGATGAAGAAGTGTATATTGAGCAACCAGATGGGTTTATCCTTGGAAATGATCCAAAGCTTGTGTGCAGACTCAAAAAGGCTCTCTATGGCCTTAAACAGGCTCCAAGGGCTTGGTATTATCGCTTGGATAAATACCTCCGTCAACAAGGTTTTATAAAAGGATCAACTGATAGCAATCTTTATATAAAAAATGACAATGATAAGTTGCTAATACTTGTTGTGTATGTTGATGATATCATCTTTGGTAGCAACGAAGAAGACATGAGTCAAAATTTTGCCTTAGTAATGCAGAAAGAGTTTGAAATGTCTATGCTTGGTGAGCTCACATATTTTCTTGGTTTACAAGTCCAATAAAACAAAGATGGCATCTTTCTTTCAAAAACCAAGTATCTAAAGTAGATCTTGAAGAAATATGGGATGGAGGATTCGAAACCAGTATGTACCCCTATGGTGACAGGATGCAACCTCAGCGCAAATGATGAATCGGCAGCAGTAGTATATCAACCAACGTATAGATCCATGATTGGTAATCTACTCTATCTAACAGGTACCCGACTAGACATTATGCATGCAGTGGG
The DNA here is from genome assembly GCA_031772625.1 of Pinus tabuliformis. Taxonomy (NCBI): domain Eukaryota; kingdom Viridiplantae; phylum Streptophyta; class Pinopsida; order Pinales; family Pinaceae; genus Pinus; species Pinus tabuliformis. Next base: position 726,805,314 of record CM062808.1, on the reverse strand, counting down.
AATAGTTGGAAGGTTTCAGACAAATCCAAAGGAAACTCATCTTCAGGCAGTTAAGAGAATTTTCAAGTATCTTCAAGGAACTCAAAACTATGGCTTATGGTATCCTAGAGATACAGATCTCACACTTCATGCATATACAGATGCGGATTGGGCAGGAAGCGTGGATGACAGATAAAGCACTAGTGGTGGTGCATTCTTCATGGGTCCTAGATTAGTATCTTGGTTCAGCAAGAAACAAAGTTCTATTGCTTTATCTACAGCTGAAGCAGAATATGTAGCTGCTGCATCTTGTTGTACGCAACTCCTTTGGATGATGCAAACATTGCAAGATCTTCAAATCACTTGTACTCCACCTATCTCCATTTTTTGTGATAATACAAGTGCTATCAGTATCTCAAAGAATCCTGTCATGCATTCAAAGACTAAGCACATACTGATCAAGTATCATTTTCTCTGGGAACAAGTGCTTTAACAAAAGGTCAAGTTGGAGTATGTTCCCTCTAAGGAACAAGTTGGTGATATACTCACCAAACCATTGCCCAGGGAAACATTTGAATATCTCAGACAGAAGCTGGGAGTATTTGATGCATCATCTTGCTGTTGAAACCTGTCTGTTTCAGAGAAATGTGGTTGTACATGAGTTGCATGAGGAGGATCCGCGTACATACGCCGATTTATGTAGATACAGTCGCGTATATGGTGGTTTGAAGGAAATCAGTGGGGACAGACTCTGGTTGAAGAGAGTCTGATATGGGTCTGACAGAGACCATCTGGCACAGGTTCAGGGGGAGCAGATAAACTTCTAATAATGCATTGTTAGCATTACATTAGAAGCTCTTGGTTCGAGTACATAAGTTGTTTTGGGTTCAATTGGATCAGCTACAGAAGGAGAATAGAAGGAGAACATGGTCGCTGATCTGGATAGTGCTACTGATATTAGTTATTGGTGACTTTCATAGTATTGCTCTAGATATTTCGTCTCTATGTCATGTATATATTTTATTATTATCAAGGTCATGTAACGGCCTAGTTTGGTTTCCCCAATTTTCCTGGGATGAATGATGTAATGTACTTGGTTATCATATGTAAATTTCTGATGTATTTCGACTTGGTTGGGTGGATGATCCCCACTTGGTTGGGTGATAGATGTATGTATAGAGTCTTTGATGATAGGAATGTCAGTTATGATGTATGAGTCATGGTTCTTCTTGAAGAACATCTTTTTGCAGATCTTGCCTACAGTCAAGGGGAGCATAGCCAGCACAACAGAGCAGAGAATTCAGCATGTACTCAGGGGGAGCATAACCCTTTGCCCTTGATGACAAAGGGGGAGAATGACTTTGAGGATCTTGGGGTTGCCATCAAGTCCAAAGGGGTAGATTGTTCGCATTATGACACAGGTTTGATGTTATGGCACAGGTGTTTTCCTTGATGGCAACTCACTCTGGTGCCAGATCTCAGTTCAGGCTTTCAGAATGAAGGAATATATATATATATATATATAGATATATATATATATATATATACATACATATATATACGCAGGTTCATTGTGACCAAGCCGCGTATACACGTGGGTTAGATGTTCCAAAGACGCATATGTGTATACACTCACTTTCACGCAAGGAAAGGCGCGTACATGTGGGAGAAGTTATGTTTGGTCCGTGGTATTTATTCCTTGGTATTTGAACCTATGGTTTTGGACCATGGTATCTCGTTCGAAGTGTTGATCCCAAGTATTGGGTCCATGTTATTGATTTGTTATGGTTTTGGACTGTGGTATTGTGAAAGGCCTAAGACTATAAAAGAGGAAGGAGATCATTAGGCAAGGTCACGATCTGAATTATTGAATATCTGATAAAGTGCTAGATCTGGAATACTGGTGATTGAGGTTAAGGTGCAGAGCTGGATCTGAACGAAGGAGGAACCTAAGCGCAAAGAAAAGGATAAGTTCTATTGATGGGTTAAAATATTAAGGCTTGAGTAATAGTATCTTTGTATGGTTTTGATCTATTATATGTGGCGCACAAATCTGATAATCTGGGTTAACTAATGTCTGAATATTTGAAGGAGTGAATTATCTTTATAGATCTGTACGCAGATTCAGTGAAGCGAAGGCGCGTATACACGTTGTTTCTGTAAGTAAAAAGTGCGTATACGCAGGTTGGTCTTAACACAGAAGCGTATGCACGCAGGTTTCTGAATATTGAAGTAGCGTACGTCTCTTAAATTACGTTCTAGCTACTTCTGTTGATTACTGCAGTGATCTAGGCTCAGAATTGGTGTATGGTTACTGTTACTGTGTTCTGGGTACAGCTGTTAGAGAAGTGTCTATTTGATTCAGTTTTAATTGGTAAAAAGGAGATTGTTTGATGCAAAAATTCTTGATGTTTGATTGATGTTATTCATGGATCCAATCTGAAAATTTATGAAACGTGGTCCCTGGAAGAAAGAGAAGGTTGTAGCCTTCTGTAGGTCAGCACCTACGTACTAGTACCTCAGCTAGTACAAGAGCTAAGGGGGTGGTAGCTCCCTTCTAGGAGATGATGGAAAACGAGAGAAGGTTGTAGCCTTCTACAGGTTGAAGCCTGTTTACTGGTATAAGTCTGCACCAATACAGAAACATTGTAAAAGAAGTTTCTAATTAAAAGAAGATAGAGACGAATTGCAGCAGGTGGTTTTCACCCACATTGTGTTTCCACCTTATATCTTGTGTTCTTGTGTGTGATTGTCTTCTGCTCTGTTTTACTGTTCCTGGTTATTGTTTATATTATTATGATGCATAGATTAATGATCAACATCTGTAGAATAAATTAGATTATAAGTCTGCATGGTATACGTTGGTTTCCTTATCTGTAGCTGCGTATATACATGGTTTTCTCTAACTGAAGTAGTGTATATGATTTGGGTGTGAAATAAAAATAATTGACTTGATAATACTGATTCGCCCCCCCCTCAGTATTATTTCCAACATAGGGACAGGTGGTATGCTATGAGTCAAGGAAACTAAATGAGCATGAGAAGAACTATGTGACACATAATATTCAATTGGAAATGATCATTCATGCATTAAACATGTGGAGGAACTATCTTCTTGGTATGAAGTTCATTCTGATGAGTGATAATAGTGGGATGAGGTACTTGTTTGACCAACTGAATCTTAATTCCAGGAAAGCTAGATGGTTGGATAGAATTAGTGATCCGAATGGAAAATGGCATCAACCCATGGTACTCATCCACCCATATTATTCATCGACCCATGGAATTTACCCATGGTATTCTAAATGGCATCCGCCCATGTTATTGTAAAATCCACCCATAGTATTCATTCACCCATGGAATTGACCCATGGTATTGTAACTGAAAAATACTATAAGTAACGAGTCACATTTTGTAAAAGGACAGATTGTTCGCCACAATGTAGCCTTTACAATTATTATTGGTTATAATAAAAAGTTTCTTTGTGGTTTTGTTTATTGGGCATTCTCCTATTTTTCTTCTAGCAATTCAAATTTTCAGATCTGGAAATTTGAATTTTACAATAAAAACAACTCGTGCTCCAGAATCGATCAATCAAGCAAGTTAAAGTGCAGTGGAAGCACTTTGGGCTTGATGAAGCTACATGGGAGATGGATGATCAGATGTGGACTATGTATCCTTCTCTATTCATTGTTTGAGAGGATGTGCTTTTATGTATGTTTTGATGTTGAGTTTTGGTTATGTCTATATATGTATATGTTGTAAATACTGCATCAAGTTGTGTTATAAAGCTCCAATAAGCAGTTTGGTGTTCATGATATGTTGGTTATGTATTCAGTAGTATGATATGATGTAAATGTTGCATCGAGCTCCATGGGAAGCATGTGTTTTTATGGTTTATAAGTGTCATTGAACATAGAGTATGGTGCTCCCAAGGGGGAGGGTTCTGTACCAACCCTGGTTAAAAATCCATGTAATGAAGTTAATAAATGTAAAATAATACCAAGGTCATGGGAGATGTATTCCAAGTTGAATGTTGTGCAAAACATCATAGTTGGTGTTCATTTGGTTTATTATGGCTAAGGAAATCGGCAAAGACAATGACAAAGGCATTGAAAAGGAAAAGAGGCGTTAATTAAATTTTAATTATGAAAATAAATGAAAATAGGAGAAAAGGAAGGTGAAAGATAACAAGTTGCACGTGAGGAAGAAATTGAAGGAAAATTAGTGGAAATTGAAGAAAATAGAGACCTGATTGATAAAAAGGCTTTAGAGGATCAATTCACAACTTTTGTTAGTTCAGTTTTGGAGCTCTCTCTCTCTATTCTCGCTATCCTCTCATTCTATTGCACACTTAGATCATTCCTAGAGCACTCTAGCATTGGATAAAGGAAGGCGAAGGAAGGATAAGAAAGAAAAGGGAAGCAAGGGTCAATCAAGGAAGAGTTGGATGAAGTGGCTACAACGATATCACTTTCAAGTATCGAGTTGCATGCATGATTTCATTTCTAGATTGGGTAGGCATGGTACATGCATATGTGTATTTTGTGTTATTGTTGTCTTTGGAATGGGATTTTCTAGGTGTGACAATGGTTTCAGCTTTTCCTTTCCATTTATGGATAGCCATGGTGTGATGGGTTTCTTTCACTTGGTTGAGCTTTGGATTTTCGTATAGTTTTGGAACTGGGTGGGGTGGTCTCAGGAAAATTCAACGACCTAGGAATCCATTGACTGGTAATGGCGGGATTGTGGTAAAGCATGAGGGTGGAGATGGGAAAATTCCTCAAGGTATTGGTGAAGAAATATGAAGGCATCCAAGCTTGTTTAGGGCCTAGTAATCCCTTGACTAGTTTTGGCCGGATTGCGGTAAAGCCTAGTAGTGCATGTTTTGTTTGGGCTTAGGAATCCCATGATCGGTAATGTGGGATTACGGTAAATCCAAGTTGTATAGGTGATGGTTGTGGGCCTAGGATTCCCTTGACCAATTTTAGAGGGATTATGGTAAAGCTTAAGGAAGCCCTAGTTGATTTATTGTGAGTCCGACATTTATGCTTGGAATATGGCATAAAGGTGATTGGATCAAATAAAGATTTTTTTTAGCCCAATCTATGGTCAAGTGGTATGTGGAAGTCCTGTCATGGTTGGCTTTTTCATATGTTAATAATAACTCTTTTCATCTTGTATTTCATGAGTATTAATACTTGTTATTTGTTAGGATATTCTGACACATAGGAAATAGTTAAGTATAACTTGGTCTAGTGTAGAGTTAGGTAAAGTGTGTTTTTTTACTATGTACTTATGTAACTTACAATCCGACGATCATGATATGTTCTAGACATGAAGTGATCCGATGGTTCATTCTCTCCTCGGTATTACCGACACTTGATCAGTGGCTTCACACCCAATTGGTCCATGATCTCTATTTAAAGAGCATGGAGGGTCATTTGTAGGGTAACCGTTCATGAGATAAGCTTATGTAAATTTTCTTTCTTTTATTAATAAATTGCCTAAAGTGGCCGCATTGGCTTAGGCCGTGGACCGTTTTCCTGTTTGAGGGTTTTAACCATGTCAAGAATACTGGTGTATTGATCTATGATCTGTTTGTGAGCGGTGTCTTTTGGTGTTTTATCTAAGGAACTTACCCTGTAAATTCCTACATGGCATTAGAGTTATTTGAGGTCCGCATCCGTTGGTGATCCAAATCTGAAGCTGGTACAACTGCATCCGACTGTTGTTTCCTAGATCTATTGTTTCTGACTGCTTTCAGGCCGAGAGGAATGCTCTATTGTGTTAGGAGAATTTGTTCCAGTGAGGAACCCCTTTCGTTTCACGCGAAAAGGTTTCTGGTAGCCCTAGCTACGTCATTTTTAAGATATGGAGGTATACAGTCTTTATTTGCAGTTCTAACTATTCATCTCTCTATGTATTTCGGTTTATTTAGCTCTTTGTTTTTTTATTATCGGATCTATACCTTTCATTTCTGCGTATGCTCTTTTCCCCGTGACTCTATGTGGTCTGAGAAAATAAGAAATAGAAAGGAAGGATTTTTCTCATGCGTATGCTCTTTTCCACCGTGCCTTAGTGTGATCTCGGAAAAATCAGAAACATTAAGGAAAATATTTAGTTTCCGGCTGAAGCTAACTTCAAGCCTTAAGTTTTTTTTTGTATTTTTGTGTTGGGTTTTGTGGTTTTTGTTTTGTAGGAAAAAAAAAGAGATTTTTCAAATAAGCACGCACCCCAAAGCTTCAGTGACTAAAAAAAAAAGAAAAACCTTTATCTTTTCCAAAAATTTCTAACCTTGTAAACTAGCTCACTTGATCCAAAGTTAATTTATGAGAATAGAGGTCTTGAATTCAAGTTTTTTTTTTTTGTTGAGTTACTTTTTCAAAAAGCACATGTAACTTATGTTTTAAAGTTACTTTATGTAAAAGTGTTCTCACCCATTATAAAAAGTGAGTCACTTATAATTCTAAAGTCTCCTTATCTTTTATTTAAGTTACAATTTAGTGGGTAGCTCATAAAGTACCATTGTAAAAGTGACTTTCACTTATTTATAAAAGTGAGTCACATAATTTATTTATTTTTAAAGTGAGCTAATTAGATTAAGTTTGGAAAGGGAGGTGATTTTTTTTTAAATATAACATTATCATTCATTTCCGCACATTCACGCACTTTGTTGACATCTTCAACAAATTTTCTTCAAAAAGCCATAACTTCTTCATTCGGAAGCCGTTTTTTTTAATCAGCGTAATTTTTCGAGATATTTCCATTGAAACACTTAGTTTCAACATCTACATCCTCATTTTCTATTAAAATGGAAATTCCATGCCAAGTTACTCTTGACAACACCAACTACTTTCAATGGTGGTCCTACATTGTGGATTTACTTAGAAGTAAAGGTCTTTACAGAATAGCCTCAAGCCAAGAAACCAAACCTCAAGATGAAGATAAGGTAGCCAAATGGGAAAATAGACAAGATCAAGCACGTGGGTTGATAGGGATGCCCATTTTTCCAGACCATAGATTCCATATCGCAGAACTTGATACTCCTAATGAAGCAATGCTCACTAAGTTTTTGGAATTAAAAATGAAATTAGAGCCCATCAACTCAGAAATGAGTTTCTTACGTTGGACCCCAATAATTTTTCTTCCATTGAATATTTTTTGTCTAAGTTCAAGACCCTTAGACTTCTCTTGGAAGGTGTTAAGGTTAAGAAAGAATATGGTAGCCTTATCTATTCCATTCTTACTAAGTTGGGACTAGCCTATTCTTTGTTTGTTTCCACCTTCCATTCTACTAGAGAAGCCTTTGTTTCTCAAGGACAAGACTACAAGTCCCCCTCTTTTGATGCCTTTTGTGATTCTTTAATAAGAGAACAAGAAAAGCTCTTGTATCTTGGTCTTCTTAATCTTGGAAACTCTTCTAAGAAAGCCTTAGCTGCCCAGCAGCAACCAAATTCAAAGAATCCTAAGAAGAATTATCCTAAAAAGAATGGTCCTAAACCAAACAAGGGTGATAATCAATTTCAGTCTCAAAATAAAAAATCATTTCAACAAAATGATAAGGCAAATAAAAACAAAGGGAAGAACACTGATAGAAATTGCAACTTTTGTAATCGAGATGGCCACTTAGAATCCAAATGCTTTAAGAAGATGGAAGCCTTGGAAGCAGCAATGAAGAAGCATAACATCCATTTGGAGCACTCTTCAACTTCAACTTCATCTTCAGGAATAACACTTTTTGCATGTGGTTGTCAAGCATCTCGGTCTTGTTATGAACTAAATGTATCTTCTTCTTCTCATTCTCATGAGTGGCTCATTGTTTCTGGAGCTTCTTATCACATGGAAAAAAACAAAGCCATGTTTTCTTCTTTAAATGATTGTAACACCAAAAATATATATGTTGGTGATGATAGATCTCTTAGTGTTGTAGGGACTGGAACTGTTTATCTAGACAATGGTCAATTTAATGATGTATTATGTGTTCCAACCTTATCTTGCAACCTTATATCTGTATATCAGATAACTCATTCAGGTGAAGGTAAAATTGTTGAAATTTGACCTCACGATGTTGTAATTAAATACCTAAGAGATCCTAGACAGATTTTAGCTACTAGCATTGCTGATGATTCTACAAGTTTGTATAAGTTTAACAACTTTGGGTCATCAAATCTTTCCTCGGTATTTGTTGCTCATAATGAGGAAGTGAGCAAACTTTGGCATGAGCGATTTGGTCACTTAAACTATCGCTCCCTTTAGAATCTATGTAAAGAAAAAATGGTGATAGGTCTTCCAATGGTATCTTGCAGAGATGGAGTTTGTTCTGGATGTGTACTCGAAAAACATCATCGAGATAGTTTTGAAAAACATGCCTCTTGGCACGCCTCAGCCCCTTTACAACTTGTGCATAGTGATTTATGTGGTCCACTTCCAGTTGTTTCATTCCCCAACTACAAGTATTTCTTAACTTTCATTGATGATTTCTCCAGACGCACTTGGGTATACTTCTTAAAACTCAAGAGTGAAGTATTTAACATGTTCTTGGCCTTTAAGGCCTTTGTTGAAAAATAATCTGGACATCAAATTCTTAAGCTAAGATCTGATAATGGCAGAGAATATGTTAACAACAAATTCATCAACTTTTTCACTGAGAATGGAATTCAAATGCAACATACTGTTCCATATACTCCACAACAAAATGGTGTAGCTGAAAGGAAGAATCACACCTTAAAGGAAATGGCTAATTGTATGCTTCTATTTAAAGAACTTAGTCTTAATTTTTGGGCAGAAGCAATTAACTGTGAAAATTACATAGTAAATCACAATCTTACTAAGGTTTTAAATAATATCACTCCAGAAGAAGCATGTAGCTCAATTAAACCAGATGTAAGTCAATTTCGTGTTTTTGGAAGTGAAGCATGGGCCCATATTCCAGATGAGAAACATAAAGCTTTAGAACCTAAGAGTGAAAAATGTATTTTTTTTGGATATTCTGAAGATGTCAAAGGATATAGACTTATTCCACTTAAGACCAAAAATTTTATCAATAGAAGAGATGTAAAGTTTGCTGAAAATATATTAGCCTACGACCCTAGTTCAACGCATGTGCCACCTCTCTCTATCCCTTCTACTTCTGAAAATATTTCTTCTTTATATGATGACAGTGAGGATGACAATCCTCCCCCACCTTCTCAGGATCCTCATTCAGCTCCTCAGCTTCCAAAATGGGTCCGTGCTACTCGAGACATAGCAGGTGCTCTTGCCGATGATCCTATAGATCAGCGACGTACACGTTCTTAGTTCGATAGAGCCTCTTCTTTACTGGCTCAAGCTTCAACGAATTACGATCCTGACACCTTTGCAGAAGCTTCAGGCCATCTAGATTGGGACGCAGTTATGAATGAAGAATATCATTAATTATTGGCAAATGATACATGGGATCTTGTTCCTCTTCCAAAGGGATGAAAACTTGTTAGATGAAAATGGGTTTACAGAACCAAGTATGGACCAGATGGAAAAGTTGATAAACATAAAGCTCGTCTTATTGCTAAGAGTTTTTCACAGGTTGAAGGCATTGACTATACTGAAACCTTCTCCCCTATTGCCAAAATGAAATCTATCCACCTTTTTCTTTCCCTTGCTGCCTCTTTCAAATGGGAAGTCCATCAGATGGATGTTAAATCTGCCTTCTTACATGGGGACTTGCATGAAGAAATCTTTATGGAACAACCTACTGGCTTTATACAAACAGACTCTAGCCTTGTATGTCGGCTTAAGAAATCCCTTTATGGTCTCAAGCAAGCCCCTCAGACTTGGTATGCCAAAATGGATAGCTTTCTTTTAGACACTGGCTTTTCTAGGTGTCATTTTGACAATACTGTCTACACCAAGAAAGCAGGAAAGTCTCTTATCATTCTTGTTCTTTATGTTGATGATCTTATCCTTAATAGTAGTGATCCCAACCTTATAAACCATGTGAAGTCCAGCCTTAAAAAGAAGTTTGAAATGACATACTTAGGACACTTGCATTATTTTCTTGGTCTTCAAGTTTTGCAATCCAAGGAAGGTATTTCCCTTTCCTAGTCCAAGTATGCCTGTGATATTCTACACCATGTTCACATGGAAGATTGTAAGCTAGCCCCTTCTCCCTTTCAGTCTAGAGCCAAACTTTCAGTCATTTGTACTTCCCCTGAAGTTGATGCTACCTTATACCATCAACTTGTAGGTAAACTTTTATATTTGACCCATACTTGTCCTGACCTTTCCTTTGTTGTTGGCCTTATTGCTTGGTTTATACAAAACCCACATGAAAGTCTGTTACACTAAAAAATGTCACCATGGCTATGTACAGTTAGTATGGCTCTATCAACAGTCATGCTACCCTCTTAGGCAAGTCTTATGCCTCTGCTCTCCATGTCAAACTCCAAAAAAGAGAGAAAGTCTTGTATAAATGTATTTATCTCTGGGGACGCAGGTTCTCTCAACCTTACCTGCGGGGATGCTCCCAATGTTCACAAAAGCTGCGTCCAAAGACGCTCTGTATGTAAAGGGACAGGTGCGTCCCCCTGTAAAGGTTAGAATGCGCAAGTTTCATCTTTAAAAGTTACTTGTGGTCATTTCTAGAGCATTCTAGAAGGTTGTTCGACGTGTATTGGGCACCTCCAGATGGTTCATGCACTCCTATCAAAGAGGAACTTATCCCATCAATAAGGGAGCTATCCCACCCAAAGAGGGGACTATCCCATTGATGGTGGACCTAATTAACTTCCTCTTGAGCACTATAAAAAGAGGCATTGAGCCAGAAGGAAGGAGGTTGAAAGCTATAGATTTCTAAGGGTAAATGTTGCAGGAATTAGGACTCCCATTTAGAAGCTTGTGAGGAGAGATTGTCATCTTTACTTGTTCTATTTGGAAGTGGGTGAGCTTTGTCAAAGTAGAGGAAGACTCTTGTGGACCCTGGAAGGAGCTTGCACAACACCAAGGCTCAGGTTGTAATGGTTCCTTTTGATTACCTTTAATGCAAATTGGTCCATTCTTCTCAATAACTTGTTGTTAATGGGTTATTTCATGTACTCCTTGGTCTATGTGTTGAATATGCTTTGTTTTATGTTATAATCAGGTGCTATTTAATTGTTTGACTGTTGGTGATTACAGGTTTTGGAGAAAAGGAGGAGCTCATCCAGATTAACAAAGCTTGGACTTCTACAACAGCGTTTGGACAAAGGTAAGAACGAAACACTTGATTTCTCATATCATAATGTATGTTTAGAGAAGGATAGCTCCAGTTTGTTTTGTTTGTCATTAGAATGTCTTAGACTTCTAGGAAGGTCAGTTGTGTCCGCACCCTTGACTGATTCCGTGTGACAAATTGGCGACTCCGCTGGGGATAGATTCCATTGATGAGAAGAGTTTTTCTTTTGTGTGAACTTTGCTTTGAGAAAATTGGTTTATTTTTCTGGTTTTGGCTCTGTGACCTTGTCTCTGGGTGGGTTAGCTTAGGATTAGTTTTATTTTGGGTTTTCTTGAGTTTTTCAGTAGGACGCACCCTCTGAGTGCTGCACAGTGCGGGCCCGCACCTGTGCTAACGGGTTGCCTACGTCCCCTGCTAAAATTTGAAAAAATTCCATTTTTTGCATTTTTTGCTCTTAGTTTTTGTTTTTTCTTAGTTTTTTCTGCCCAGATTCATTAGTCCCTTGCCAAGAATCTTCACCTGAACTTGTTTCATTAGCATTCCTACTTTAATCTTTCATCAATTGGGTGTTTTGAGTCTCTTTTTGAGAAATTCTTGATTTGATTTCCTTTGGTCATTACTTGGAGGTTTTGTCTCAGTCCTTTCACAAATTTGCATCTTTTTGCTTCTGTTTTTGCAAAAAAATTTCCCCCTCATTCGCCGGGGGGGGCTAAATTATGTATGAGTGTTAATCGCCTTTGAGTGTTTTTATGTTTTGATCTTTGGAACTCTCACCCAATTTTCTCGACTTGCACTTGATTGGTTCTTAGATTACATTAGAATCATCTTGTGTTTGAGAATTCTCTTGCATAGATCACATTTGCATAATTAGAATTCTCCTTTTCGGAATATGAATGAAAAATGTGCATAGATTACATTTGCATACTTTTCAAGTGAATTGTGCATAGATTACCATTGCATAGTTTACATTATGAGAAATCAATTGTAGATTTAGATCAGCTTTCTTTGATTTGAATTTACACAAAAATAAAAATAAAAAAAGTTTGGTTTGGAATTGATTTGCATTAGTTTTTCTTGATGAAATTAGTGCATTAGAGAATTTGTTATATTTTCTCTTAGTGATCAATTTTTTGCATTGTTGGAAGTGAATGGAAACTCTCTCCTTACTTTAGTTAGGATTCATTGAATTGAAAAGATTACATTATCATATTCGATTGCATTCAGTTGAGTCGGGTCATAACACCATTGGTTTCGTATCCATTTACCCATTTGAGTAATAACAGCCTTAATAACACAGCGCTTAATTAAAATTCATCTAGTAATTTTTACATTTCTAGGGCTCTGAAGCACCAACATAGCTTAGGCTAGTGTCTTGGAGTAGGAGAGTAATTAACTCTTTAAGACAGCAAAACCAAACAAGTAGCTTATCTTGTGGTAGAATAAATCCAATTGTCTCACTTGTACTCTGGGAAAGCTCCTCTTAAAGGAGAAGCACGAGCTCGTGTCCGAACCAGTGAGGGGATCATTCCCCCCTCGTTGGGAACGACGCCAGACACGCACGTATTACAAACGGTAAACCTCGGATTAACCATTGTCGAGGAGCTAGGGGTCACTTGTCGGTAAACCTTGGATTATTGTCAAGGAGCCAGCAAGGGGATTGAGCTTGCTACTCTGCCCTTGCGTGCTGTCGGAGTTTAGACTGTTCCCCCAGGTGCATTTGTTGCGGTTGGTAACCTTAGTGGCCATTATCTTTAGGATTCTACCGAGGTGAAGGTGGAGGGAAGGTCCCACTATCCCTGGAGCAGACGTCGGCTATACTCACTTGGATTTTCTGGGGGGTTCACTTCACTCGAGATGGTTAAAGAGGAGGAACTTGGTCCAGTCTATTCATTAAGCAGGTTGCCGGGGTAACTGTTCCACCCACCACTTCTGTACTGAATTCGGCGATGTTGGGCTTCATCACCAACTAGTGTTTTCGGTCCGGAAGGCTACTGTTTGTGTATGGTTTGACTCCTAGATTTGATAGCGCGTGTTAATTTGTTTGTTTTTACTTTTAGAGACCATAGGTGTGAATTGTGAATTTTAATTGTTAGGTGTGAATTGTGAATTGTTAATTTTAGTTTTAAATTGTTAATAAAATTCACAGAAGTTGAATATAATGGCAAATGTTCCGGAATTTATCAACCTAGGAACCCCTCCTAATGAGAATCCTAGTACTTTTCCTTACTTTGGAAATGTTGGTCCTCCTTATATGGCTACTTTGTCATTACCTGGATTTACAATAGGATTACCGATATGGTTATTTTCAACTTCGTTGGCCCAAAGTACTCCAATTGTTCCACCTCAACCGGATGCTTCACCTCAACAGAGTTCACCATCTCAACATCACCAACCTTCTGTTGACCCTTTACCTTCTTCGCCTAATTTTTCTTCCTCCATTTCTTCCTCTTCGCCTGGTAAAAGCCTTGATGCTAGTAACCAGGAGGCTAAGAAGAAGAAGAAAGGGAAGAAGAAGAAGAAGAAGAAGAAGAAGCAAGATAAGAAAGAAGTCAACCAACCAACCATGGCTGTAAGTGTTAGTTGTGTTGAGGAAAATTCCGACATGCATCGTAAACCAAAATACCCTTGCAGGCTTTGTAATGGTGACCACTTCCTTGTCAATTGTCCTGGTATTCCAAAGGTCCTGGAAGTATGGTCAGAAAAATCTCATCAACTTTCCATTGATCCATCAACCAGTGATAGTCAGGTTCCTGGGAAAAAGGGTAAAGTTAGGTTTCCTTGTAAGTTATGCAAAGGGAGTCATCAAACTCACATTTGACCTCACATGGATGAAGCCTCAAAATTGTTGGAAAACCTTACTGTTCCACAGCAAGAATTTCCAACTGGTTACCGTAAACTTTCTCCCAACCTACCGTCAACTGACGGAGTGATTGATCTAAATTCAAGTACAGTCGATCACACTCTTCCATTGGAGAGTGAAACTCATGTCACTCAGGTTGATGATCCATTAGTTGATCAAGTGGTCGATTCAATTTCACATTCAGTCGATCACACTCTCCCTTTCGAGAGTAAATTTCATACCGCTGATGTTCTTCTTGTTACATCGGATTCTTCTATGCCGGGGGGCATTTCACCTGTTTCTACAGAACCCCCTCCAAGTACTGAGGTCTTTTCCTTTGATTGGAATAGATTGACAGAACCTCGTCTTCCTTCCTCCATCCCTTTCCAAATCATTGTCAAGGCTGGTGGTAGGGACATACATCGTACACAGGTAGACGAAGGTGCTTCTGTTAGTATTTTATCCTCAAATGTTTGGAGAGCTTTGGGTTCCCCTCAGCTGGCGCCTATTACGCAGAATCTGAAAGCTTTTAACAGAACCATTAGTGAACCTTTAGGGATCCTTCCTAAGTTTTCTATTACATTAGAAGGTAAAATTGTCTGTATTGATCTTATGGTAGTTCGAGGTCCCTTGGATTTCAATTTACTCCTTGGGCAAGACTATGTTTATGCAATGAAAGCTGTCGTATCGACACTCTTTCGCGTGATGTCTTTCCCTCACAATGGCAGTATTGTGACTGTAGACCAGCTTTCGTTCCCTAGTCTTGTCTCGACTACCAATAATATGACACCCCTAAATGTTCCTGATTCTAAAGTGGTATCTACCCCGCCACGGGTTAATTATGTGGCAACTGGTCCCATGTTTTCAGTTACCGATGTAAGTGAGCCTCTCATTGTTTGCTCATCTTCATTTGATTTAGATCCGGTAATTGACATGGAAAACTCTATGGGATTATTTGAACATGATGTTCTTATCCCTTTTGAGTCCCTTGACGTGTGTTCCTTCCAAAAAACTATTCTTCAGTTTTTCTTTGTTTCAAGCTTTTGTAAAAATGAAACCTATCTCGAGTCAATTTCAGTGATTTTCAAGACTCGTTAAACTCATGAAAATCCCGAGATTATTTTGCTATCTTTCATTCTCGTAAAACAAATGAAAATGCCGAGTTCTTTCCGTCTTTTCCTACTCGTAAATTAAATTGAAAGTCGGCCATATGAGTACATTTTTGTCATTTTTTCGAACTCGTTAAAACTTACGAAAAAGTGAAACCTCAGAGTCATCTTTTAAGCCCTTTTCTGACTCCTAAAACATGAAAAGATCGCCGAGCATTTCTTTTACACTCGTTAAAACGGAATTAAAAGACGGTCCCCTTTTAGCTCTTTTCTGACCGCAAAATCAGGAAAAGATTGCCGGGTTTTTGTCGTTTCAAACTCGATAAGGAAATAAAACGACGTGTCCTTGATCGCTTTTTACTTTTCAGGTCAACGACACTATTATGAAAGTACTCCTTGGTCGCAAGATCAAGCGGTTCCCCCAGGTATTATTTTATACTTTTTCGGGCTTGAGGGACACAAATGTACGAAAAAGTTCAACGTGGAGTTCTGATGAAGACCTCTTGGAAGCCATGATCAAGGTGTGTCCATTGACATGTCTTTCTTCCAGTTGGAAGCCATGATCAATGTTACGAGGATAGTTTTTTCCTCTCTCAACCTCGTTAAAAAATGAAACTGGATGGTACGAGGAAAGTTCCTTTTACTGTGTCGACCTCGTTAAAAAATGAATCAGTGAGTACGAGGATAGTTTTTTCTGTATCAACCTCGTTAAAAAATGAAATAGGCTGTAATGAGGATAGTTCTTTTACTGAGTCAACCTCATTAAAAAATGAATCAGGTAGATTTTAGGTTATGTAGGTAGACTGTAAAAAGTAGGGTTTTGAGGATAGTTCCTGTTACTGAGTCGACCTCGTTAAAAAATGAATCAGGTTTGAGGATAGTTCCTGTTACTGAGTCGACCTCGTTAAAAAATGAATCAGGTTTGAGGATAGTTCTTTTCTTGTGTCAACCTCCTTAAAAATGAAACAACTCCCTTTTCAAGTTAAATATTGAAAGTAAACCTTCATTTCATCCAGCCGGTTGAATGCAATGAAGCCTGGGGGGCATGTACCTCGCTTTGCATCATTATGCTGGGGGGCATGCGAACTTTTTGAGCATAGTTCCTTGTCTTGTGTCAAGCTCGTTAAAAAATGAAACAAGGGTAGGTTAAGTAGGTAGATTGTAGAGCGTAGTCATGAGCATAGTTCCTTGTCTTGTGTCAAGCTCATTAAAAAATGAATCAAGGATTTTAGAGCACAGTTCCTTGTCTTGTGTCAAGCTCATTAAAAAATGAATCAAGGATTTTAGAGCATAGTTCCTTGTCTTGTGTCAAGCTCGTTAAAAAATGAATCAAGGTTTTTAGATTATAATTTTTGTTAGGTAGATAGTAGAGAGTAGTTATGAGCATAGTTCCTTATCTTGTGTCAAGCTCATTTAAAAAATGAAACAAGGGTTTTGAGGATAGTTCTTTTCCTGTGTCAACCTCACTAAAAAATGAGACAACTCCCACAAGTCTTTCCAAGATCTTGAAAGTAAAGCTTCTTTCCATCCACCTCATTGAATGCAATGAAGCTTGGGGGGCATGTACCTCGTTTTGCGTCATTATGCTGGGGGCATGCGAACTTATAACAAGCATAGTTTTTCGTTTCAAGCTTGCGTAAACATGAAACCGAATCCGAGCATAGTTCTTTTCCTGTGTCAAGCTCGTTAAAAAATGAAACAAATCCTCCTCTAATTGAGTCAAGAGTTTGACTAGATCTCGTAGATGTTAAGTTGTATATTTAGGTTAGTTATTTTAGTTTTTTCTTACAGTTTTAGGTCGAGTCTTTCAATGATCTCGTAACTCAACCTTCATTTCATCCAACTGGTTGAATGAAATGAAGCTGGGGGGGCATGCACTCTAGCAGTTATGCTTAGGGGGCATCAAGCACAGTTTTATCTCTGTTTCGAGCTTGTGTAAAAATGAAACTACTTTGAAGCACAGTTTTTCTTTGTTTCAAGCTTTTGTAAAAATGAAACCTATCTTGAGTCAATTTCAGTTATTTTCAAGACTCGTTAAACTCATGAAAATCCCGAGATTATTTTGCTATCTTTCATTCTCGTAAAACAAATGAAAATGCCGAGTTCTTTCCGTCTTTTCCTACTCGTAAATTAAATTGAAAGTCGGCCATATGAGTACATTTTTGTCATTTTTTCGAACTCGTTAAAACTTACGAAAAAGTGAAACCTCAGAGTCATCTTTTAAGCCCTTTTCTGACTCCTAAAACATGAAAAGATCGCTGAGCATTTCTTTTACACTCGTTAAAACGGAATTAAAAGACGGTGCCCTTTTAGCTCTTTTCTGACCGCAAAATCAGGAAAAGATTGCCGGGTTTTTGTCGTTTCAAACTCGATAAGGAAATAAAACGACGTGTCCTTGATCGCTTTTTACTTTTCAGGTCAACGACACTATTATGAAAGTACTCCTTGGTCGCAAGATCAAGCGGTTCCCCCAGGTATTATTTTATACTTTTTCGGGCTTGAGGGACACAAATGTACGAAAAAGTTCAACGTGGAGTCTCCTTTAGTTTTTTCAGACTCTCTAAAATTGAAAAACGCCGAGTTTCTCCTATACTGGGCTCGTTAAACTTTTACAGTAGAGGACCTGTTCAATTACAAACAGGAACGAACCACTCCTTCCTAGGGTTCGAATTTAAACTAGGTTGGACTCGTCCAAAGGATGAGCTTATAATCAAGCATATGTTATCCTCCTCAAGCTTGTTAAAAATAAAGAGGTACTTGCCAGAAATGGTGGGGGAAAAAAGAGAAGAATGAACCTGTTTGTTACCTTTTGTCTCAAAAGAAACTTTATTACCACTCTTGAACACGACACTTTTCATTCACCTGGGTTGGGAAATCTTTTACCTCACAGTTGATCAAACCACTTTGAAAGTCTTTAACCAGGTTCCGGGGATTAACTTTGAGTTATTCGTCACCAAGCCATCTGTCGTGTCGTTATGTGTTCAAGAGGTCTGCAAGAAAAACTTTCATCTGCAAAATACTTGTCATCCATTTGACCATCCCTGAGTCAGTCCTTACAACAACATTTCTTCAACTTGAACAATGATTTCGTGTTGCGGGCTTGCCTGCAACGGGTCGCTTTCTATCGACATCGACACATTATCTAGAAAGATGACTTAGGAATCGACAGTACCTTGAAGTCTGCATGCATCAATGGCAGGTTTCTCGCCTTTGACGTCAGTTTACATCATTGACTTTCGATCAAAGGATTCCGTGAAGTGTTCGACATCAAAACATCTATTCACATTTCACGGGTTGTGCTTGGTACTTTGAGAACCATTGACATTACTGGTGGTCTCTCTCACGCTTGTTAACAGTTTACATCATCGACTGGTAATCAAGTGGTTTCTAACATGTTCGACATCAAATCATTTAATCACATGGCTAGAATCGTACCAATTCGGGAAGTAGAAGTGAAGACCCTGGATCTAGTTTCTACCATCCAGGCTGCGAGGAGTTTTGTATTCATTATCTATGTAGACTAATCATAAATAGATGGCTGCGTCCATACTGTGTCTACAAAAGTCTATAAAAATGATGTACTGCAAAATCATTCCTGTATCAGCGCAGTAGTTAGTCTGTTAGTTAAAGTTTTTGATCTGAGTATGGGAATGCCTACCTCAGCGATGATATAATCTTATATATGTATTTTGTGTTGAAAATTGCAGGTTCTGACCAGGCTCTCCACGAGACAATCCTTGAAATGATAAAGCGCTTCACCCTTCCTAGATAATACAAAACCCTAATCTATTACAGGCTTCGCACTTTAGGGGGCAATCTGTTACACTAAAAAATGTCACCATGGCTATGTACAGTTAGTATGGCTCTATCAACAGTCATGCTACCCTCTTAGGCAAGTCTTATGCCTCTGCTCTCCATGTCAAACTCCAAAAAAGAGAGAAAGTCTTGTATAAATGTATTTATCTCTGGGGACGCAGGTTCTCTCAACCTTACCTGCGGGGATGCTCCCAATGTTCACAAAAGCTGCGTCCAAAGACGCTCTGTATGTAAAGGGACAGGTGTGTCCCCCTGTAAAGGTTAGAATGCGCAAGTTTCATCTTTAAAAGTTACTTGTGGTCATTTCTAGAGAATTCTAGAAGGTTGTTCGACGTGTATTGGGCGCCTCCAGATGGTTCATGCACTCCTATCAAAGAGGAACTTATCCCATCAATAAGGGAGCTATCCCACCCAAAGAGGGGACTATCCCATTGATGGTGGACCTGATTAACTTCCTCTTGAGCACTATAAAAAGAGGCATTGAGCCAGAAGGAAGGAGGTTGAAAGCTATAGATTTCTAAGGGTAAATGCTGCAGGAATTAGGACTCCCATTTAGAAGCTTGTGAGGAGAGATTGTCATCTTTACTTGTTCTATTTGGAAGTGGGTGAGCTTTGTCAAAGTAGAGGAAGACTCTTGTGGACCCTGGAAGGAGCTTGCACAACACCAAGGCTCAGGTTGTAATGGTTCCTTTTGATTACCTTTAATGCAAATTGGTCCATTCTTCTCAATAACTTGTTGTTAATGGGTTATTTCATGTACTCCTTGGTCTATGTGTTGAATATGCTTTGTTTTATGTTATAATCAGGTGCTATTTAATTGTTTGACTGTTGGTGATTACAGGTTTTGGAGAAAAGGAGGAGCTCATCCAGATTAACAAAGCTTGGACTTCTACAACAGCGTTTGGACAAAGGTAAGAACAAAACACTTGATTTCTCATATCATAATGTATGTTTAGAGAAGGATAGCTCCAGTTTGTTTTGTTTGTCATTAGAATGTCTTAGACTTCTAGGAAGGTCAGTTGTGTCCGCACCCTTGACTGATTCCGTGTGACAAAGTCATTGGAAAGAAGCTAAAAGAATACTTTGTTATGTTTGAGGTACAATTCAATTTGGGATTCATTACAGGGTAGAAGCATCTCCTCTATTGTTTGGTTTCACTGATTCCAATTGGGCTGGTGACCCTGATGATCAAAAGTCTACTGTAGGTTATGTGTTCACTCTTGGTTCAGGACCTATTACATGGGCTTCCAAGAAACAAAGTGCCATTTATCTTTCTTCAGTAGAAGCAGAGTATCATGGCACTATAGAAGCTAGTAAGGAAGCCCTGTGGCTTTGTCAGATCCTGTCAGAGTTTCACTTTCAATAGCAGCATCTGACTACACTTTGGTGTCATAATCAAAGTGCCATTCAAATATGCAATGATCCAGTCCAACATCAGCGCAACAAACACATTGAAATGCACATGCACTTCATTAGAAAGCTCACTCATGACCATGTTCTTGAAGTGCAATATTGTTCAATAGATGATCAAGTTGCAGACATCTTTACAAAGGCTCTCATAGAGGTGAAGTTTACTAAACTTTGATTTATGGTTGGAGTTCAGGAAGTTGTCACTAAGGGGGATAGGCTCTAATGTCTCCTTCCTTCTCCTATTATGTCATATTTGTACATCCTTCAATCCTATCCCAAGTTGTTCTTAAGGGGGGATGTTAGGATATTCCGACACATAGGAAATAGTTAAGTATAACTTGGTCTAGTGTAGTGTTTCTTTACTATGTACTTTCGTATTTTACAATTCGATGGTCATGATATGTTCTAGACATGAAGTGATTTGACGGTTCATTCTCTCCTCAGTATTATCGACTCTTGATCTGCGGCTTAACACCCGATTGGTCGATGATCTCTATTTAAAGAGCATGGAGGGTCATTTGTAGGGTAACTGTTCATGAGAGAAGATTATGTAAATTTCCTTTCTTTTATTAATAAATTGCCTGAAGTGGCCGCGTTGGCTCAGGCCGTGGATTGTTTCCCTCTTTGAGGGTTTTAACCACGCCAAGAATACTGGTGTATTGATCTGCGATCTGTTTGTGAGTGGTGTCCTTTGGTGTTCTGTTTGAGGAACTTACCCTGTAAATTCCTACATTATTATGTGGATTTGATGGTTGTTCTATCACTATTATTATTCTCATTATATGTTGGTTATAAGCATGGTTTTATGACAAACTTTAGTTATGGATCTCATCATGTTTTTATTACTAAATGAATGGTTAATGAATTCATGACCTAATAGATGTTATTGCAGTTATTGTGAGAGAGCATCATACCTTCTTGATGATTTGCAGATAAGTATGAGACTCCTCTGTTAAAATATGCATTTATAACCTATAGATTACATGTTCACAATGTATTTGACGAAGTGTCTGTCATGATCAGGCCTTGTTATGCCAAGTTCTTGTCTAATTTTTGCATTAATGGCTTTTTCCTTGTGTCATTCATCATTCTAGAATATTATATCAAGTTCCAGGCCGAGGTCTGGATCCTAGCCCTGAAAAAGTGGCTTAGATCTCGAGGTCGCATGTACAGAACTGAGTAATTTAGACTACAATCACTGGGATTTAAGGTTATCAATGCGACTTGAGGATTACATTCATTGGATTGCCTTGTTATGCAAGCGACTGAGAGTTCAGGTCAGTGAAAAATCAAG
This sequence comes from Pinus tabuliformis, assembly GCA_031772625.1. Taxonomy (NCBI): domain Eukaryota; kingdom Viridiplantae; phylum Streptophyta; class Pinopsida; order Pinales; family Pinaceae; genus Pinus; species Pinus tabuliformis. Next base: position 726,783,676 of record CM062808.1, on the reverse strand, counting down.
TTAGCTCAGGGCTTGGGAACCTTGAGTGGCTGTTTAGCTCCTGGGGGTCTTGTAGCTCCTGAGGAAGGTCAATAAAGTTTCAGTTTGTCTATTACACTTCCTTAACTGTACAGAGGAGGTTGATTCATATCATAGTAACTCTTCGTCACATATTTACCCTAGTGGATCGGTGAAATCGGGTAAGTGTGGGAGGAGGGTTGTTACAACCATTGTAAGGACTTTGCAGTTGTATCGCACCACATTGATGCTATGGAGAAGATTAACAAGCCATAACATTGATATTCCATGCAAAGAGACTACTGGACTTCACTTATCTATGGCCCTACTACCACCTTACAAGTATCAACATAAATTCTTCATTGAATAGACCAAAAGTCCATTAAAAAAGTGAAGTTCCAACCCAAACATAACTTAGTAACCAACCTAAAATGTGCTTCTAATTCCACGGTTTATGTTCCTTCTTATTTATTGGATCATTTCCTATATTTTTTCGTGTGCATTTCACCTAGAACAAACATGAGGATGTCCTTGACACCTTTATAATCTCACCAAATTATGGTCAAATGACAATTCATATTTGGGATAGCTTCACTTTATATTCATTATAGCTCCTAAACTAGAAATTTATTCTCCTTATCTCTCAGTGACTGCTAGATCCCCTTATGTATATACTCCCTAGAATGTCTTCTCAATGCCTTCGAATTCTAGGGATAAAATTCAATATGAGAAGAATACTTCAAGAATATTTTTTTTCTTGGCACTGGTAGCCTATATATGTCTTATAAGTAACATGAAACTTTGCTAATATTAACAAAATATATGTTATGAATAAGAATTCAAAATTATAGTGTGTTTCAAAGTTTGGATTCATAATTGAGCAAGGTCATTCTCACCAAGTACCAAGTCTTTAACCCAACTTTCTCAATAACTACCTAAGATCAACTCTAATCTGACACAAACATGAACATATATCCTAATCTCTTATACCATTTGTCATTCATTCTGCACATACAACAATAGAAATGGGGAGCTGTTTTGAGACGTTAGCCTTACTTGACTTTAGAGATTAATATTAATTGTTGAATTATAAGAGGACTTAAGGATGCTCTAATTCTTGATCAAGCTCAAAGCATACAACTCATGATTATCACAATGAGGTATTTTGTATTCATTTATAATTACAAAGAGATATAAAGAAGCTTCCCAAAGAGAATATATTAAGTGTAGCCACTAATTATTATTCCCTACTTTAATTATATCTAATTGATACTATTCACAACCTTGGTTGGGTCCTTATAATACATTTATGGTTGGGGTGTCTACCACTTTACAAAATAAAATTGAAAAAATACTAAAAGTATAATCACTATTGGTTTGTGTAGTCTTATCATGATTGTTTTCAATGGATAGTGTCAACCAGTTATAATATTTGTATAAGATATTTGCAATATTTAGTTAAGATCAACATGCGAGCCACATTATATGTGGATTCTTATCTCATAGAAAGATCAAGCTATTTTTCAAAGACATATGAATCATGAGATTGTGATTATATAATCTTATCAATCTCGTCATTGAACATGTTGATGCTATCTTTAATATGAGGTTTCTCTATAACATATCTTGTATGGTGTGGATTTGGTATTACTCATATGATATGTAGGATCCTCCTTACATAAATGAATCCATGATTGCAAGAATTGTTTTTTTTCTCAATAAGACTAATTCTATTAAGCAGTAAAATATTGTACAAGAGGATACATTCCAGAGATGCAGGATACCGGCAACCGGAAATGATAGGACTATCAACCTCGGTTCCGGGAAATGAGATAAGCAAGCAAGGAGCTACAACTAGTCACTGAAAGCTTAAGAAGCATTGAATGCTACCCTGAAAGAGTAGGGGTTTCAACACGAAGCTTTTTCCCTTTCCTTTTTTTAACTTCAACCTAACCACTTTGGGGTGGATGGGCGATTACAACTTGCAAATTGGGGTCCTCCACAGGGGGGCCCTCCTTTTCTGAGTCCGAGGAAGAGGACAAATGGACACGTTTCTGAGCAATGGCTGGATCAGAGGAAGGCACCAGGCCCTCGGTGGAAGGGGCCACAGAATGAGGGGCCTGATTCAATTCTTCATCGCTATCTTCATCTTCAGAACTGGAGGAATCAGAATCCCCGACTGGAGGAGGAGAGCATGGAGCCCATCGTTTGGACTTGGGCTTGGAGTCGTTGGCCTTGTTCTTTTTTGCCGGGCGAGATGGGAAAGTATTCTGCAAATGCCCAGATTGTTGGCAATGGCGGCACCGAAAAGAAGTATTCTCGTAATCCAGTGTCTGGGTCCAGACAAAGTCATTTATCTTGAGATTGATTTGTTCTGGAAGACCTTTGCTCAGGTCTAACTCCACACACACTCTTGCATATGAGTAGAGACCTTTGGATTCCCGCCAAAAATCTCCATGGATGAAGCTGCCCAATGTGTCTCCTATAGCTCTGAAGACACGAGTATTCCATAGATGAGCAGGTAAGTTTGGAAGCCGAATCCATACCGGTGTCTTGGTAATGACTGCAGTGGCTGGATCAAAATCTGGAAACCAGGGAGTCAAAAAAAGCCCTGCAGTTCCCATGAACCAAGGGCCCTCTGCTAAGGCCTTTTCATAGTGCTTGATGTTATCAAAGAGAACAATGAAATAACCTTTCAAGCAAAAAAAGATCTTACAATGATGTGTCCAGTTTGCATGGATCCATGCATAGAGATCCTGAGATCGAGGCCACAGTCCATTAAATCTGCAAATGATGGCTCTTTCTGCAAATTCTTGATGCTGGGAAGCCAGATCTTCATGCATGAGTTCAACAGAGGGAACTTCATCCATTTTTTCAACCAAGAAGGCCTTAGATTTAAGGGCTTCCGGGAGTTTGGGGTTCTCGGAGTGAACTGCGTCCTTGTATGAGAAAGGCCGAGTAGAGGAAGATTGTCCCGTTGCACCTCCTCTCAAACGAAGGGTAGCCACCACCGAGCTGTTCCTGGAAATGCTGTAAGCAGAGAGGGATAGAGGGTTTTCAAGTTGTTTACCTTGAAAGAGAAGTCGCAGAAGGCTGGATGGGATCCCCATTCTGCGCTCTAGATTCAGTATGAGGTCCTGCACCAGATCTGAAGGGCGAACCCGTTGCATGATTGTTCTGCCTGTAGGCTGAGAAATCTGGATCTGAAAGGAGTCAGATAAGGGCTTTGACCCCATGCAGATCTCTGTATCTGGCCAGAACACGGGTTTTTTTGCCTTCTGGATGACCAGATCTGGCAGATCTTTGTCCGATCTGAATCTGAGACTGCGATTCAGATAGCAAGTGATAACCTCAGATCCATGCAGAGACCCTGCGGATGAATCATTTTCCGGCTCTCTCTTGCTTGGTTCCAAGGACGGCACGGAAGGTAGCAAAGCCAGAGCCTTGGCCTTGGGATCTTTAAGCTCCTGCTGCTGAGGGTGCAGCGATCGAATCCACCGGGGGTTGCGCGTCCGAGCAAGCGCAGCAGAGGCCCAGTCGTCGGTGGCGAGAGCGAAATATGCCTTCCCTTTTACTCCTCGCAAGACCCAGTCGGTATCATAGCATGCATGGGGTGCCTCCATGGCTGTAACGAATGTGCCGGGCCACACTCGTAATATCCTCCATGGATCTTTGATCTCCCCTACGAAGCTCCCCCTGGGCCGCTTTCTTACATTGCTGAGATGGGTTTCTTTGAGGGCCCGGGTTTCGATCTCGAGACCACCAATCCCTCCACTCGCTCTCCGAACGTTCTTCACAACCATCGCTCCGATCAACCAAATGATCGATATCCTTGATTGCAAGAATTGTTAAAATTCATGTAGGATTTCCATTTTCCATGGGATGGATCAAAAGGTACACCAATGCCAATATCACTGACAAGGAACAAACTAATAAGGATTATGATATGTCTATATTGTTTGGTAGTTAGCCAAATATGTTTCATTATCACCCATCCTTGATAAAAATTATAGACCAACATTAGTCTTGGTGTAGACACATGATATATGTACCAATAGTAGGTAATTGTGTGGTGTAATCAATCAATCTCAGTCATAACTTACATGGTGTAATAGTATCATTCACATCTAAGTTTAACTTGTTGAGTAATAGGATCTAGTAATTCTCTTATCAATATTTAAATTTGGGCCCATGGAATTTCTGGTTCTAATCACTCTGATTATGGTTTTGAACTGAAACATTCACCTTTCTCCATTTTTAGTAGGTTTTCACTATTTGGATCAACTAATCTATGATGGAATTTTCCTTTTCTTCAATACATTAAACCTTATGTTCGAATTTTTTTATGAAACTTTGTTATATTTTAACTTTTGTTCTTCTCTAATGTTGGGTCAATTTTATTTTTTAGAAACCCTTTAAATCCCTCATAATAAAAATGGATGATAAGATCATGTGGAGTAAATAATCTAAAGTATTTTAAATCCTTGATAATTACATATATCTCTAATTCATTATTGTGGTATCGATTCTTTTTCTATTTCCCATATCTACATAACTTTACCATCTTTTAACAATGTTGATCCCCATATTGTTTTTAAAGCCTTTATTTGAACTATGTAGGGATTGTTACTTATAGAAATTCTAAGAGGTGGTGTCTTATGAGCTTTTTATTTTATTTTCTTGATTATATTTGTTTGTCCTTCTATGCATATCCATTGATTTTTCTGAGAATATTTTGTAGTTGTGATATTTCTATGAAAACATCTTTTAAAAATGGATGTAATTGATGTATCAAAAAAATGATTACAATTTTTGGGAATCTAAATTGCATCTAAAAACCTCAAAATGGTGTCTATTATGTTGGGTTGTTTTCATCTTACCATTTTTTATGTATAGTGCAAGAAATTTTATCACAAGTTGCATAAGAATAGTGCTAGTTTTTGGGAACACAACGTCATGCTCCTTTATCATTTCAAAGAATTTTAATAAATTGGGACCATGTTCTTCAACATATCTAAATAATAAGAATACAATCTAGGAATACAAGTATACAAGAATGATATGGATACAAAATCCAATCCATCGACCCTTGAAAAGATGTCAAATAATTGCAAAGACAAAAATGCATCACCATCCATTCATAATATCCTTGACATGCACTAAGTTTTTCCTTGTAGATGTCTTACAAATTATTCCTCTTTTGATCAAATTTTAACCCACCCCTCCCAAATTTACCCACTTTCACTGGTATACTGGGTAAATATGATACGAAGAGATACTATGACATGACCCAACCTCCTAGGTCCCATTAAGGAAGTAGGGCCGACAACTAACAACCAAATAATATCTCAACACATCCCACAGGGTCTATAGGCCACTCAAAGGTTGAGCAACCACCCTAGGTGGTCAAATCCTGAGTTGAACCACCTTTTCCTTTCCCTGAGACCTCAACCGCTCCTACAACAAATCATCCATGTGGTTGGGAGCCTCCAACCGCATGCATAAGCCTGCATCCCAATGGTTGCAACCCAAAATGTCCAATTTAGAGCATGTGGTCCCGCATTTTGAGCCTAATTTCTAAGCCAAATTCCAGACCACTCCCTACAACTAAATGAGACTTTCCATAATAATTTATAACATGATGACAAAGCCATTCAATCAAATTTGAATAAAAAACTTGACCTAATGAGGCGTAACTGTGACAACCATTTCGCCAAACATATTGAGAACATGTAATCTACGGGTCATGAATGCATATCTAAACATAGGGGTCTGATAATTATTTGTGAATCATCAAGAAGGTCTAATTCCCTCTCATAATAGCTGCAATCACATTTCTTATCTCATGCATCCATTAACCATTCATCAACAAATCAAACATATCAAGAGCCATAGTTAGAACCTGTTATGAAACCATGCTTATAACCAACATATAACCAGAATAATAACCATGATAGAACAACCACAAAGTCACATAATAACAAGTACATTTACTCATAAAATACAAGATGAAAAGAGTAACTCTTATGAACATATGAAAAAGCCAACCAATTCAGGGACTTCCACGTACCACCCGACCATATATTGAGCTGAACTAAATATTTCTTTATACCAATCACCCTCATGCCATATTCCAAGCGTTAATGTGGGAGTCATAAGAAAACAAGTATGACTTCCCATATATTAAACCACCTCCACCCTAGGGCTTTACCGTAATCCTACCAAAACCGATCAAGGGATCATGTTGGGATGGGGTCCTATTGTGGTGGCTACAACTACCCTCCAAATTTTTCCCTTAGCTTCATTTTGAGCCTCCCTACCAACCTTTCATAGTAGCATGTCTTGCTTCGTCAAGTACACAAGCTTCAGTGATTTTCTTGCAGAAAGACAGTTTGTCCATCAGAACTTGTTGCACTCCCCTCACAGGTTGTTCTCCCAGACTTGGTCCAGCTATAAGCTGAGTAGATCCCTAAAAAAATTTCACAGTTATGGAGGGAAACCATCCTTCCCTCTAGAATTTGCACAATTCTGTCTGGCAACCTGCTCAGCTCCAGAATTGTGCAATTATGCCAATCAGGCTTCATCCAAAAAATTGCGCAATTCTTCCCAGTAGGGCTGCTCAGCCTAGAAATTGCGCAATCTTAGGAAGCAGTCAACTGTTCTGCCCAGAAATTGTGTAAATATCCTGGGCAACCAGCCCAACTCCCTTCCAGAAATGCACATTTTCTCCCAGCAATTAAGCAACCTCTTGCATGTGCAATTGAGTTGACCAGTTCCCTCCAGGACCGAGCAAAATTGACTTGCATGCTTGGGCTACTTTTCACAAGGCATCATGCAAAGGCATCCCTCGATTCAGGGATCTATTTTTAGTAGCTGGAGGTTGCATGCAAGGATCATTTCAGAAACCTCCCACCAAGTGTCACTCTTCCTATATTTGTGGCATGCGCGTCACATCTTCGATTTTATCAAAACTCATTAACCAAATGTTGCAGAGCTCATTCCTCACATCAACCTTGTAGCTCTCACATCCCACATCGCATCTAAGATTCATCGGTACATTCAGATCAGTTGTTTGGGGGTAAGCCTGCCTTCCATGTCTTCTGTTGCATTTTTGGCACTTTTTGTGTTTCACTTCGTATGAATGCTGTTTGCTTGATTTCAGTGAGTGCTTGCTATTTTTTTGATACATACTAGCTTGTACTAGCACCATTTCAGTTTTCGTTAACATCTCGCTGCTGTCGCATGCATGAAACTGTTTTTCACGAATGGTAGTTGATTCAGCAACTCACCTCACCCACATGCATGTTGTTCCATTTTCTGAATCTTTCATTTACTGTTTGCATGCACAATCATTCACTTATTCTTAACTCAGTATCTCCATGCATTCACATTCGCTTTCAGTTGCCGGTTGGCGGGTCTGGGTAGCCTTGGCCCGGACTTTAACTCACCAAGACAACATTGTGCAATCCTGATAGGGAAGGATCTATCTTCCTCTTAGGAAATGCGCATTTCTTCCCAGTGACTATTCTCCAGTCTTGCATTGCGCAATTCTAAGGGACAGTGACTGCTCGCCCAGAAAATTGCGCAATGAAATCACTGACCCTGTAACCATTGCCAGCTAAGATTGCACATCGTGCAATTCTAGCAGTCATCAGCGAGGTTGGACTATGCATTGTGTAGTTCTGGCACTTAGTCAGTTTCTTGATAACCTGGACTATGCCTTGTGCAATCTTGGCAGTCGGTCTCTCGAACTCCCGACGAAAATTGCACAACCTTCATGATCAGTCACACAGGTATGTTGCAAGTAAGTTCTCAAGTTTATTTTGGTTTTCGACTGACAGATTGCTTGCCATGTCTCCAGGTATTGCAGGAATTCATCTGCTTCTCAGTAGCACAGGTAAAATGGTTTCCAGGAGAGCAGAGTCGAAGACACCGTTTAGAGCACACTTGGGGATGCAGTCGATCAAGTGTCTATTAACTTGCCTACCCATGAAGACATCAAGCTATTCGTAGAAAAGGACATCAAGATATGAAGGCAACAACATCAAAGAAAGCAACACCATCAACAACAGCTGAAGGAAACATATCGGATGCCATGAATGTAAGAGGATGTTTGTTGACAACACAGAGGTGGAACAAAGTTGCAAGCTCAAGCAGATCCACTTGTGGTGAAAGCAACTTTGGAAACTTAGGATATGCGGTGATGACGTGAAATGAATATCATGTGAAAGCAAAGAATGGAACAGAGAAGGAGTTGCATGTGCTCAAGCAGCAACCCAAGGAAGAACAGGAGCTACATAGATAAGAGAATGAGTTGCAACAGGAACAGGTACAATAGGGGGCGCAACATGCACAGATAAATGAAATTGCGCCCGTACAAGTTATAGATTCATTCCAACAACTGGCACAGAGTAGACAGGGTGAGTGGTGTTGTTGATCACATGCAAGGGAATTAAACAACATGCATGTCATTGTGTGCACACATGCGATCTAACCCATTTAGCACAATCATCGAGGAAAAGACAAGAAGCAAGTCCAACTGGAGCTGAACATGTAGTTGACAGTTGATGTGCATGACCACCAGCACACACTGGAAGATCAACACGGACACTATGCATCAGTGTGTTGCTGGTTTGGCCACACCCAAGAAGACCATGCACATGTTAGAAGACGAGTTGGATGGAAGAGAAACACCAATGCACTGGATGCAACGGAGGCAAGGTTTCACTTCAGCAAGATGTCACCATGGAGCGCATGCACACCATCACGGATGACCAAACTTGGCATCAGCTCACCACCTTCACCATCACAAGCATGTCAAAGAATTTGTCTCACCATAACGGACCGAGTTCCAGTGATTTCTTGCATGGATTGCTCAATCCATTTCGTCTCACATGAGCACAGTGCATTGTAATGTAACGTATTGTTAAGTGGAAGTTCCAGTGTCGATAGTTGGATGTAACAGTCATAGAGTAGATGAAGAGTCACGAGGGTAGCTGAACTGTCACAAAAAGGAATGTCAAGGGTCACTCCACCATTTTCTATAAATATAACCTCATAACTCATTGTAAAGGCTTTTGCTTAGCCAAGCTTCCGATAGGACTATCTTAGAGAGAGTGTGGACAATATTGTAACGAACCTTGGCTTCTCCACTGCGCAGAGCTAGTATATCTCTTTGAAGGAGTAGGCGGTTGTGGTTGTAATGTTCCGCTGTCGAAACTAGTGGTTAGACATGGATGTATTGTATTACTGAAACTTACACTTATTAATATAACAAAGCCATCATGTTTCATGCATATGTTGTATTGTATTCTATACTATCTGGTTTACTCTAAATGATATATGTATTTGTTTGCTTACACATGCATATATGGACTTTTCTGTGTATGTATGTATGAATATTTCTGAAACGTGTTGTTGGTTTAACCATCGCTTTGGATTGCTAGCTAACTTGCCTTCCATGTTGTGATGCATCTTTGCTCGTGTGTTCCCTTCTTAACTACGTGCTATCACAAGTTTCCAAGGGGCGAACTCATCTCAACCCCCATATGTTTGAACCTCTCATGCACCTTCCTTGGCTTGCTGCAACTGTCACACCCTTGCTATCAACAGAGACATCTTACTTGCCTCTGTGCGAAATCGCGGTCAAGTCAATGACTTTGAAACAGGAACTGATACTGTTACCCATTTTGTAGAGATAGCAAAAAAGTGACCCGATTTTGAAAAGGGGTGATGCATAACACACGTTTTTTTTTTAGAGCATAGTTTTTGGCACTTTAATTTTTTTAATGTACATTGCGTTTTAGAATGGTAGTGATTTTCATGCTGATTTATAAAAGTGATTAATCTGCATCAGGCCCTTTTTTTAAAAGACCTATTTTTTGACTTTAAATTTTCTAATGTATGAAATGTAAATAGTTATTTTGTAAATTTAATAATTTTGGAAGTGGTCTTCTTCTTCATATTTTCTTGTTTTTTTTTTTTTTTTTTTTTTTTTTGTAGTGATGTTTTTATTGATTTGCATATTTAAAGAAGAAGGTCGATATTTTGCATTTTTTATATTCTACATATTTATACATCGTTAATTAAATTTTCAATCCACATGAAATAATTGTCTCTAAAAAACAAATATAAAAATATATATAAAAAAAGACAAAAATAAAAAATAAAAAATGTTAAAAAAAAATTATCTCATAAACCATAAAAGAATTTGGAAAAAAAAAAACAAAATTAAAATATATATATAATTAAGTAAGTAAAAAATAAGAAATTAAAAAAAGACATTAGCAAAAAATAGGAAAAAAAAATTAAAAACAAACTAGTTTAAAAAAAATAGAAAATTAACGAAAAAAATTAAAAAAAACTAGTAAAATTAATATTAAAAAAAAACAAAAAATGTTAAAGAAAAATTATCTCACAAACCATAAAAGAATTTGGAAAAAAAACAAAATTAAAATAGATTAAAATATATATATATATATATATATATATATATATATATATATATATATAAGTAAAATAGAGAAATTAAAAAAAATAGCAAAAACTGGAAGAAGAAAAGATATAAATAATAATAATAATAATAATGGTAAAATTAATATTTAAAAAAAACAAAAAACGTATATTTTTTATTAAAAAAAATTATTATTTTTTTATTAAACATACATATTTTATTTAAAAATAAAAATAAAAATAAAAAAAATTATTTTTTTTAGGACAATTTATTATTTTATTTTATTTATTTATTTTTTAATTATAATTTTTTTAAACAATTATTACTATTTTTATTTTTAATTTAAAAATACAAGTGATTAAACCTACATTTTATACTTAACCCAAAAAAAAACAAAAAACTACATTTTATATTTCAAAAAATATATATATAAATTAAAATTTACAATTTTTTTTATTAAAAAAAATTATAATTTTTTTTAAACAATTTAATTTATTTTTATTTATTTAAAAACACAAAACACAAAGAATATTTTAATTTTTTTAAAACAAATTTATTTTTTTTAATTTCAAATTAAAAAAATTATTATATAAAAATTTAAAATTTAAAAGTTAATGTTTTTTGTTTAAAAAAATAAAAAAATAAATAAATAAAAACATTGGTGGCCCTCTGCCCACGGCCGGCTGGGGGGAGATTCCCTGAATCGCCCGACCGCCCCCCGGCTACCCATGGTGGCGCGGCCGTGGGCGGAGGGGCCTGCACGCAGTCCCCTTCGCCCATAGCCGCGCCACCACGGGCGGCTAGGGGGTGAGAGGGAAATTCCGGGAATCGCCCGCTCGCCCGTGCTGGCGCGGCCGGGAGGCGGGCGGGTGATTTCAAGAATCACCTGCCCGCCTGTGGTGGCGCGGCCGTGGGTGGAGGGCCTGCATGCAGACCCCTACGCCCACGGCCACGCCAACATGAGTGGCCGGGGGTGGAGGGCCACCAAATAATATATATATATATATATATATATATATATATGTAGGTTTAATTAATTAATTAATTTTTTTTTTAATTTTTTTTAATAAGTATAAAATGTAGGTTTAATAATAATAATAATAATAATTTAATAAAAAAAATTATAATTTTTTCTTTAATAAAAAAAATTATTATTATGTTTTTTTTTTAAATAAAATATGTATGCTTATATATATATATATATTACTAGTTTTTTAATTTTGTTCGTTAATTTTCTAAATTTATTTATTTTTTTTAACTAGTTTGTTTTTTTTTTTTAATTTCTCTATTTTTACTTACATATATATATATATATATATATAGTTTTTTTGTTTTTTTTTCCCAAATTCTTTTATGGTTTGTGAGATAATTTTTTTTTAACATTTTTTTTTTTTTTTTTGTCTTTTATATATATTTTTATATTTGTTTTTTAAATAATCAACATTTTAATCTTAATTTTACTAGTCTTTTTTTTTTTGCTTAATTTTCTTTTTTTTTAAGATCTAGTTTGTTTTTAATTTTTATTTTTACTCTTTATTTTTTTTTGTTTTTTTTCTTAATTTTTCTATTTTTACTTAATTTTTAGTTTATTTTAAATGTTTTTGTTTTTTGTTTTGTTTTGTTTTGTTTTTTTAATTTTGTTTTGTTTTGTTTTTGTTTTTGTTTTTGTTTTTTTTTTTTTCATGGTTTTTTATGGTTTACAAGATAACTTCTTCTTATTCTTCTTTTTCCCATTTTTTTTTAAATATTTTTTTTACTATTTGTTTGTTTTTTTTTTTTTTTACATTTTATGATTGATTTTTTTTCTTTTTTTTTTTTTAGTATATATTTTAATTTATGTTTTGTTATTTTATTTTTTTTAACTTTTTTTTGTTTAGTGTTTTTTCATTGTTTTAATTTTTTTTAATTTTAATTTTATTTTATGTTTTCATTATTTTTTTAAATTTAATGTTTTTCGGGGTCATGATAAAATATTTTATGCCATTATTTCGAAATGTTGAAATTTTACTTTTGAAAAAAAAAGTGTTCTCCCAGCATAAACACTTTTCGTTTTGAGGGTGTTTTTTGGATAATTTTTGTGCAAAAAATTGGTTTTGACCGCCATTTTTAAAACGTGTTGAAAATTTACCCAAGAAAAAAAAGGTGTTATTCCAGCATTAACACTTTTCGTTTTTAGCACTGTTTTAATGTTTTTTTTGGGGTTTTTGGCCAGAGTTCCCGTTTTGAGTTTATAGTTCCCGTTTCAAAGTTTACATTGTTTCATTACCATACGAACCACTACTGGGACTCCTAAACCAAATGGTCTAAGGTCTAATTGGGACTTCTTACTGAGGAGATCCCCTTACATGTTGGTGGGTCCAGCACCGTCAACATTTTGGCACTAGAAGGAGGGCCAAATGACAAGTTGAGCCCTCATCATCTGTTTTGAATCTTCACACATCTATCATGGAGTTTTTTATAGTTCGCCCTCTAAAATGTCTGTCCAACGGACATATCTTCCACATCGAGAGGGAGTTCTGGAATCACTTGTCACAACTCACGTATGATGGTGAAGGCGAAGTGGTATGGCCTGAGCACTTAGATGACTTCCATGCGCTCATGCAAGGCATGGAAGATTTTAATGAAATACAGGTCTGTTTGCTGCTCGCACACACACTTCGCGACCACCCATCATAATGGTGTGGCACACTACCTCATAACTCTGTGCACTCATTCAAGCAGTTCAACGATCTAATCGAATCTATTTTCCACCATTTTGATCCTGAAGTGTTTGATAAAAAATTGTTAAAACAACAGAAGGCCCCGCATGAATCACCTATGGAGTTTTCGGAGTGCTTTTGTCTATTCATGTTTGAAGCCCCAAAAATTCAGATGAAATTTTAGTATCTCATGGACAGATTCAAATACTGCTTTGTCCAATATGTCAATCCCAAGAAGAATTTCAAGCTCAAACCCCACTCAGCATACTTCGGTGATGGAGCTGCGTAATCACAGATGGACACGGTCATTGTCACAAGTGACTATCCGTCGTCCCCTCATCAAACAGCTCCACCATCGCAGAGTGATGTGGGAGAGCATGCACACACATCTGTTCAACCATCACATCCTCTCAACATCGCTCCTTCCAATTTTTGCGCAGACTTGGTTGTGAGTCCCATACCTTGTCACATGTATTTTGTACCTCAACCTTCATCTTCAAACTGGGATAATCCTCCAGATGACACTTGTTAGCCTCCTATACCAATAGGTTTCATTTTTCATGATTGGCAGGGGAAATTCCAAATATGTTCTACTTTGATGATGCAAAGATCCCATATTTCTGTGGAAGAACATGTCTGTACATAGTTTAGATAGTGTCCTACTTTTGGATGGGTGATCCAACAGCCTAATCTGGATCATGCCATGTTTAAATTGATGTTGTAGAATAGAGAAAGAGAATCTGTCCAAACTGTCTAATCTTGGCAGATTAGTAGATTAGGTAGAGAATGAAGGTTCCCAACTGCTTAATCTGGGACCTTGGAAGTGACAAGGGTAGTTGTAGATCGAAACTCAAAAGGAAAAGAAAAGAAAAAGAAAAAGAGCAACTGAGGGTTTGCAAGTCTAAATGCACCCTCCTGGAAGTAATAAAAAATGCTAGGCACTAAGATGGGTAGGTAGAAAGGGGTTGCAGAAGCTCGTTTTCATTTATATTGCTGGCCTTGACAGAAAACATATATTGGCAAGAGAAGGTTCCCCTATTTCAACATTTTGGTAACAACACAGTGAAGCATGTCTAACTCCCCAATCATTCCCCACAAAACTTCTTTCTAACATTCCCTAATGGTCCAATGGGATTTCCTCATTGAGTACTAATATCACCTTTTGATTATGGCAACATCAAGCCAAGGTGTTGATTCCTATTACACAAGAAAGCCACATTTCTTGTGTAAAACCCTTGATCATTTCCATCTGTTTCTGCACCTAAGTTTACTCATTAAGTTTAGTATTCAGTTCCTCTCTCTCATCTCAAAACCATATTAACCCCTAATTTTACTATTTAGCTCCCCAATTTTCCCCTTTTCCCTATTATTATATCATTTTTGTGCAAAAATCCCATAAAACATATATCCCCCCCCCTCAGGCAATATAGCCTTAATACTATAAAAGGCAGGCGTGATAAAATCGGGCGCTAATGAAAGTGTGCGTGCATAGGTTATTTTGGGGGATTAAATCAACATCTGGTTGATTTAATAGCCCTGACGCACTTTACGAACCTGTATATAGTCTGCCCGCCAGTCTCTAAAACCTCATAAAACCCACGAATTCGGTTTATCCAAAGTTATCCCGACGCCATTTTCCACAAATAATCATTGTTTATTAGACGGGCCCCGCCGTATCGCTCTGCCATGTCCGCGTCCCGTCATCCGTCGGATCCGGGCCCTCCCATCCGACGGTCATCGGCGATTTCGGACCGCCCTCGATCGCCGTCCTTTAGCGCCCGAAAAGTGTCAGAGGATGACGTAGGGCCTGAGGCGCGTGTCAATTTCTTGTTGGATCAGGCGGCTTCCGACACAAACCGGGCCCGTACCAAAAGCGGTCCGATAATACCGCTTACCGCTCTCCCTTTCCGCTCCACGCCATTGCCGCATCAGCATTACGTCAGCTTCCATTCCACCATTATTCCGACCTGTCCGCCACGTCGCTCGTCCACGTCGACCCAATCACCAGTTGACATGTCATCCCGCCGTACTCGACCCCACCAATGACATCATCCATCAAAAAGGCGCCAAAAAACCAATTTTTCCATATTATCGCGCAAAAATCATATTTTTTTCCCATTTTTCACTAGACGGGCACTGTGTAACTTGCATGCATTTACGTCGTTTTTCTGCCAACCTCAAGAAATTCATCCCCGAGCTGCTGCCGCCGAGGATTTGCAGTTATCAGCAACCCCCAAGCCGCGGAAAAATCAGGTATTTACCATTACCTCTGCGCACCTGATTTTCAATCACCTACTGTTAAAAGCTCAAATAACCACCGGATTCCCCTGCAACTGTAAATGTAAACCAAGGTCATTCAAAGGGCAATTCCTGGTCCTCAATCCATCCAATTCCTGCACTCATTGCTGTCTCGCTAAACTCAGACTCCATAGCGAGCGTTTCTCGCCTTGCTGAAGAACCACAGCTACACAATTTTACCTCTCTAAGCAGCATTTTACCTCTGTTTCACCCATATTAGCCCTTTTCTCTCTGCAAATTACCTTAGCCATTGAAATTCACTGCTCTGTGTTACCTTTATTCAAAAGTCAAGTACAATTCAACTCCAAGTAACAACTAAGCCATGGAGACCCCTGTAGCCTTGAACATTACTCCCCTGAGCGCCCCACAGAGGAACCTGGACTAGCTGGCCCTTGCTGACAGGGATCATCAAATTAAAGAGACAGTTGAGATAACTACCAAATATCACATACACACTGTTTGTGAGCTGAAGGATAAATACATGAGTGGTGTTGATGACATAGGTATCTGGGAGTCTAATTTGCCCATTTATTACCTACCTCAAGTCAATGTGTTCCCAAACCTCATCCATCAGTGTTGTGAACACTATGAACCCTCACAAAGAGCAGTTTTGAGTTCATCTAGGAATATTTTATTCCACATCACTCCACAATCCATAAATCAGATGCTAAACTTTAAACCAACTAAACCTCTGGTCCCCCTTTCTATGAATTTTCTGCTCCAAGAAGTTGCCAAGTTGCCCAGCTCAGAGGTCACAAAGATTGGTCAGTTGTTCATGAAACCAGAATATCAGCCCTAGCAACCTTCTCCTTATCTACATGTCTGGTTCAATGATACAGGGAGACTGCTAGTGGACATGATCTCCTGCATTCTGGGATTCAATACCAGTGAGTTTGTAGATGATACAACCTTGGTGATGTTATCCATGTTCACTCCAGGGCAGCCTCCTGCTCCCCAGTATGATTATGCCACATTCATTGCTGACAAGATTCATGAGCAATTCATGAATTTGGAGAGGGAAAGGGTATTCAAGTACACCTCCTATATATATCACTTAATGTTATATTTTCAGCCTGATAGTTTCCCTGTCTCCTTGAGAAAGCTGGATGCAAAAGGAAACAGGAGGTCAGTGGTATTTTGGTCATCAGTTTGTCACCATATCTCTTTCTCCCCATACAGCTATTGTGAGTTCATCGATCTGTTCATCTATCCAGCCTTGTCTTTGCTAAAGAGTTCTCCTCCTCCTAGACTCACCGACGATATGCAGAAAATCCTCCAACTTTCAAAGAATTATAGCATTGGAGATTGGTACTTCTACCAAGACCACACAGTAATTAGAATATATGGCTATGAGCTAGCCCCTTACAGACTGCCAAAGTATGTCCCCATGAGACTTTTTGCATTAGAGTATTTCCGGAAATTTGGAAATGCAGACATGATTCATTTTCATAGCAGAAATAAGAAAGCACAGCTGAAAATCAAACACCAACTGGGCCCATTCATTTTCAACAAAAGAGAAGAAGCATGGCAAGAAGCAGATAAAATTCTAAAGAGCTTTCAGCTGCAAACAAGCTTCCTTTGGTCACCCTATGACCCCAATCATTTTATAAGTCTTAGAAGAGTCAGATACAAACTTGCCAGCTATGACCATGTCAGAATCCCACACATTGAAAAATATGAAAATCAGTTAGAATGGAAGGAGGGCACCCTAGTGGAAGCATGTTCTAGGGAAGAAATGGCACAAAAAGAAATGAAGCAATTAGAAAAAGCAGTTGACTTAGAATTTTTTGGACAGGTTTGCTCCCCAGTACTCAAGCATCTTGGAGTAGCTGCTTCCTCTTCTACTACTCCCCAGCAATCTGCCCAAGCCTCTACACAAGCAGCAACTACAGCTAAAGGAAAAGAGATGCAACAAGAGGAGCCACTCTCTAATGTAGAGCAGCAAGCAGAACAGCAAGAAGAAATGGCTGAGGCACCTTCAAATACAGAGCAGCAAACTCAGGAAAAAGTCCCTCCTAGGCAGGAGGTAACAGTGGAAACCTCGGTGCTACAAACTCCAGCTAATGAGGAAAGAACAAGGAAGAGAGATAGGCAGGAGGAAACTCCTCTCACCACTTCAACAGATCAACAAGGTGAGAAAAGACAAAGGCTGAATCCCTTTTCTGAGGAGGAGATGCCTGAAAGACCCACTGGTACCATGCTCCCTCCCAACATTGAAACATCAGCCAGTTCCTTTCAGCAGGAACAAGAAATACAGCATGGAGGAGAAGTTAGTTCATCAGGGCAGCAGACAAGGTCTGAGTCTAGCATCAAGAAGCAGTTTATAGAGATAAAAGCAAGAAATGAGACAATTAGAATCCAACCCTATAACCAGCTGCTCAAGATGGCGCCAACCAATCAAGAAAGGCTTATGTCGGCCTATGATATTCAAGAGGGAAAAATGACTCTCAGTCATTTTAGGCCCACCATGCTGCAGCCTCAGTCAGCTGCCGACTATATTAGGACCAACCTAGAGGTCTTTGCCAAGGACATCCATCCTATGGATTAGATAGAACTGCACAAACAAATAGGGGAGATGGTTTATGCTACATTGGCTGATAAGACTCTATTGGCACATAGGTTGCAAAACTCCCTAAATAACACTACTGCTCAATTGGAGCTAGAGAAAGCTTCCTCTCAAGCCAAGGATAACAGAATCAAGTCCTTGGAAGAAATCATCATAGAACTGGGCCATGATCCAAATGACCCTAAGGGAGTGCAAGCATTAATGAAGAAGAAAGATGAGGACATAGCAGCTTTGAAGAAGCTGGTTAAGCTACCACCAACCCTTCACCCTCAGACTGAAGATGTTGCCCAGCAAAGAAGAGATCAAGATGTGACGGCCATGCTGGTGGCTTTGCACAAAAGGCTAGTGGAAACAGAGGGTGCCTTGGAGGCGGCCCTAAAGCAAAAGGAAGGAGAACAGGTGTCTCAGCCACCTCAGCAGGTTATAAATCTTGAGGATACTCCTCAAGTAATAATTCCTCCCCCAGAAAGGACATCAGAAGCAGGCCCTTCAGCACCAGCACCAGATGTGGCAGCACCAGAGCAGGCACCCAGCCTTGACATGCAGAATATGAGGAAGGAACTGGAGGCTCTTGAGGCACAAATGGCAGAACTAAAGGTAGCAAAATAAAAATTTGCTACACTGGAAGAGAAATATGATAAATCAAAGCAGAATGTGGCTGAGAGGACAAGAGAAATAAGAACCCTGGAAAAGAAGATAAAGGAGCTGGAAAATGAATTAACCATGAACAAAACTATAGCTGATGTAAAGAAAATTCTATGGGCTAAAATTGGCCAATCCATTACAGATCAATGGCAGTCCATCGAAACAGTTCATGAACAAATGAATCTTCTGGGCAGAGCTCAAGCTGAAAATCAAAGAGCCAAGGCATCTTTAGGGAGTATGCCTGAAATAGCCAACAGAATGATAAATGTCCTTAACAATCGGACTGGCCTTCAGCTAGCAGGAATGGGCATTAGAGACAGGACTGATACTATTCTGCTGATAAAAAGAGTGCTTACCCTGAGAAGTTATGTTCAGACATTGGAGAGAAAGTATCAGGAAATACAAGCAGAAGTGAATGAATTTATTGCAAAAATCATAGTTCTACATAACAGGGGCCTCCCCAGTTTGGTGACCAGTGCAGGAAGATTGTTATCACATGAACATTATGCCAAAAAGGTCAATAGCTTTGCAACAAATCAAATAACAACATCTGCAAGTGCTCCAGAGGAAGCAGGGCCCCCATCTGGGCAGGATCTTTACGATAAGCTGGAAAATCTATTTTTTATTGAGCATGAGATCAGGCACCTTTTTGCAGTTACTCCCAATTATTACAAATACACTGAAGCTGATGAAATTCTAATCAAAATGCAGAGGCACCAATTGCCCACTGAAGAATGGTGGAGGAGTATGATAGAAACTTTACTTTGATAAATTAATTTTGGGCCTAAAGTCAGCATTTTCAAATGACTCATGTATCAAATCTACTTAAAGCAACAGTGGAAGACAGCTAGATGAAAAGCACAGTGTCTGGGTACAGCTGGATAATGCAATTGATGTGTCCAACGCAGCAACATCATGACAGGGCAGCATAAACACAAGAATTCTCAAAATCAATGCAAAGGTGCTCAACCGTCCCAGGACGCTCCAAAAGTCAAAAGATCTCTGACAGGAATGACTAGCTGTAATCAATTTGCTTTAATAGCAATAACTATTGTATCCACTATTTTTGAGAGTTGGTAGAGAAAGTTATGAGTCAATGACTCATTTTCATATATTTTGTAAAGACAATTTTGTATATATACGCCCCGCTTAGCTTATTTGGAGGTTGTTGTTTATTTGTTCTGAAGAACTCGGTTGTATATTCTGAGAAGTATAATACAAGAAGCTGCTGGTTTTCTCAACTTGGCTATGCTTGGACGTGTTGTGATGGGATTGTTGGCTGTTGCAGAACTCTCGTGTTTTCTCATGATACAATAAGTGTTTTCCTAACTGTCTCTATGTTTTATATGTTTACATAACTCATCTATGATATATGTTTGATAATCTTAGTAGGAAGGAAAATGAATAGTTCAGGATTTGTCCAGTAAGACACCCTAAACTCAATCATTCCTGCTAACTATGTTTTCTTCAAGATTAGTTGTAAATATGGAATTCTTAGATGCTCCTGTTTACTCTAATTTTATGGTAAATTCTATTCGAGAATTCTCTCTTGCTCTTGAATAAGATTCAGCCTTTTATGTTCTGTATCACCAAGAAAGAAATCTTTATTGCCTTTCATGGTGTGATTCTATACCATTTCTTCTCAAATCAAAGGTTTGTATCATGGATAGCTATCTGGCTCTGTAGTAACACTCTTTTATCACAGACACTAAGTTATAATCAGTCAAGGACTCCATTTTCCCAATGGAATAAACCCTCTTTGATCATTGCAAACCCTTCTTCAGACAACAGATGACAACCAAAATTCAAACAAAACCTTATACTTCATAACTAGCCTAAAAATCCTAAAGACAAAGCTAAATCAAAAGAGAGAGCCCTCTCTGATTGCAGGTAGGCTAGAACCTGTAATCCAAAGTTGGTTTGTGGTTACCTCAGCTGTATTCCCTTGGGAGTCAAAGGGAACAACGTGAGAGTTAACAACATTGTCTTGTGTTCGTTCGTTCAGGTCTCTACACCTATTTTGGACGAGGATCGATCTATCGACGGAGATGCTGTTGCAAAACCAACATGCGTTGACATTCATGAAGAGCATGACTGGGAGCTTGAACATCCACCGACAACAGAGGGCCATCAATATCTGTCTATACCTCCTTTTTTTCCTGACCTCCTTTGCGATCCTACCATCCCTGATTTTTCATGTGTATCTCCGTCCACGAAAGCACCCATTGTTGATCATTCGCAGGACATACTGGATGTCAGTCCATCATCCAACAACAGAGAGGACCAATAATTCATTAGAAATCCACTTGATTTTTCATCTATCTTTTCTAAAAACGTAGAGGATGAACATGCTTGCTTCTCATCTACCCCTCTGTGCAATTCATCGAATCATGAGGATGCCGACCAACATCCTGCATTTTCTGATCTTAGTTGTTGTGATCTCTTCACCCCATCATCCGATCACGATGTTGACTCACTCTTTGTTAATCCACCTAAGACATTGGTTTACGATGATCCATCTGTCAACGAAGATGAAACCCCCCAGATTGTCAAGGCACTTCAACCCGAGCTGATGGTTATGTCAGGCCCTCGCAGTCTTGAGGATGGTTTCACTTCTGATCGGGAAATTTTTCAAACACTCAAGGCTCCTCATCACTCATTTGTATGAATTAAAAATTAATCTAATACTCAAATTTCACTTCCTCCACTCGAACTACACGATCCCATTGCTCATGCATTGGAGGAATCTTACTCAGCAAGCACACTTGCGCAACGTAAGTGGTCTACCTTCCTCATGTATGCTTGCATATCACAGTCAAGAGTGTGTGTATGCTTAACATCTACACATAGTGTCACACAACATCACGGTATGTCCATGGACTGCATTTCATGTACTTTCACTCATTATTATTATTATTATTATTATTTATTTATTTATTTTAATTTAATTTTTTTTAATTTTTTTTTGTTTTTGTGGATGCTTGTAAGCTCAGAGTGTGTCTATCTTCATTGTTGTATCTTTCATAGCTACTGGCCCGCACAACCATGTTGCTTTGACCATTCCTTCACCAACATGGGTCAACCAATGCGCCAGTGGCTGCATTGGAAGTATCACTTCATGTGATTAGGCCCATGCACTGTTATCTTAGGAGTAGGAGTAGTGTTTTCTTTCAGTTTGCTTGCTTGCATGCTTGTTTGCTTTCCTACTTTGCATGTTTTTTGTCTACTTGCTTGTTTGCTTACTCGCTTTGCTTCCACATTTTCTTCTGCTTCTTGATTTGCTTTTTGGTTTGTTTTCTTGTTATTGTCTGTAGGTTAGTTTTGCATGGACCATGTGCGACTCTTAAACAAGCTGGGTAAAGCACAAGAGGACTTCTACAGCTATCAACATTTGGTTATCTGTTGTCTACTGTCTTATGTAAGAACTTGTTGCCTTCAGTCCATGATACATCAATGGAAAATACATACTATTTGAAGTGAACCTTGTGAAAACACAAATGCTTGTGCGCTAACTAGTATCACCTACTCTAGTCGGTTGTTTTTGGGTTAATACTTGTCAAATCAGTCAAGTAGAGTAAGGTGAGGGGGAAAACCTTAACAGGAATGTCAGAGGTATAATAAACTACTTCTCTGCAGGAACAACATCTTCTGGTCTCAATAAGTCGGGATCCCTCTTCCGCCTCTAAAATGAATAAGTGCTATGCACAATTATGAACATGAAAAATAAAAAAAATGAAAAAGTGAAAAAATTTTGAAAAAAAAATGAAAATGAATGAGGTGAAATAAGAGAAAGGCTTCCTGCACAAAGAGGTGATGCAAGTAACTTTGTCAGGGTATTGACCAGGCTTTCTGGCAGCGGAGCCATGCCTGTGTTCTTATGTGACTCCGCCGGGGTACTGTCGAGGCTTGCTGGCAGTGGAGCAACACCAGAGATGAAACTAAGACTCTGATGACTATACTGCTTGTGCACCAATATACCCCTCAACCCCAATCAAAACAACTGTGTTGAATTGTCTTGGAGTGTGTGTCAATTGACCAAGAGCTTGGAAGATGCTACATCTTACAATCAAGCAAGTGTGGAAACCAAGACAAATTGAGAACTGAACAATACTTCTAGGGGTGTTATACTTGTTTTTCATGAACAAGGTCCATTCAGAGAGCTGGAGTTGTACTAGTGTGTCGCCAAGTGTCGTAGTGGCTACAACCACCCTCCAAAATTTTTCCTTAGCTTCGTTTTGGAGCCCCCCTACTAACCTTTCACAGTAGCATGTCTTGCTTGATCAAGTATATAAGCTTCAGTGATTTTCTGGCAGAAAGACAGCCTGTCCATCAGAACTTGTTGCACTCCCCTCACAGGTTGTTCTCTCGAATTTGGTCCAGCTGTAGGCTAAGAAACTCCCTAAAAAATTTGCGCAATTGTAGAGGACAACCAGCCTTCCCTCTAGAATTTGTGCAATTTTGTTTGGCAGCCTGCTGAGCTCCAGAATTGCGCAAATCTACTAGTCAGGATTCATCCAGAAAATTGCACAATTCTTCCGAGCAGGGATGCTTAGCCCAGGAATTGTGCAATCCTAGGCAGCAGTCAGCTGCTTTGCCCAGAAATTGCACAAATCTCCTGGGCAGCCAGCCCAGCTCCCTTCCAGAAATGCGCATTTTCTCCTAGCAGTTGAGCAACCTCTTGCATGTGTAGTTGATTTGACTGGTTCCCTCCAGGACCGACCAAAACTGACTTGCATGCATGGGCTGCTTCTCCCAAGGTAGCATCCAAAGGCATCCCTTGATTCAGGGATCTAATTTTAGCAGCTGGAGGTTGCATGCAAGGATCATTTTAGAAACCTCCCACTAAGTGTCGCTCTTCCTAGATTTGTGGCATGCACGTCACATCTTCGATTTTATCAAAACTCATGAACCAGACACTGCAAAGCTCATTCCTCACATCAAACTTGCAGCTCTAACATCCCACATCACATCTAGGATTCGTCAGCACATTCTGCTCAACGATTTTTGGGGTAAGCTCGCCTTCCATGTCTTATGTTGCATTTCTGGCACTTTTTGTGTTTCACTTCATATGAATGATGTCTACTTGATTTCAGTGAGCGCTTGCTGTCATTTTGATACATACTAGCTTGTACTAGCACTATTTCAGTTTTCGTTAACATCTCACTGCTGTCGCATGCATGAATTTTTTTTTCACGAATGGTTGTCGATTTGGCGACTCGCCTCACCCACATGCATGTTGTTCCATTTTCTGAATCTTTCATTCATTGTTTGCATGCACGATCATTCACTTATGCTTACAGTCAGTATCGCCATGCATTCACATTCGCTTTCAGTTGCCCATCGGCAGGTTTGGGCAGCCTTGGCCCAGACTCTACCTCACCAAGACAACATTGCACAATCCTGAGAGCGAAGGCTCTGTCTTCCTCTTAGAAAATGCACATTTCTGCCCAGTGACTATCCTCCAGTATTTCATTGCGCAATTATGAGGTAAAGTGATTGCTGGACCAGAAAATTGCGTAATGTTGTCACTGAGCCTACAACCATTGCCAGCTAAGATTGTGCATTGTGCAATTCCAGCAATTAGCAGCCAAGCTGGACTGTGCATTACGTAGTTCTAGCAGTCAGCCAGCCTCCTGACAACCTAGACTGTGCCGTGCGTAGTCTTGGTACTCAGTCTCCCGAGCTCCTGACATAAATTGCGCAACCTTCATGATCAGTCACACAGGTATGTTGCAAGTAAGTTCTCAAGTTCATTTTGGTTTTCGACTAACAGATTGCTTGTCATGAGTGTTTCCATGTCTCTAGGTATCGTAGGTGTTCATATGCCTCTCAACAGCATAGGTACAATGGTTTCTAGGAGAGCAGAGTCGAAGACACCATTTAGAGCACGCTTGGGGATTCAGTCGATCAAGTGTCTATGAACTTGCCTACCCACGAATACATCAAGTTGTTCGTAGACAAGGACATCAAGATATGAAGGCAACAACATCATAGCAAGCAGCACCATTAACAACAGCTAAAGGAAAATCATACCAGATGCCATGAATGCAAGAGGAAGGTTGTTGACAACACAGAGGAGGAACAAAGTTGCAAGCTCAAGCAGATCCACTTGTGGTGAAAGCAACTTTGGAGACTTAGGCTATGAGGTGACGACGTGACATGAAGATCACGCGAAGGCATAGAATGGAACAGAGAAGGAGTTGCATGTGCTCAAGTAGCAAATCAAGGAATAACAAGAGCTGCATAGACAAGAGAATGAGTTGTAGCAGGAATAGGTACATCAGGGGGTGCAACATGCACAGAAGGATGAAACTGTGGCCATACAAGTTATAGATTCATCCTAGTAGCTGGCACAGAGTAGACATAACCCATGTGATCTAACCCATTGTGCGCACGCATGTGATCTAACCCATTTAGCACACTCACCGAGGCAAAGACAAGAAGCAAGTCCAACTAGAGCTGAACATGTAGTTGACAGTTGATGTTCATGACCACCAGCACACACTGGAAGATCAGCACGGAAACTATGCATCAGTGTGTTTTCGGTTCAGCCACACCCAAGAATACCATGCGAATGTTAGCAGATGAATTGGATGGAAGATCCACACCAATGCACTGGATGCAACGGAGGCAAGAGTTCGCTTTAGCAAGATGTCACCATGGAGCGCATGCACACCATCACAGATGACCAAGCTTGGCATCAGCTCACCACCTTCACCATCACAAGCATGTCAAAGAGTTGGTCTCACCACAATGGACCAAGTGTCAGTGATGTCTTGCATGGCTTTCTCAAGCCATTTCGTCTCACATGAGCACATGTGCATTGTAATGTAACATCTTGTCAAGTGGAAGTTCAAGTGTCGATAGTTGGATGTAACAGTCATAGAGTAGATGAAGAGTCATGATGGTAGATGAATTGTCACAAAGGGGAATGTCAAGGGTGACCCCACCCTTTGCTATAAATAGAACCTCATAACTCATTGTAAAGGATTTTCGTCATCCAAGCTTCCGATAGGACTATCTTAGAGATAGCTTAGACAGTATTGTAACGAGCCTTGGCTTCTCTAATGCGCAAAGCTAGTATATCTCTTTGGAGGAGCAAGAAGTTGTGGCTGTAATGTTCCACTGTCAAAACTAGTGGTTAGACATGGATGTATTTTATGAATGGAACTTACACTTATTAATATAATAGAGCCAACATGTTTCATGCATATGTTGTTTACTCTAAATGATATATGTATTTGTTTGCTTACGCATGCATGTATGGACTTTTCTGTGTATGTATGTATGAATATTTCTGAAACATGCTATTGGTTTAACCATCACTTTGGATTGCTAGGTAACTTGCCTCCATTTTGTGATGCATCTTTGCTCGTGTGTTCCCTTCTTAACTCCATGCTATCACAGGTTTCCAAGGGGTGCACTCATCTCAACCCCTATGTGTTTGAACCTCTCATGCACCTTCCTTGGCTTGTTGCAGCTGTCACACCCTTGCTACCAATAGAGACATCTTACTTGCCTTTGTGCAAAATCGTGGTCAAGGCATTACTGTATGACCCACTACTGGGACTCCTACACCAAACGGTTTGAGGTCTAATTGGGACTTCTTACCGGGGAGATCCCCTTACATGTTGGCGGGCCCAGCACCGTCAACAGGTCCTTGGGGTTAAATTTTGTATTTCCTTTTTGTAAAAATGTAAAGTCTCTGCAATTTGTGGAAGCAAAGCGTGAAGATAGTAAGAGTCCAAGGGGCTTTAGTCCCTTAGGTTGTTAAGTGTTAAGAAGTTTTTGAGACCCGCTCATGGTACATGGACCATGATATTGTAAAAGGAAAGGCTATAAATAGAAGAGTCATAATGAGTCTAGAAAACAATGATAAGATAGAAAATAATTGTTTGGGAAAGAAAGCTAAGGCAAGAAAGTCTGTTTCCTGTACTTAGGTGAAGGGGAAGGCTCCTACACCTGAGTCCACAGAGACCTTGGTAAGTCTACAAGCTGAGTGTGCGGGTAAGGAAAGTCTGTATTTTGAAAGATAATCTAATAAAAGACAATTTTGGTCCATACTTTTCATATCTTCTTGTCTATATTTACTTCTGAAATTTATGTGTTCTCGCTCTATATCTGAAAGTATATGAATAAATGTTTATCTAATGCTTGAAAATGGTAGATTAGTATACATTATGCATGTTTTGACTAGTTAATTACCTCCATGAAGATATAATTGTGGTGTATAAGATTTATTGCTATTAACTTTTTTCAAAAGGGTTAGGGTTCGCGAAGACAAGACTAAGCCCTAAAAGTTGTAGGAACCCATAACACAAACCTCTAGATGCAGAAACCTGGTTTTGTCATCCCCTAATACTACTTCGGGTGAGACTACCGCCTGTGTTACACGGGTTGTTGCTGAAAGGGCCAACAATTTAGGGATTTGTTGGTTGGCGCAACTAACATTGAACCTGGGTCAAGCCCCATCAAGCCAACAAATGGTTCCATTGTTGGGACTGGGATCTTGCTAAGGAATGTGTGATAAGTGGTTCCCCATTAAGAAAGAGATTGAGAAGTGGATCGATCGAAATTTGCATGCGTTTTCATCCCAAGAGAACAAAAATCGGCGCTTGTTGAAGGAAGAATTATTGAATAGATACCTATTCACAAACGAACTCGAAATATTCTTCTGCTCTTTCCCTTGTGAATTGCACAAGTGGCTATCCAAATTAGCGAATAGTTAGGGTACGTGGAGGCTTGATGACCATATAGTGTGGACCCTAAAATTGTTGAAGCGCTTGGAGGCTTAAGAAAATAACATCGCGCAGGTCGTCAACCACTGGATCGATTGTATTCTTCGAGGATTCATCATTGAGTTCGCAATCGATACGTCCACCAACTACAATGAAGCAGAGCACGGGTTCTTCAAGGGACCAAGAGGTAAGTACCTGAAATCTATGAAGACTTGGATTAAGATGCTATTGTGTGAAAAGTGGGTTATGCCTTTAAATTGATGTTTGGGACTACGCAAAGTGGGAGAGCATTCAGAAGGAACGAAGAATCAGGGTTTGAATACAGTTCGTTGTTAGGATCATTTGATAGTGATGCTAAAGGTAATATTATGAGAACATCACGAAGCACACTACAGATCGTGAGTCAGGGTATCGTAGGGATACCTCATCCATCCACCCCACCTCTGCCTTCACCTTTGTCTTACACACCTACACCTCTGCCACCACCTCCACCTCTGTCTTACACACCTAAACCTTTGCCACCACCTCCACCTCCATCATTTAACATGGCGAATACAATGAAGATGTCTATGTTTAAGGATGTGGTAACTAAAGACCCTGAACAATTTTGGTTCATAGCAGATGTTGTATGGAAGGCACAACATTCACTAATGACAATATGAAGAAAGCACAACTAGTCACATCACTGCAGGATAGTTGCTGAGTTGGTACATCAAGTTCTGCATAGATAAACCCAATGTGACTATGCTAGAAACCCAGCAAGTGCTGAATAGTGAGTTCAAGAAGCCCAAATCTCAAGCCCAATCTATGACAGAGATTAAGGAGATTCAGCAGAGGGTAAACGAGTCCACGTGGGACTTTGATCAAAGATTAAAATGTCTGATTCAGCAGGCTAATATGAGCATTATAGATACTCAACATAGAGACTGGTACATTGCTTCACTTCTACCTCATCTAAGATTACCATTGTCACAATATAAAATAGGAACGCAAACAGAAGCAGTGGAGATCGCCATGAGATTAAAAGCTTCACTAGTGTAAGACATGAATGTAGGGGCACAACAGATTCAGTCACAGCTGGCAAGTTTGCACATGGAGTTGCAAATCATTAAGAAGGGAAAGGAAGTACAACCCAAGGTGCGTGTAGAGGTTGGTGCCTGAAGTGTAAAGACCATGGTCATGATAAGGACCATTGTCCAGTCTATCAGAACTACCTCACTAGGGGAGGTGATGTTCCGCTAAAGCCAAAAAATCTCACTGGACCAAGCACAGGGATAGCGTTATGGTGCACTATATGTCAGATAGTTGGGAAGCACACGAATGACAAGTGTCATCTCCTAAAAAAGTTTGTGCAAACTCCGCAACAATTGTTTTGTACTTTTTGTAAATCATTTGGGCATGATGAGCGCAATTGCCAAAGCTACAAACTGATAATGGAGTAGACACCCACATATATAATGCAGATGGAAAATCAACCTCGGGATCAGGGTACGGGTGTAGAGCACAGAGGATTCCAGGGCTAGGGAATAGGACAAGGAGGAGGGGCTGGAAGGGGTCACAGACAAGTAATGTTTTATAATTGTGGAGAAGCAAGTCATTTTGCGTGCGACTATCAGAACCCAACACATCCCTCCTATCATTATTTCTGACAGTTTGATCATGTTATAGAAGATTGCCCAGTACTAATAGCCAAGATGTGGGAGAAAAATTCTTAAACACCTATGTAGAATATTCAGATGAAGAGGGTGGAACCTCATGAAGAAGAGCCTAGCATTAATATAGTGACGCGAAGTGGTATTACCACGAGAGAAGATAAAGGAAAGAAGTCAGAGACTAAAGGATGGGTACACAAGGTTGCTGAGAAGGAAGTGAGATTCAATCTAAGCCGGGCTAATGAAACCTTTATGGAAACCAAAAAGAGCTTCACTGAGGCCTCTACCTCAGGTAGTCAGGAGAAGTCTGGCGGAAACAATGAAGCGCAGGACGTAGATCCTCCATTATTAGCCACCTTTATGAAGACTTGTATGAAGTTGTTGCGGGATATAAAGGAGGTAGAAGGGCTCAAAGAGCTGATTGATAATTGTACAGGTAAGGTCAAGACTCCTCCAGAACAACGCACCGTATGAAAAGTGGGCAAAAGCAAGAAATGAATAGGTCACGAAATGAGGCTAACTACGCAGATTAGAGAGTACAAAATGGATTAGGTAATTCTCGATCTAGGATCTGATGCGAATGTGATACCAAAACAAATTTGGGAGAGAATGGGAAGACCTGTGCTGCAATGGTCTCCTATTCAGATACACATGGAAAATCAACAAAAGATCATTCCTATGGGGCACCTGTATGGGGTTACGGTGGATATTGAAGGAGTGAGCGCCCTGGCCGACTTTGAAGTGATCGAGATAGTGGATGATAGTAATCCTTACCTTACACTATTAGGAATTGATTGGGCCTTCGACATGGATGCAGTCATTAATCTTAAAAAGCACAGGATGAAATTTGAGAGGAAGGCACTCTGAGTTATTGTTCCATTTGATCCCACTAAAGGTGTGTGATACACATAACCAGTCCACGAATATGAAGAGAAGGACAATATGGATGAGATATATAAGACCACTACGTGTGATGAGGACTGGATCAATCCTACAATAGATGGACAAATTACGTGGGATAGAGATAGCTCCTGCATCTCAAATTCTGACAAGGAACTTGGGCATTGGAAGAACAGATTACACGAAGTCTCCTCACTACGTTGCAACATGTTGAAAAAATCGCCTCGCTGCATATCCATGGAGGTACAAAATCTACCTCATTATGATGGTTTAGATGATGTTAACTTGTTTTTGGATAAGTTTGAAAGGGAGGTTCCATAAGTGCATCGGTTCTAGGCACTAGATCTGGCGTTGCGCGCTACACCTGCCCGTTGGTGGGTGCACATAAGGACAACTTCTCTAATTGGAAATACTACGGGCAAATGATGAACCTAAGGTTCAGGTACACAAATACCCGTATTATGGAGAAATACACAGGAAAAGACGATCCATGCAAGCATTTTGCGTGGTGGACTAAATCTTGGAGAGAGGAACCTCAACTTGAATGGGTGAACATCATTTCTCACACTTTGGATACCATTCCAATGAACTGGTACCTAGAAACTAAGTTGCGCCATGGGACAACTGAGTGGGCTATCCTGAGGGAAAGTTTCCTGTTAACCTTCAACTTTGAGGATGGCTTTGAATTTATTGATGAGGCACTCCAAGAAATTAAGGCTACAATCTTTAGAATGCGTGAGGAACTGGTAGAATGGGTTCAACCAGACTGGAATACACAGTTGCACCATGCATTGGAATGCTATAACATGACTACAGAAGAAGAAGAATATGACCCTAGAAATATCAACATCCTGGACTCTAAGGGACAATGCGAAGTTGAAGGACCCAAAGCAGCAATTCCTGACATAACAGAGCCTTTGAAGACTTGATAGATAAACATTGGATCAGATGCGCAACAGAAGTTTGCAAAAATATGCAACTATTGGGATGAGGATAACATTGATAAGGTCGCAGAATTGTTGCGTGAATACCAGGACTTGATTCCCACCAAGTTCTCGGATCTGAAGGGGATAGTAGGGGGCCTAGGCATAATGAAGATTACTTTGAAGCTAGACGTGAAGCTTGTAAAACATCGACCCTACCATTTGAATCCCAAATACAAGGAAAAGGTGCACAAAGAGTTGGACAAAATGCTAGAGGCTGGGATCATTGAGCCTGTGGAGGAATCAAACTGGGTAATTCCTATGGTAGTCCAGGAAAAGAAGCAACAGGATGAAATCCAGATATGCATAGATATGAGGAAGCTCAATGATGCATGCGTCCACGACCCATTTCCAATGTCGTTTAGAGATGAAGTCCTAGAGAATGTTGGAGGGCAAGAAGCCTATTCCTTCACTAATGGGTTCTCAGGGTACCATCAGATCAAGATTGCGCTGGAGGATCACATCAAGACCACCTTCACGATGAAATGAGGGTGTTTTCAGTACACAGTAATGCCATTGGATTGAAGAATGCACCTGTGATATTCTCAAGGGTAGTAATTGCATCTCTTAAGAAATTTATCCATAAGTTCTTAGAAGTCTACTTTGACTATTGGATTGTATTTGGGTTGGTTAAGCGCCAACGTTACAAGTCTGCGCCTTATGTTGGATACCTGTCACCGACATCATATCACCTTGAATCTAAAAAAATGAATCTTTTGTGTTGTTTATGGAATATTGTTGTGTCGTGTGGTTTGCAAGCAAGGATTGATGGTAGACCCTGCAAAGATAGTTGTTATTTTCAATTTGGAGGCCCCAAAGTACATAAAATAGTTGTGCACATCACTAGGCCATACGAGGTATTATCGAAAGTTTATCAAGGCATATGTGCAAATCACTGTGCCAATGGAGAAACTATTGAAGAAGGACGTAACATTCTGCTAGGATGAAGATTGTTAGAACAATTTAGACATTTTAAAGGAGAAAACGGTCACCGCACCCATTCTGGTGTTCCCAGATTGGAAAAAGGAGTTTCATGTTCATGTGGAGGCTTCTTGTATTGCGCTAGGTGTGGTATTGATCCAACTAGGTGAAGGTGATAATTATCATCCTATAGCGTTTGCAAGTAGGAAATTGTCAAAGGCGAAGAATAATTACTCGAATACAGAGTGAGAAGGACTAGAAATGGTGTACGTGCTACAGAAATTTCGGCACTATTTGTTAGGCACACACTTGAATATGTATACAACCATTCAGATCTAAAATAGCTGGTCAATAAGCCTGTGTTGGGGGGAAAGATCTGCAAATGGTTGTTGCTCTTTCACGAGTATGATTTTGAGGTGATTGTGAAGCCCAGACGCTTGAATGCTGGTCTTGATCATCTATCCTGGATTGAGACTGGTGATGATCCTACAGTTTGGAAGAAGGGTTTCGTGATGCACAACTCTTTTTTGTTCATGTCGCGGATGATCACTTTGCTGATATAATCCAGTTTTTAACAACTGGAACAACCCCATAACGATATTCTACACAACAGAAGAAGGAGTTGGTGGTTCACACGACTGATTTTTCTGTGATCATTAGACACTTATATAAAATGGGTTCCGATGAAATACTGCGTCGATATGTTCTAGAGTTTGAATGACCAAGCATCCTCGCAGAAGCACATGGAGGAGTGGAGAGAGGACACTATGTAGGTAGAGCAACTGTGCAAAAGATCTTGTGCACAGGAATTTAGTGGTCAACGATGCATAAGGATTGAAAAGCATATTGTAGTGCATGTGATGCTTGCTAAAGGACAGGGAGACCATCATGAAGGGATGAATTTCCCTTCATTCCACAGATACCTTTGTAGGTGTTTGATAAGTGGCAATTGATTTTGTGGGTCTGATCCAGCCACGAGGGAAAAAGACAGGAGCACGATATATTATTACATCAACTGAATACTTGACACGATGGGTGGAAGCACAACCGGTAAAGGATTATAGTGCAGCTACCATTGCGAAGTTTATTTTTGAGTTTATCTTGTCCCGATTTGGCTGCCCAAAAATATTAATGAGTGACAGGGGCACACACTTCTTAAATGAGATGATTGTCGTGATGCTTGAAGAATTCCATATTTATCATCAGAAGAGTATGCCATACCATCCTCAAGCTAATGGTATAGTAGAAGCTTTAAATAAAATCCTGGAGATCGCTTTGACAAATGTTTGCAACGCGAAGCAGAATGATTGGGATGTGCGCATACCATCAGTCCTGTGGGCGTATAGAACCACTTGTAAAAATTTGATAAGCCAAACCCCTTTCAGATTGGTTTATGGGTAGAACAATGTAAACTTTGAAACATGAACTATAAACTCAAAACGGGAACTCTGGCCAAAAAACCCCAAAAAAACATCAAAAACAGTGCTAAAAACGAAAAGTGTGTATACTGGAACGATGTTTTTTTTTTTAGGTGTCAATTTTGAACGTGTTTTAAAAATGGCGGTGACTACGAAATTTACTACGAAATTTTCGTGCAAAATATAGCTTCAAAACGAAAGTGTTGCTACTGGAATAACGTTTTTTTTTTTTTTAGGGTCAATTTTCAAACTTTTTAAAAAATGCTAATAAAACCAAATTTTTATGTCTCAAACAAAGTTAATTTTTAAGGAAAAAACACATTAATGTTTCTGGTAGAATATCATTTTTCTTTCCTAAGTATAAATTTAACATGTTTTCAACCACACCATGCTAGATACAAAAGAAATTGAAATTTTTTCAACTATAAAATTAAAAAACCATGACATTATCAACAAAGTATATCACTGAATGAAATCAAAAGTCTTTATTTGTATATTGAATAAAACAGACATTATATCTCTAATTTGATATTGCATTGTAGATATTTAAACAATAAAATTTATCATACTTAAGACATAATCCAACAACATAAAAATGCTTCATAACTTCTCATTTAACAACATATGGAAAACATTAATTTTATTTGAAGATATGATGCATACATCAGTTATATAATCTGTCTTAAACAATTATTCAAAATCACTCATATTTTCTTGCACACCATCACAATTCACATCTTCAGATGAGTGACTGGATGCTGACGAAGATGTTCCATATTCTTCTCTTTCATCAACTAGTGCCCCATCTGAGTCCACATGCATGCCCAACATTCCAGGTTTCAAAAGTCTTCTAGATCTACGACTGGTTTCAGCAGACTCCCATGTCAACACTATTCCTTCTGGTAACAACCTTTTCAGAATCTCTATCGTCTTGAAGCGAAGAGTTCCTCTCTTTGTTAAATTGAAGTCATAAACAAGTATGTCAACATCCTCCAATTGTAATATGTCTGTGCGGCGGCGATTTATATTTGTACCCTTTCTTTTTCTTTTTCCACCATTTTTTTTGTCAACTACCATCTTTGGCTTATACACACCATTGAATGGGTGTGTATTTGTGGCATACCAATGTACTTCAACACTTGTAACATCCTCATTTTCTGTAAAGACCTTTATAACTTTAGCAACCCAAAATGGATAGCCTTTGGGATCTCCATCTGCTAGCACTGCAATCATGCAACCCTCCTTAATATCATGTACTGAACCCCTATAAAGGTCTTCCATGGCTTCACGTTGTGCACGAGATCTTCTAGAACCAATATACATCTCTCTTTCCATTGCCTGTGAAGAATTAATAATACCTTGAGTTTGTTGCTGTTCAACAATGTTTACTTCCTCTTGTTCATTCGACACATTTTGTGGCCAAATAAATGGATTTTTCAAAGGTATATCTTCATTGGTTGTTGTTGAAATGATATCACTTTGATTATTGAAAAATGACTCCCACCAAACTGAATCAGCAATGTCAAAGTACTCATATGTATATCTAATACATTTTTTAATTTCTTCTAGGCAATCAGAATAATTTATATGTCTATTTTGTCTGCGTGCATTCTGAACTTCACCAACTGATTGTAATAACAATATTTTTGATGCAAATATTGGACAATCTGGAATGAACTTCAAAAATTGCAAACCTGATGACGGTGCCCATTCTGTAGTAGTTGAAAACTTCTTGCCCCATATTAGTGTTTTCCCATCAATTTTTTTTATACGAAATTGATGTTGGAAGCTAATATCATTAAGTTGTTCAATGCATTTCCCCTCACCATATGATCCTAGAATAAACCTTCGCATGTCAACAGTTTCTTCCAACACTTCAAAAGCAGGCTCTAGCATGTATGATTTCTTAATACATTCAATTAGTGATGGCAAGCTCCCAACTTCTTTCCTCCTCAATGTGACTGAAAAACGACTGAACATCTGATCAATATGGTCATGAGTGTGCCCAACAAGAAGGAAACCAACCTTTACCTTTTGAAAAATTCTCAATTCAACAAGCATGTTCAGATACCCAAAAACAACCTGATTTTTGTTTTCACGGCAAGTGTTGTCCAATTGTAGATACAAAACTTCAGGAAGATTACCAGACCAATGAGAAATCACATCATGAATTATGGTTATGGTCAGATTTGCATCATTATGAATATTTGGAGCTGTGAAGTACACCCTTGGCAACATTTTCCCATTGAAGACCATACAACCGACCAAGTGAAACTGAATAAAATTTTCCTCTTGTAGATTTTTGGGTGTGCGAACAAAATGTGGTAAAAGTGTTTTCTTTTGGTCCATACCATCAATTATCAAACCCAAATATTTATTTGGATTATCATAACACTTCTTTCGATGCTTGTACAACTTCTGCCTTTCATTTGTTTGTTGTTCACGATGCTCCTGAAGTTCTTTGACAATTAAATCTACACAACATAAAAGAAATTCATTAAGAAATATGTTTTCATAGTTGATGACTATACAATTTTGAAAGTAAAAGTTATGAACACTTACCTCTTTCTGAGCCTTCACATTTGTCCCTTTTTGATTTAAGAGAAGCACATGTACTGCAAATCCCCATCCTTGTCTTCTTAGGAATACGAACATTATTGAATTCTTTCTTCCATATCTTCACAAAATATTGATATGTAATAAATTGGCCCTGTCCCTCAGCACTTTCTGCATATTCTTTGTATAAGTTGTAGATTTCTCGTCTTGAAAAATTATCTGGAATATGTATTGTCTCTCTATTTGGCATACACTCTCCATGCTTTGAAAAGAAATCTTTCATCCATGACATTGCAGTATTTGATAATGGCCCAAACTGTCTTTTATAACGTACTTCTGAATAAAATGTGGGATCCTTTTCCAAATTTTCTTGAATTCTCGAGAGACGAAAATTCCCAATTGAATGAAACATTTTGAAAGCTTTTCTACACAATAATAAATTCCTAATATGATAATCATAACCTGACAATGTAGATTGCATGCAGCTAACTAAATATGAGTTTTGCATGCTTTTATTCATTAACAAATATCTCTTCCTGCTTTCTAATGCAAATGTGAAATCCATACGTTTCAAGCAATTTTTTTGGCAACATTCACTTGAAATGAGAGCGCTGATAGAACTTCTTCTCGTCAGATATTCTGCTCTACCCCTTGTATAACTAGAATAGTTTGCATTGATACGAAAAGGTCTGCTCCTACTCCTCGATACAATATTTCTTGGCAACATCTCCATCATTGGATCATCACTGCTGCTCTCATAGTTCTTAGAATCAAGACTAAGAGGACATTGTGATACTCCAATCTTTTGAAAATCATCATCCCGCGCTTCATCACTGCTGCTCTCATAGTCCTTAGAATCAGGACTAAGATGACATTGTGATACTCCAATCTTTTGAAAATCATCATCCCGCGCTTCATCACTGCTGCTCTCATAGTCCTTAGAATCAGGACTAAGAGGACATTGTGATACTCCAATCTTTTGAAAATCATCATCCCATGCTTCATCACTGCTGCTCTCATAGTCCTTAGAATCAGGACTAAGAGGACATTGTGATACTCCAATCTTTTGAAAATCATCATCCCGCGCTTCATCACCGCTGCTCTCATAGTCCTTAGAATTAGGACTAACTGGACACTTTGACACTCCATTCTTTTGAAATTCATTATCACACTCATCATCACTGCTACTCTCATAGTCCTTAGAATTAGGACTAAGTGGACGCTTTGACACTCCATTTTTTTGAAATTCATTATCACACTTTTCATCACTACTGCTCTCATAGTCCTTAGAATTAGGACTAAGTGGACACCGTGACACTCCATTATTTTGAAATTCGCCATCATGCACATCAAAACTACTGCTCTCATAGTCTTCAGAATTAGGACTGAGTGGACACCGTGACCCTCCATTCTTTTGAACTTCACCATCACACTCTTCAAAACTGCTACTCTCATAGTCCTCAGAATTAGGACTAAGTGGACATCGTGACACTCCATTCTTTTGAACTTCACCATCATGCTCTTCATCACCGCTACTTTCATAGTCCTTAGAATCGGGACTAAGTGGAAGAATTGACTTTCTATTCATAGTGGAAGAATTCCCGCTATATTCATCAATATGAATAGAGTTGTTACACGATGAAGATGTTGATGGTGTATAAATCAAAACCTCACCATCAGAACAATCCATCCCTTTCAAATAGAAGATGTTGAATGATACAAATGGAGTCTCCTAAGAATATTATATAGCTTAAAGAATGAAATATTCCCTCCAAAATTATTCCCTCCAAAAATTTTGATGAAAATATTTCCCTCCAAAAATTTTTGCGAAAATATTTCCCTCCAAAAATTTGTTAGATTTATTTACCTTTATTATTTTATTCTACAATTCATTGAAAAACATAAACTAATTTTTTTTATGAAATCAATCACTAAAATTCAAATTGTAAACTACAACTTCTATATTAATTATTCTAATAGTTAAAGTATATAATATTTACTAAACAACTAATTTTTTTTTTTTAATTTTTATAATATATTCTAAAACAAATTAATCCCACATTCAATCCATTGTAAAATAACTCTACAATATTCGCTCTATAATAATTTAAAACAAATTGCCCACGGGGCTTTGGATTGATGGTGAATGGGTGCGCTGTTAAGGCACTCCTTGCGATAGGTCATCGGTTCAAATCCCCTGTGGGTACTTAGGTTAGTCTTAACTAGAAAAAAAAAAAAAAAATTTAAAACAAATTATCCCACATTAATCGTACAGAAAAACATCTTCGTAATTTCACTTATATATTAAATTTCGTTATCACTATTACTTACCTCACATCCAGGTTTTCTGAAGTTCGTTGAAAGACGTGAATTTGTGGAGCAGTTATATTGCTATCAACAACATATTCAACGAAGAATTATCGCAATTGAAAGGTAAGTTCAATTTTTTTTTCAAAATTTTCATATTAAATTAATTTAACGTCGAAGAAGATTTTTTTTTTTAAATTAATAATTTTTCCAAGCCAAAATAACAATTATGTCAATCGTGAGCATGGTGGGCCCAATCAAACTCAATCACCCAATAACCGTGGGTAGGCCGTCGTCGTGCCCCCTTCCCCCAACCCATTACCGATCTTTCCCATTCACCCATGCCCTCTTCCCCCTTCTACCCTACCCATGCGCCAGCCCTTGCCACCCCTAACTCACCCACCCATGCACCCTTTCCCCAACTCTTCCTTCCCTACCCCACAACTCTCCTCCTCATAAGCCCACCCCCTAACTCCCATTCCCCTCCAATCTCAACTCCTCCCCCCTTCCTTAACGCCGGCCCCATGGGCCCCACCCCCTAACTCCTTCCCCGTGCCCCCTCTCCCTCCACCCCCTTCTGCCCCTACCCCCACCCCCCACCTACCCCCAACCCTTACCCCCCACCCCCCTACCCTACCCTACCCCATCCCCCTACCCCCCCATTCCCCCCCCCCGCCCCCCACCCTACCCCCCCATTTCCCCCCCCGCCCTACCCTACCCTAACCCCCCTACCCCCCCCCCCCCCCCCCCGCCCCCTACCCTACCCACTCCGCCCACCCCTCCCCGGCCCCTCCCTCTCCCCCTCCCCCTCCCCGGCCCCTCCGCTCACCCCTCCCCCTCCCCCGCCCCTCCCCGGCCCCCTCTGCCCACCCCGTCCTCCCCTCCCCTCCCCCGCCCCCTCCCCGGCCCCTCCGCCCACCCCGCCCCCTCCCCGGCCCCCTCTGCCCGGCAGGGCCACCCCCGGGCCGCCCCGCCCCGTCCGACCGGCGGCGGGTCGATTCCTGGAATCGACCCGCCGCCGGTCGGGCGGGGCGGGGCGGCCCGGGGGTGGCGCTGCACGCGCGGAGGGGGTGGAGGAGTGGGAGGTGTGGGCGGAGGGGGCTGGGGAGGGGGAGGGGCGGGGGAGGGGGAGGCGGAGGAGTGGGAGGTGTGGGCGGAGGGAGCCGGGGAGGGGGAGGGGCGGCGGAGGGGGCCGGGGAGGGGCGGCGGAGGGGGCGGCGGAGGGGGCTGGGGAGGGGCGGGGCAGGGTCGGCCGGGTGGGCAGGGCGGGCCGGCTAGGGGCGGGGCGCCGGGTAGGGCGGGTGGGCGGGTGGGCGGGGTGGGCTGGGTAGGCTGGGTGGGTGGGCCGGGTGGGCTGGGTGGGCCGGGTGGGCGGGGTGGGCTGGGTGGGTCGGGTGGGGATGGGGTGGGATAGGGGGCAGGGGGGTGGGGGAATGGGGTAGGGTAGGGGGCGGGGGGGGAATGGGGGGGTAGGGGTAGGGCAGGGGGATGGGGATGGGGATGGGGATGGGGGTAGGCCGAGTGGGGGGATAGGGGGCGAGGGGG
Source organism: Pinus tabuliformis (assembly GCA_031772625.1). Lineage (NCBI taxonomy): Eukaryota > Viridiplantae > Streptophyta > Pinopsida > Pinales > Pinaceae > Pinus > Pinus tabuliformis. Next base: position 726,743,998 of record CM062808.1, on the reverse strand, counting down.
GAATGGGGTAGGGCAGGGGGCGTCGGGGGGTAGGGGTAGGGCAAGGGGGGGGTAGGGTAGGGTAGGGGGGGGGGAATGGGGTAGGGCGCGGGTGGGGAATGGGGGGGTAGGGTAGGGTAGGTGGGGGGAATGGGGTAGGGCGCGGGTGGGGAATGGGGGGGAGGGTAAGGGTAGGGCGCGGGTAGGGTGTAGGGGGGGGGGATAAGGGATGGGGGGGTAGGGCACGAGGATGGGGGGGGGGATGGGGTAGGGGGGGTGCGTGGTGTGGGGAGTGGTGGGCGCAGTGGGGAGGGGCGGGCGCGGGGAGGTGTTGGGGGGTGTAAGGGGTTTGGGGGTGGGGGATGGGGGGAGGAGGTTTTGGAGGCGGGGGTGTGGGGGACGGTAGGGGGTAGGGTGAGGGGGGTTGTGGGGGGCGCGTGGGTAGGGGCTCGCCCATACTTGCCTAAATGTCTACTTAGCCTCATTATCCCTCACCTGACCTCCCGCTCGCCCATCGACCCGCCTGCCCGTTAGAGGTGGCTGGGCAATTCTGATTATACAAATAAAAAATTTATGGTATATTTTTGTTATTAATTTAAGTTAATATGTTTTTTTATTTACTAATTTATGTGTTTTTTTTAGGAAAATGGCATCAAGGAAAATTTCTGTGAATCTTTCTGGACCAAAGAGTCTTAAAGGTGTATTTTCAAAAAACATTGGTGAACGAACTCCAACTGAGCTCATGCCTACAAATATTTCAAGTGCTTCAAGTGATAAGAAGCTAATCTCAGATTGGAAAAGTTCAAAAGAGGTGAAATTTCCATCAAGAGTCTGGTATGTGAAAGAAAGAGAGAGCACAACTGTGAATATATATCTATACATTGATATACCCCAAAATAATGAAAATTTGGAGGTGATGGGAAGAGTCATAGATATGTGTTCGGTACCAAACACTGAAGTTGTTTACGTACTTACAAAAGCTCCCAAGTCACATGAAAGGATTAAATACCGACTATCATATTCATTATATGACACGAGAGAGGTATCTACAAAGTTGTGTAAACAAATCGTAAATGAGATGACACAAAACATCGTAAGTATTGTTATTTGTATTTTTATTTTGCGTTTTGAAAGTGTCTCGCTATATTTTTTTAACTTTGTTTATATTAACATATGATATTTTATTTGGCAGAATTTTGTTGAAAGCTGTTCAATTAGGTTGGGAGGCATTCATTTCATAGAGCATGATATCATGAAAGTTGTCAGCCATTTTTACTCAGTGTCAGAAGAAGATATGGAAAACATGGAAAATGTAGTAATTGATGATGCTACAAAACTACATCCAAAGAATCAGAAAAAAAGGCCTCTGGTGGATAAATCTAGCAAGGGTAAACAAGTTACTTTTGAGGACGATGAAGTTGAAATTGACAATGAAGCATATGCTGCCATTACTGAAGATGACATTAGAACTGAAGAAGGTCGTAAAAGACCAAAAGTAACAATGCCCAAGAATAGATCTCTTGAGAATGTTATGACGAAAAAAAGTAGAGTTGAAGATCTTGAAGTAGTCATTACCAACAGTCAAGAACCTAGTGAAACTTCAAAAGAAAGCAGAGAAATCATTACACCAGGAGCTGATTTAGATGATGGCATAATCAAAACAAAACAAAATGCCATTCGACAGAATTTGACAAAGAGAAACTTAATTGATGGTGGTCGTACATTTCAGTTAAATGTCAGACAAACCTATAAGGCAAGTGAAGGACAATGCCAATATCAAATCAGAAAGCCACATCATCTGCATGTTCACAACTTGAAGACATTAATGAGGTTCAATCCATATGCTCATGTGGTTAGTTATGTGCTTCTTGTTGATCCACTTCAAGTTCCCAACAAAGAAGCATTTGATAAGTCAAAATGTTTTGAATACAATTATTATGTGCTTGGGGGGAACCATTCTGTTGAAGCTCAAAGACAATTGATGGAGGAATATCCTAATAACCCACGTTTTGAAACAATGAAATGTATCATTTACGCTGGTTTAAATGAAACAGAAGCAAAGTTAGTGGCATTGGATCATAATTCAGATAATGAATATAGGATGTCTATGACTTTGATCCAAAAGGTTAGATTTATTCATAGTGAATTCCTAGAAAAATGTGGTGGGGATAAGATAAATATTATTGCAGATTTTCGAAAGGAATGTTGTATGGAAATAGGCTATCAAATTGAAGAGAAAACCAATTCAAAAGGTGGAAAAGACAGCAGATATAGCGATTTATTCAGAGGTATTGATAACATTTTCCAATTGGCATTTAGAACTGGAGATATTTGGAATTTGATTGATGACATTTTTAGCATGTGGGAAGACATTGGCATTAAAAACCAGAGGGTCAAAAAGTCTAAGCCATTGATATGTAGCAACAATAAATCAGCTCCTGAACTGAAGCAACTTCCAGACGATATGACCATCACGCCTTGGAGGGCGATGTAAGGAGTGAAAGATGAAAAAATTGTCAAAACAATATTATCTCGTGTGAGGTCAGGGGAATTATCATTGGAAGAAATGTTTGAAGAATTTCAAAAGTAAGTTTGCTGAATTATTTTTACTTATTTCCAGGATTATAGTTATCTTTTAAATAAAACATGTTGTTATTGGTAGTATTTGTTATACAATGTATCATTATATTAACTTTTTCTTACTTTATCTATGCAGTCACAAAGTTTACATGAAAATTCAGGAACAAATGGTTAAACTGTTGAATGAAGATAGTTGGGATGATGTTGTACGCAACTATCCAGATTCAAGTTCTACATCAATATTAAAAGCTTTTTATCTTGCATTTAAAAAGGTAACTTGATTTATACATTCAGTTTTAATCATCTATGTACTATTTTTAATTTAAAACTTACACATACATTTGTTTGTTTGGTAAAAGATGATGAAAGAAGATAATGGAGCACCAGACAGTTTCAAGACTTTTATTGAAAAAATAAAGATTGAAAGACTGAGAAAGCAATGTATTAAGAATGTTGTACTTGATCCAACTCTTAATCATTTCATTTGGAATGGGCTAGACACTATTCAATATCAAGTAATACAAGGCGACTGTGAAGACATTGCTAAACTCGTACCAAAAAGGGATTATGCCCTGGTTATTGCAGATATTCCCCATGGTTTCAATATTCCAAACATTTACTATGATAGTGACCCTTATACTTATCAAGCTTTTAATAAAGTGGTGGCGGGATTTATGGAAGTGACGTCATCACCATTATGGAGATTTGTGACATTTCATTCAGACACACAATTGGCAATGGTATTGTCAAGCTTCAAGGGGAAAACAAATTCAAGGATGCAGCTTACATGGTAAGATGTTTAAAGGTATATTTGATTAATGTTGAAAAATTCATTTATGTACAAGTTAATTGAACTTTTACTATTTTATGTTACAGGCAAAAGTCAAATCTTCTTAACAATGAAGATCAACAATTTATAAATGACTGTGAGTTCATTCATATTGATAGTTGGGAAAAAGATGATAGCCATATGTCTATGATTTTTAATCGGGTGGAGAGAAAGAGTCATAGCCAAATACTGACTTATGATGCTGTTGTGAGAAAACTAACATATGAAGACAAAGAAACGAAAGGAGAGATAGTTAACATTTATCAGAAACCACAATTATTGATTAACTATCTTATAGACATATGTTCAAATGAAGGAGATTGGGTTCTAGATTTATTTTCTGGCTCAGGTAGGTTTTGCCACATGGAATTGAATTTCAATATGTTCTTTTTTTAATTAATATGTCATTGTACTAATTTACTTCATTATTTTTTTGTGCTTGATAATTAGGTACAACACTAGCATGCTGCCTTCAAAAATGAAGAAATTGCATTGCAATTGAGAAAGATCCATTACAATGCAATTTCATTCAGCAAAGAATTAATGCTCTTCAATTTCTTCCAGATGAAATGCAAGAAATTGGGTTGAGGAAAGGGGACTTTAGTGAATCACATGTGGCAAAAAAGGCAAAGGAACCCCAACCACCATTACATGGAATGTTTGGAAAGACATATATTGGGAGATTTGCAGACATCAAAGACCCATTAGAAGAGGAAATTGCACAAAAGGAAGCAGAAAATAATGTGGAAGATGACAATGATGAAACTCTAGAGGACGAAGAGTTTGGATTACGTGACATTGTTGATTAAATTTAAGTTATACCTGGAAATCAAGCTTTGCAATGTTTTGACTCTGACATTTCATGAAAAGAATAATCAATGAATTAAAGTTGTTATGTGTTCAATATTTGTAGTTTGTGATTTTCGCATTGATTTTTAAGTTAATTATTATTTTTTGAAAAAAAAAGTTGTTATTATTATTTTTTTGACATGAAATTCATAAAAAAACTATTATTTGACCATTTTTAGTTAACATTTTTGTATAAAAATTGTGATTTTGACATGTTAATTCTAGCAAAAAATTATCAAAACGTTTAGTTTTTTTGTTATATTTATGTTTAAAATGGTTATTTTTATGTCCATTGTTAAAAAATGTTGTTTTTTAGAAACAATTATTTCATGTGGATTGAAAAATTAATTAAGGATGTATAAATATGTAGATTATCTAAAATTCAAACTATCGACTTTCTAATTTAAAAACGCAAAACAATAAAAACCCCCCTAAAAAAAATAAAAAAAATTAAGATGGAGAATAAGAAAATATGAATAAAATGACGACTTCAAAAACTATCAAATTTAGAAAATAATTTTTTACATTTCACACACTAGAAAATTAAAAGTCAAAAAATAGGTCTTTTAAAAAAAGGGTGTGATGCAAAATACTCACTTTTTAAAATCAGCATGAAAATCACTACCATTCTAAAACTTGATTTCATCCTTGAACATGAAAAAAAATTAAAGTTCCAAAAACCATGTTCTAAAAAAAACATGTGTATTCTGCATCACCACTTTTGAAAATCGGGTCATTTTTTTGCTATCTCTACGAAACGGGTAACAGTGTCAGTTCCTGTTTCAAAGTTTACATTGTTGTAGGAGGTTGTGATGCCCATGGAATATATTGTGTTGAGTCTGTAGATTGCAGCAATGACTGATATGACTGATTGTGACACTATGGAGGAGCATTTTGCATAGCTGATGGAATTGGAGGAGGACCGGTTCTTAGCAGGATTCCACCAACAGGTACAAAAGGCATGTGAAAAGGCATGGCATGATCACCATATCAATAAGCGCACCTTCTAGGTTAATGATTTGATATTATTATATGACAAAAAATTTACGAAATTTCCTGGAATATTTCAAATGCATTGGCTTGGACCCTATGTGGTAAAAGAAATTACAGATGGTGGCGCAGTTGAACTCGCGAAGCTGAATGGAGAATTGATTCCAAGTAGAGTCAATGGTAGTCATTTGAATTTGTACAAGGGTGATCCCCCCCTGTGCAATGACTATATGATGGTGGGATAGTCTTAGTACTCCAGGTAGCTGCAAGGAAGTACAGGACTATAAACTACACTGCCCGAAAATGGGACAAACGAAGTAAGAGGGCCGCATGATGAAAGAAAGTAGGGCGTCGAGGGGAGCTGCGCTACAAAGATTGGTGATGCGCAACTTGGTCAAAAATTAGTTGTTGGAAGCACTTTAGATGATTAGATGGAAAATTTTCCATTAGGAGGAGTAGGGAAGGGGCATTTATGGGGGAAATATTTGGAAATCTGCAGCCAAAGATGCATTAATGATAGAAATTTGGAGAGAACGGTTGGATCCAAATTCGAATTCACCTATAAATCTGGCATTCCACCTGGCATTCGAACACTTTGCTTCCAACAAGTTTTCCTTAAACTTTGCTGCTAGGATGAGTGTTGTATGTCTGAGAAGGTTTGGGAGGACATTCTAGCATAGATAGAGTTCACTAATTTTCCTGATTTGTACCATGAGATCATCTTTGGGAGAATGATTGCCACTCCCCCTGCAAAAGAAGCAGGGCCCTCTGAAACTGCACCCTCAGTTGAATCAATACCCTCTATTCCTACGAGAATTATCACTATGACGCCAAGATCTCCTAGGCCTAAGCCCTCTGCAGCTAATAAGAAATAGAATAAACAACAGCGGGTTTCGGTGAGGCAATCACCGCAAAAAATTCCCATGGAAATCTTCCAGAAGGGGAAGATGGACAGAGCGCAGCAGCCACATGAGCCCCTTGATTTGGATGAAGATGAACAGCGCGGAGGCATCGAGGAGATGGATGCTGAGGAGGATGAGCTTATGAATCGGCTCCCAAAGTATATTCTACTGCATAAGGGCACAAATAAGGTGCCTAAGCACCCGAACAATGCCAAATTTATGGTCTTGACACCACTGTTGCTAAAGAAGGTGGTATTTGAGGGCACACTATTGGGCCACATTCCAACGCTCAAGATGGAGGATTTGGATCTGATAGATCATGAGAAATTCCCTCAGCTTATGCCGGTCAAATACCTGTCAAAGACTTATTATGAGGAAAATGGGGTTATGCGATTGGAACCTATCAAGTGGGTCGTGGGTGTTGAAAAAGCGAGCCTCCTGAACATGCTATGGGTGTCACACTTCAATTGCACCATAATTAACACTGTATGTGTCTGGAAGTTACTCACTTTGGTGCATGATGGGTGTCTCTGGCAGGGAGTACTCATCCCAATTACCAATATGTTGATCCACTCGATCACCTTGTTGCCCTATCAAGGTGTGGATCCAACATAAGCATTTGGAGCGAAAACAAAGGAGAAGCAACTCACAGATTATATGAAGAGTGAGTTCGAGTTGGTTAAAAGGTTGCGTGGATATTCCATCTGCTCCATTACAGACCCTGCGTTGCAGTTCACCATGCAAATATTAGCATGCAAGATCATGCGGAAGTGCCGTGCGGACGAGGTTCTAGTGACCATGATCTCTTTGACTGCGTAGTGCACCAAAGGAGTCTAGTACAACTGGGCTTAGTACTTGTGCAAAGAGTTCTTAGAGAACTGTTGGGAGGCCCAAGATGAGGGAAAGGCATTTCAATATGCCTGGTTACTACTTTTGATTGCATTAGTCGAATGGAGGACGCTGGAGGACAACCAGTTTCCTCCCTAAGAATCTGACCTCCCAGAGGTATCAAAGTTCGCTTCACTCTGGGCAACGAAGGACCCTACGTGGGTCGTAGAGACCAAGATGTTCTAGGTGCTGGTGGAGATGGATCTGTGCACAGTCATCAGCCAAAGGCTGAGGTTGTCACTTACCTTATATGAGTAGTATGAGCCTTATGCCGACTTCAAGGCTAGCTTTCATAATGTGTTTGTTTGTGCCAGAAGGGATTCAAAGAATATATGGAACAAGTTGCCTTATCTTGTTGGTGAGTTGGATGTCACAAAGGTTGTAGGTAAATGGCCAGGAGAGTGACTTTACCCATCCAATCCAGGTGCAGGAATGAGCAAGGCAGCAGAAGGTGCCACTGCACAGACATCAACAACAAAAAAACAGAACAAAGCTTAGAAGGCTGCAGTTCAAGAGAAATCTGTGTAGCAGAAAGAGGCTACAACTAAGGAACATGATACTAAGGAAGCTGTGACTAAGGAAGTTGCTGCCAAGGCAGCTACTGATAAAGAGCAAGTGGCCTAGGAAACCATGATTGATGTTGAGGAGTCTGAATCTCAGCATACCTTGGACCAAGAAGGGTTAGATACAGTAGCAGGCGGGGCTGCGGAGTAGGGAACCCCCTTTGTGGTCAGGAAACAAACAAAGAAGACTACCTTGGGGTCGCGGAAGAAATAAAAGTTGATTATGTTAGAGCCTAGATCGACCTCAGGTTGAAGGGAGGCAATCATAGGATAACCACAAACCAAGCTTAACCTGGTAGCTAGCCCTACCAGGTCAGGAGAGGGCTCTCTCCTTGGCAATCTCAGTGGAGATGACTGAATTGAATATGAATTTTAGGCTAGGTATAGTAGCTCTAGGTTTTTTGGTTGATTCTGAAGGTTTTGTTTCTAGATCAAATGGAGCAGGCAGCTTTGGGTCCGGGAAATCAAGTCAGAATTACAGGGTGTTCTGTGGGGCAAGGTAGGTAGGTGTTTTGGCACTTGGAATTGAGTGAAATGTAAGTCTAAGACTAGTGAGGAGCTGAGGAGGGCATGCAAGGATCATGAGTCCTCTTTAGACAGTTGAAAACATCAAAAACTAAATGTATCCCAAGGTAGAGCACTGTTACCAATGTATTCCACCTATCTATCTTGATTTCATTTAGTTAAGAAGAATGAAAGAGATTTTGGGACATATAACACATGAGAAAAACTAAATGAATGAAGGAGAAACTATGAAAAAGCAAATTACCACAATAATCCCACAAAAATAGCTGAAAATCCTGATATATTTCCTTGCCAAACTGCTGTAGCGATGTACAATGTAGCTCAAAACATCCACAAGAGTCCAACCGTTGCTAATCACTGAGAAAATACATAATATAGACATCAAACCACCTATGCTAGCCATCAAGGGTTGAATACATGAGAAGAGGGGTGGTTTCAACCATTTCTAAACTAAGAACAGGAATATAGGCAGTGGAACAGCTTGCCTCTAAAACCATGGAAACTGATTCATTCAACCCCAAACCACCTCAAAATGATGAATCTACCCTCTAGAGTCATTTTACAATTACAATTACATAGAATAGCATCATTTACATTCATAAATTCATCCAAGATGAAAGAAAAAGTCAACTTGTAGAAAAACAAGGCGAAATTTTGATTTTTCAAGTAAAACTCGCAAAATTCATCCTATGCACAATGCCACTGTTCCTATGCGTAGCGCCTTTTCAGACCCAATTTTGGAGGCCTTCCCCTTGACCAAATTGAGCCCAAGATAGCTCGTTGGAAAGGCCTTCCTATCTAGTTTGTGTAACATCTTGAATTTTTTCATTTGGAGGTAATTTCCCCCCTCAGAAGTGGAATCTCCCAAGGTTGATTCTTGTGTGTCCAAAAAGTGGCAGAGAGGGCATTTTTTGATGGTTTTTGACCTTTAGGTGATCTAGTTTTGCTCCAAAATTGCTGAGATTTTCTGGGTTTTGTTATTTTTTCATGTTGAATCCTAATATGCAAGCCATTCTTCCAAAAACTTCCCCAGTCAAAAGCGCAGTGCCACCTATGCCAATTTCCTGTGTTGCAAAATTTAAAATTTGAAAATTGCAAAATTTTACCAAACTTTTCCCAAAATTGGCACAAGGCACCCTCATGCACTGCTTTGATGAGCTAATGAGGCATCAGCTAGTATTTCCAACTTGTTTTTCTCCTTTTTGCTTCTCAAGGCCTTCCTCAACCTTGCCTTAAGCTTTCTCATCCTCATATTGCATATTTTGTTCTAGGTCATATAGTGATAGGCCATGTGACGAAGCATCTTCTTTTATTTATTGGCCTTCTCAAGTAGCTTTTCAAGGTGTATGTTGACCCTTTCAAGCCAAGTTTCCCGATCATTCTCAATCTCTTTCTCAATGGAGGTCATCTTGACCTTTTCCTTCTTTGCCTTTTGCCGGTTCTCCTTGATCATTTGCAACTCCATGAGGACTTGCTTGTCGGTCAATTGCTTGTTTTCTTGCTCAAGGTAATTGATGATCCACTTTGCCCTCTCTAAATTGACTGACAAGGCTTGTATATCGGCCTCTTGCTCTTTGATGATCATGTCTTTAGTTATCTTTGTACCTTGAGTCTCCAAATCAATGACATCAACTCCCTACGTCTCCTCATGATCAACTAGGTCAAAGTCCTTCTCTTGCTCATCACTAGGATCCTTCTCCTGCATTTTTCATTTGCCTTTACCTTTACCCTTGCTGTGCTGCCCAACCTATACCTGTTTAGCTGAAGATGAAGGCAAAGCCCCTTCCACTCCTTGTGGAGATAGCATTTTCCTGTGGCCTGAAGATGAAGGCGAGACCCATTCTACACCTTGTGGAGATAATACTCACCTAGAAGCTACAAAAAGCCTCCTAGTGCCCCTTTGATATGTCACAAACACTGGAACTCCCATAGTTTCAATCTCTTGAACCTTTTGCTATCCTAAAGGCCCACCTTCTTCTTAAGGCACTGATGAAAATACTTGAGGGCCTTTGAACACTTCATGAGAAATGAAGGTCTCCCATGGTATATTAAGTAGATTCAGCTAATGTAAGACAATGATTTTAATCACAGAGAAGTGGTAGATGTTGTTTAACTATTGGGGATATGGCTTCTTCTTGACATAGAGTGCCATTTTCTCAATATTTTGGAACATGAAGTAAGGAATATTCATCATCCTCACCCTAGTAAAATGCATCAACAATCTAATGTGGTAGGCATACAAGCGAGAAAACCTACCTTCACAAGTAAAGTATTTGATGATTATCTTCATAAGTGGAGCAAGCCTGTCCTCCAAGAATTTGAAGGGGGACACTCTCTTCAATTTGCCATGGTATTTAGCCTTGATGTAAGGCTCATAGTACTCCCTGTCAATATACTGTCCTTTGTTCCATTTTTCACCTACATTTGGAATGCCTATAGCCTTTGAAATAATAGCAGGTGACAAAGTGAATGTAACTCTAGCAAGGTTTACTTCATTATTGTCCAGATGTGTTACAAACAACCTTGCTAATTCATGATGAAACTTAACCTTCTCCACCATTTCACAGAAACCAAAATATGACTGATGTTTGAAACATGAGATGGCAAGTGGACAAGCACGCAATTCCCTCAAACTAGTGGGCTCCTCCATGATTATCTTTCCCCCTTTGTGAGGCTTCTTCTGTTGCAAATTTCTTTCCCTAGAACTATCACTAAGGGTGTCTTCTTCCACTTCATACTTACTTCCTTTTTCCATTGCTCTTGATGGCTATGATTCCTTGTGGTCAATGATGGGAGGGGTGAATGAAGATGAGTATGAAGAGATTTTATAAATGAATAGAGTTTTAGGGAATGGTGAATGGGATAGTATGGTGGGAATATGGGAAAGAGGAAAAATGTATGAGGGGAATGGGGTTTGGGAAATAGATAAATGGGAATAGGGTTTAGTCTAGGGAATGATGGTGAGGGTAGGGTAAGCAAGAAATGGAGTGATGATGAAGACTATGTCTTACCCTAGAAACTAGGGTTTCAATTTTAAAAATAATGCTAACAAACCAATTTAGCAAAGCAAACCCTAGCTCATGTGATATGGTGATGGAACTTACTTGCAAGAAGGCGGAATGAGTGATTTTGAGAGAAATCTACAATTGTGGAGCTTTACTGGGCAATCTGGAGCTTGACTGCACAGGTGCGCAGCGCTCCACACAGGTGCACAATGCTAATCCTATGTGCAGTGCCCATTTAAAAATGCACAGTGGAGAAATCCTAGGTGCACAGTGCCTATCCTATGTGCAATGCCGAGATTAGGTGCGTAGTGCTGATTAGAAATTTTCCAAAAACGCAGAAATCACCCTCTTTTATTCAATGACACTTCAAAATCACATTTTCTCTCCTTTGGAACTTTAAATTCATAATTAAATGATCAATAAGGATGGGATTTATATATCTCTTCACTCTTTGATTTTTGATGGTGAAAACCCACTTTCATAATGTCTATTTGCTTTTTCTTCTCAAATACTCTGTTTTTTGGATGCTTGATCTTTTTGTATTTGATAGGTGGACTGATGTTCATATTTTTTACTTTTGCAGTGGCATGTCTTTGGAAATATTAGCAGGTGACGAGGAGCAGCATGAGACTTAATTATTACATATAAGAAATGATGAAATTACAAATAAATACAAATGCTCTGTTTTTCACCTCAAACTGGTTTTGAGGTGAAAAACTTATTAAACTTACAAATTATGATTTTAAAGCTTTCGTGATGCTTACTGTCATCCTCATGTGTCTGCTGACCCTTATTGGTCAATGGTTACTAAAAATTTAGCATGGTGAAACCCTAATACCTAATGAAACTAAAACCCTAAGACCTAAGACCTATTTGATGAAATAAACTGAAAAGGAAACTGGACCTGAACCATTGATTGAATCACACATGAAAAATGGACAGCAGATATGTGTCATGGGGGAAAAAATTGAAATGTACCTACCGTCATTTGATCCATGACCTAATGGAATGTAACTCATTGAGAATGGGACTCCTAATATGAATGCAAAAGAGTGAATTTTGATCACTGATGGCAGTGCAAAGACACTGACACTAACAGATTAGATCCACCCATGTGGATCCATTACTCCTCACTGAAGGGGACTTAGACAAAATTGGTGACAAGGTTCAGGATACTACCCTAGAATTATGGACCCAGTTTCAGCAGCAGTACCAACAGGCGCTCGGAAATGTGCAGAAGGATCTGAGTGACTTGCAGATCCAGACAGGCTGACTACAAGTGAGCATAGGTCAAGCGAGCGGGATTTAGACGAGCCTGCATTAAGCGAGTGTGATAGTTTTGGACACGGATCAGACTTTGGACCTTTGTGTGATTCAATTACTAGACAGGACCCTACGCATCGACTCAGAAGAGGCCAACGGCCAGCTTTCCCAGATCAAGAATCTAGGCATCATTCTCGCGACACTCCCTATCCAAACCCTGCACTAGTTACATCAAGGAGTATCAAATGAGCTGAGGGTTAGGGAGCAGTGCGCACTGCTGGTGATTACTAAGGTAAAAACAAACAACACATAGATATTTGAAGAAAAGGCACAGGCATTGAAGGAAAAGGAAAATATTTCTACACGCAACCATCACTTAGAAGCAGCGATTACACAGGCGTGTAATGAGATGCCCAAAATTAACGTTGCAACTAATGCATCATCGACCAAAAAGATCCAGAAGTTGGCTGTGGAGATCAAAGAGTCCAAAGATGAAATCGTCTGAGTCCGATTTGAATTACAACTGCAGCCAACAAGTCCACAAGAGGTTCGAGAGTAGCGCGAAATTGCTATAAAGGAAGCAATGACCACACTAGAAGCAACAGTCAAGGACTACACAGAGTTGTTTGAACAAGCTATGGAGCTATGGACGTCTCTGCAGGAGGACCCCACTTTACAGAAGATTGGTGCAGACCTTAGAGAAAAACAACAATAGTTCGATGACATTAGATCGATTGCACACACTTTGGCACCAGTTTAGCGGTTCGCAAAACTACAAGAATGGAAGCAACTTCAGAATGAGATTGACGAGATGCGCTGGAAATAATATATTTTTATGGCGAGAACACAACCTTGGACAGAGGAGGCCAGCCAGATAACTCTGTCAGTGTAGGGAAAGATTAAGGCCATGCACCAAACTCAAAGGACCATGGGCCTCGCGGTGGAAGGCCCCACTACAGATAACTTGGTCGAGAAAGTACATCAGGAAGCTATGCAGGGCACAACTGATATGTAGGTTTTGAAGTTCGAACTCTGTAAACTCCAAGAAAAGATTGAAGTAGTTGAGTGAATCAAGGATGAGTCACCAAATTTTGTTGGGGTCCTGTTGGGATGGGGTCCCTGGGGTTAAATTTTGTATTTCCTTTTTGTAAAAATGTAAAGTCTCCACGATTTTTGGAAGCAGAGCGTGAAGATAGTAAGATTCAAAGGGGATTTAGTCCCTAAGGTTGTTAGGTGTTAAGAAAGTTTTGAGACCTGCCCATGGTCCGTGGACCATGGTATTGTAAAAGGAAAGGCTATAAATAGAAGAGTCATAGCGAGTTTGGAAAAAAAATGATAAGATAGAAAATCATTGTTTGGGTAAGCAAGCTAAGGCAGGAAATTTTGTTTCCTATTGTTACACAAAATATTGTCACTATGACTTTCTGCAGTCAGTGTGAGTCTATCGCCACTCATACTATCCTCCTTTGCAAGTCTCAAACCTCAGCTCTTCATGTCAAGCTTTAAAAATGAGAGAAAGTCCTTGAAAATCAATAAAACTCTAGTTCCACACTTTCTCTTACCATTACTTGCGGTCCCGCACCCCTTGGTCATGTTACCTGTGGACCTGCCCGCTCTATCTCTAAAGGAGTGGGTGCGAACCCCTGTAAAAGTCAAAAAGTCGCAAGTTTATTCTTAAAAAATCACTTTGGGTTAATTCTGGATGCTTCTAGAAGGAATGTTGACGTGGTTGGTTCGCTCCTAGGTGGTTCATGCATCCCATAACTAAAGGAGCTAACCCCTTGATGAGAGGAGCTTATTCCTTTGAAGGAGGGCTTTATCCCTTTGAAGGTGGACCTAATAACTTCCCTCCTCTGCACTATAAATTGAGGCATTGGGCTGGTTGCTAGAGAGGTGAGAAGCTGAACATTTTTTAGGGTAAATGCTGTTGGAATTGAGACTTCCTAGTTAATCTTGAGAGGAGAGATTACATACCTTTTGCCTTCTTTGGGAAGAGAGTGAAACTTGTCAAAGTAGAGGAGATTCTTGCTGGACCCTGGGAGGAGCTTGTACAACATCAAGGCACCAAGGTTGTAAAGTTCTTCTTTGATTAAACTTAATACAATCAGATTCATTTTCTCAATAAATTGTCTTCTATGATTTATTTCGTGAATTCCTTGATCATCATGATAAATATGCTTTATTATATTGGCTTTTCAGATGCTATTTGATATGTGTGCTTGTTTGTGTTTGGAGATTCTTTACAAAGGGGTTCATTTGGATCAACGGAGCGTGGCTTCCGAAAACTAGCACTGGACCCGAGGTAGGCCTAAAACATCTACTAGCCTTTGTTTATAAATTTCATATTTAGAGAAAGATAGAATTTGTTTGGTTTGCTTGTCGCTAGATATCCATAGATACTAGGGAGGTTGGTCTTGTCCACAAGAACGACTTATCCGCCCGAAGAAATGGCGGCCATATTGGGGACTTGAATTTTTGGTTTTTGACTTTGCTTTTACTTTGACTTGAGAAATTGTTTCTCTGTTTCTGGTTTTTACTTGCTGTGTGGGATTTGGTAGGTTCTGTAGATCTTGAATTATTTTTTGTTTTTCATGCTTTTGGAAGAGGATCGCACTCTCTGTTTGTAACACAGTGTAGACATCCCCGCACTTTTTCTTTACATACAGAGCGGTACCGCACCTGGGTATACTAGGAGCCTGTGGACCTTGTCAAAATTTTGAAAAACTTAAAATCTTTTCATTTCAGTCAGCTTAGGATTTGTTTATGTGTTTTAGCCTCTACCCAGATCTGCATGTGTTCCGTCAAAAATCCTTGTTTATGAGTTTCTTTCAGCGAATTCCTCATCTCATCAATCTCCATTAAGTTAATTGGGTGTTTTGAGTCTCTTTTTTGAGAAATTCTTAATTTGATTTCCTTTGGTCATTACTTGGAGTATGAGTGTTAATTGCCTTTGAGTGTTTTTATTTTTTGATCTTTGGAACTCTCACCCAATTTTCTTGACTTTCACTTGATTGGTTCTTAGATTACATTAGAATCATCTTGTGTTTGAGAATTCTCTTGCATAGATCACATTTTCATAATTAGAATTCTCATTTTCAGAATATGAATGAAAAATGTGCATAGATTACATTTGCATACTTTTCAAGTGAATTGTGCATAGATTACAATTGCATAGTTTACATTCTGAAAAATCAATCGTAGATTTAGATCATCTTTCTTTGATTTGAATTTACATATTTTTATGCTTGTTTTTAACACACAAAAATAAAAATAAAAAATTGTTTTGGAATTGATTTGCATTAGTTTTTCTTGATGAAATTAGTGCATTAGAGAATTTGTTATATTTTCTCTTAGTGATCAATTTTTTTGCATTGTTGGAAGTGAATGGAAACTCTCTCCTTACTTTAGTTAGGATTCATCGAATTGAAAAGATTACATTATCATATTCGATTGCATTCAGTTTTGGGTCGGGTCATAACACCATTGGTTTCATATCCATTTACCCTTTTGAGTAATAACAACCTAAATAACACAACGCTTAATTAAAATTCATTTAGTAATTTTTACATTTTTAGGGCTCTTTCCACCAATCTAGTTTAGGCTAGTGTCTTGGAATAGGTTTTAGTTAACTCTCCAAGACAGTAAAACAAACAAGTAGTTGTATCTTGCAGTAGGAGATAAATTCCAATTGTTACATCTATGCTCTGGGAAGCTCCTCTTCAAGGAGTCAAGCATGAGGTCATATCCGAACCAGTGGGGTAATCAATCCTTCCTCATTGGGAACGATAGAAGATATACACGTATTAAAAATGGTAAACCGCGAATTAACCATTGTCGAGGAGCATGGGGTCACTTGTTGGTAAACCTTGGATTATGTCAAGGAGCCTTCAAGAGGATTGAGCTTACTACTCTGCCCTTGCGTGTGTATCGGATCACAGACTGTTCCCCCAGGTATATTTGTTTACGTTGGTAACCATAGTGACCATAATCTATAGGATTCTTTCCTAAGGTGATGGTGGAGGGAAGATCCCACTATACCTAGAGCATACGTCGACTAGACTCACTTGGATTTTTTGGGGGGTTCTCTTCACTCGAGACGGTTTAGTGGAGAAACTTGTGCCAGTCTATTCATTAAGCAGGTTGTCGGGGTAACTGTTCCAACCGCCATTTCGGTATTGAATTTTGTGACGTTGGATTTCATCACCAACTAGTGTTTTCGGTACGGAAGGTTACTGTTTGTGTGTGGTTTGACTCCTAGATTTGATAGCGCGTGTTAATTTGTTTGTTTTTACTTTTAGAGACCATAGGTGTGAATTGTGAATTTTAATTGTTAGGTGTGAATTGTGAATTGTGAATTTTAGTTTTAAATTGTTAATAAAATTCACTGAAGTTGAATATAATGGAAACTGTTCTGGAATTTACCAACCAAGGAACCCCTCTTAACGAGAATCCTAGTACTTTTCCTTGCTTTGGAAATGTTGGTCCTCCTTATATGGCTACTTTGTCATTACCTGGATTTACAATAGATTTACCGATATGGTTATTTTCAACTTCGTTGGCCCCAAATACTCCAATTGTTCCACCTCAACCGAGTTCACCATCTCAACATCACCAACCTTCTATTGACCCTTTACCTTCTTCGCCTAATTTTTCTTCCTCCATTTCTTCCTCTTCGCTTGGTAAAAGCCTTGACGCTAGTAACCAGGTGTCTAAGAAGAAGAATAAGGGGAAGAAGAAGAAGAAGAAGGGGAAGAAGAAGAAGAAGAAGAAGCAAGATAAGAAAGAAGTCAACCAACCAACCATGGCTGTAAGTGTTAGTTGTGTTGAGGAAACCTCCAACATGCATCGTAAACCCAAATACCCTTGCAGGCTTTGTAAGGGTGACCACTTCCTTCTCAATTGTCCTGGTATTCCAAAGGTCTTGGAAGTAATGTTAGAAAAATCTCATCAACTTTCCATTGATCCATCAACCAGTGATAGTCAGGTTCCTGGGAAAAAGGGTAAAGTTAGGTTTCCTTGTAAGTTATGCAAAGGGAGTCATCAAACTCACATTTTCCCTCACATGGATGAAGCCTCAAAATTGTTGGAAAAACTTACTGTTCCACAGCCAGAATTTCCAACTAGTTACCGTAAACTTTCTCCTAACCTACCGTCAACTGACAGAGTGATTGATCTAATTTCAAGTACAATCGATCCCACTCTTCCATTAGAGAGTGAAACTCATATCACTCAGGTTGATGATCCATTAGTTGATCAAGTGGTCGATTCAATTTCACATTCGGTCGATCCCACTCTCCCTTTAGAGAGTGAACTTCATACCGCTCAGGTTCTTCTTGTTACATCAGATTCTTCTACGCTGGGGGGAATTTCACCTGTTTCTACAGAACCCCCTCCAAGTACTGAGGTCTTTTCCTTTGATTGGAATAGACTAATAGAACCTCGTCTTCCTTCCTCTATCCCTTTCCAAATCATTGTCAAGGCTGGTGGTAGGGACATACATCGCACACAGGTAGATGAAGGTGCTTCTGTTAGTATTTTATCCTCAACTGCTTGGAAAGATTTGGGTTCCCCTCAGCTTGCGCCTATTACGAAGAATCTGGAAGCTTTTAACAGAACCATTAGTGAACCTTTAGGGATCCTTCCTAAGTTTTCTATTAGTCTCATAAAAACATTTAACCACTCTTGAACACGACACTTTTTGTTCACCTGGGTTGGGAAATCCTTTGCCTAACAGTTAATCAAACCATATTGAAAGTCTTCAGCCGGTTTTTGCGTATTAGCTTTGGGTCAATTGTCACCAAACCATCTGCAGTGTCATTATGTGTTCAAGAGGTTAGTGCAAACAAACCATTCATCTGCAAAAGATCTGTCATCTATCTTGACCATCCATGACTCAGTCCTTGCAACTATATTTCTTCAAATTTGATCTATGATTTTGTGTTGTGGGCTTGCCTACGGTGGATTTCTTTCTATCGACTTCAGATCATTATCTAGAAAGATGATCTAGAAATCGTCAGTACCTTGGGATCTGCAAGCCTTAATGGTAGGTTTCTCGCCTTCGACGATAGGTTGCATCATTGACCTTCGATCAAAGGATTCCGTGACATGTTCGACATCAACACATCTATTCACATTTCATGGATTGTACTGAGTACTTTGAGAGCCATTGACATTACTGGTGGTTTCTCTCACACTTGTTAACAGTTTACATCATTGACTGGTAATCAAGTAGTTTCTACCATGTTCGACTTCGACACATTCATTCACATGGATAGAATCGTACTATTTCGAGAAGTAGAAATCAAGACCCTGGATCTAGTTTCCACCATCTAGGCTGCGAGGAATTTTGTATTCATTATACAGTGGACTATTCATAAACAGATGGCTACGTCCATAATGTGTCTATACTTGTGATGTATTACAAGATCATTCCTATATCAGAGCAGTTTAGTTAGTTTTCTAGTCAGTTTTGATCTGAGTATGGGAATTCCTACCTCAGTGATGATATGATCTCATATATATATTTTGTATTGAATGTTTTTACAAGTTCCAACCAGGCTCTCCACAAGATGATCCTTGAAATGATAAATTATTTCACTCTTCTTAGATGATAAATGAAATCCTCATCTACTACAGACTTCGCACTTTAGGGGGAAATCTGTTACACAAAATATTGTCACTATGACTTTCTGCAGTCAGTGTGAGTCTATCACCACTCATACTGTCCTCCTTTGCAAGTCTCAAACCTCAGCTCTTCATGTCAAGCTTTAAAAATGAGAGAAAGTCCTTGAAAATCAATAAAACTCTGGTTCCACACTTTCTCTTACCATTACCTGCGGTCCCGCACCCCTTGGTCATGTTACCTGCGGACCTGCCCGCTCTGTCTCTAAAGGAGTGGGTGCGGACCCCTGTAAAAGTAAAAAAGGCACAATTTTATTCTTAAAAACTCACTTTGGGTTAATTCTGGACGCTTCTAGAAGTAATCTTGACGTAGTTGGTTCGCTCTTAGGTGGTTCATGCATCCCATAACTAAAGGAGATAACCCCTTGATGAGAGGAGCTTATCCCTTTGAAGGAGGGCTTTATCCCTTTGAAAGTGGACCTAGTAACTTCCCTCCTCTACACTATAAATTGAGGCATTGGGCTGGTTGCTAGAGAGGTGAGAAGCTGAACATTTTTGAGGGTAAATGTTGTTGGAATTGAGACTTCCTAGTTAAGCTTGAGAGGAGAGATTACGTACCTTTTGGCTTCTTTGGGAAGAGAGTGAAACTTGTCAAAGTAGAGGAGATTCTTGCTGGACCCTGGGAGGAGCTTGTACAGCATCAAGGCACCAAGGTTGTAAAGTTCTTATTTGATTAAAGTTAATACAATCAGATTCATTTTCTCAATAAATTGTCTACTACGATTTATTTCATGAATTCCTTGATCATCATGATAAATATGCTTTATTATATTGGCTTTTCAGATGCTATTTGATATGTGTGCCTGTTTGTGTTTGCAGATTCTTTACAAAGAAGCTCATTTGGATCAACGGAGTGTGGCTTCCACAAACTAGTACTGGACCCGAGGTAAGCCTAAAACATCTGCTAGCCTTTGTTTATAAATTGCATATTTAGAGAAAGATAGAATTTGTTTGGTTTGCTTGTCGCTAGATATCCATAGATACTAGTGAGGTCGGTCTTGTCCGCAAGAACGACTTATCCGCCCGACACCTATACTTAGGCGAAGTGGAAGGCTCCTGCAGCTGAGTGTGTGGAGACCTTGGCAAGTTTGCAAGCTGAGTGCGTAGGCCCCTGCAGTTGAGTGCATAGGGAAGGAAAGTACGTACTTTGAAAGATCATCTAATAAAAGATAGTTTTGGTCCATACTTTGCATATCTTCTTATCTATATTTACTTCTACAATTTATGTTTTTTTTCTATGTATCTGAAAGTATATGAATAAATTTTTATCTAATGTGAGAAAATGGTATATCGATATACGTTATGCATGTTATGACTAGTTAATGACCTTCACGAAGATATAATTGTGGTGTATAAGATTTATTTCAATTAATTGTTTCAGAAGGGTTCGCGAAGACAGGACTAAGCCGTAGGAACCCATCATACAAAACTCTGGATGCAAAAACCTGGTTCTGTCATTCCCCAATATTGCTTCAGGTGAGACTGCAGCCTGGGCTACGCGGGTTGTTGCCGAAAGGGCCAACATTTTAGGGTTTTTTTGGTTGGCACAACTAACGTTGAACCTAGATTAGGCCCCATCAAACCAATAGATCACTAGGCCCAAAACAAGAACATACACTACAGGCCTTACCGTAATCCTGCCAAAATCGTTCAAGGGATCACTAGGCCCAAACAAGCTTGGATAACTCAGAATTTTTTCTCCAATACCTTGAGGAATTTTCGCGTCTCCACCCTTGGGCTTTACTACAATCCCGCCAAAACCGATCAAGGGATTTCTAGGCCCTTGGGAATTTTCCTGAGACCACCTCACCTGATTCCAAAACCATTTAGAAATCTAAAGCTTAACCAAATGAAATCACCTAATCACACCATGGTTATCCAAAAATGAAAACGCAAGGCTAAAACCACTTTCACAGCTGGAAAATCCCATGCCAATGACAACAAGAGAACCAAATACACACATGTATGTACCATGCATTCACAAACTAGCTAGGAAATCACACATGAACCCTGTTACCTGTAAGTATTCTTATTGAAGCTACTTTCTCCAAATTTCCCTTGTGTGATCCTTGCTTTCATTTTCCTTCTTGTCCTTCCTTTGCTTTCCTTTCTCCAATGCTAGAGTGCTCCAAGAATTCTCTAAGTGTGCAATAGCGTGAGATAATAGAGAAATCTCCAACCCAAAACTTTCAAAAGGCTGTGAACTGATCCTCATAATCCTTTTTATCATTGAGGCCTTTATTTTCTTCAATTTCCTCTATTTCTCCTTCAATTTTCCTCACATGCAATCCTATCACCTTTCACCTTCCTTTTCTCCTAATTTCCTTTATTTTCATAAATAAAATGCCAATTAATGTCTCTTTGCCTTTTCAAATTCTTTGCCAATTTCCCCTTAGCCATAATAAACCAAAATTAACACCCATTAGGATGTTTTTCCCAACATTCAACTTGGAATACGTGTACCATGACCTTGGTATTATTTTTCCTTTATTAACTTTATTACATGAACTTTTAACACGAGGTTGTTACAAGAATCCACTTTTGCATTGAAGTTTGGAATAAAATTTCTTAAAGGGGTTAACACATTATCTCTATGAGGAATCCGTTACTTGAATTTAATATCATATAATTCAATGTTAAATAACTAATATCCATTCATTTTCTTTCGTCTTTTTTATTCACTATGTTTTTTAACCATTAATTTTGAGTAATTAAATTTTGAAATCAATGTTATTTTTTTTCTTTTATAAACTAGATATAAATTTTATATTAAAATGGGAAAATATTTAAATAAAAACCAAATTTGTTCAATTTCCATTGGTGAAACCAAACCAGTGGAAAAATTATAAGTCCTTTGCCCAAAGAGTTATAAATTTAGTCTTGAAATAGTAGTTAACCAAAAAAATTCTAACGCATTCTATATACTAGTTATACAACTCAATATTCTACATACGATAGAAAGAAATGTTGTTGCAATTGTTAATTTTCTCTTATGGCTATATTGTTCTTTGTTTTGATAATTGCATTACATCATTTACACATTGAATTCACCCCACAACATTATAACATCATTACTTCATATGAAATTATGTACAAAGAACAATATCAACAACTATGCAGCGAAAAAAAAAAAGTAACATCAGAAGAAAATAATTCGCACATAGAGACACCAAGATTGGTCAGAGACAGAGGCAAAACCCCACAAGGGGGAAACCTGAAATTCAATTCTTCTTCTTCTATTAGATTTCGTCAATTGCTCATATTGAACACAAAGTACAAAATATCTTTGAGCGATACCTCAATACATCAGGATAACCAAGACCTATACTTGTCTTGTTCACAACTTTGTTTGTGAACAAGACTATACAATTATACTTTCATCAATAAATTTGACATATCGACATTAGAGTTGCAACATAGGGATACCACCATTGTTCTAAATAGCAAAGATATAACCGAGTTGTGATGTTAGTAATCACATAAATATCACTAAATTGTGATGCCATACATAAATGGAATGATGTCAAATATTCCATACATACATAGATGTCAAGATCATATGTAAGCTACAGAGTTGAGAAATACATGTATACTATTGTGTTGAGACATATATATTGAGACATACATCACATAGAATTGATTATAAATTGAAGAAGCTATAGACCACCTTTCCTTCGTAATATACATAGAGATTTTGAGATCGAAGCTATACAAACATGTGTCGACCATAGATGTTGAGTGTGGAGCATGATTATCTTCATGATTGTTCAAATGTTTTTTTTTTCAACCATGTTGGATCCCTGTTCTTATGTTAATTTAGGGTTTTTTTCCCTAGAAGGAAATCCTCAGTTTATATGAGGGAATGATATTACATACGTGTATGATTATTCTGGGTGACAAAGTAAGAGGAGATGGTATGAGAGCGAAGAGGAAATTACATCAAATATGTTGTAGGTTGTATCTCTTAATTTTGATATATAATATAAAAGAAAGGAATGGCTATTTCTCCATGGACGTAGCCCAAATTGGGTGAACCACGTATATTTGTGTCTCTCTTGTTTTATTTGTTTTTGTGTTTTTGTTTCCACAATATTTATGTGGTCCATTACTCTGTGATTTAATTTTCTTACAATAGATACATAGCAGAGAGACCTTACCATGCATTGGTGTCTGTAGATAGAGGGGAGAGACCATAACCATACATTATAGAGATTATACCAACCATACATACATCGCAGATACTATGCTGATACCAATATATGTACAAGTGGTTATGGTTCGAGACCATATAAAATATTGCACTGAGCTGAGACCAAATTAATCTTGTACAATTTTTCTGTGATGAACCATAATGAAACAATGATGATGATGCCATTATATTCAAGTGAGATCTAGTGTGAAATCCATGTGACCTTACAAATATCAAGAGCATGAAACTTGTGCCATCCTTGTCATGCAAAAATTGTAATGTGGTGCCAAGATTGTAATGAGAATGCAATGTCAAGACTGTAGAAGAGAGAAATGTCATGCTGAGACTGTAATATGTATGCGATGCCAAAATATGAATGTAGTGAGGCTATAACATAGAAAATCTTGTAACCACCAATATGCATCATTAAGAGAGCAAGTGAGTCTTGTAACATAAATGCAAGGCCCAAATGAAGATGGTAGATTGAGTGCAGATGATAGATCATATGTGGTATCTGAAATTCAAATGTGTTAGAAAAATATAACATTCAAACAAGACAAACTGCCATCCAAAGCTTATGAGTCAAATGAAGGTGTGGAGCTGTATGTACCATCTTAATATCTAGAATTATATGCCATCCGAAAATCACAGAGATGTGAGTCATCCGAAAACCTCAAAATATTTGAACCAAGCCATAGTCTATGAATTCAACCAAATGGTGAATATATATATTAGATTAGCCAAATGAATTGGTCTTATTTGAATTAGGTCGACTTTATAATATGGATGGAAATCCTCAAATTTTGAATTTTGATTTTTTCCCAAATTATTTCATTTTTATATCTCCAAACCCTCTTATAAATATTTGTCCAAATAATTGTATTCTATAATTATTCTTTTTGCAATATGGGGCTTAGGGTTTCCCTTAGGAGAAATTTGTCCTGACGTTGTCCAATTTTAACACTCCCTCTCAGTTAGGGAGAAATTTCCATATGCATAAATAGTCTCATCTCATCTCATAGAAGAAGAATAATGCACAATAAATGAAAGGGTAAGATCAATCCTCAAACCTTGTCTTTCAGCCAGGAATCATGAAAACATCCACCACATCTCAACATAACTCAGTTCCTTTTATAAAAAACTAAACAATCTTGATCTAATAGAAGAAGAACAAGAATCATCATAGGGAAGCATCCAACTTCCATCTTATATCCAATAATCAATACGACCATCTAAAAAGAAATCATTATCATCATTAAGTCATATCTCTACTCAGCTCATTTATGCTCATCTCCATCTGATTAAAAATCTCGAATCTAAAGAAGAAGAAGAAGAGTTTGACATCACAGGGGAGAACAACACAACCCACAACTACATCAGATAGATTAGCTTAATCTGGAACAACATTACGGAGCCTTGCTCAATCTCGAACCACACCGAGGAGCTAAAGATACAATCCTCCATCCAATGAAAATGAGGAAGGTCTTATGGGATACTCTTACCCCATGTTCTCATCAATTAGGAATGTTCTATGGGACACTCTCAGCCCTTCTGATATCATCATAGGGGAGCTTCGTTTACAACCCTATATCAAGCAATATATGAGATATAACATACTGAGAAAGGATCACAACCATCCTATTGTTTGTTCATCTTCCTAGCATTGACCCTTGAGAGTCATGTGGTAGAATGTCTGCATCATAATCTGAGCTTGGGTGAGATACCTGACTTATCAAAGGTAAGGATCACATGCCCTAAACCTCCTCAACCAATTGGCTAGATGGGGAGGGACAATCCCAATAAGCCTGACTTATGGGTATGATGCCAACTAGGGTATACTCTAATAAACCAAGATAGGGGAGATACCCGACTTGTCATAAGGGGCAAGGATCATGCACACCCTATGGGTGACAATAGGGGAGTTAGTCGACCTACTACAAGAGTAGGGATCACACACACCTATTGTCTAGAGATCCCTCAACCCCGGGAGTGCTCAATGCTCCATTCCTCGCCTTGGGAGCTCAATAGGGGGGAAGAGCTATGCTCAGTGTCCTCGATCAATGATGACCCCTTCCTCTCATCAATTCCTTCATTAGGATTATGGTTGTTATTCTTGGCCATAATGCATGATACTGAGATATCTTCGGGTCAACCACAATCATAAATGATGTAACTTAAGAATCCAAATGTCTTCGTGCTCATAAATCAAGAAGGTGATAAAGTCTCATGCCTTTTTTTGAATCATATCATGGATATATGATTTGTCATGAAACACATGATTTTTTGCATGTTGAATCTCACAATAAGTAATTGTCTATCCCAACATATAAATAGCTACCAAATAATTTACAACCAATCATCAATGCATACAAAGTGCTCATATATGGCCTCAACTCAAACAACTAATTGAAGAGTTCAATCATAATCCTTTATGCAGTACCAAGAGAAACAAGTTTCTACTTTTTTGTTATATCGAACATCAAATCAAATATTATGTTAGAGAAAGTATATGTTATAAAGAAAAAAAAAACTCTTATTCATTCCTTCTCCCTCTCATACAGGGAGGCAACAATCACAAGCCTAAGCTTGTATTCATACAACAACATTGTCTTAATCCATGGAGATGTCTTTATCTTAGACTCTATCTAGCTTAGAGTGCATAATACAAATCAAGAATTCAGCTCATCATGGAAATCCATCAAAATTGTATTTGAAGAGGAGGCTCTTTTGACTACTTCAATGTAGTCCATTATGCCAAGCATACTTCTCTTTACATGGAAGCCCTTGTTATACACAAAATGAGCTCCTCATCAGCTAAAAGGAGAAGGATGCTTTGACTGGAAGAAAAACATTAGGTTCCAGACCCATTTGCCAGGGTAACACACCCTATAAATAGAAAAAGGGAGTTATAAAGTTATACATGACTCAAAAAAAGGTGTTAGTCCCTAGGTTAACGCTCTATTTTGCCTAAAGGGAAGTGTTACTGGATATTTGTGGGATTATGGTGGTCAAAGTGTGAGTTGATTGTCTGACACTACGCTTTTCACTCAAATGTCAGCTCGAAAAGCGCAAAACATACGCCTTATTGGTAACTAAGGAAATTGCTAATCCTAACAAAGATTTAAGTGAAGGAAAAGAGAAATAAATCAAGGAAACATCCAAGATTTTTCCTCATTGAAACTCATGAATAAATTGGCAAGGAGAGAGCCTTTCCTCATCTATAAATTAAAGGCTTGGCCATTGTAACAAGGATCCAGATATTGAGTTCAATATTGTTATGTTGTCGAAGAGTTGAGAGAGAGAGAGGGAAATGAGCCAAGGAGCTAAGGGAAAACTTGATTGAACAACCATGGTTGTAATCATTCTTCTCTCATCTGATAATATAGATCTTCTCCTGTTCTGTCTACTTGATGACATTGAGACTTCTTTTATGTATATGTTGATACGATTTCGAGATTGATAGTCCTCTTAGATGCATGCTATTTTTATATTCTCTTATATGTTAATGTTTTTAATCGTCAAGGTTTATATGTTGTGAAGGTTACTTCTTGTGTTGTCTATGTGCAAGTTTTGTTCTAGGCATGGGCTAAGCAGTCCTCCCTTTTCTACACTGAGATCTCTGGCGAAACTACACTAGAGTTTGAGAGGTAACTCTTCTATTTTACTTTGTCGATTCTAGATTAATATGAATAAATGCATGTGTCTTTGAGCAGTTGCAGGTCATATAATTTTTTCTGCCTTGGGACCCGAGAGACCTGAGAGGATTTTTCTGTCCACGACCACCCATGAATTAATCCCTACAACAGAATTGGTGACTCCGCTCTCTTTCTCTCTTTCTCTCCATTCCTTAATTCTCTTTTGGATTCATTTTATGATCACCCTGTGTGCTTCTTGACCTCTTTTGCTACTCACAACATTTGTTCATATCCTGACTAAACCCTTTTTTCACCTTGTTTCTCTATAACACACTTCCTTGTGTAATCGAGAGCACTATAACACTTTTCAGTATCTGGCCCAAATCATTAGTCCTACTGCTAACACTCTGATTGTCCTTCTAGGATGTGTTATTGAACCATTATCTTGACATCCACCCTATTCTATGGATTCTTGGGTTGATAGGTTCCCTGTGGTCTAGCCTTGGGATCTGCGACTGTGAATTTTGCTTGGTTGGTTGCTTGCATGGTCATATTTTTAGGGAATAGATTAATTGCATTTGATTCTCAGAAAAGGAAAATGATAAAATCACTTTAGCTTTCTGTTTTAGTTCGTTTGTTTCTTATTATATTGGGCTAGTTGTTAGAGCATTGTATGTATGCATTTTGTGCATGTGTTTTGACTGCATTTGGATGTATATTGCTGAATGATGTATAACCTCTCCTTGTAAGAAGCTCTCTTTCATCGAATTAAAAACTTAAAGCATTTTTCTTACATGGTTAGAGTCGGAGTCTCATTGAACTTCATACGTCAACACCCCCTCCGAAGACACTAATACAAGTTCACATAAAATACATGCTTAATAAAAGTAATCAACAACTCTATTTTTGAGCTTACACATAGATTGGTTTAAGCTAGGTTCTTGGGTTAGGTAGAGGTGAGTAAACTGCCCAAGATCACAAAACTCAGACTAGTGTCATTAATCAAAGTAAAATCATGTTGCACTCATATCATCCTGGATCACTCCCCTCACAAGGGATTTAAGCGTGAGACAACATCAAAGTGTGAGAGAAGGTAGCCTACCTTTGATTGCATTTCTGGTGGATATTTTGTGTACTAGGGATCCCCTCGGGATATCGGAGCTGAGTCGGGGATTCAGGTATCCTACCCACACAACGTATTGTCTATGACCATGATCCCCTCGGTGGTGTATGTGATTTGAGGTAACCTTAGTGGCCAGAATTTTTAGGGACGAACACAAGGTCACTGGGGTGGCTTGCCCTGGTACCTAAACAGACAAACCTACTCTATCTTTGGCTTTTTGGGATGGTTCTCATCTTCACAAGATTGCTTGGATCCTTCAACCAAGGTTTGGGTGAAGCTTAGGAGTAATCATAACTATACATTTAGGTAGACCTTCTCTTTTATCCACTATGATACTGGGTTTCATCTCTAGCTAGTGGTGGTTATCATACAGACTTATGTTCCCTGGTTTCTTTTTGATTGCCTTTAGAGTGTTTTTTTTAGGTATTGGATTGTTGACACTGAGACTATAACAAATATCACTTTATTTTTTTTTGATAAAATATGTTTTTTTACTGTGGCTACATTCAGCCCTCGTCGCCTATTTAGACGACAACGAGGTCTTCCTCCACTGACTCTAGAGGACCTGTCGAGCCTTGGTGAGTCATATTCTCCCTCTTTGGGAAATCAGTCTCTAGTGTCCAACACTGAATCACATAACACTTGCCAAGACACTATACTGGTTGAGGAATTTTTTCACGAAGGAGTTGTACCTCCTTACATTCCTCCACTCATTGATTCTCTTGTTCCAGTGTTGGTTCAAGTAGCACATGTACCTGTCATGTCTTTATCAGTATCCACATCCAATATTCATGTGGCGACTAATGGGTCATGGTCCTTTGTGGACAATTTCTCTCCACCATCACTTACCCCACCTATGGTCAATACTACACAACTAATTGGTCACCCTGCTATTTAGACTATGCTTAGTCCAAGAAACCTTCTTACAACTCCCGGTCTCCACCCCTTTCATGTTAGATCCTAGACCATTGTTATCACTCCTAGTAGGGCTATTATCATGACTAAATTCAGTAACCCTTTTGGTTGGAACCAATTGCTAAGTTCTAACCCATAGGTTTAGATGCCTGTGGGAAATGTTCCAAAAATGCATATATCGGTCAGGGGAATTACTGTTCCCCTTCCGCCTATAGGACAACTTGGTTTTTCGCTGATCGAATTACCTCCTCCAAATGGACACTATTCTAGAGTTAGTAATGTGCCTATTGCAAACTATATGGCTAGCGATATCCCTCAACCCAATCTTGCTACATCCATTTGGGCACCCCCTCCTCAACCACAATTAAGTCATGGGGGTACTTTTTATCCCATATGGAATGCCACCTTATATGACTGCACCACCACAACCAAGAAGTTATTATTAGACTCGGGGGCACCTACACCTTTTCCTTTTCTTGAAACACTTGATATCCCCAATCTATATAAGTTGGCTAATGATCCCATCAATCATAACTTGCATTAGCCTCCAATCCCACACAAGATACTTGCCAACATTCTGTAATTCAAATGGAAACAAGGGGATGATCAAGCTACACATGTCACCACCTACCATTTATGGTGTGTATCGAAATCCATTATTGATGAGAGTATCCGGCTCAAACTCTTTCCCTGCACCCTTACTGGAAATGTTGTCAAGCAGTACATAGAGTTACCAAGTGCATCAACCAATACCTTTGGTGCCATGGCAATGGAATTCTTAAAGCACTTCCAGCTTCCTATCCACTATGAAACTAGAATGGAACTCCTCACTACTCTATGCCAAGACACCTCTACCCATATCTCTTATCATATCCATGAATGGAGACGTAGGTAGAGGCTTGTCAAATTCCCCATTCCAGATCACTTATTAGGAGATTGGTTCTACAAGTCACTTCTCCCCACCATTGCCAAGGACATTTCCATAGCTGGTGTGGTCAGAGAAGACCAATCCATTTGTCTTTCCCAACATTTATATTTGATATACTCTCAGTCTGGAACACTCTACAATATACTCCCCCATGCCCCTCGAACTTCCAATGCTCCCGCTACTCAACAACTTGGTGCACATGCTGATGGGCTCGTCGGTGCTGCTTCTGGGGTCGCTGTAAAACAACTCAGGGGGAAAGTTTCCTAGTTATTTGCCGATACTTCTCCTACTTCCCAATCGTCTGCTCTTCCAATTGCTGCGATCAAATTTGTGCAGCCTAAACAAAAAGTCAGTGGTAAGAATAGGAAGAATAAGAAAAATACCTCTCCTTCTAAGGAGCATCTTGCTATGCAGAACAACCCCAAACTAAAAGTTGTTTCCAAATGTGATATTGGGAAGGAAAAAAACTGTTAAGTTCCCTTGCAATATCTATGCAGAGGGCCACATGACTTACAAATGTCCTCACCTTGAGGAATGCATAGGCCTTCATGCACAAAAGGACATTGGATGGACCCCTGTGGTTCTCAACAACCCTTTCCCTGCTCAGGAGCAGCAACACCTTATATCGAACCACCACAACCTCTGCAAGGGAGAAACGACGGTTCACATCTTCCTTCCTCTAGTGAAGGATCATCAATTGTTTACACCTTTGAAATTCTTGATATACAAATGCGAGCCAAGAATTATGGAATTCCAGTCACTAACGCTCCAGAAACGACCTCTAGTTCAAATCTACCATTGCCTAACGATTTTCATATCAAAAGGCCCGTCATTAACCTTGTGATTTGTCCCCCCAAAGGGACACTTCACCACATAACACATAATACCTCTGCATGTGCTGCCCAAAACTATAGTATTATCGAAGATTTGGTGCAAGCATTGTTAGCCATGTCTTCCCTCAAAGTATTACAAACTTTCCAGCACAACGAAAAGATTTTCTTTCAACGATTGGTGGAATTGACCCTCAAGGTTCTACTCTAGAAATTTTTGACATGGAAAAAAGAAAGCCTCGACTTTCCCACCAGCTTACATTTCAGGTGCAAGTTATATCAAAAGGTAGAACTATCCATCGAACAGTCATTGACGAAGGTGCTTCGACCTGTGTAATGTCCACTTCATGTTGGCTCACCCCAGTTTCTCCCACTCTTACACCGTCATTGATATCAAGCCTTATTCTTACCAAGAGGGAAACTCCATCTTACTTTATGATAAAAAACATGATCCCTTTGGGGCAGGAACACTTCAACCATTATGGGTCGGTCCATATGTCATTACTAAGGTTCTTTATAAAGGTGCTTATGAAATTCAGGACTGCGATGGAATCCCAGTCATTGAACCTAGTAATAGGCTCTATCTTAAAACGTATTTTTCCTAGCATTCTATGGGGCATCTGCTTCGTAATTTTATGTATATAAGTTTTTCTTCTTTTGGTGTGTCTGGATATTTTTGGCTTTTAAATGGGTATTTGTCTCATACACGTCTCTCATTGCACATATGTCTTTGTCACCCTTACCATACGTCGGATATGCGGATGGTGCCAATCGTCACACATGGCACATTGCATCAGTTGCTTGGGTTCTTTATACACCTGAGTCAAAACTACTTAGTTCCGGGGGGGTTCTTGGTTATGCCACCAATAATATTGCTAAGTACATTTCTGTTATCGAAATCCTTACTGAAGTTGCATCTCGTGACATCTCTAATCTGGTGGTCAGGTTAGACTCTTAGATTGTTATGCACTTGACTAATCATTATCACATTCACAATCCAATATTGTTACATTACTTTTTAAGGGTATGACTTTTAGAATGTCAATTCGAGTTTATTACTTATGAACACATTCCTAGAGAATCTAATGCATTAGATAATTCATTGGAAAATTATGTATTGGATTGGCATCTGTCACATTCTTTATAGTTACATGCATGAGTGTAAAATTTTCATAGTAAAAATTTACAAAAATCACAAAACACATACACCATTAAATTGCCAAATATATATATATATATATATATATATATATATATATATATATATATATATATATATATATTATATATATATATATATATATATATATATATATATAATATATATATATATATATATATATATAATATATATATATATAGATAAGATATATATATATATATATATATGTATATATATATATATATATATATATATTATATATATATATATTATATGGATGTATACTTGTCATCTATTCTAATTGCAGGACTTTAACCCTTCATGAATGATTAATAACTTATTCATTGAAGAATCTAATGATGAATTGTCATGATAGTAATATATATGAGAAACTAATATTCTTTGACTTTGTGATCTGATAGTCATGTATGATCTAACATGAAGAAAATAATGATCTTGATGATGATTGACTCAAGCTTCCTATTGATAGGGAGTAGATTGAAGGAAATAGTCTGATATTGAGAACGATATGGTCTTCATACAAGTACTATTCTTGATAATGAATACGAAGTAGTGTTTGATGATATGGTTCAAAAATGTGAAGATGGAAGAAAGTCCCATATGAATTTGAGAAAGCCATATGGTCTTAACATATTTGGGTTGATGATCTTCTAATGCAGAAACCTACCTCTATTTAGGTTATAGATATGTCTTTGATATTGAATTATATGAGTTGACAAATTATTTATGACACGATTGGACAACTTTAATATTCATTGCTAGAGAGAGAAAAGAGATGATGAGGGTTGTTGTAGGGATTAATGCATGGGTGGTTGTGGACAAAAAAACCCTCTTGGGTCTCCCAGAACCCAAGGCATACAGAATTCAAAGACACATGCATATATTCATGTTAATCTAGAATTGAAAAAGTAAAAGAGAAGAATTACCTCTCAATATCTAGTGTAGTTCCGTCGGAGATCTAAGTGTGACAAAGGGAGGACTACTTCGTCCGCTCCTAAAATAGAACCTTCACATAGACAAGATAAGAAGTAGCCTTCACAACATATAAAACTTGACGATAAAAAATATTAACTTATAAGAGAATATAAAACTAATAGACCTCTAATATGATTATCAATCTTGAAATCATATCAACATATACAGAAAAGAAGTCTCAACATAATCAAGTAGATAGAACAGGATCAGATCTATATTATTAGATGAGAGAAGAATGATTACAACCATGGTTGTTGAATCAAGTCTTCCCTTTCCTCCTTGGCTCCTTTCCCTCTCTCTCTCTAAACTCTTCGATAGAATAACAATATTGATCTCAATATTTAGATCCTTGTTACAATGGCCAAGCCTCTAATTTATAGATGAGGAGAGGCTCTCTCCTTGCCAATTTATTCATGAGTTCCAATGAGGAAAAATCTTGGATGTTGCCTCACTTTATTTCTCTTTCCCTTCCCTTGAAGCTTTGTTAGGATTAGCAATGTCCTTAATTAGGAATGAGGCAGATGTTTCATACTTTTCGAACTAACGTTTGAGTGAAAAGCAGAGTTTCAGTCATTTAACTCGCGCTTTGACCTCCAGAATCCCATAAATATATAGTAACACATCCCTTTAGGAAAAATAGAGCTTTAAACTAGGGACTAATGCCTTTTGTTGAGCCATGGACAACGTTATAACTCCCTTTGTTTGCTTATGGGGTGTGTTACCCTAGAAAATGGTTCTGCAACTTAGTGTTTTTCTTCCAATCAAAGTATCCTTCTCCTTCGAGTTGATGAAGAGGTGATTTTGTGTATAAGAGATGCCCCCTAAAGTGTGAGGTCAAAGATGGAGACAATGGCTGAAATAATTTATATAAACTGGAGAGAGAGAGAGAGAGGATTGGAGCTTCAGAACTGTAGGAGACTTGAAAAAACAAAATATGTCATAAATATATAAACATGTCCTGAGTCGGGTATTCCCATGCTCAGTAGTTATATCAGAGTGATTATCAGAAGAGGTATGACTGCCATGTCCACCGATAGGCACAATGTGGAAGTTGTGTCATAATATGATCAATCTGAAGAGATATCTCCAAAAACAATATACACAGATTGGGAGAGGAAACACGGCTAAGTGATGTAAGCCTCTACCCAAGGTCTTGGTCAATGCCTCTCTAAACGACGTATTTTTGCACATGTGAATAAAGGAGTTGAAGTCGAACATGTGAGAAATCATCTAATTACCAATCAATGATAAAAATTGTTAACAGACACGAGGATGGCCATCGATAAGGATCATGATCTCCAAGATATCTAGTATGATCTAGCAAGTGTGAGAAGTTTGTTGTCATTGAACACTCGTAGAATAATTCACCTCGGAGCCAATAGTGAAAACCCCCAATCAAACGTAGGGTAACCTTCTACTGAGGACTGCATGTTCTAGGGTACTGATATGTTTATGGATCTTATTCCTAGATAGTATGTTGAAGTCGATAAGAAGATATCTGTCAAAGGTAGGAAATAAGGTGTCCTACATCAGTTGACATGAAAAAAGGGATAAGAATGATTGTTTTGGAGATAGATTAGAGCAATGGGTCAAATAGACAGAGCGAAATTGCAAGCATATGATGGTATGGTCGATACAGGAAGTAGAGAGTAGATGAATCCCTTGAACAATAGAAGGCATGACATCAAGCTTATTAGGAAGCTTAGACTCATGAACAACAAAGAGTGTTACGATGCAGTGATGCAGTAACATTAGAGTATGAAGGCTAAACTCATATGATGGGAAGGTTCAACGAGAAGTTGACAAAGAGGATTGCTGAGGGGGTACCATGTACAAGGGATTGGTAAGGGTACTACTACCAAAAGATCCTTCAGAAAATAGATATTGAGCCATTGTTATGTCCAATTATTCCCCATCTGATTAAGTATAACGAGTCTAGATGAGTAAACTCGGTGGTCTTTTCATATTTAGAGAGTCTGAAAAGATCGTAAAGACAACTCCAAGGGGTACCTTTTTCATTGTTGATGACCAGGTGCGATAAAGGGTTAATAGTATACCTGAAACAATTCCTTTTCTGTAAGTTATTCCATTGAGTCTAGATAAAGTGATAAACCTATGCTCAATAGACCTCTACCTCATTTTGTTACGAGTACGAGGAGACAAAGTGATATCTATATTCTTTGTGAAATTTTAACGATTCAAATGAAGAAAAACTCGATATATTTCATAAAATTATAATGGGTCATATGAAGAAAACTCGATATGTCTTTTTCAGTTTTAGGGAGCGAGAAAAAGAGATAAAAAGAATTGCTCAGGTCTTTTTGGTAGCAGTTTTACGAGCCCAAAGAAGGTAATGTGGGGGTTTTTCAATTCAAGAGTGAGAAAAAATCTCAACAAGAATGTGCTCATATCTTCTTCGCAACAATTTTATGAGCTCGAAGAAGGTAACTTGGGGGTTTTTCAGTTTAAGTACGAGAAAAAAGTCCCCAAAACAAATGTGCTCATTCAGAGTCAAATTTGATCAACTTTGCATAAAAGACTAAAATATCATCAGAGCATAAGTAAAATTTGACAGAATAGTGATATGGTGCATGTTTAAACAAGATAGGAATGAATAGCTTCAATTTCAATGACTAGCTAAAGTGAATAATACCTCTAGAGTGACAATAAGAAGGGTGACAAGCCCTCAATTTCACCATTTGAAGATTGTGAGAGTGCTCTGGAGAGAAAAAGGAGCAGAAATTTCCCGAGTGATTGCAAGTAATCCAGGAAAGCATTCAATGTTCATTCAGTTCTAGGCAAGTGCAGAAATTTCCCGAGTGATTGCAAGTAATCCAGGAAAGCATTCAATGTTCATTCAGTTCTAGGCAAGTGCCTTGATACTTATCCTGCATTTAAATACCTAATCCATGTTTGTTGCTAGTCAATTTAGCATTTTTTAGCAAGCCCCAGGTGGCTTGGCTAGGTAAAACAATCGCTCAGGTCATGGGGCGCGTTAAACATATTTCCCATGAAGGGGAAGGGCATTAGCACGCCCTGTGAGCATAAGAGGGCCGCATTAGTCGACCGAGCACAAGGATACCTTGGTTTTCTTGATTTCCCAAGGTTTTCTACCAATGAGACACTGATCTAAGCGTTGTGTGATGCAGGGATTAGGATTCTAAGATTAGTCTTTGGAGAGAAAGAGCCCATGATGATGAGGAATTACTAATGCTAAATGATCAGGCATGTTTGGTAGCTTTGAGACAAATTGGGCTGCTAAGGTATGCCAAACTTGACTTGATGAAAAAGCAGGAGGATCTCTCGAGTTTGATTATCCAATGGTGGGATGAACAACATGGATTGTTTAGGATTGGGGACCATGACCTCTCAATCAATAAGACGACATATACTCCCTCACTGGTTTATCGTGCAGAGGTTGTTGGGCATGGAATCCCCCCAAGGCATGTTTTGGGGCTCAAAGCCCAAGTTTTGACCCAATCTTGTTGTAAAGCTCCGCGAATTACGGGCATGGGGTGCAAAAGTATAATAGAGTCACAAGGTTGTCCACCTTAGTTTTGTAATTTAATGTCGGCCTACCCATGGTCCGCGAACCATGGGATTGTATAAATAGAGCGAGGCTTTAAGTATAAAAGAAAATGAAGGGTAGAGAAGAAAGAGCGTAAGTAACTAAGTGTGTCTTTGGGTCGTAGAGTAGGAGAAGGCTCTGCAGCTCAGTGCGCAGAGGCCTAGTAGTCTGCAACTGAGTGCGCGGATCCCTGCAGCTGAGTGCGTAGGGCAGAGTCGAGTCTGTAACCAAGGAAGAAATTAATAAAGAGAAGTTTTATCATAATTTTGTGTATCTGTTCTTGGGTTGATGCATGTTTGATATAATTTGAAAATATATTGTTTAATTTCTCTGTGCACCTGTATGAATGGTTTATGTTGATAAGTATAACTTGAAGCACGCAAGTAGGCTAAAATAATCAACTAACATTGAAATACCAGTAAGGTTTTGGGTAATAACGCAGAAGCGCAGTGTTTAGCCCCTGATTAGGGTTCCGCAAAGGCAGTATATCAAGATGCGAGGTATAGGAAAGTGCGCGAAGTGACTTACACGTAGGGTCAAACCGTGAACCACTTGAACTCATCAGACATCTCTAGGGTGCGGAAACCTGGTTCTAGCACCCTCCCATACTACTTCGGGTGAGACCTCAGTACGCGCTCCGCAGACTGTTGCTGAAAGGGCCCGTAGTATCGGGATTTGTTTGGCTAAATCAACTGGACCTGGATCAGGCCCCAAAAATCCAGCAAATGGTTCCGTTGCTAGGACTGGGATTTGCATAAGAGATGTCTGATGTTGTATCACTGGAATCCGACAAAGAAAGGAATTGAAGAGTGGTTTAACAGGAAGATTCACGAGTTCATGGCACAGGAAAACAAGAATCCACGATTATCAAAGGAAGGGTGGTTAGATTGCTACTTATATATGGAAATCCACGAAATTTTCTTCGCATCCTTCCCCTTTGAGTTGTACGAGTGGATTGCGAAGCTAGCAGATAATCAGGGAAGGTGTAGGCTCAACAAACCTATTGTGTGGACTCTAGAGTTGGTGAGCAGACTAGAAGCATCAGAAGATAATATCGCGCGCACTGTGGATCACTGGCTCGATCGAATCATTGGAAGATTTATCACTGAGTTCATGGTAGATACTTCAGTCAGTTATAGTGAGGCGAAGCGACGTTTCCTCAAAGGACCGCGAGGTAAGTACGTTAAATCTTTGAACACTTGGATTAAGATGCTACTGTGTGAAAAGCGGGTTATGCGAATAAATTGATGTTTGGGGCTATGCAAAGTGGAAGGATCTATAGAAATGAAGGTAGTACAGAACTAGAAACTAGCCCCTTGATTTCACCTCCGCGAGAAAGCGAGGAAGAGCTTGCGAAGGTTTCACCAAGAAGTGTGATCAGTTTGATAAGACAACGAATTCTACAGATACCACTTCCACCTACACCACCGCCAGTTTCACCATCTTCATCCCCGTATTCGCCCACACCACCTCTGCCACCGCCACAGTTCAATATGGCAAGTGCAATAAAGTTTTCGGTGTTCAAAGGAGTAGGGAATGAAGAGCTGGACTAGTTTTGGTTCATGGTAAACGTTGTATGGAAGCGCAGGGAGTCACCGATGACAATAAAAGAAATCAACGTTGGTTAGCGTTTTGTAGGATCGTGCACTGACATGGTACATTAAGTATTCCAATGACAATCCAAACATAGGGATCGCAGATGTCTAGGCTACGCTAAACAGGGAATTTAGTAGGCCACAATCAGAGACACAGTCGATTATTGGATTTAATGAAATCGTGATGCTTCTAGGAGAGACCCCCTGGGAGCTAGATCAGAGACTGAAGGGTATGATTCAGGAAGCCAACATGACCTTGACAGATGGGCAACATCACGCATGGTTTGTAGCATCGCTAATGCTGCATCTAAGGAACACGTTGTCACAGCAGAAGCTATCCACTCAGGGCGAGGCCTTGGAGATTGCAATGAGACTGCACAAGACCCCGATATAAGATCCTAACCTAGGAGTCCAACAGATCCACGCACAGTTGAAAAACTTGTGTCTTTAGATGCAGAGTTTGAAACAACACAGGACAGCTCACCCAAAAGTGCGCGAGGAGGTATGGTGGGTAAAGTGCAAAGGCCAGGGACATGACAAGGACCATTGTCCAGTATTTGTGAATTACCTGGCAGTACTAGGACCAATGCCATTGAGACCAGAGGCACAAGAAGGACCAAGCATGACGCCTGCATTATGGTGTGCTATTTTTCAGAGAGGAGGGAAGCATGCTATAGATAATTCCATCTATTACAGAAATATACGCAGAGTTCCCAACAGTTGTTCTGTAATTTCTGCAGGTTAGTAGGCCACGATGAGCGCACTTGTAGAAGTTATGAATTGATGATGGATAAGACTCCTACCTATAGAGTTCAGACCGAAACGCAAGCCCTCGATCAAAATGTAGGGATGGCACGCACTAGATTTTAGGGGCGCGGACTAGGTCGAGGTGGAATGGGACCAAGAAGAGGTTGCAGACAGCTGATCTGTTACAATTGCAGAGGACCGGGGCATTATGCCCACAATTGTACAAATCTGACGAGACCATCATGCTTATATTGTACCCAGTTTGATCATGAGATAGAGGACTGTCCCACGCTGATAGCGAGGCTACGCGATAAAGGAACACTCCAACCTCCCCCAACTCAGAACCTACAAATGATGAGATCTGAGCCGCGCGAGGAAGACCTGAATGTAAACATCATGCTCCGAAGTGGTATCACGATAGGAGATGACAAAGGCAAGCAGCTCGAAGAGAGTGCCTGGGTTCGCAAGGCTCCAACAAAGGAACCAGAATTTGATTTGGAGCGCGCTAAGGATCCATTCATGGAAGCTAAGAAGAGCTTCACGGAGGCCTCCACTTCAGGTGGTAAAGACAAACTGGAACCAAAAATGGACCCATCAATGCTCACTACCTTTCTGGAGATGTGCATGGAGCTGCTACGCGACAGCAAAGCTGTGAAGAGGCTGCAAGAACTCATCACTAGATGTGTTGGGACTGTGTCAAGAGAACCGCGCTTCATCTGGAAGCTCAGGAACCACACAAAGCGAACAGGGAGAGAGATGAGATTGACTGCGTAGATCGGGGAATATGAAATGGATCAAGTGATTTTGGATCTAGGATCGGACACGAACGTCCTGCTAAAGCAGACATGGGAGCGCATGGGTAGGTCTGCGTTGCTATGGTATCCTATTTAATTGCGAATGGTGAACCAGCAAAATATCCTACCGATGGGGAGGTTGCAGGGAATAACAATAGATATCGAAGGTGCAAACACGCTTGCATATTTTGAAGTGATAGAGATTGTTGATGACAAAAATCCCTATCCCACGCTACTAGGAATAGATTGGGCCACTGACATGAATGGAGTGATAAATCTAAAGAAGCGTAAGATGATTTTTGAGAAAAAGTCACTACACGTAGTGGTACCTTTAGACCCTACAGAAGGATCATGCTACACAAAGCCAGTGCACGACTACGAGAGCGACAACGATCTAGACCATATCTACAAGATAACCACGCAGGAGTAGGACTGGGTGAATCCAACAGTGGATGGCAGGATTTCGTGGGAGTGCGAAAGCTCCTACACCTCAGATTCCGACGAAGAGATAGAATGGTGGCAGAACTGGTTACGCGAGGTAACCACACTCAATTGCAACATGATGACAAGGTCGTTACACTGCGTGACAACAGAGGTAATAGATCTACCTATGTATGACAGATTGACCAAGGTGGATAATTTCTTAAACCAATTTGAAAGACAAGTACTGAAACAACAACGTTTTGACACTCTGAAATGGGTACTGCGCACTACGCCCGCAGGATGGTGGGGTACGCATCAAAGAGGTT
Organism: Pinus tabuliformis; assembly: GCA_031772625.1. Taxonomy (NCBI): domain Eukaryota; kingdom Viridiplantae; phylum Streptophyta; class Pinopsida; order Pinales; family Pinaceae; genus Pinus; species Pinus tabuliformis. Next base: position 726,703,713 of record CM062808.1, on the reverse strand, counting down.
TTGAGGACTAGCGCAAATGCAGAAGGATGATGCTCATACAATTTGGAAAGCCTCAGATGCAGATGAAAGCTGGGTATGACGGACAAAATAGCCTGTGCGCCCACCTCTCCAGATGTGTATAGGCGTATGGTGCGCAACCTGCATGAACACACACCGTCCTCGCGATAGGAAACATGACCAACAAGCAGGAGCAGGCAAGACAATGGCATGAACGACGACCAGAAAGTATGATAAGACCAAGCACACCGAAGATTATCTGCGTGGAAACCTTTGAAAAAGTATGCGAAGCACTGAATGCGGTCCACCATGTGAAGCAAACTGACTGGGACCTGCGCGTACTAGCGGTTCTATGGGCTTATAGGACCATGTGCAAAACCCTGACTGCACAGCACTTCCGAAGCTAAAGTATGAAGTAGATGCTGTAATCCTTATGGAGTATGCAAAGCCTAGTCCACACATAGCAGCACCCGTCGATACGATGGTTCGCGAAGCCCGGAAAGAAGAAATCACATAGCCACAAGAGACAGAACGCATGGGAATTGAGGAAGAAATCCAACAGGGAAACCTTAGCCTCCAAGAACTTGAAGAAGACAGGGTACGATTAAGAAAGAAAAGCACGCTGGTTGATGCAGAAGTCAAGAAGGTGGAGGATGAGATAAAGGAAGAGTTTCTCACCGAAAAACTAGGATGGTAAGGCGAAGTGCATATGATCATACTCACAAGTTTGAGAACTATCGTCATGAATTGATTAGTCTGATGACTTAGTTGGGACCACATATTGCTAAGCATAGTGACCAAGGTAGCGCGTTGCAAATGATGGAGTGCATGATGCCGACCGTAACAAAACAGGGTGGGGATTCTCCAGAAACCAGGACGGAGGATAGGATGGAACTCTACACGGGTGGTGCGACCACCTGAATAGCCAAGGAAAGGATAGTCTTAGCACTCTAGGTAATTGGAAGGGAGCACAGGACTATAAACTATCCTGCCCAGGAGCTGCGTGATGTTGGAGATGCACGCAGAAGTAGAGAGTCACAAGGTCCGCGACCGTGCACGGGGGGCTGCGCTACCGCGCGGGTTGGCTAGAAAGTGACCGTTGAAGTCACTATTCACGATGGGATGCTCGACTTGAGGCCAAATGGAGTGGGTGGCAGGCATTTAAGACACGATTTATGGGCAAGATTTGGGAAAATTTGCCGCCAAGAAAGCATTAATGAACCGGAATTGGGGGGAACGGTCGAATTCGAATTCAAAAAGCGCTATAAAATACAAAGGGTTGCCCAGAAAACAACACTTGGTCATTTGAGAATTGAGCAATTGAGTAGAGCCCTGAGTATTTTGAGCCGAGCATTGATTAAGCCCCTGAATTCGTGAGTGATAGATTGTTGCACAGCTACAATGACAGCAACTAAGGATGGTATGGGGATAGAAGAGGTGACCGCCGACGAGGCCACACAGGCCCTAACTATGGAGGATGTTCCAGAAGGTGTCGGGATTGTGGCAGAGATCCTGAAATCACCACGCATACCAAGACCCAAGAAGGATAAACAAGCAATGGCTCCCATATGCGTGTCCCCACGGAACCCGTTGCACAACAAACTGTCGATGGAGGAGAAAGGGAAAGCTGTCACTATAGAAAAAGTAGTAGAAGAAGAAGATCTACA